>CM076578.1:965867145-967067145 GCA_034641835.2 Pinus albicaulis | reverse complement strand
GTATTTAGAGCTGACTGAGAGCTTTTAATTTTTATTTCTTAAAACCATATGCTACTTTACTGAATCCAACTTGTATGTTTAAAGATCTTATTATGTCTTTACTTAGATCATTGCATTATTCATTCATCAGATGTTAAGCAGTAAGCATGAACATAAATAACAGAACAAACCATCAAACATAAGAAAAACATATGAACACCAGTATTTAAGGTGGAAACCCAATTCGGGAGAAAACCACCGCTGCTATTATCTCAGTCTTCAGTATTTATTGTAAAGAAAACTTCTTACAATTTTATGCTAGCGCAGACTTATACTAGCACACAGGCACCCACCTGTAGAAGGCTACCACCTTCTCTCGTTTTCCAGTCACTAGTGGAAGGGAGCTCCAACCCCCTGATTTAACACCAGTTTGTAGAAATCTTTCACTTTTTCACTAAAGGCTTCAACCCTCAATCTACCAACTTTGTCTTAATTTCTTCATCAGATTTGCATTAGATCTTCATGACTTCATTTTCATATCTTTCTAGAGATTCATCATTTCTAGATCTAGAGATCATATCCATAGGTGCATCATAGATTCATATTCATCAGAGACAGAGTTTGATCATGCATATATCTCTTAAAATTTTTATTCATTAACAACCCCTCAATCTACACACCCTATAGAATAATCCTCTTCTTCTTATATAGTTTAGCCTTTATTAATACCATGAGTAGAAAACCACTCAACCGCTAATGGTATTTATATTAAAAGTCGAACCAATCCGAATTGAAATCCCAATATTCATTCTTCCATACACGAATCATCCCAAAGGTAATATTTATCTCCGCTAAATAATACTATAGCCAAGGTTAAGAAACATTAACGTGCCGCTAATGGTTTTCTTTCTCTTATAGGAATTTTATTTATCAAATTTGTGGAATTTGATAAATAAATATTATTTTTGGCAATTAAATATATAATAGAACTTTATATTAATAGCCAGTTCTTATATCAAATGGATTTTAAATATACCTTTGGTTCCGACCCCACCTACATAATCGACGGCTCAATCAATATAATTTAAAACTGGGGCCCATCGTTACCGATCGTTTGCATTCGACGGTGAAGAGCACATCGCTCGATCTTCAGACGATCTGACATATATCATTCATTGATGATGCACGTATGATAACGCACAATGGCGCGTCATACCTTGGGTAACCTTCACGCATCTATAGCAAATGAACGTCGTCCGATGATCCCTTCCTAGATCAACGATGTTCAATAATATCGCTCGACTTCTTTTGTCGAACATTAACGTGTGATGACACGCTTTGATAGTAGTTTTCATGGTTCCACCTTTGCTACGTGTCAACGTTTCTATGGAATCGCTCCCCAACCAGGAAATACTGCATATCACTGAAAGGTGGTGCGATGAAATCCGGAAACCGCCTTCACTATTCACTTGGTCACGGTTCCACTCTTCCACGCAGGGTTCCGTCATGCTTCCTTTTGTTATGATCCACCTCTTTCCTTCCAGGTTCCGTTCATGATTCCAAATGGTTATTCCATGTTCCACCAATGGTTCAATGCCAAATACTCTGCTTTAGTTCTTCTGCGTTATAACTGATTTTCCCTCGCTCCTCGTTCCTTTCTCCATGAAAGCCATTAAACTCCTTACTAATAGCGTAGACCCTTCCATGTGGAGCTTAAAACCATATCTTTGATCATATCATATATTCAATGAATATATATAACTCCATTGTCTACCAGTTTGGATACACTGACGACCGTATTAACATCAGTTCCTCGAACAACATACAGAGCACCATTAATCCCCTCATAGGGTTTCTTACTTATCACGGATTCCATTAGGATGCATACATATGTTCACACATGAATTTCCATTTTCTAGAACATTCACTTATTCTTTTCTATTCAATGGCCTTTTTCTCCTACTCTATCTGTAGACAATTCTGCTTCAATTATGCACTCTTCTTCTGCTGCTACTTTTCTTTTCTCTTTTCTAGTTACTATTTTAGATGCTCCTTCTTTGGAAATTCCTTTGCCATCAATGACAATATTTCCAACACTATACCATGGATTGATGTATTTTCATCAGATATTTTAGTTATGTATATGTATCTATGCTCGATTTTCAGGTCTCTGGAAAGCAACGTCTGGTTCCTTGCACGTACTTGTAAATCATGTCACCCCTCACTCATGTTCCAACTTCATACTTTAGGGGGCATTTGTTACACAGTAATTTGTCACTGTCCTTGAAATCCCCATCTCGCCCATTGGAGGGTCATTTTTGCGACCAATAATTAGTGTCATGCCTTGCAAATACCATCATTGCATCCTTTGCCATGAGGACAACAATCCTTCTGTTGACCATTTCCTGAGCAGACCACTAAAAACATCTATTTTTTCCTTGGCACTGGTAGGCCGTTATGGCCTCATTCCAATGAGGAAAATTAACACTGAGGCTGCGCTAGTTGGCACTTTGTCTGAGTTAAGCACCCACACTAATCCTGTTTTGGAAATATTTTTAAAAAATAGAGGTGAAGTTTCGATCACAACAACTTTGTGGATGATTCATAGGGAGTGGTTCGACTAAATAACCATGGCCTTCCTCTTTTGGCCTCTTATTTCCAACTTATATGGAAACCTCCCAAGGGATAAGACCTCCCTTCCACTATTGTAGGGATCCCAACCTCCTCCTCTCGTCTATAAACATAGCCATTGTCCATTGATGTGCTAGTTTAACATGTTCTGGTTGAACAGATAGCTGAAAAAGCTAGCATAGAGAGGAAGCAATCATAGATTCGGGAGAATAGTGCAGGGTGTGATTGGGAACATAGTCAGATCTTGGACCTTTGTTCACGAGGGTGTGGAAAATGTGCTTCGATATAGACCTGCCAAGGGAGAGCCTGAACATCAAGGCTTGGTTTTAAACTACCCTTGTCTTTATCGTAATAAAATGCATCCGATGTTTATCTTCCATTCTTGTTTACATCTTTAATGAGATTTATAGCATTCCTTGATCAGTTAGATAGGTTGTAATTGTTTTATTTTTTTCGTGGTGTTACGCTTGTAATTTTTTCTTCATTTTCTGTACAAGTAATCGAATGCTGCCAGCAGTGTGTATCGAGCTTGAGAAGAGAGGCGGATCAAGAAACTTCGATGGAATACGAAAACATAACATTAGAATGAGGTAGGTCATCTTCCTTGATATGAATTTCATTTACAATCTAGGAAGGTAGATATTAGTATGTTCCTGTAGTTTCTAGACCCACCCTAGGGCTAGACGGATCACCTTTTTCCATAGAGGGGATTTATATAGACAACACCATACCTCCTAGACCTGACATTGTTGAACCAGAAATTAATACATATCCTCTCTCTTCTTTGCCTGAACATTTGGGTTTTGAAGTTGAACAGTAGAAAGTTGTTCCTACCTTTGTCATACCACAAATTTCTGTAGCCATTGAATCTCCAATATCACACAGCCAACCACCTGAAATATACTTTGGGCCTGGCAGTGAAATACTTCCACTTGGTTTAATTACGATTGAAGAAATCCCACAAGACGATGCTTAAAAATTAAATAGAGTCATATTTTCATGGTGTACCTATGGTCCCATTAGGTTACAAATAATTATCTAGAATTTTCTTTGGCGCATATTCAAATCCATGGAATTTACCAATGTCATCCAGTATTTTAGCTAGTAATCCTATAGTGAGTTTTGAATGACTTGATTCTTTATACACATCTTCAGGGCAATATCAAGCCAGTCCTTTTGGGTCTATTCCTTCAAGTACCATATCAACTGGACTCCCAGCATTTGGAGATAAATATTTTCTATCTTATTATCCTCCTCATGCTGTGGGGAAAAATTTGGTCACCCAATATGATAGTACTCCGTCACTTTTTGGTCAACCTAATGTCGAAATGAATGTTTTTCAATGTCAACCCACTTTTCCTATCCAACCACAAACAGTTGTACACTCATATCAACTAGTTCAACCTGTTACACCCACATCATTTCCACTTGTCAATACATCTTTACCCTTGTTACAGAATCAACATGTTGTACAAGAACCTTATCAAGTGAGTCCTTCAACTCAATATCCTCAAATTTTGGGTCCATAAACTCCAAATCCTTTAGTTAATTCACAACAACCTATATCTAAAATCATCTATTCATAATTTAGTTTACCATTTTATGGGATGTCACAACCACAACCTAGTTATACCTATCAATTGAATCCAAGTTATCCTAATTTGGATTATAACATTGGTGGACAGACCCCTTGGCAACCACAAGCACAAATGCCTCAAACCTCATTTCAACAAGTATCATATCTAGGTATTGGTCAACAGAATCCTCAAGAATTTTCTTTTCAAAACAACCCCTATCTAGGTTACCAGCAGCAGAATCCTTATGTTGGTGCTCAAAGGCCTATTGCTCAAGCAATTCCATCTTACCCTGGCTATGCTCAATCCAACCTTAATAGATAATTTCCCTTTGTTGCAACTTTAGAGTTATCAGATTTAAATCGGCTAACTAATGATCCAATTCACTATGCTCCTTGGTGGCTAGTGATACCTCACAAATTACCCTTAGATATTCCTGATTTCAATGGAAATCCTGGAGAATATCCATCGACTCATGTAATGACTTATCATTTATGGTGTTCATCAAAATCCCTGAATGATGATTCTATTCAACTATGTATTTTCCAATGTATGCTCATAGGTCTGGCTGCAGAATGGTATATTGAGTTACCTAGAGCTTCTTTTGATAATTTCACTACCCTAGCTACCATATTTTTGACTCATTTCTAGTTACCCATCCGATATGAAACTGGAACGGAACTCTTGACCAATTTCAAAAAGACTAATTCTACTCACATTTCTGATCATATTCATGAGTGACGTCGTCATCGTAGAATGGTTAAAAAATTTGTACTGGATCAGATCCTTGTTGAATGGATCATTAATTCCCTATTACCATCTATAAATGAAGATGTGTCTAAGGGTGGCATCATCATAGAAGAGCCAGTTATCGCTCAGTCTGGCACGCTCTATGAAAAAATCCCTAACTGACTGAGATCTAATTTTACTATTCCCTAAATTAAAGGACTCTCATGCCAAATATGACTTGATTGGAACTACAAGCACACATCACACTACTCCATCTAATCCTTTACCTTCTTCCAAAATTAATGTCGTGTCATTTGACAAGGGAAAAAGTGACAAGCAACCCAGAAGCAAGAAAAAGGGGAAATATAAGAAAAATAAAACTTCTAACCCACATGAAAGATCATCTGATCAATCGTCTGGACCCAGGAAACCTCGTTATCCATGAATAATCTAGAATGAGGAACACTTTGTTAGGGATTATCCTCACTGTGATGAAGTCTCAAAAATCATCAAGAGTTCCCATGCACAAGCTGTGTTGACAGACCCATTTCCAAATCTGGACACAAACATGGTTGCTACGAATCAAGCTCCTAGTTCCCAAGTGTTAGTGTTATCTATCACAAAACCTTCAACAGATATTTTGGTGTCAACACGTGGTAAAGATTATGGTATTTAGGCCACTGATCAACCTACTACCTTGACAACGAATCCGTCTACAGAATTAGTACTGCCTACTGTTATTCCTGAATTGACAATCAAGCCATCAAAGGGAGTAATTCACAAATCGATATATAATCCTCAAGAAATAGCTACACAAAATTATAATATAGTTGAATATTTAGTTCAATCCCCTTCAGCTATGTCTGCTCTTGAGGTATTATAAAATTGTCCCTCCCAAAAATAAGCTTTATTGTGAGCTATTGGTGGAATTGATTCGACTGATTCTAATATTGTTGTCTTTAATCATACAGGCTATTTGTTGCAACTACCAGCAGAATTGGAATTCTCCATACAATTAAATGTTCTCAATCACCTTTTTCATTGCACTATTATTGATGAGGTAACATCTACATGCATCATGTCTCTAAATTGTTGGAATTCAGTTGGCGTCCCCCCTCCTATCACAATCATCAACGATGTTGAAGGCATTTGATGGACGTACATATAAACCTTGTGGTATTATTAATAACCTGCATGCTGAACTAGGGGGAAAAACAGTGAATTTTGATGTTGAGGTTGTTGAAGGACCCCTTGACTATAATATTATACTTAGAAGGCCATGGGTATATGCAATGACTGCAATTTTTTCTACATATTTTAGAATGATTTCCTTTCCACATAAAGGTACTATCATAGTCCTTAATCAACTATCCTTATTTACCTCTATTTCACAGGTAACTGGAAGCATTCCTTTCATTCACATACCCCAACTAGAACTTCAGAACATTGGTGTATGACTCTTAAAGGATTCCACTCTTATGGTAACCTTTGCATTACCGCCGCCCGTGACGTCAACAAAAATTGCAAGTATAAAGAACTACTACATGATCTCTTCCACTCTATCTGGCTTAAGGGAGAGTATGGGTGATTCTAAAATTACTACGTTGGATGAATCTCTACTGCCCAGCTCTCTTGAGTTGGCATAGCAATCAATCTATCGGGCTTGGGTGGCAAATCCAAAATCAACGTCACCGAGTATTTGGGTTGATCATTCCTTAGATTTTGGTACTCGTTCTGATCCTTTTTCCTCAGTGTTCTTGAAAAATGAGAATACTTTGGAAGCCATGATGTTAGAAGGAGAACCATGGGTAGATTAGAATCATCATTCCCATCTTCTTGATTATGAAGAAAATTATCTTACTGAACTATCTCACCCATTAATAAAAAATTTCTTTTCAAATTATTTACCCATTAATCTAATCGATTCCAAGCGAAATCTGTCAAATATTGAAGAAACCATTTCTATCGATATTTCAAGCAAAATTGACATTGTATAAAATATTCATGTCGGTGTATCTTGTTCTCCATCAGAACTCAAATCATATCACTCTCTATTTTTTGAATTTCGTGATGTATTTTCTTGGTCTTACGAGTAAAATTCAGGCATATATCCTAGTATTGTTGAACACACTATTGATATGTATCATGATGTCAAATTGGTGCATCGATGGCTTCATTGTGTTCATCCCAAGAAAGTCGCTACCATCAAAGTAGAAGTTGAAAAACTTTTGCATGCTAGTTTCATTTACCTTGTTCCGTTGACTGAGTAAATGAGTTTCATCTATCCTTGGTGCACATTCTCTTATAGGAAACTACCATTTGGTTTAAAGAACGTTGGGGAAAATTTTCAAAGAGAAATGGACTATGCTTTCAATGACATCAAGCACATTGTTAAACCTTATCTATATGATTTACCAGCGCATTCATGAAATCAGAATGATCACCCGATGTATTTGAGAGCCATTTTCTTACGCTGCCAACACTACAAAATATGCCTCAATCCACATAAATGTGTGTTTTGTGTTGGTTCTAGTAATTTTCTTGGATTCATAGTCTTAAAATAAGGAATTCAAATCGACCCATTGAAGGTACGGGCCATTCTTGATTTTCCTGCGCCATCAAATTTACTTCAGATACAGAAAATTCAAGGAAAGGCTAACCTCCTAAGAAGGTTCATTCAAAACTACGTTGACATGGCTAAAGGATTTACTCGACTCCTGAAAAAGGGGGTTCCTTTCCATTGGTACCATGTTGCACAAGCTTCTTTTGATGCTTTCAAGGATGCTCTTGTCCGAGTGTCATTAATGTATCCCCCTAATTATCAAAATCATTATTTCCTATATATTTTCGTAGCTAAAATGACCATTGCTATGGTATTGGTCCAAGTAGAAGATGGAATTGAGCATCTGATCTATTATTTGAGTCGTAATATCGATGATACAGAAGTTAAGTATTCATACGTAGAAAATCTTGCCTTGGCAGCTCTTCAAGTTGTCAAAAGATTTCGCCATTATATCCTGCTCTGAAAATCCACTTTCATTATAGATTGCAACCCCATGACTTATATCTTATCACGTTAATTGCTGGGGGGGAAATATTCAAAATGGATTGTCATTTTGTAGGAATTTGATTTGGAATTCATCAAATCCAATTCAAATAAGTCTTTATTTTTGGATGAGCTTCTTTATGGCCTTCCCTCTGATAGTACTACAACTACGTCGGAACAATCAATTCCAGACGAGGCTATGTTTCTAATCGGATCATCTGATCCTTGGTATGGGGATTTCATCATTTATCTCCAAACTCAAATTTTTTGACGTGATACCTCTCGCTCTCAACAGTGACGTATTTGATACCAAGCCAAGTATTATCTGATCATCGACGATACACTTTATCATTGTGGTGTTGATACCATTTTTAAGGAGGTGCCTCACTCATGAGGAGGCCGAAAAAGTGTTAAATTATTTTCATGTTGGGGCTTGTGGTGGAAATTTAATTGGATATGCTACCGCGCAGAATATACTCTGCGCTGGTTACTTTTGGCCTACTATTTTTCGAGACAGCATTCTCGTGGTCACAAGTTTTCATGCATGCCATATTTTTTATTGTAAAATCCACAAGCCGTCAGTGCCAATGCATCCTGTCGTCTCTGTGGAACCATTTTCAAAATGGTGTATTGACTTCATGACCAATAAACCCTCGTTCGTATGGGGGGCATAGTTATATTATTGTCACAGTCATCTATTTTACCAAATGGGCCGAAGTGATGCCTACATTCAACAACAAAGGACAAACAGCTTCAATGAATGTCAGGAGTTCGTAAAATAAATTGAAATTTGATCTTGTACTCTGCCTTGTGGGAATATCGAACCTCGGTGAGAAATGCGACTGGCTTTACTCCTTTTCAATTGGTGTATAGTCTGGAAGTTATCTTACCAATCCAATGTGAAATACCATCGTTAAAACTCGCAATCGACTTGTTACCTGACACCTCAAAAGAAGAAGTGCATCTCCTTAACCTCATCCATCTTGATGAAATGCGTCGTGAAGCCCAATTAGCCAACGAAGTGCATAAGAGACGTATAAAGGCGCAATATGACAAAAATTTCCAGCCTCTCATTTTCTCAGAGGGCGACTTGGTCCTTATTTATGACCAGGAAGCTGATGCAATAGGTACAGGAAAGTTTGAGCCATTATGGCATGGCCCATATATTGTCAAAGAGTTCTTGCTAAGGGCACCTATGAGTTGGTTGATTACGATGGAATTTCGTTGGCGCAGCCTAGAAATAGGTTGTATCTAAAACATTACTATGCCTAATCATGAGCGTAGTAATTTTTTGTACTATATTGTATATATATGCTATTGATTTACATTCACTATCTTAATTTGTTTTTAGAGTTTTCTTGACGTTAGTAATCTACTTTACATTTCATTGCAGATCTCTGAATCTTTGAAACCATTTGTTGAATATGTTGATGGTGTTAGTCATAGTACACATAATCTATCCTCTCCAGTGTGGGCCATTTTCGCTCCGAATTGCGAGTTAGTGAGTTTTCAAGGGATTTTTATTGGTAGATTGACGAATAATATCACCGAGTATAGTGCGTTGATAGAACTTCTCTCTGATGCCATTTCATTTGGTATTAACCGTATCATCATAATGTTAGACTCATAACTTATGGTATTACAACTTACTATTGTTTATACTGTTATAAATCCAACATTGCATAGATTGTTCCTAAGAGTTCAACTTTTGGAAAGACACTTTGATTTTATTCAATATCAACACATTTCCAGAAATTTGAACACATCAACTGATTCGTTAGCTAATGAAGTTTTATACATACATTTGCAACATATGTAAAGAAAACATTCACATCATTAAATAGGATTTCACAATAAACATAGGAAATCACTAAAATCATATAGATATATAGTTATAGATTTTTACAAAAAAATTTGCCCAAGACACATTGGTCATCTAACCTCAAAATGTATGCAAAATGTCACAAGTTAAATAGTGGTGCTCATGGTAACACGCTATAGATATAGTTATCCTACATAGTAACCATCCAGTGGTTAGGAACCCCAATAGTGTGTCGCTGCAGTCGCATGGGTAGCTCTTCGATCCAAAAATCCAAAATCACAGAGGTCAAGCCCTCTATGTGCTATTGAAGCTCAGCCGGAGTCTCAGCCATATCAAGATCTTGAAGGATTGCTCTCCCGACAGCCCTCTATGATGGCACATATGCTTCACGCTCTAGTTCCTCTACTGGTTGAACAGGACCAACAATTGCATTACATCCAAAATTTAGTTTAGTATTGGGAAAACATAAAAAATACAAAAACATTATATAAACCTTGAGAAAATAAAAAACATGGTCAAAACATTCTTACCCATTTTACCCCACTGAGCACCTTTTGGTAATGCTAAATCTAGATCTCCTCAGAAATCAATGCCTGTGTATTCATACTCATCAACGGAGAAAATCTATCACTGGAACCAAGTGAAGAATGCAGTCAAGAAAAAAATGGTAGATTGAACAGCATGGCTACCCATGATTTCTACCCATCTCTACATCCATGGATCTCTAGGATCAGACGCATATAGTGTCACATGTTGTGGCTGCATCAGTGGAATCCATTCTAAAGAGAAGGATATAAGGATCGAACCATAACTAAAGTTATTCTTCCTTCCTCCCTTTGCTTTGTTCAGTTGTTCCTTTATCTGAGAAAGTACAGCTTCAGACCAGTTGAATAATGTTGGCTCCATACACTCTAGTGCATACTGCATATACGATCTATTTGCTACATGTAGTGTAACAGTGCTAACAAGTTTTGCGATTGTGAAAAGGATAGTTCTCAAAGGAAAACCTCTAACATCCAGGATGTTAATCTTTCCATATTTTCTTGGCTCTACCCCTAGATAACAATGTTGCAAAACATAATCTTTCACTATCTCTCCTCCAACAATAGACCTTGAGAGCAAAATAGGCAAGCCTCTCCTCGACAAAGCTGTAAGAAAGTACACATCCTTGAATATTATGGGAAACACTTGGTTCTTAATATGAAATTACTCGATACCTAGATCCCATGCTCGAACTAAGAACTCCAAGAGTTCTATTTGTTGCCTCATCCCTGAAAATTTGAAGTAATTTAGTAGTCCACACTCTCTTAGGGCTCTTACTGTACCTAGATCATTTAAGGAAATCATATCCTGTTCTTCATGTTCTATTTCCGTCCATGTAATCGTCATTGTAATCAGATGGAAACCTAAAGTACTATCATAAGATCCATTAGATTCCATTCATTGCAAAAAATTAGGTAGATTTTGGGCATAATTTGAGATACAAAAATCTAGATTGTGCCCAATGCACTCCCTAACAAGAGACAGTGCGTTGTGTATACAAGTAACCTTCACTGTACTTGCCATGCAATGCATATTTCGACGTTCAGGGGTGTTTTTCTCTCTTTTTGGGAATAATTTACCATAGGGACCTCAAAACCCTAAAAAATTGCAGAAATTGGAAATAAAATGATTGCTAAAAGAAAGTGTAGGTTCATATCACTAACTTGGATCAAACGGAAACGAAATCCGTCCACAGAAATGATTGTAATCAGAAGTTGAAGTTCAGGGGAAAAATCAGGATCAAAGCTCCAAAATGAAAATCGTAACTATGGAATGGTAAAATTGAATAGTAAAACTACTTTTAATAGTCATTTAATTATTCTCAAATTAAATTTATTGCTATGACTATGTTTTTATTATGTTTTTTATCATGAAATAGGTATTTTTAATCCATTTGATGTTGTTCTGAATAGGTCTTACAACTGATGAACATATTAGTCATGCAGATTTATTTCAAGAATGATTTGACCACAAAGCATACTTTTTCTCCTTATTTTTCGAGCTTTGATATAAACGAAAAAGGAATTGAAGCACACTTTTATATCTTTTTCGAGCTTCTATAACAATGAAAAAGGAACCCCTGGAGTTTTCTTTGAGCTCTTTTCAGACTCCGATAATGTGAAAATATTGTCGAGCACTTGTCCTTTCTAGCTCATAAAAGTAAATCAATTGATATCTACTTAGTATAAGCTTAACCCTTTTTCAGACTGAGATAGATTATTTACGAAAAAGGAATACCTTGGTTCAAAATGACTAAAGAGGTTCTCTAAGATATTATTTTACACTTTTTCGGATCTGAGCGACAACTTTATGAAAAATTACTTATGGAGTTTTCTTTCGTCCTCTTTTTCAAACTCTCTAAACATGAAAAAGGATCGGGCTATCATAGTCGTTAAGCTCGTTAAAACATAAAATAGCAACGGGCTTGTCGATCATGGCAAGAATCGATTTTCATTCATCGCTAGACTCATTAAATTATTAAATAGCGATACATTATTCACCCGAAGGGTTGAATTATAGATCAAGAAAATGTTATCCTCCTCAAGCGTGTTAAAAAATAAAGAGGTAACAGTCGACAAATGATCGGGGAAAATTTGGGAAAAGTGAGCAGAATTATTTATGGTACCAAGTCGCTCTTGAACATGACACTTCCTTCACTCCATGTTTGTGATTGTTTGGGTTCGGTAATCATCTTTATGGTTCATTCATACCTATGGTTCATCAGACCTTCACTTCGGTTTTAGGTCAATGCTGCCAACTCATCTCAGTGTCACTAATATGTTCAAGAGAAGTCATCCAGTGAATAACTCATCCTTCTACAATACTCATAATTCTTCATTCTCATGACCGTCATCCCTAAAAATTTCTATATCAAGTAATACACTTGTCTCTGAAATCAGTAAACTCCCATTTCGCAATAAGGTGGCTTCCTGTCGACGAAAAATCATTATCCAGGAAGTTCACTTAGAAACATCAAATTCTAGTACCATGAGGCTTGTTGCATCATTGACAAGATCCTCGCTTCCGGACTTTTGACCAAAATATTTTTTTTGGTGTTCCACATCAAATCATCTGTTCATGCCTTATGAAATGTACTACAGTACCGTGAGGGCCATTGACATCAATGGTGGTTCTCTCACTTTTTTTAACAACTCAAATCATTGGCTAGTAATCAAACGATGTCTTTCCATGTTCAACTACAAATCATATATTTGCATGTCTAGATTTGTACCTGAATGATCGAGTGAACGAGATAAGAAGACCCCAAATCTAGTTTTAGCCATCCGAGCTGTGATTTTAGGATTGTTGCACACATCATCTATACGGTTACCTTACATACAAATCTTCATCCGAACATGGGCCTATATCTATAGGCATGTCTGTATTGGGAAAAATTCCAATGTAGACGACTTTTTGAATTATGTACATGTTATTAGATTGTTTATATTATGAACATGGAAATTCCTACCCTCAGAAATTATGATCAAGAGGATAAATCATGATGTAATGTATTGTAAGATTGATGCCGGTCACCACTCTGCTTCATCTCCATCCCATTATAGTGTAAAGCATCTCAATCAAAATATTGTTATTATTATTCTGAATTCATGCTATAGGGGAACATTGTTATAGGTCAAATTGGGTACCATTCCCAATTACCTGGCTAACTAGGCATCATCCCCAAGACTAATGAATAGGGTATATGCTCCCCTATCATTTCAGTTTTTATATGCCCTAAAAAAAAGAACAAAAAAAATCATTCAAAACTTTCATTTGCAAAGGTTTGGAAAGTTTGAAGTTTATAATATATTATATGAGAACTCACCAACACTGCCTCTAAAGCGACTAAGTGCATTTCATATGTAGGTAGCCCCATGCAAAAATTCTCTGCAAAGAACTTCCCGACATTCATGGGTGCATTGCTCACATTGGGAGCGAAATTCTCATTGTTCTAGAATCTCCACTTGGCCAGCGCCTTATAGAAGAGTTCACATGTGTCAAACTTCGAATCCATGTGTCCATTTGAAATCTACAAGATTGGGAACATGTCTTGCCTATTATTGGAAAGTCATTGATTGTAAAACTACCTTCATCTCCTCTATAAATTGAATACAAATCTTAGTGTTTAATAAGGAATAATTTGTGTATAGAAATGCTGGTGGAATTTCAATTGAGGAGATTGAATTGAGTGACATATTTCTGGAGATATATGCATTTTGACGAGGCTAGGATGTTGCTAGAGAAGTTGACACTAAATCAATCACTGGGTTGTAACCTCCCCTTCTATCATCAATAAAGATTACTGCCTATTTTTCCCTATATGCATCTATATATGCTTTGATTTTCAATATCATGATTTCTTAGCTAATGTATATGGTTTATGATTTATTGATTTATATAAATAACTTGAATAGACATATGTATTATTTATATCTCTTGTTGTTTAGTTTTCATTCTTGCAGGAAATATTTTTCACAACCGGCTGGAATTTGAAGCTACAGAAAAAGTGAGAGAAGGAGACTTTGGAAGAACTTGGATCCCAAGTAGGCTTCTTATTTCATTCTGTGTGTCTTTTTACAGTTAGGAAAGATAGTCATAAAGTATTTGACCTATTCTTCTAGATTAGCACCTGTTTAGGGAAGAATGATTTATCTGTAATTCATAATTCCACATAACAGTGAGCTTTATAAAGAAAGTATGTTGACCGAAAGAATTATAAAAAAATGCATAAATAAATTAGTTGGTTAATTTCATCATCTAGAGGAGGAAAATTTTGAAGCTTTTTGCAAATTAATGAGCACTATTGGTCATATGATTGACCATTCAAAGGCCAAGGAACATATTGATGCTTACTTCGATAGGATGAAAAAAATTTCCAATAACCAAGGGCTTCCCTCTAGGTTGAGGTTCATGTTGAAGGATCTGATTGATCTAAGGAGGAATGGATGACAAGAAAGGAAGAAAGTTGAGGGCCCCAAGAAAATAGAGAAAGTTCATCGGGATGTCGTGCAAGAACTACATGGACAGGGAGGCCGCTCTCGAGGTACCAATATAGGACATTTAGGTCAGAGACTTGTGACACAACTTGATCATGTGGGAGAGGACCCATGATGCCGCCTAACATGGCATGTGCATAGACAGGTTCACTTCCACATTTTATCACTTGGATTGATCCTCGGGATGAAGAAGAAAATCCTAAGGTAACCTCAAACCAAACTTTGTACTTGGTATCTAGCCCTACCAAGTCTGAGAGGGATCTCTCAGATAGAATCACAGCTAAAAGGACTGGATGAAAATAATTTTAGGCTAGCTAAGGAAAACAAGGGGTTTTGATTTTCATTTTAGGGTTGGGTTCACTGAGCAAGGATTAGGTCAAGCGGATAGGTCAAGGCCAAGAGGATGAAATTGCAGTCTTCTTGATGGGGAAAGGTAGGTAAAAGGTTCTAAACATTCAAAGAGTATTAAACGAGATGGAAATATAGGGGAGGAGATAAGGAAAGCATATGAAATATATTTTCCCTAAACTGAAGAAAATGAACACATTATACTTAATTTCTCAAAACATAGCATAACTAAATATGAATTTTGTTTTTCAAACTTGAAATCAAGTATATTTTAGATGTGAAATCATCTATGAATTAACAATACATTCTAACAAATCAATCATATAGAAGAAAAAATATTTACAACTCATACCACAGGGATCCCAAGAAAATAGCTGCAATTTTGCATTAATATCCAAGCCAGAATGATACTTGAGAAATACAATATCTTCAACTGATGATTAAAAAAAATGAAAAAGTACACCTTATAGACTTAAAAACCACTTCCTCTCATCCTCAGGGGTCGAATCCATGAGGTGAGGGAGTTGTTACACCAAAAACAAAGTTGAATGCTAAAGCTTAGGATGAGGAAAGTGACTCATTCCTAACTTTTAGAATAGATACATTTGACTTCAAACTAATGATTTACATAATGTATCTACCTCAGGTAAAATTTAAAACATGATAATTACAATGGTAACTTCTCATTTACCGAAGTGAAAATTAAATCAGAGGTGAAATTTGAAAATTTGAGTAAACTAGTAAAACTGTGAATTCCTTGGTAAATGCACAGTGCCATGATAAAAAAATTGACCTGTTTTGTAAGCCACTTTTGGAGTCCTTCCCCTTGTCCAAATCATCTCCATGATAGCTCATTGTAAAGGAAGTTGAGTATAGTTTCAATAAATTATTTCACTTTAAAAAATGGTGTACATATTCCCTGTCAAATACCTATTCTCGCAAGACTGGTAAACGCACAACACCAAGGCCAAAAAGAAGGCAGAAACATGATTTGTTTCATGGTTTTTGGCCTTTTTGAGGGACAATTTTTGCTCCAAATCTCCTAAAACCTTCCGCGGTTTATGTAATCATCACTAGAAACATGAATATGTTGACCATTTATGATTTGGATGGCCCAAAAAAGAGCACATTGCCAGTGGCGCTACACGTTTAGCACATTTTTTGCATGCTAAACTATCCCAAAAATCAAACTTTGCACAAAAGCACCAAAATTGAAATTTTCTTGATAATCATGGGTTGGAGGCCTTGAGGAATACCTTAGCAAGAATATTCAACTTCTCCTTCTCCTTTGACTCGGTCAAAGCCCAAATATTTGCATGGGCATGTTTGAGCTTGGCCCTTTCAATCATGTTTTTCATGGCTTAGTGCTTCGCCATCTTCCTCTAAATATCGGTTTCCTTCATTGCCTTATCTAGCAAGCCCTCCAAATGCAAACTGGCTCTCTCAAGCCAAGACTCTCTATCTCCATCAATCTCTATGGCAAGCAGCTCACTTGGAGTAAGTTGCTCTACCAATTCTGCCTCTTTCTGCCTTTCTTGGGCTAAAACCTTCTCCAGTCCAATGGTCCTTGGTCTCTTTGTACGAAGTTGATCTTCCTCATCATCAATGTCATCAAATCTACCCAAGGTCTCATCCAGCAAAGCCTTGGCCTTTCCCACCTCTCTCTGAGCTCTGATTACCCTGACCTTATTGATGGTCTATTTTATCTTTAGCTGTTGATTCTATAGCTCAAGAAACTCAATCACATTCCTTGCTCTACCAAGATTTGCTTGAAGCTAAATAATTTTGGCATCCTTGCCTCTAATCAATGCATTGGTGATTCTAACCTCATCCTCATCGTCAAGTTCAATTAACTGAAACTCCTTCTCAGTTTCATGTTTTTCCTCCTCCTCGACATTGATAGGCTCTGTAGCCTTTTCCTTGCCCTTGTCTACCTTTTTTTGTTGATGAAGAAGGCATCCCCTTTCACATCATGTGAATCAAACACATTCATGTCGCCTCTCTGATATGTCAAGGAAAATGGCTCAATATCACTCAATTTAGTGTGAGCTGCCCCAATGTCCCTTTCACTACTTCATGCTCTGGTATCATGATGTGATGGTCAAGGGTTGTAGAAAGGTGATGTATAAGGATCAACATGAGGTGAATGGATGTGAGTGGATGGTGATGTATAAGTAGCAGGATGTAATGGAGAAGGGGGTATGGGAGGATGAGATGATGAAGGAATATCATGCTCATGATGAATAGGTGCGGTGGTGAAAAGCTCATTTGTAATGAATGCATCCCATGGAATTTTCTTCTACTAAAGTTGATGCATGAACACCATTTCGATGATAGAAGGATGAAATAGGCTCTGCATTTGTTGATTTTAATCCCTCTTTTTCACAATGTAAGCCATCTTGTCAATGCTATGGAAAAGATAATAAGGCAAATGTAGCATTCTAACTCTACTGAAATGCATAAGAAGATAGATATGGTATGAATAGATATGGGAAACAATTCCCTCACAAGTGAAGTATTTCATTATTATCTTCATGATAGGCACATACCAGTCAAGGAGATGAGAAAAAGGGAAAATGGACTTGTTGTGATCTTTATAACTAGGTTTGAGGTATGGTTCAAAATAACTCATATCCAGGTTTTCTTGTTTAAACCACCTCTCTCCCACACTAGGTATCCCTGTAGAAGGTACAATGGAATTGGTGGACATCTCGAAAGTAACCCCAACAATATGGACATGCTTGTCATGTATATTGATGATGAATAATCTTGTTAACTATGGGTGATTTTGGACTTGCTGCACTCTCTCACAAAACCCAAAGCAACCCACATGTTTAAAGCAAGAAATAGTGAGAGGAGAGGCCATGAGTTCCCTTGTGGTGAGCAGCCCACAATCCTTAAAACATAATGAAACCAACATGATGATCTTATTTCAATCCCTCTCATATATGGGTTTTGACCTCATCAGAATGAAGGAAATAACTTGAAAAATGCAAATCCCTAATGACCTAATGAAACTGATTTTTGACCTAATTTTGAATGACATTTTGACTTAAAATATTTTCAAGTAAAACAGAGAATTTTCATAAGTGTTCTTATGCTCAAAGGGAT
Source organism: Pinus albicaulis (assembly GCA_034641835.2). NCBI lineage: Eukaryota > Viridiplantae > Streptophyta > Pinopsida > Pinales > Pinaceae > Pinus > Pinus albicaulis. The sequence goes on along the minus strand of CM076578.1, from coordinate 967,048,866 downwards.
ATGGGAATTAGTTAGCAACATGAATATTGGAGGGCGAAAAATATTATTTGACAATGACAACCACCAGTGGAGAAAATTTATTTCATGACCTAACATAATGATAAAAAAATTATTTCAGTATGGGACACCTAAGATGCACATGCAATTTTTTTTTGATCCTTGGTGGAAGTATACCAATATTGACACTAACACCACATATGGGTGGGATTAAAGGGCCACAACCCCAAACGGGACCATGTGACCATGGATTCACCAATAAATATGCTCGAATTGTGGATAGGGATCGATTTTAAAATCAGACTATGCCAAGCCCTTCAACACACAGAGCTTCTGATGATGGCCACTAGACTCTTGGTCCTAAGGGAGGTCTTGGCAAGGGAATATAAGGGAGGGCTCAGCCTCTGCCATATGCTAATATTTCTCTAGTAGATATTCTACCATTCAAATCTTGACTAATAGATGAATAGGTGCAGGTCCAATTCCAGGTTGTAGTTCTGATCGGATGTCAGTTTGTATGAGAGATGAAATTTTGAGAAGGGCTTATGCTGCATAAGAGAATTTATTTGAAAAATCATGTGTCTAGGAAAGAAATGTCTTGGATAATGGCATAAGAGAGTTTAAGAATTCATACTCATCGAGTGACGGAGGTGGGAATACTACAAATGTTGAATTTCAACTGTAATAACATCCTTCTCAAAGAAATTTGAGTTCACAACTCATTGAGGTTCAACTAAGGAAAAATGATGAAATGGAAATCAAATAATTTTACAGGTGAATTCCTTTACAAAGCTTCCATGCATTTTCATTATGTCTTTTAGAGAAGTTAACAAGATTCCCTAACTTTTTTTTAATTTTGCATGACATACCATTCAATGTGAGATATTTAAAGGAGGAAACATTTTTTTTAGATGACCTTAAAGCACCACTGTTCCATTCAAATATGGTTTTTCTTTGGATATTATATTTTTTTTTCAGGAAAGATGTTGAAATTGATATTCTGGAAAATCTACTTACACATTTATGCAAGTCTGAGCCTTTCTTGCTAAAACAAGGACAACTTAATGAAGGGAAATGTGAAATTTTGTGTTTTTTATTATTCAAGTTTGAATTTATTTAAGAACTGCTACAATCTATGGTCATTTGTGATTATGAATTATAACTATATATAATTTTTATGTTTCTAGGTTGGATACTGTACTATTTTCATTGGAGGATGCTACTGTTGATGCGCCCAAGGCTCCTGAGTTCCTTGGCCATGTAGTGTCAAAATCCACTAAGCTGATTCCATGTCATTAGAACAATTTTTCATCCTTCCTCGGAAGAAAATCCGTTACATAATAGGAGCTACCCAAGAAGGAACGTATAACATGAAACCAAAAAAATTACAAGCAATGTTAGTTTGTCTTTCCAAGGCATATGATAGAGAAAACTGGCTTTATTTAGGGCTACTCATCCATATAGGGTTCAATGTGAAATAGGTTAGCTACATAATGAATTGTCTTTCCTCGATATATGTGCAATTCTAATTAATGGTTCAGCCTATTCTTCTATCATGCATACAAGAGACCATGGGTAGGTATGACTAATCACTCCTCTACAATTTTTTAATATAGAGTAGGTGGTCTCAACAGAGTTATAACATAGTAAAAAATAGCTATAAGCTTGACAACTATACAAATAGGATTTGCCCTAAAATTGACATATTTAATATTTGTTGATTATGTTTTTCTTTTGGGTGATATGACCAAGGTAGATGCAATTATGCTGAAGGACCCCACCCTTGAAGAACTGAAATCCCTACCTTAAAAACTACCAACAACTGAGGAGCTACAAGAATCAACACCATATTTGATTTGAACCTAAATAGTCTTATTATCTTAGAGTATTTCCCTAATGACAATGACCAGTATATTCTCTTCATGGATTATTTCTCTCATTCTGTTTATTACCAAAATCCACAAAATGTATCCCTACATTTGAATCTTGGGGAAAAAAAATATAATTGTTATCATTTAAATTATCCATATATATTAGATCCCAAAAATCAATTTGATTTGGATAAGCTTTATTTATAATATGAAAAGAAACCCTATTATAATCTGAAAGACCATTATGTCCTCTTGAGTCTTGAAAAAGTATGATGGAATGAAATTGGGTGAAGACCAGATCTAGTTTTACCATGTTAGAACCTAGGTTCATTGAGATGACGACCTTGGTTTGAAGATATCCACCATACAAACTAGGAACACCCATACTTATTGTTGCCATCTCTATTTCATCATCAAGATTAACATATTGAGAACCTATGACTTGCGAAGGCCCATGGTAGTAATTGCAATGTAATTTATCAGAATACATGCCATTTCTTATTATGAAATATACCACATCGGAAAATGGCATCGTTCACATCATTTTGAAGAAATCTACAAATTAGGTCAACATAATCATTATCACATTTACGACTACCCTCACATTTGTTGGTTCTTTAATATCGAGAGCTTTCATAACAAAAATAGGAAAAGTCAAACAATAAAAATGGTCTACTCTCTTCATTTTTTGTAATATTCCGAAAATTTAGATTTCAGCTAAATGGAATATTATAGATTATTTTGTCACTAGGTAGGTGAATAAGTGGGTAGGGAGACCCAAAAATCTCCTTAGTAACAACAAAAACACTTCAAGTGTGAAAGGTGACCCTCTAAGAAGCTAAATAAAGCACCTTTGAGTGCGAATAGGGGTTGGAACATGTTGAATAGGTCAACTTTGACCAAATCAACAATGGCGTTATGGAGGAGTGGACATTTAATGAGGAATAACGCAATTTTGGAGGGAGATTGATTGCAAGGAGGTAGTGACATAATTGAATGGGGCGAAGGGTAAGGAAGCTCATAACCTATAGAAGGAAGAGGATGGTAGCCATATGATGTTATTTTTTGGCTTATTATTTTGTATATGGTCTGTTTAGAATTCTTGCACTCTTTAGCTGTTCAGTTGGATTTGTAGTGCTATTTAGAACAGGGTGTTCTCGATCTAGAATCCCATATCTTTCCTTGAGAGGACTATTGGAGGAGTATTGCACTACATTTCCACATTCAGGCTCAAGTCCAAGCTACAACATTCTTCATCAGTGCCATTTCTGTAGAATATTGTGCTGTGTTGCAGGGTGTAGCAGTGGAGAATTATATTGGGTGCCTTCAGAGCTATTTTTGTAGTGGAGGAAGGTTTACATCCATTGGAAGGCCTTTAAAGAGGCCCCTTGGGCTATATTGACATATTTTGCATCAAGCCAAGGTGTATTTATCCCCTATAGTGCATTTTCAGCCCATATTTGCGTTATTTTAGGGAGGAGTTGCAGGGGTGGTTGCAATGGTTGTTTTGGGAGGTGATTTCTTCAGTGGAAGAGCCATTATTTCATACGGAGGATTTATTGGAGAATATATATAGTTTCCTACATCAGCATCAGACATATCTTCTCATTTCTATTTTTTCAGCATACCTTCAGCCCTAGGATTGCAACATACATTGGCACATTGTGTTCATTTTACAGAAACCCTCTTGGGTTGTCTTGCAAAGTTGATCTACTGCCCAGATATGTATGTCTAGAATCTATAGGGGCCTATATCAGTATTTTTATATCATTGTATCATCTACAACTGTATTTATTCTTAATATGAATGCATTTTAGTTGCTCTTTGGCATTTTGTATTGTAGCAACAACTCATATTTAGGAGTGATTTCTTACGAGAGGCTTGTTTCCTCATTTCATATGATTTATGCCTCACTATTTTATATCAATTTTTTGTTCTTATACATGATGTTATGACTCCATATTGGTCTCCAATTTTTATGTGTTGATTGAGACTGCTATTTCCAGTTTTTTGTTCATATATTGCTGCTTCCCCATTTCGGAATATTACAGTGGTATCAGAGCATAATCTTGGCTCAACCTGTGCATTCAGCCAATATGTAACCATAAGGATAAGCTTCTCACAAGGAGAGAAGATGTACATAAGAGAAAAACACAAGACTCCAATATTTGGAGGGAAGAAGGAAGAGAAGCTCTCAAAGCTTCTTTTTCAAACTATGCAGAGCATCCATGAAGATATCAGGAAGATGAGAAGGGAGATGTGTAGGTAATATCGAAGGGGGTTTGAATATGAAGAAAACTCTATATTTTTACATGATGAGTGTGAGCATTTAGCCAAATAATATGATCCACATCATAGTTTTATGCCCATATTCAAAGTAAGAGAGATAGAGGAAGAATATGCACCAAAGCAGGAGCCTTTGAGTGATTATCTTGAGTATGAATCTCAATCTTGGATATTCAAGGAGCACTTGAACTTCCAAGGGTTTTCCCAACTCAAGGAGAATATAAGGCCCAACAATGACAATAGAAGTAGAAGAGGTGGATTCTTTCTACCAAATTTTGATGGGTCATCTAAATGCACAACAATGGATTAGATAGAGTAGCTAGACTCGTATTTTCTTTTACATCAAGTTTCAAAAGAGGAAAACCTTAGGATAGCAGTGCTGCATCCAGAAGGTAAGGCTTATAATTGGTGGTTTTATGAATCATATTCATTTAATAATGCAAATATAGCTTCTTATGAAAGATTCACTAAGATATCAGTGAAGAGATTTGATATAAAAGAATATGAAACATATTTGATTGAGCTAGAAAACTCTAAACATGAAAAACCTTTGCATGAGTTGGAAAGATCCATTATACCAACTCCACTTCAGATTTCTATTGAAGGGGATATAAACTTGTATGATACTTTTCCAAGGGAAAGATCCCCATTGCAGGAAGAACTTTCTTCTCAAAAGGAGGACAGGGATATTTCTCCTTCAGGGGAAGAACACGATTGTTGTGTAACCAGCTCCAAAAATAGAAGAAAAGAGATATGAACACCTTAGAAATAAGCCACTTCGAGGGGGCAACCTCCAATAAATTACATAAATGAACAATTCTTGGATGATACAATTTACAAAACCTCCTTTCTATATATAGGAGTCCATGGGGCCATAATGTAATACTAGTGGGCCACAATGTAATCCTAGCCAACCTAACAATAATAATTAAGGGCACAATAATAACAAAATAGAGGTTACAAGGGTACAATAATAACAATAAAGGGGTTACACTAACAACAATAAGGTACTATACTAGTAATATAGGGACCTAACATGCCCCTCTCCTTCAAAAAAGTGTTGTCCTCAATGCTTGAGTAGCTTCGGGTGCTTCTGTATAAAATTCTCATCCTCCCATGTAGAATCTCTAGTGGGTAAGTTCTTCCACTTGATGAGATAATCTAAAATTGATCGATTCCGTAATTTTCGAGTTCTTGTTTCCGTGACCACTTCAGGTTCCAATATAATTTTTCCTTCCTAATCAAGTTCTGACAATATTGTTCGAACTGGAAGATTTTCACCTATAACCTTCTTTAAGCATGAAACATGGAAAATTGGATGTACTCGCGAAGAAGTAGAAAGCTCCAATTTGTATGCCATAGTACCAATCTTTTGCAACACCTTGTAAGGACCATAGTATTTTGGTGATAATTTATTATCCTTCTTAGCTTGCTTGAGGGAAATTTGTTTATATGGTTGTAGCCATAAAAATACCCAATCTCCTACATCAAAACTTCTCTCACTGCGATGTTGATTTTCCTGTTGCTTCATTCGATTTTGTGGAAAATTCAGGTTATCCTTTAAGAGTTTGATAACTTCTTGCTGATGCTTGATGTGATCTTCCACTACTTTAACCTTCAAATGTTTCCTTAAAGATGATGTGATCGATGGTGGATGATATCCATAAAGTGCCATAAATGGGGTCATTTTTGCTGCAGTATGGAAGGAATTGTTATACCACCATTCAGCGAGAGGTAACCACTTGACCCATTGTGTTTGTTTATCAGATACAAAACAACGAAGATATCTTCCAAACATTTATTTTCTATCTCAGTTTGACCATCAGATTGAGGATGATAAGATGAGCTATGCACTAATTGAGTACCCAAACAAGAAAATAACTCTGTTCAAAAATTTCCCGTAAAAATGGGATCTCTATCGCTCATAATAACCCTTGGGCTTCCATGTAGCTTTTGAATTCTGTCCACAAATGTAGTAGCAAATGTACTTGCTTTAAATGGATGAGATAATGCACAAAAGTTTACATACTTGGTAAGTCTATCAACTACCACCATGATGATGTTCTTTCCTTCGCACTGAGGTAAACCTGTGATAAAATCCATTGAAATCTCCTCCCACCATTGACTTGGAATGGATAAAGGTTGTAGAAGTCCCGGGGTCTTAATTGTCTCCACTTTATTCTTCTGGAAAACCAAACATTCTGCCACAAACTTTTGAATATCAGATTTAAGGCCATCCCAAAAAAATTCTTTCTTCACCCTGTGGTAAGCTTTTAAAAATCTTGAGTGTCCTCCTAAAGGAGAAGTGTGCAATTCCATAAGAATATTTTGTTTTAGTTGGGAATTATTACAAAGATATAAGCGATCTTTGTACCATAAGGAATCATTTTTCCAACTAAATGTATCATATGTACTAGGATCTTGCTGTAACTTTTGAATGAGTGTCCATACATCTTTGTTCTTCTTCCATTCATCTCTTGCTTCGGTTATTCAATATAGTTGGATAATAGAAATGGCACAAAGCAATGCTTCCACCTCTTCATTCTTTCTTGAGAGTGCATTTGAAACAACATTAAGCTTTCCCTTTTTGTAGATTATTTCAAAGTCATAACCCAACATCTTTGTGACCCATTTTTGCTGCTCTTCTGAAGATAGTCTTTGTTCCAAAAAGTGTTTAAGACTATCATGATCATTTTTTACCTCAAAGTGTCTTCCCATTAGGTAAGTGTTGAGTCTCAAAATTGTTTTCCATATTCATACATATTTCCATTATGTCATAACCATTTATCTCTTATTTCATAGCCATCTGACATAAAACCCTACATCATGTAACCATTTTCATAAATATATGGGTTAGGATCCTTGTCTTCCAAAGTTATTTATTTTATGTATTTTAAGTGAATTTATGATTAGAAACTAGAAAATTAACATAGTTTCATATATCTATATATGTGTTATGAGTTTTGTGACATGTGTAGGTCAAGAGGAGACTTCTAGAAGACCCTTATGTGTGTCCCCTTGCCACTGTTCAAAGATTTGGGCTGCAGGTGACTAGGGATCTAGAGGGTATGTATATATCTCGAAATCTCCTTGTTGTATTGAAACTCTAAGAGGGTATATGTCTCATTTCTTAATTGTGTTGAAACTCTAGAAAGACATGTGTCTTATCATTTCCTATTTTGATTGTAACTTTAGAGATGGAGGGAGAGATTCATGGACTCTCATTAATGAGATAACTTCTCATATTTTGTATAAATAAGAGAAGCTTTCATCTATCAAAGGTAATGAAAAAGTAGTGCAAAATAGAAGAAGGAGAGAAAGGAATAGAGAGTCTTTTGTAATAAAGCTTAAGATGGAATGTGATTTAGATTTATGGGTTTTTTAATAAAGAAGTTCTTTGATGCTGTTTTGATTACATCTTCAAGGAGCTAAGAATTACACCAAATTGGTAGCAGAGGGCCCCTGCTATCCAAGGGGGCGTTTGCATGTTTTCTAGATAAGTTGTTTTCAATTCTGTTTTGTCAGATTTCCTTACTTAGATTGCTTTTTGAAATCATAGCTTTTAGCATTATTTTTCTTGTCATTTGCTTAGATAAAGGATCATCATGATATTGCAGTTAGTCTCTTTCTCAAGCTCTTTCAAAACATCTTTATTAAATGAATGAGATTCAATTGTGATATTTTGAGTTATTAGCATTTCATTTTCTGTTATTTAGTTTTTAGTGTTTACATTATATTTCTTTAGGCAGAGTCAATAAGAGGGCCAGAAGCTTCTGGTTTCATCCTTTCTAGTAAAGGTGAAATAACCAGTAAAAGCACCTATTGTCAATCTCTGTATAAGAAATATTTTGTTCACACAATTTTGGATCAGATTCCTCATTATACTGTAATTAGTCTCTTTCACAAGCTCTTCTAATAAACCTTTAATTCACGAATGGGACTAAGTTGTAGTATTGTGAGTTATTGGTTGTTTTGTTTCATAGAAGATCCTTATCACATTATGATTAATCTCTTTCAAAAAGCTGTTTCAATAAACCTTTAACTCATGAATGAGATTTAGTTGTAATGTTATAAGTTATTTCAGCATTTCATAGGAGATCCTTACTACATTATAGTAATCTTTTTTCTCAAGCTCTTCCAACAAACCTTTATCAAATGAATGAGATTTCACTATAATGTTTTAAGTTATTGAAATTAGATTAAAAGATCCTCATTATCTTACAACCATTCTTTTTCTTAAAATATCTTCCAACATATCAATATTAGATGAAAGAGATTTGGTTGTATCATGTTGAGTTAATTAGCATTTTCTATTTTGCAATTAGATTAAAAGATCCTCATTATCTTACAATCATTTTTTTTCTTAAAAATCTCTTCCAACATATCAATATTAGATGAAAGAGATTTGGTTGTATTATGTTGAGTTACATTTCATTTTCATTTGCAAGATAGGATATCCATGGATTAGAATGTTCTGTTTTTCATCATTTTCTTAATTAGAGATAGAATTTACAATTACATTTTGTTTTGAGTCTAAGGTTTCTTTTTCTTTTATTTTTGACATAGATTTGATTTCATCTATTGAACATAGAGTAGCATACTAATTACTAAAAAGACAAAACCCCCAAAAACAATAAAAAAACACATACAACGAAGTAAGGAAGAGGTCACTTAAATACATATAGTGCACCACACTTCATCAATTTACTAGCCATGGTTGATAATTTATGTTAGCAATTTAGGACACTAAATTGACTACACATTTTGGCGCCGTTGCCGGGGAAGTGTAATTAGGAGACCTTATTTCTTACATCTAAATAAAAAAATAAAAAATTATTAATAATTCTTGAGTATGCTCTCCTCCTGCACTTTGTGTGATCTAGAGGATCAGAAAAAAGATTGTTATGTAAAAAAAAAAATATAATAATTCTTGAGTATGCTCTCCTCTTGCACTTTGTGTGATCTGGAGGATCAGAAAAAGAATTGTTATGTAAAAAAAGAAAAAGAAAAATGAGACAAAATAAACTTTATCATTTCAATTGATTCAATAAAAAAAAAAAAATGAAAAAAAAATTCCAATACATTGTTTTCCTTAATGAAATATATATGTGTATTTTTAAATTTTTGAAAATATAACATACATAATTTTATTAACAAATCAATTTAAAAAAAAAAATTAATTCAAAAAAAAAATGACTCATGGAAATAAGACCCACGCATACGCATGAGGCCATTCTTTGGCTTGGATTTACGCATATATGCAGACCTTCAATCCACACAAAGACCCATGCACTGCAATTTAAAAAAAATTAAAAATGAACCTTCTCTTTTTCATATTCGTTTTTCCTCAAAAAACAGTTATTAGAAATCATTTTTAAAAGAATTTGCACACAATGAATGTATATCACATGAAGAAACTGTTGATGAGGAAAATATTGCAAATTGTTGATGAGAAGAAAATTGCAATTTGCTGATGAAGAGAAGATTACAAATTCAATTGTAGGGACATACAATGGAAGTGTATCATATGAAGAAATTGCTGATGAAGAGAAGATTTCAGACTGTTGATGAAGAGAAGATTGTAGATTCCATTGCAAGTAATTAGAATGAGGAAGATCAATCTGAACTTCTCTGTGAGATACAAGCCATTACACTTCAAAACCTGCAAAATAAAAACAAATCAAACCACAAGTAATTGCCAGAAAACGAAATGCGTCATTGTCAAAAACACCCGATTTTAAAACGAATTTTCTGAGCAAACTAGGACGAATTAGAAAAAAATAAAACATGGGTTTTTTCGGGAACGGGGTGAATTAGGTAATCCTATAAGAACTTTCTGAAATTCGCAGCCATTTGAGAGAAATTCAGGGTTCTTCGGAGCACTAATTTGCAGTGTGCGTGAGAGAAAAATGTTTTTTTTTTATTATGAAAACAGTCACGGTTTTATAAAATTCAATTTTGAGAAATAATCAAGGAACTGATTTCCTTACTTGAGGGAAAATGTGGCAGAATTCATGTGTGGTGGCACATGATGAATGACAAATGGATTATTTGAGGCAAGCACATTATCACATGTGCATCAAATGCAAGTTGTATAAATTGAAAAGGACTCTGTCTTCATCTCCTTCATAGTTAGGAATTTGACTTTAGAAATTTCAAGCTTTTTATTTTTATTTTGCATGAAAGAGGCATTGGCATGAATTTGTTTCAAAAATATTCATAAGGACAATTATTTCATCCATGCTTTATTTCATTTAAAAAATAAAAATAAAAATAAAAATAAAAAATTCAAAAAAATAAATAAATAAATAAATAAATAAAAGAAATTAAAAATAAAAAATAAAAAAATTGAATCAATGAAATGAATAAGTTATTTGCTCACTTTTCTGAAGGTATTGATTAATTTTGGACTGATGATGAAAGATGAATGACTAACTTTTTATTCAAGATTTTTAGCAGCTGAAAAACCTCATTGTTCAAATCACCCTAACTTTCTCATACAAAATCAGATTTTGATGATTTAAGTATCGTTGGAAAGGTCTCAACAAGATCTATACAATGAGAAATCCATCATTAGAGTTTGAAATGGTAAATAATGAAATAAATTGCTGAAAAGAAGCAACATTCAACTTGAGGCACTAATTCCAAAACAGGTATAAATTCTTTTGATTTTTCCTTTGAGAACTTGTTTCATTAATACAAATTCTTAGTTTGTGTGTAAATGTCATAACTAGAGAGATTGATCACCTCTCTCCCTTTGATAATCTTACATTCCATTGCAGAAGAAGTATTAGTTTTTTTTGCAGGTTCCAGGAGGAAGGACAAATGACTACAAGAGAATGGTGTCTCTCTAAGAGACCAATTTGTTTCATAAGAGGATGATCAACAACAAAGAGGAAATATGCTGATGTAAAATCAGATTCAAACACTTGAAAAACTTTCAGATACTATTGTCTCCATCACATCCATACCTCATAATAAACCATTCACCTCATTTCACTTCATATTTTCCATTTACATTCACATCCACTTTCCATTTCTTTTTGCCCATTCATAACCCACAAATAAAAGCAATAGGCTCATTCACATGCTTATTGCCCATTGCCATTTCTACTCTCCATTTCCATCTTCCATTTTCATCTTCCATTTCTTGTCATTTTCATTCTGCAAATAAGCCTTCTTCAATGCAAATTATTGAGTCCATATTCCTTTGAGTCTAAGTTCTTTGTAAAAACACCTTGAGGCTTGCATGTCTTAATGGCAAGTTCTCATGCTAACAAACAATGGAAATACATTAATGTCCCTTGTTCGTCAGATCTTCTAAGTGACTCGACATAGGAAAAATCATTCGTACCTCGAAATATGTGTTTGGGCATCTTGACTCTCATTGTCATCAATGGTGAGAGTTCTCGTGTTGACTAGTTGCATCCATTAATGGCCACTAAGTCAACAATTTCCCACTATGTTTGACATCATAACATCTTTTCACATAGTAGGAATTGTGCCAATGAGTTTTGAAGACATGAAGACTATTATTTTCAGCATTTTGGAGCAGATTCAACAAGTTTTAGTAGGAGCAATAAAAAGTCATCTTATCCCTTTATCCATGACTCCTCTTGTTCAGCCACTTGAAGAAGAATATGATCAGAATTTTGCAGCCACCACACATACACAACTCATCCACATTTAAGGTAAGTGAAGGTATGTTTTTTTCTAATTTTTAGTCATGTAATTCATTGGAATGCTAAAATTGTAACTTTGGAAAAATTCCTCACTCCCTTTTTTCACATTGTCATATCTTTAGTTGGGGGGAAGGGACATCATTTCAAATCCACATATCATACACTATCACACATTTCATTTCCACCCACATATACTTCCCAACCAACTATTGTTGCAACATGATCCAAAAGATTATATGTCTTGCAAATGATCAATTCATTGATGAAGTAATTGATTCTAAATTTTTTCATGAACTTTGATGCAACAAAGAAAATAAAGCATTGTTACACAAGAACCATTGCTCAAAAAAAAAAAAAAAAATTGGTTGTCACACAAGAACCAACCATTAAAAAATAAAAAATAAAAAAATTGTTGCAATCAAATCTATTATACTTTGCCAAAAAGGAAAATATCAAGAAGCAAAGTTTGGAACGAATCTATATGAGTCACAACTCATAAAAGATCAACTCATGGACAAATGAATCATTGCAATAGTTGCCTGAGGACATGCAACAACTTCAGTTGGGGGGTATGTTGAGTCTCAAAAGTGTTTTCCATATTCATACATATTTCCATTATGTCATAATCATTTAGCTCTTATTTCATAGCCATCTGACCTAAAACCCTATATCAAGTAACCATTTTCATAAATATATGGGTTAGGATCCTTGTCTTCCAAAGTTATTTATTTTATGTATTTAAAGAGATTGTGATTAGAAACTAGAAAATTAACATATTTTCATATATTTATATATGTGTTATGAGTTTTGTGACATGTGTAGGTCAAAAGGAGACTTCTAGAAGACTCTTATGTGGCACTCTAAGGCCAAATTCGAATTTGGTTGGAGAAGATTATGGGATCAAGAGGATATGTGTCTCATCTCTTTGTTGTATTGAAACTCTAAGAGGATATGTGTCTCATTTCTTAGTTGTGTTGAAACTCTAGAAAGACATGTGTCTTATCATTTCCTATTTTGATTGTAACTCTAGAGGTGGAGGGAGATATTTATGGACTCCCATTAATGAGATAACTCCTCATATTTTGTATAAATAGGAGAAGCTTTCTCCTATCATGGGTAATGAAAAAGTAGTGAAATAGGAGAAGGAGAGAAAAGGAATAGAGAGTCTTTTGTAACAAAGCTTAAGATGGAATGGGATGTAGATTTGTGAGTTTTTCTTAATAAATAAGTTCTTTGATGCTATTTTGATTACATCTTAAAGGAGCTAAGGGTTACACCAAATTGGTAGCAGAGGGCCCCTGCTATCCAAGGAGGATTTTGCATGTTTTCTAGATAAGTTGTTTTCAATTCTGTTTTGTCATATTTCCTTACTTAGATTGCTTTCTGAAATCATAGCTTTTAGCATTATTTTTCTTGTCATTTTCTTAGTTAAAGGATCCTCATGATATTGCAGTTAGTCTCTTTCTCAAGCTCTTCCAAAAAATCTTTATTAAATGAATGGGATTCAATTGTGATATTTTGAGTTATTAGCATTTCATTTTCTGTTATTTAGTTTTTAGTGTTTACATTATATTTCTTTAGGCAGAGTCAGTAAGAGGGCCAGAAGCTTATGGTTTCATCCTTTCTAGTAAAGTTGAAATAACCAGTAAAAGCCCCTACTGTCAATCTCTGTATAAGAAATATTTTGTTCACACAATTTTAGATTAGATTCCTCATTATACTGTAATTAGTCTCCTTCACAAACTCTTCCAATAAACCTTTAATTCACGAATGGAACTAAGTTGTGTATTGTGAGTTATTGATTGTTTTGTTTCATAGAAGATCCTTATCACATTATGATTAATCTCTTTCAAAAAGCTCTTCCAATAAACCTTTAACTCATGAATGAGATTTAGTTGTAATGTTATAAGTTATTTCAGCATTTCGTAGGAGATCCTTACTACATTATAGTACTCTTTTTTCTCAAGCTCTTCCAACAAACCTTTATTAAATGAATGAGATTTCACTATAATGTTTTAAGTTATTGCAATTAGATTAAAAGATCCTCATTATCTTACAACCATTATTTTTCATAAAAGCTCTTCCAACATATTAATATTAGATGAAAGAGATTTGGTTGTATCATGTTGAGTTAATTAGCATTTTCTGTTGTGCAATTAGATTAAAAGACCCTCATTATCTTACAATCATTCTTTTTCTTAAAAAGCTCTTCCAACATATCAATATTAGATGAAAGATATTTGGTTGTATTATGTTGAGTTGCATTTCATGTTCATTTGCAAGCTAGGATATCCATGGATTAGAATGTTTTTTTTTTCATCATTTTCTTAATTAGAGATAGAATTTACAATTACATTCTGTTTTGAGTCTAAGGTTTCTTTTTCTCTTCTTTTTGACATATATTTGATTTCATCTGTTGAACATAGAGTAGCATACTAATTACTAAAAAGACAAAACCCCCAAAAACAATAAAAAAACACATACAACGAAGTAAGGAAGAGGTCACTTAAGCACATATAAAGGCACTCACACATCACACTTCATCGCTTTTACTAGTTTCGGTTGATAATTTATGTTAGCAATTTAGGACGCTAAATTAACTACAAAGAAGTTCGCTCTTTAGTGCATGCAGTATTGCTAACATTTCCTTCTCATAAATAGGTTTCTGTAAATACTTTCCTTTGATTGGACGACTTTCAAAAGCAATGGGTCTTCCTTCTTACATTAAAACCGCACCAATTCCATTTCCTGAGGCATCACATTCCACAATAAAGGTTTTTGTGAATTCTGGCGTAGCTAAGACCGGTGCTAGGCACATTGCCTCTTTAAGATGTTCAAAGGCCTTAGTTGCTTCAGGAGTCTATGAAAATGCATCTTTCTTCAATAATGTTGTTAGAGGTGCTGCTATTCTCCCATAATTCTTAACAAACTTGCGATAATACCCTGTTAACCCGAGAAATCCTCGCAACTGCTTTATGGTTGTGGGGACTTTCCATTCCTTGATGGCTTTAATTTTGTTAGGGTCTACTTTAACACCCTCGTGAGATACAATATGACCCAGATATTCCACCTCTTGTACTCCAAAGAAACATTTGGATGTTTTTGCATATAATTGTTTCTCCTGCAATAGTTTGAGCACCATGTCAACATGTTTAACATGATCCTTCCAAGACCTGCTGTAGATTAGTATATCATCAAAAAATACTAGCACAAATTTTCTAAGGAAGGGTTTGAAAATGGAATTCATCAACCCTTGAAATGTAGAAGGTGCATCGGTAAGGCCAAAAGGCATGACCAAAAATTCATAATTACCCTCATGAGTTCGAAATGATGTTTTCGGAATATCTTCAGTCTTCATTCTAATTTGATGATATCCTGAACGAAGATCCAACTTGGTAAAATAAATTGCTCCATGTAATTCATCCAATAATTCATCAATCGCAGGAATGGGAAATTTGTCTTTAATGGTGAGCTTATTGAGCTCCCTATAATCCGGACACATTCGCCATGATCCATCCTTCTTGTCTACCAATACTACAGGAGCAGAGAAAGAACTTTGACTAGGTTGAATTATACTCGCCTCTAACATTTCTGCAATCATACGTTCAATTTCGCTCTTTTGGAAGTAAGGATATCTATAAGGCCCGATGTTTGGAGGAACACTTCCTGGAATCAAATGAATAGCATGATCATGATCACGAATAGGTGGGAGTCCTTTGGGAGTTTCAAACACCTTGGAATGATTGTTCAAGACTTGTTGGAGATCTGCAGAAATAGATGATTTTGATGTCGGAACTTCTAGTGAGCATAATTGTGAAATTACGCCTCGTTGTTCTTTCTTTAGAAGCTTTGTCATGACATTAGAGCTTATTATCCTTCCCGGCTTCCCTTCAATACCCCTTAATTCGACTTCCTTTCCTTCTGAAAAAAATTTCAAGAAAAGTTCTTGAAAATTAAAAGCTACCGTCCCCAAAGATTGTAACCATTGTACTCCTAGTACAACATCAGCACCTCCCATAGGAATGGCAAGCATTGGACTAGTCAATACATATTCCCCCATGGTTAGCTTGATATTATGGCATTTTCCGTAGCAATTTATAGTTCCTCCATTTGCAACCATCACTTGACATTCTGGTGCTGGGTATAGGAAACAATTTAATTCCTTGGCTACCTTATAATGAATAAAATTATGGGTGCGACCTGAATCAATCAACACTATTACCCTTTTCTTCTTTATATGTCCTTCTATCTTGAGAGTTTGAGGAGTGGTAATTCCTGCCAGTGCATTACACGATATGGTCGGATTCATTTCTTCCTCTTCTAGGGGTGGTTCCTGGTGTATATCCTCTTCTTGTTCATTTTCTTCTTCTTCTTCACAATCTATGTAAAATAATTTCTTCTCAGGACACTTATGACCTTTAGTGTATTTGCTATCACAACTGTAGCAAAGCCCTTTTGCTCTTTTTTCTTCCAATTGTTGTGGTGTCAACCTTGTAGGTTGTGGAAATCTAGACGTAGCAACACTTCCTCTTTATAGAATTGAGTGGTAGGCTTCCTTGTCGCCATAATTTTACATTCAACTTTTCTTGCCAACCTGAATGCCTTCTCCAATGAATTAGGTTCCAAAACATGAACTTCATGTTGTATTTTATCCTTTAAAGTGCCTATGAAGAGATCAATCTTGTGTTCCTCTGGAATATCAGTTACCCTTATATTCAATTTTTGAAATTCCTCAATGTGCTGCCCCACTAAACCCTTTTGTTTGAGATTTATCAATTGGCTAAAGAAGGTGTTGCTCTTTGTATCCTCATAATGTGCTATCATTTCTTCCGTAAAAATTGACCAAGTGACAATTTTTTTATGGGAGCAAAGCCATCGATACCATATAAATGTATTTTTTTCTAAATGTAAAGTTCCAATGTGTATATTTTGTGTGTTTTTCACATTATGGAGATCAAAATATTGCTCCATCTGTAGTATCCATGTTACAGGATCCTTTCCATCAAACTTCCTCATATCCATTTTTGGAATATGGTGGTTCTTCCCGCCAACATTAGAGTTTATGAAATCACAATTAACATTTATTTTGTTCTCATCATGAGGTTCTTCTACTATATTTTCACCGTTAGGAATCATTTCTGGTTTTAAGCTTGTCATCAAGCCTTCCATGTATGCTTTTAGATCATTCCTCATGTTTTCCATTTTGTCTTTCATGTCATCCATCTTAGCTTCCATGCCCACTTCCATGCTATCCATCTTAGATTCCAAACCATTCATCTTAGCTTCCACGCCTTTCTTCAAACCATCCATCTTAGTTTCCACGCCTTTCTTCAAAACTTCCATTTCATTTTTTGTTGTTCTTTGCGAGAGCGGAATTTGTTGCACTTGCTCTTGTAATTTTGATATGTCATGTTTCCATTCTTCATCTTCATGAGTCATAGTAGATCCTTCTAAAGGTTTAATCAGTGTTGAATTCTTTTTAGGGGCCATTTTAGAATCCAATACTAATATCTATTCTACAATATGCCCTTGGAATCAATTTAACTTGATTATTCAAACAAGACTTATGCAATTTGGAAAAAGAAATCACACCTTTTTCTTGCTTTTGAGGAGCTCGATATTGAAATTGGATTATCTCTATGATTGAAGCACTTCAATATCTAAATTTTTGTACTGTCGTAGCCCTCTAAATTATATTTTGAATGCCACAAGTATGACCTGATTTGGATTCTCCAAGGCAAAGTTGTGTCCAATATCCCACAATGACCTAATTATGGACTGGTTCAGTAGTGCAAACTTGTATGACTTGCCACGTGTCACTGTTTCATCCTTTCTTTCTGAAATTGATAGAAAAGAAACTAAAGTCTGTGTACTTGTGACCACTTTTTACGGCACTCCAATCCGATGCCCAGAGAGAGAGTTATTGAACTTTTCCCACGATCACCTCTTTGAGATGAAATTCAGGAGCCTGAAAAAGCACTACCTTCCACAGATCATATCTCCAAAAATATTGTGAACCAAGCTTTGAAATTTTTTGAAAACTTTCCTCAGGATTTCAACTTCGCACCATATGAATTTTAGACTCTGAGCCTACGTACAAAAAAATTTATAGCGCAAATTCCACGATGAACTGTTTTGGAGCCTGAAATAATACCTAACTTCCACAGATGATATCTCTACAAATATTGCGAAACAAGCTCTAACATTTTTAGAAAAACTTCCTCAGGATTTCAGCTTCGCACCCTAAAAATTTCAGCTTCTGAAACTTCGTAGAAAATAAGTTATAGAGAAAATGCCATGATGACCTGTTTGGAGCAGCGAAACCTTAGAATCCAAAGGTTCTGATACCAAATGTTGTGTAACCAGCTCCAAAAATAGAAGAAAAGAGATATGAATGCCTTAGAAATAAGCCACTTCGAGGGGGCAACCTCTAATACATTACATAAATGAACAATTCTTGGATGATACAATTTACAAAACCTCCTTTCTATATATAAGAGTCCATGGGGCCATAATGTAATCCTAGTGGGCCACAATGTAATCCTAGCCGGCCTAAAAATAATAATTTAAGGGCACAATAATAAAAAAATGGAGGTTACAAGGGTACAATAATAACAATAAAGGGGTTACACTAACAACAATAAGGTACTATACTAGTAATATAGGGACCTAACAACGATCTAGGGTCTCTCATTGTTGATGAGGTATTCTAAAATATTAATGAGGAGGAAGAACATAGAGGAAGTAACAGTGTTGCCACCTCAGGAGGAGAACCATCACCACAAGGAGATGGGCATGAAGCTATTTCTTCAATTAGAGGAGCTTTCAAATCTTTGCAAAATGTTCCCAAGGAGCAGCATGTGACAGTAGTAATGGGTAGTAAGATCTTGATCAAAGGATGATAAGAAAAGGTGGATCAACATGAAACGATGGGGAGCATGCACCCTTATCTATTTCAAAGGGTTCATATGCAGAAGAACAAGACTGGTTTTCACAGTTAAAGGAGGGACAAATCAGTCCACTCACCTATACAATATTCTTTAGAGTTTGATGTATCATTATATGGGGGGATTCCACTTAGGAGGCCACCAGATTAGGAGATGAGAGACCTCTCACATCAGGTTGCACCACTCATTGATCAGGGAGGGGTGAAAACCTTGGGAGGATTTGGTACAGTGCAGAGAATCTTGGGTAGGCTCAAGGAGGATGGAGACATTATCCCAATATCATCATTACCCACTCTCATTAGCTGGCATGGAGACAAGATGTTTCTGGGATGGAGGATGGCACCATTATGGTGCAAGGAGACCACTCCATGGCATTGGAGAACCGAAGGATACTTCCACATAGGAAGGAATCTTCCCCATTTGGTAGAGGGTGGTGACCACTCATGCATACATTGGCCAGACTTAGGGGTTTTTGGAGAGATGAAAGCTTCCTATGGAACACTAGCCTCCAAAAGCTTCAACCTTCACTTGAGCATGAGAAACTACAGGAGGGGTAGTAGGAACATGTCTGCAGCATACCAGTGCTTGAATTTGGCATGCGAGATTTCAAGGAAGAGGGTAGCCACATGGCAGGGGCTACATATTATAGATCAATAGCACTGTCATTAGAGACTTTAGATCCTTATTGGAGATCCCAGCTATTGGTGGAATACTCCAAGGACCTCCTTACATGTAGGATTCTTGATGACCAGTTTTTAGATGGGAGATATACAATGAGAGATGGGGTCATATTTTATCAAGATATGATCTTTTTGGCTAGGGCCTCAAGGCTCAAGGATAAACTACTACATGTAGCCTATGAGATATTTCTTTCCAATCCCACTGGTTTCATTAGAGCATACCATATTATCTTGGAGGGATTTATGTGGGAAGAATTCAAAGGGGAGATGCACTATCATATGAGGAATTTCATAGATTTTTTGGAGGTTGAGAAGAAATATAACTCTTGGGAAGAGTTATCATCACCACCTCCTTATGCATTGGGTGTGAGAAGGAGCTCATCCATGAGCTACCTCACTATTTTGAACCAAGTGTATGGTAAGGATTGTATTCCTAAGCATCATGATATATTTACTATATACTTGCATTTTCTTACCACTCATGTGTAAGGCATTGATCCAAGAGGGGATACTCTTTCTTATTTTCTTCATGAGCTATTTGGGATCACGAGCAATGATGATGTTGATCACTCGATAGGATACTTTTGGGATATGATGTATTCTTCATGGTGTGTTTCATTGACACCACACATCATACACCTTCTTCAACTGTGCGAGAAGTGTGGGGCATAAAAAAAGTCATGGGGGAAACACTTTTTTTAACATATTCTATGGTAGTTAGGAGAAAAACTGCACTATTTGCACTTGAGGGACCATTTCCATTCCACAATACTACACATGTCAGCTAGCATAATTTGGATTTTTATCCCATATGTTGATGATATTATTATCTTTGTTGGGAGAATGATTGGAGGCAAGGCACATTGGTTGGATGTGTTCATTGAGAATGACCTTTCCCACAGTTATGCTTCATGCTTCAAGGGGAGTATGGGAGATGATATGGACACTATATTAGATCATTTTTTTCTTTATGAGGTCGGCCATATTATTGTTTGGAGCACTTGGAATATGCCTCTCATCAACATTTGGTAGGAACTTTTCTACGAATTACCATGCTAGAAGGTGATTCATTTCATTCGGATGACAACATGGAGTTGGGAGCCTATTATTGGGAATGAGATCCCCTATGCTTGTCATCACTCCGACCTTGAAGAGGCCATTGGACAGCAAGAAGGTTTCCATATAGACCTTCCATTTTCTCATGATGGGAACCATTTGGTTTATCCATCAAAGGACAACCTGCACATTTGTGAGGAACCATTGGGGGACAAAATTTTTTTAGAATTTCTGAAGAAATGGTGCAAACTATTTGATGAGGAGGTCACAAGAGGAGGAGGGGAGAATTTTACTCAACCCTTATAGTTTCTTGAGAATAAGAAACATGTTGGAAGGGAGGACTATAATATTCCAAAATTTTAGCTTTCAGCTAAATGGAATATTGTAGATTATTTTGTCACTAGGTAGGTGAATAAGTGGGTAGGGAGACCCATAAATCTCCTTACCAACAATAAAAATACTTCAAGTGTGAAAGGAAACCCTCTAAGTGGATAAATAAAGTACCTTTCAGTGTAAACAAGGGTTGGAACATGTTTAATAGGTCAACTTTGACCAAATCAACAATGTTGTTATGGAGGAGCAGACATTTAATGAGGAATAACACAATTTTGGAGGGATATTGATTACATGGAGGTAGTTACCTAATTGAGTGGGGCTAAGGGTAAGTAAGATCATAAATTATATAAGGAAGAGGATGGAAGCCATTTGATGTTATGTTTTGGCCTATTATTTTGTATATGGTCTGTTTAGACTTCTTGCATTCTTTAGATGTTTAGTTCAGTTTGCAGTGATTTTTAGCACAGGGTGTTCCCGAGTGGGAATCCCATCTCTTTCCTTGAGAGGACTCTTGGAGGAGTATTGAACTACATTTCCACACTCAAGCTCAAGGCCAAGCTACAACTTTCTTCATCAGCGCAATTTCTGCATAATATTGTGATGTGTTGTAGGGTGCAGCAGTGGAGAATTAGATTGGGTGCCTTCAGAGCTAGTTTTGTAGTGGACGAAGGTTTCCATCCATTGGAAGGCCTATAAAGAGGTCTATAAAGAAGCCCCTTGGGATTTATTTACATATTTCGCATCAGGCCAAGGTATATTTATCCCCTACAATGCAGTTTCAGCCTAGATATGCGTTATTTTAGGGAGGAGTTGCAGGGGTGGTTGCAGTGGTTGTTTTGGGAGGTGATTTCTTCAGTGGAAGAGTGATTCTTTCATCTAGAGGATCTATTGGAGAATATCTGTAGTTTCCTACATCAGCTTTAGCCATATCTTCTCACTTTTTTCGTTGCATCATACCTTTAGCCCTAGGGTTGTAGCTTACATTGGCACATTGTGTGCATTTTTCAAAAACCCTCTTGTGTTCTCTTGGAAAGATGATCTAGTGCCCAGATCTGTATGTATAGAATCTATTCATGCCTATATCAGTATTTTTATATCATTTTATCATCTCCAGCTGTATTTTTTCTTAATATAGCTATGTTGTAGTTGCTCTTCGACATTTTGTATTGTAACAACAGCTCATATTTGGGATTGATTGCTTATGGGAGGCTTGTTTCCTCATTTCATATGATTTATGCCTAACTATTTTGTATTGAATTTCTATTAGTATACATAATTTTATGACTCGATATTGGTCTCCAATGTTGATGTGTTGATTCACACTACTATTTCCAGTTTTATGTTCATATATTGATGCTTATCCATTTGGGAATATTACAGTGGTATCAAAGCACAATCGTGGCTTAGCCTATGAATTCAGCCAATATGTCACCATAAGGAGAAGCTTCTCACAAGTAGATAATATGTATAGAAGGGACAAAGAAAAGACTCCAGTATTTGGGGGGAGGAAGGAAGAGAAGCTCTCAAAGCTTCTTTTTCAAACTATGCAGAGCATCCATGAATATATCAAGAATATGAGAAGGGAGATGTGTAGGGAATCTCCAAGGGGGTTTGAATATGAAGCAAACCTTAGATTTTTACATGATGAGTGTGAGAATTTAGCCACACAATCTGATCCACAACGCAGTTTTATGCCCCTATTCAAAGCAAAAGAGATGGAGGAAATATATGCACCAAAGGAAGAGACTTTGAGTGATTATTGTTGTGGTGGATTCAACACACGGGTGTATGAAATTGCATGAGTTTAGAGAGTGTGGTTTACCCTCTAAACTATAGGCAACGGGTAGTATGTGGGGGGATATTAGAAGCATAAAACTTAAATGAATTAATACACTAAAGTTTTCTCTGTTAAAAAACTAAAACTAAAAACACAAAAGAAGCTATGTAGAGAGTTCCAAATAGTAACAAGGTAAACAATGGCTCGATGGCCTCTTCTTACTGAATTCTTGGAATGAAAAAAAATATTACCCAGTTGCCAAAGGGCCCCTAGGCAATGGGTCTAGGTCCCAATGCAAGGATGTTTGTCCTTTAAGTTCTGCCTTCTAACGTAGTCTAAATCTCTCTTTCTGCTGTAGTGGACTAATATGTTGGGTGGCCAACCATTGAGTTCTATATTGCTCTAGTTCCCTGGGTCACACACAATGCTGGTGTTTCTTGGGAAACTCTGGATCATGATTTGTTCATCTCTTGGTGGGATTATATAGGTGAGCTTCAAATCCTCCTTCCCTCCCTTGGTACATGATGGATGGTGACCCAAGGGAGGGGAATGATTCCATTGTGTGCTAAAATATGCTTTTTTGTGCTCACACAATGCCTAAGGAGGTGCTGGTGTTGTCCTTAAGTGGCTTTCACATAAGAAGAAATTGTCCGTTGCTTTCTTGTGGTCCCGAAAAGTGAATTTTTTCTACTTCCAAGAATGTGCGCTTATCAGGCTCCAGTGTGTGCAGAAGGCACTCTTTTCGAAGGAAAAAGCGCACATTTGAGCATTTATGACTAGTTCAAATTTGATTTTCTCAAAACCTTAGAGATTTTAAATACTTCTTGATTCCATAATGTATCCCTGTCCTGTAAATCCTAGGCTCGACATTAATTGATATCATCTTCTGTTGTATGATTTTCCATTGTTAACAATTATCTTCAGGAATATGAATCTCAATCTTAGAGATTCAAGGAGCACTTGAACTTCCAAGGGTTTTTCCAACTCAAGGAAAAAAGTAGGCCCAACAATCACAACATAAGCATAATAGGTAGATTCTTTCTACCAAATTATGATGGGTCATCTAAATGCACAACGAATGATTGGATAGAGCAGCTAGACTCATATTTGCATCTACATCAAGTTTCAGAAGAGGAAGACCTTAGGATAACAATGCTTCATCTTGAAGGTAAGGCTTATAATTTGTGTTTTTATGAATCATATTCATTTACTCATGCAAATATAACTACTTATGCAATATTCACTAAGGGATTAATGAAGAGATTTGATATAAAACAATCTGAAACATATTTGATTGAGCTAGAAAAATTTAACATTAAAAAACTTTACATGAGTTGGAAAGATCCATTATACAAACTCCACTTTAGATTTATATTAAAGGGGATATAAACTTGTATGATACTTTTCCAAGGGCAAGATGCCCATTGTAGGAAGAAATTTCTTTTCAAAAGGAAGACATGAAGATTTCTCCTTCAAGGGAAGACCAAGATCTAGGTTCTCTCATTGTTGATGAGGTATTATCAAATATTTATGAGAAGGAAGAATAGAGAGGAAGTAACAACATTTTCACTTCATGAGGAGAACCATCACCACATGGAGATGGGCATGAAGCTATTTCTTCAATTAGAGAAGCTTTTGCATATTTTCAAAAAGTTCCCAAGGAGAAGCATGTGATAGTAGTAATGGGCAGTAAGACCTTGATCAAAGGAGGAGAAGAAAAGGTGGATCAACATGAAAGGATGGGTAGCATTAACCCTTTATTTATTTCAAAGGGTTTATATGCAGAAGAAGGAGACTGGTTTGTGCAGTGAAAGGAGGAACAAATCAGTCCACTCACCTATACAGTCTACTTTAGACTTTGATGTCTCATTACATGGGGGAATTCCACCTGGGAGGCCACTATATCAGGAGATGAGAGACATCTCACATTAGGTTGCACCACTCATTGATCTGGGAGGGGTGAGAACCTTGGGAGGATTTGGCACAACTCATAGAGTCTTGGGTAGGCTCAAGGAGGAGGGATAAATTCTCCCAATATCATCATTACCCACTCTCATTAGCTATTTTGTGTTGGGACAAGATGTTTCTGGGATGGAGGATGGCATCATCATGGTGCAAGGAGACCATTCTGTGGCATTGGAGAATCGGAGGACACTTCCACATAGGAAGGAATCTTCCCCATTTGGTAGAGGGTGGTGGCCACTCATGCATACATTGGCCAGACTTGGGGGATTTTGGAGAGGTGAAAGCTTCCTATGGAAGACTAGCCTCCAAAAGCTTCAACTTTCACTTGAGCATGAGCAGCTACAGGAGGGGAAATAGGTACATGTCTGCAGCATACAGGTGCTTGAATTTGGCATGGGAGATGTCAAGGAAGAGGGAAGCCACATGGTAGGGGCTACATAGTATAGATAAGCAGTGCTATCATTAGAGAGTTTAGATCCTTATTGGAGATTTCAACTATTGGTGGAATACTCCAAGGACCTCCTTACATGTAGGATTCTTGATGACCGGTTTTTAGATGGGAGATATATAGTGAGAGATGGAGTCATATTTTATCAGGATAGGACCTTTTTGGCTAGGGCCTTAAGGCTCAAGGATAAACTAATACATGCAGCCTATGATATCTTGACTTATGTTGGATTAAGAGGTCCTAACCGAGGTTCAGAGGTGAAGGTTTGCCAACAAACCCCTATACTACTGGCCCTTTCAGCAATGATCTTCTTCCGTAGGCAAAGGTCTCACTCGAAGCAGTATGGGAGGGTGCTGGAACCAGGTTTCCACACCCTGAGAGAGTACATAAGTCAAGGCATATTTGTGTTCACAGATTATCAAATTCACACAGAGTAAGCCTATTCGCAGGCTTCTATCAGTATAGTCAATTATTAACCATAACAGATTTATTACCATTCACAGATCCGATTAATACCTTCGCATCCACGTGCATATTAGCAATTACCAGCACATAATATCATAAACGTAGCTACAGATGCATTCAAAGCTTAAACAGATACCATCAAAGAGTATTTACAGATATACTTATTCAAAGACATAGATATATTCGTTGTTAAATAACCATCACAGATATGCTTCAATAGTAAACATCACTAATCCATATAACACACAGATACTTTAGCAATACTTCACATTCATTAACTTTTAGATATGCCTACAACCAAATGCAACCTGTGCACACAACCTAGCAGGGTCCACACACAGCATGACTGGAGATCTCCATGCACACAGCCACCAAGATTCGTTACCTAAAACAACCCAAAACAGATCTAACAGTTCACACGTAGCATCAGTTGTAATTCATGCCTACCTCTAGACTCAAAATATTGATCTATTTATATTGATATAGCCTACACTATCCTATGGTCTGCAAACCATGTTTTGTGGACTATAGGTCTACCCTTGGAACCATTACAATGCATTCAGGGCTTTGACCCACCCCAAAACCCCTGTGTTAGACTAATTAATACAAAAATATACAAAATTCTCCAAAAATATACAAAATTCGCAGCTTAGGAAGTCTTGTTCCAACAGGCCCCCAACACAATATTGTGACTCATCCAGAGTCACTGTGGCCGTGGGTTCTCCATCTTTGCCTACAACTACTTGATTGCCTCAACCAGTGGGGACAACACACTTTTAGTTTGCATAGCAACATTATGGGCTATCTCCACCAAATTCTATGAAGTTGGGCCTTCTGTAGTAGTAGTAAAGCTCTCCAACGTCTAGCTTGGTTGCTTGACTGCAATGTCAACACCCTGAGATAGCTTAAGGGCTTCATCAGCCCACAGCTTGAGGTGATCACTTAAAGTATTATTTTGGTGCCAAAGGGCTTCCATGTCATCCCTAATTTCATGGCTAGTGCACAGTTGAGTAATATCACTAAGCGAGGACCAGAGTGGTAAATGTAGCCTCCATTTGGTCAAACTCTTCTTATTTCTTGCATAGAGCTTGGTTGACTTCGCATAAGAGAGGGTCACATTGCACCTTGATCCATAGCTGCATAGAAATTTCCAACAGTTTTGCACCCTGAGAAATTTGACCTGTAATGACATTTATAGCCTCTATAACCAGCACATCTCGTTGGGCCCGCACCTTTGGTGGCGTTTCTGGCTGTAACCTAGCCTGCAAGGCCACAATTTTTTTTTCCATATCCATATTGACCACATAGATCTCGGTCCTCGAGGATTTTAGCACTGCGACCAACCCTTCAATCTTAGCTTGGTGGGTGGCAGAAGCTAGGATATCATCGGTGATGTCTGCGCATAGCCTACTAATGAGGTGCTCCAACTCTGTTTGCTACGTGGCGGTGAGGGTACATGCAGCCTGTGCCTAAGATACTTCAACATTTTTTTCTTTAATTGTCTGCTCAGCTGTACAGAGCTGCTGGTTCACTTAACGGTCTATATTTTGGATCTCTTTGAACATAGAAGCTTGAAGGATTTGCAACGGTTCATGCGACAAACTAGCAAGATCCATTTGCATGTTTTTGTAGGCATGGACTTGCACTCCTAAGTCAAGTGGACTCAGTATGCCGGTTGCGCCTGGTAGAGGAAACTTTCCGACTTACTGATTACCACACTGCCTGTTGCTAGGGTCGACCTGGCCTGAATCATACTAATCTACATGGTATCCATTTTGAGCTACAGCACCCAGAGCTCAGCCTGGAGTGTATCAAATATAGCTTTTAGCTATTCTTCCAAAGCCATCCATTTGTCTTCTGCAGCTAGAGTGACCACATTTGTGATCTTCTATAGGTCCTCTTTTGTCAGTGTAACTCTTGTGTCACGTTCTAGCCATTGAGCTCATTGCTTCTTTCATGGATATTTAACAGGGTCACCAATGTGCTTCGTACCCCAAGGGTAGTCATCACCTCCCACCTCTAGACCTTCTACACCTAGGTCCTACTGTGAATCCTTCTGTGATGTTGTTCTTGTGCCCTTCCCAGTACTCTTTCCCTGTGTTGAACCCTTCTGTGAAGTCGTTTCCACATCCTTCTCAGTAATATTAGCCTATCTGCTAGTTTCTTTGGTGGTGTCGGGTGGGGTGACCTTTGTGGTGCTCATTCTAGAAATGTCCTTCGCACATGATTTGAAGCCAAGCTTCCAGTGTGGAGGCCAAGTCGCAATTAGGTAGTCAATATCCTCATTAGAAACCATGTATGGGAGTGAGACCCACACTATATCCTTGCGACCTCTGATCTATACATTATGCATGGTTACTTGAAATGCTATGATGCTTTTGTAATTATCATAAATTGTTGGTGACAAGCGCGACCGAGAATTTATGGCTACTACGAGCCCGCTCTGGAATAGGACCCAGAAGACTTGATTGTCTTTGATACATTACATGTCCTTTGAGTCCCACAAATTCGTGTATCACAACCCCTCTCACATATTTGGGGTGAGCTTAGGGAGGACAGAGTCTTTAGGGGCTTCCCATGCAACCAACACGATGAGAAGAAGTAGCCAAGAGTAGAATAATGCTCGTCCCTGATCCTGGGCTTCACGTACATTTGCCATAAATTCGTTGCATATAAATTGGGACCAATTGAAGCATACCCCTTTTCGCATCGGCCCACCAATTGAATTACATACATAGGGATGATGGTAACCTAGCATTTTCACATCATCTTACATGCCAACAACAAGGTACCCATCTATTTAACAAGGTTGCTGATGGTGATGATCATGAATCCCCGAGTGTTCCACTCCACATGGTAATCCTCGCACACCTTGTCGGTGATATTTTTCTCGTATGTTTTTCCAACGCGCAACATAGGGTCTGGTCCTTCCATGGGGAGACTAGTAATACGGTGAATTAGCACAACATCAATGGGGATTCAATCCTGGATCCACATGTTGCCATCCTAGACCAGGGCAAGGAGTTGGCACACAAGTTGGTCTGTAAAATTTTAGTGGTGAAAATGAGGCATCCTCAACAGGTTTAAGATCCTAGAACCAACCAATCCGCGCAGCCATGGCATGGGGAATATTTCGATCCCATCATCTTCCAAGATTCGTTCGAGATATAGTTTCGATGCTAATTTAGGGAAGGCCTCCAAATTGGCCAGGTCGTGGTCATCAAGTTTGACCTCGTGGAGCTTGCCAAAGGGTTCTCCAATGATGGGGATCTCAACCGGAGTCAGTGGCATTTGCAGATAGGTGCACAGGCCATCGATATTCTTAGGCATGCATGTCGAGGCCCTGTGAGGTTGAACATAAGGCGGTAGCTAGTTGATTGGTTCAACAATTCGGGCTTCTTCTTGAGTAGACAAGGGTCTCTTCAATGGTTTAGGCGAATGTCCCTGGGGCACCATTCGCGGGGACTTCACATTTCAAGGGGAGGTGAGAGGCTTCACCCCAGCCCATTTTGCAATTTTTCCCGACCCTTGTGCCTTTTTTTTTCCCTTCTGCTTCCTCTGCCTTGGTGTGGACATAACCTCCTCCACTTCAGGGTCAACCTCCAACACTTCCTTATATTCTCTCTCCGTCGAGGTCACAAGCTGGGACAATTCAACGAGATTAGATTAAGTCATTCTAAAGCGAAAAAAGAACTCAGTGTGGCTACTATCTGAGGCCGAAGCATGCTCATACATTAACAAGGTGCAATAGTCACGGACTCATACCAAATACCAACTACTCAAGATACACGAAACCCTGTTTTCAGCTATCCTTTTGCTTGTATGGCCTTGGAGATCAACCAACAGTTGGGTGAAACTTATCCAGAACTTACCATCAAGTAAACAGTAAAAATATTTGGAGATCGCCTCATTAATTACTTGTCGCCCGCTCCTTTCAATGGTAAAATTTGTTTTTTACCTAGACTTATTGTTCCAATGGCTATTTTTCGCACCTCCTATGCACCCAACGCACCCCTGCACTCCTAGCATACCTCCTGTGCTCTGAACACACCCGGCACACCCAACGCACCTCTCCGAACCTACAAACCTACTATCAATCCCTATGTGTACCCCAGTCCCACCTACAGTTGCCTCCCTTTGTGCACATAGTCTGCCCCATACATCTACTCTGGCCATATAGTCATTTGATCCAATATGGCTTGAGCTAGCTGCCACTGAAATATCCTGGTACCATATGACCATGCAGGTTAGCCAATCGAACAAATCCTCCATCAGTGATTTATTTTACCATATAGGGACCTAGCCAGTGCTATCAGAACTTCCCCGGGTGTTTTGAAAACTGGCTATCATACAGCAAGACCAATTCACCCACTACAAATGTCTTTTGCCAAATATGGCGATCATGCCATGACTTATCCCGAGCCTTCTAAACCTACTGATGGAAATTAACAATGAAGTGATCCTCCTCCAATGCCACAAGTTGTGCTAAATTCTCCTCCATGATATCAGGCTCCACCAAGTTTGTAAAGGTTGTGATGCGCAGGCTAGGAACAATATAATCCATGGGCATAGTGGCCTCCTTGCCATATACCATCCTAAACAGTGTCTTCCCCATCAAATTTTTGCAGGTGGTTTTATAGGCCTACAAAAATGACATGATGCGCACATCCAAGTCACTGCAATCGGGATTACAGACCTTGATCAGTTTCTGCTCCAAGATCTTATTGAAAGCTTCTACAAATCCATTTTCCTAAGGATGATACGGGGTGATTTTTTCTTGGTGGATCTAAAATTCTTCAGTGAAGGCCTATATTTTTTCATTAACAAAATGCGTACCTCTATTTCTCATTAATATCTTCGGACAACCAAATCCATTCAGAATCTGCTCATAAATTAAGTGCGCAACGGTGTCTATAGTGCAATCGCTCCTATATTGTGCTTTGGCTCATCTGGTTACATAATAAGTTGTGGTGATGATGTAGCGTGCAGTTTTCTTCTTTCCTGGCAAGTATATGGGCCCAATGAAGTCGATGGCCCATTTTTCAAATGCTTGCAGGGCCATCTGCAGTTGTATGGGAATTTCGTCTCTGCGCAATGGCCTTCCCATCCTTTGACCTGTATCGCAGGCTTTGCAATAGTTGTGATTCACTATGTAGTGTAGGCCACCATAGCCCAGCTCTCAAGATCTTTTGTGTCATTGCTTTCCCTACGTAGTGTCCTCCTACTACACCCTCATGAGCTTCTGCTAAGATGGCATGCCATTCATTCTCCAATATGTATCTTTTCAGCACCTCATTAGCTCCCAGCTTATACAAATGGCCTGCGATGATGGTAAAATCCACTGTGTAGGTTACCAATTCTTTCTTATGTTGTACCGAATACTCTACAGGAACTCTCCCTGTAGTCAGGAACTGAAAGATGTTGGCGAAGTGTGCATCAACCACCTTAATTGTGAACAGCTACGCATCAGACAATCCTTCTTCTAGGTTGGTGGGTTCCTCACCGCTCTCGATTTAGGATAAGTGGTCTTGCCTAGAATTCAACCTTCCCGGCTTGACAATGATCCCAAAGTCATATTCTTGGAATAGTAGCAACCACTGGCAGATTCCCCCCCCCCCAACACAGGCTTATTCACTAGGTACTTCAAAACCGAGTGGTCTGTAAACATCTTGAAGTGCCCTCCTAACATATAACACTGGTATTTTTGTAGTGTGCAGACCATGGAAAACCCTTCACATTTAGTAGTGGAGTAGTTGCGCAACGCACAAAAAATTTTCCTAGTAGAAAATGCAACTGGATGGGCAATGTCTCTGTCTCCAGGCTGCATAAGGACAACTCCCAGGACAATTCCTGATGCATCTACGTGAACATGGAAAACCTTTTCCCAGTTAGGAAAGATGAGAATAGCTGCAGAGACCATCTTCTCCTTGAGTAGCTCAAAGCTCTTCTGACACTCGTCGTCCCAAAAAAATGAAACGTCCTTCTTTAGCAATTTTTCCATAGGTGCGGTGATCAGTGCATATCCTTGAATGAACTTCCTGTAGTAACCTATATGTCTGAGGATAGAGCACAACTGCTTCTTAGTTGTAGACACTTCCAGATTTATGATAACTACTATTTGGTGGGATCAACCATCAATCCTTATTGACAAATTATGTGGCCAAGAAAAATTTCGAAGGGTACACAAAATATGCAATTCTTGATATTTAGGGAAATATGGTGCTTTCTACAGGCATCCAACATCAGACGCAGGTTTGAGAAATGGTTCTTTACCAACCCAAAGACAGTCCTCTCATTAAAATATACCTCCAAAAACTTGTGGATGAACTCTTTGAACACTATGACCACCACCCGCGGAAATATGACAGGGGAATTATTGAGCCCAAACAGCATGAAAATGTACTAAAAATACCTCCAATCGGTGGTGAACATAGTTTTGCTGCGATCCTCAAGTGCGATCCTGATTTGACAGTAGTCTGAGAAACCATCCATGAATGAGTATGCTTCCTGCCACCCTACACTATCGAGGATTTCATTGAATAATGGCATAGGAAAGGGATCATGTATGTAGGCATCATTTAATTTGCACAGGTGAACACAACTTTGGATGTCTCCCTTAGTATTCCTCTCCTAAAACACCATAGGACTTACCCAATCTGTAATGTTCCCAAATTTTCTGACAATAATTTGGAACATTAATTTTTGTTGATTTCACCTTGGAGGAGAATAAATGGGTAAGGATACCCATGCATAATGATATTCTCAATAAAATCCCTCATAGTATAAAAAGGGATCATCTTTGTAGCTAGTTTGCACACCCTCATGTGTGAATAGGGTTATTTTCAAAGAGGCTTGGTTAAGGTTAACCAAGTCAACAGTGCTGGGCCAAGAGGTGGAGAACACTTAGAGAAGCAGCGCAGTATGAATGAGGAAAGGGTTATTTGGTGGAGTAAACCCTAATAGGAGTGGGACCCATGGAGAGGGGCTTTCATTTATTTAAGAGGAGGACAAGGAAAACATTGTTTCTCATGCTTATGATTATTCATCTCAATTGTCCATTAGACAATTATGCATTCTTTGTTGCTTAGCAAGAATTGCCGGAGGAATTCCTGTTCAGGATTTCTTCTCCTTCTTGAGAGGTCTCTTGAGGTATTTTTCTACATTTTCCTCACACCCAGGCTTGAGGCCAAGCATCCTCCATCAAGACAATGTTATTTCTGCAACAGATTAATGTTTTGTTGTAGTGAGGGTTCACTATGCCATCTCCTTCAGCTATTTTTCAGAGGAAATGTCTCTCTTCTCTTTGAGATATCAGATTGGAGGCATCCCAGAGATCATTGTATATTTTTGGCATCAAGGCCAACTCATTCCATTGCCCTATAGCACATTTTCATCTAGTGACTGCGTTATTCTAGAGGAGCATTTGCAGTAGGGCTTTGCAGATACATTTGGAGGGGATGATCTTTGGTGAAGGGATCAGTATTTCAATTGAAAGATCCATTGGAGGAGGCATATTTAGTTTGAGCATCAGGTTCAGCCATCTCCATCCATTTCTATATCTGAGTTGTTGCAGCTACCCAACAACTTTGACATTTCTATGGAATTTCCATTTTGTATGTTTTGCAGCCAATCCTTTTAGGGATTGTTCATTATTGTTTCCAGGGGTTGAGATCTTGCTCCCCCTATTGTGTTTGAGCCTCATATTGACATATTTGTGGATTGAAACTATTATGCATTAGTTTCCCTTCATGTACTGCACCGTCATAGCTTGAGTTCACTTGTATAGCAGTGTTTTCATCATGATTTATGTACTTGTTCTTTGAGGCTAAGAATTTCTCATATGGAGTATCATTTTCCTCAAGATCTTGTATTCTATTGTTTCTGCTATTATTTAATAAGAAGGATATGGATTTCTCTAATGTTTTTATGATTTGAGTGTTTTTTTTGCACCATTATTGTGCTTGCTTATTGCTGGAGCTCCAACTTTAGAATATCTTGAGATATTCTCATTGTTGTAGCAATTTCCTGAAAAAGGAATATTACAGTGGTATCAGAGCATGATCTCTGGCCCAACCAGTGGATCTTATCCATCATTATATCAAGGATAAAGAGGATGAAGACTCCATTATATGGAGAAAAGAGGGAAGAAGAGCTTACAAAGCTTCTTCAAAAATTTGTACAGAGTATTCATGAAGAATTTTAGAAGCTAATGAGGGAGACTGGTACAAGATCTCCAAGAGGGTTTGAAACTGAGTCAAACTCTAGATTTTCTTGTAGGGGATGTGAGCATGCAGCTACACCCTATGATATAAATTTCATTCACATGGCTATTTTTTCCATGAGAGAAGAAGAAGAAGAAGTGCCGAAAAGAGGAACTCTTAGAGGTTTATTGCATGAGTATGAATCTCAAACCCAGAGGTTTAGAGATCATATTACTTTTCTAGAGTTTTTCAATATCATGGTGAGGAGGAAAAAGCAGTGTAATGAGGATAGACTTCTTCTATCCATATTTTATGGTTCCCCTACTTGTTCATCAAGGGCTTGGATAGAAGAGCTAGACACCTTTTTGCAGCAGCATCAGATTTCCGAAGGTGAAGGCCTCAGAGTAGCAGCGCTGCACTTGGGAGGTAAGGTCTATTCATGGTGGTTATTTGAGCCATTTACTTTGAAAAATGTAAATACCTCTTCCTATGAAATGCTAATTAGAATTTTTATGAAGAGATTTGGTAATTCTGAAACACATGTGAAGGAAAAAAACACATTTAGACAAACAAAACCCTTGCATGTAATGAAGAAAACCATAAACTTAGAATCACTGCAGAAATCCATGAAGAAGGCCGATATATTGCATGATTTATTATTGGAGGCAAGATCTTAATTTTTGGCACAAGGAGGCAAATATATACTTTTTCCAAGAGAGTATCCAATCATTGGAGAGTTTCCCACTCATATTGAGGAAGCTGAGGGAAACAATGCTATCATTTCTAGAGTTCATCTAGTACCTCATGCATAGGAAGGAGGAGCTCTTGCTCCAACTAGAGGGATTATTGTATCTTTACAAGGAATTCCCCAAGATCTCATACATGGAGGTCCAAGGACAATCAATGAGCAGCATGATTGTGCAGCATTGCAGCTGGAAGGAGGAGGAAGGGAGGAAGAGCAACATCTTATGATGAGAAACACACACCCGTCTCTATTTCAGAGAGCTAGTGAAAAAAGGAGGGAGACTATATTGTGTTGTGAGAGTAAGGGCAAGGTTACCCAAACATATGTGCAGTCTACTCTCGACATTGATGTCTCACTGCATAGAGGCATTACACCAAGGAGGCCACCTGATCTATCATTGATGAGAGACATTTTGTCTTTGGATTCACCGCTCTTGGATTGTGGAGAGGTGAAGAGTTTGGAGGAGAAATTTGGCATGGGGGATTTCAAAGTATCAGACAGCAGCATGAGGAGAGTTACACATTCCAGATCACCAACACTATCTCTTGGGAGGATTGATCCATACTGGAGGTCTCAACTCTTGGTAGAGTACTCCAAGGATCTAGGTGCATGCATGATTCTTGATGATCGAGGGAGAGATGACAGATACATTGTGGAAGATGTTAGGGTTATTATAGTCATACTTCCATCAGTGATCAAAACTGCTCTTTTGCATTTTAATATTAGGTGTCTCAGACCGAATAAATTCCACCATTCCGCTAGGTCATGGATTCATTGATGGTAGTAATTTTTCATCGGTTTTCCCTCATAAGGTACTTGTTGATTCTCCTCTCTATGGTCTTTAGTAATTAGTCACTTTCATTCTCTAAAATCATGTCAGTAGGTCATAGGATGGGTCTCATTAGTTTCTATGGTCTTACCATGGTCAAATTAATGGGTAAAATGTCAATAAATATCAACAAGGTCATGAGGAAGTCAATAAACTCAAAGTCACAACACCCGGAAGATCAAAGATATATTTTATTCAGTTTGATGTAATTTTCAACTCAAAACCATGTTTTTAGGTGAAAACATTATATTTTTCCTTTATTATTATTCATTATGTAATTTTATTCCATCATATGTAATAAGTCACAATTCAAAAAGCTGTCATCTCCACAAAGTCATCACCCTGCCATCAGATGAGTTTTCCATAGCATGATCAGCGCCAAATCATCTTCCATGTAGATCCATCAGAAAGAGCCTAGAATGAGCTTTCCAGTAGTATAATGCACCCTTAAAACTGAGTTTTGGATTGAAATTTATGCTTAAGTAAAAGTCCACTATATCCTAAAAAAAAAATCCCTTTTCCCATTTTTCCCTTAAAATTTATGTTTAAAGTTTAATATTTTCTTTATATAAATCCCTTTTTCCCCCCTCCGATTACATAGTCGCATTATTAAAATCTTAAAAAATACTTATGCGATTAAACAACTTCCCCACCATTAGCCCTAAAAATTTGTAATAAAGTTTATATCTATAAACTCCCCACCGTTCCAACCACTTCCCCACCATGCGTTGAAACCTTATGATAAAACATTATAACAAAGTTTTATATTGTAAAATTTCGTTGAGCTAAGTCCCTTCCCCTTTCAATCGCATCACAAATATTAACATGCGCCCTGATCTGCACATGCCAAAAAACTCTGATGTGATTATGTGAGTCCCTCCGATCAGCCCTACTTGATGATATGTTGGCTATCGATCCAATTGACAATCAGATGGCCCATATCCAATTGGCACTTCCATAATAACCCTCTGATTGGGTGCTCCAGATGGCCTAGCCCCATTGGAAAACCTTCGACCATCCCTTAGTCGTCGAACTCATCATCCAATCCGATGGTCCTCTGCAAATCGGAATGTCCCAATCAGCCTTTTATATTAAACTTCCCTCTGCCTTCCTCCGATTTCCAATTTTGATTGCGCTGATACCCCAGTCCCACTTTATCCCTCCGCCTTTTGATAAATATCATTTTTTCCTCTTGTATAAAGTGAAATATCATTTTCGTTTATTCTAAAGGGATTTCTCTACTCCCTTCACATTACCCATTGGACCTTACCCAAATCGCATCGGAAGTTTTAGTTTCATTCCCCTATTCCCAATCGCCCATTATAATGGCACGAATATTTATAATATTACCATAGTATCCTATCGCCCCTCCACAACTTTGCGATTGCGATTATAACATGCAACTTGCCTCCTTTCCCTTCCCTTTTCCATTCAAATATTAATTTTTTCCCTTCACTGAAAGCGTATAATTTCATTTGAGTTTTATTTTAAATTATTGTTAAAAAAGTCAGTTTTGTTCAAAAGAAATAATGGAAAGCAACAAAGAAAAAGGATCGGATTGCCTATTTTTCCTCTAGTGAATTTTCAAGAGGTCAAAAAGTATCGCTGTCCCTCATTTTCAGGGGCAGATTTTTGTACTTCTTTTCTATGATTGTACTTCATTTTTTGAGTTGTTAGAATAACACCCTTTTTCTATGGATCCATGTTCACACATTTCAGCTTATTTATTGTATTTGTAAAGGAGTCTGAGTTCGGTAATTCAGCAGTAGGGGAATAGTGTGGAAGAACATTTTGCGCTCCATTGTACAGTTTGATAGGGATTAATAAGAGATGTAGCTCTGACTTGTGGGATCCATGTGGTATGAGATTTAACATTTTTTTCTCTCCTTTGTTTCATATGTAAATTTTTATGTTTCATGTCTCATCCATAAACATTTCTTTTTTGAATTCTTTCAAGATAGAAAGGTAGGATCCATTTTTATGCCTTGCCTTGGGAAAACATTCACACTTTGTGTTTTTCTTCTGTTTGAAAAGGATCCATTTATTGTGCCCTTTTTAGCTCCTCACTAGTCTTTCCATACCATCCTTATTTAACTTTAATTGTTAAGTTTCCTGCCTATCTTGCCCCATGAAATACCATGTGTCCTGATTTAATTCCCTAGTTTCAAACTGTCCTTTTTATATCCCATACATCCCTGAAATTTTCAGTCATTTTAATAAAACATTTTTCAGTCCCTTTATTGTATTCCATTGAATATTATTTTCATGGAGAGAGCCCTCTCATGTCCTTGTAGGGCTAGCTACAAGGTTGAGCATGGTTTAGTTGTTACCCTGTGTTGCCCTTTTCAGCCTGGGGTTCAATTCAGGTGCTAACATCTCTGGCGACCATACTGGGGAATTATTTAATATAGAAGATTCATCACCCCAGTAGTATTTTTCCTTATAAATTCCTGCACTCTGGATGATGATGTTCAGAGTTTTCTAGGCTGGAAATAAAATTTTGTAAAATAGAAATTTGACCACACTAGCTTCAAGAAGATACACCAGGGCTAATCCAGATCAAAATCCTCCCCCGGTGTTTGAAAATCTGAATCTTATCCCAAGAATTGTCAGAAGACAAGAAGGATCATTAAGTCTCAGACCTATCTTCAGATCCTATACCTGGCCCAGTGAGTGGTTTTTTGTAGAAGATATTTCCTTTGACGAGAATTTTTAGCTTTCTTTAGAAATGGGTCTGAAACCGACGTTGATAATACAATTTTAGATCCTGAGTTCCTTGTAGATATTGAAGTCCAAAAGGAAAATTCCTCCATTGATGATTATATTTGAATTCTCCTAAGTTATCCATTACTGTTACTAATATTCCTGAGCCTTCATAATCATCAGAGATAGCATTTCCTCCTCCCAATTCATCAGCATTCCCATCAGTCAATTCCCAGTTGGCATCCCCTCCATCAACACCTCCCTTAAATCCTACAAATCCTATTGTAAATCCACCCAGAGCCATGTCTGCCCGGTATGCACCCCTGGTTTTACCCCAGGTCCTCA
Organism: Pinus albicaulis; assembly: GCA_034641835.2. Lineage (NCBI taxonomy): Eukaryota > Viridiplantae > Streptophyta > Pinopsida > Pinales > Pinaceae > Pinus > Pinus albicaulis. The sequence goes on along the minus strand of CM076578.1, from coordinate 967,010,533 downwards.
ATGATATGCCTGCTGACTATAAAAGAAAAATTCCTATATTTGATGCCACTGAGAGCATCACGTCTCAGCAGCACGTTGATAAAATGAATGAATTTTTTTATTTGCATGAGGTAGAAGCAGAGAATGTAACTACCAGTCTGTTTGTTCAAAGTTTCAAAGGTGAAGTGAGAAAGTGGTTTAGAGCCTTACCAGCAGGCTCAATTCGCACTTTATAGGAGTTGCACACACAGTTTTTAGATAGGTGGGAGGTAAAAAAGAATCCACTACAAATTTTGTCTGAATATGAGAATATTAAAAGAAATGTGGGTGAAACGGTGCAAGACTATTGTTTGAGATTCAATTCTCTATATAATGTTATCCCAGCTAACCTGAAGCCTCCTGTGGGATTAGCATTTCTTAAATTTCCAGATGGTTTTGATGCCGACATGGCATATCAGCTACGCGAAAGAGATCCATCTTCACTTGAAGACATGCAGAAGATAGCAGTAAGTGTTGAAGCTAATATTCTGGCTAAAAGAGGAAGAGCCAGAGCTGAGAAAAGAGTCACAATAAAAGAGATGGCCTCTCCTTCAGATAGAAAAATGGACACTCTGATCAGAATAGTGGAAAAGATGGTCGATTGATTGACCATTTCAGATAGAGCTGAGCCTCAAATAAGAAATCCAAATTTCAGAGGGCAGCAACCCCAATTTAGAATCAAGAAGAGAGAATAGAGAATGCAAGACCAAGCAGTGCCACCACAGCAGCAGATTAAAACTCCATTGCAGCAGAATTATGTGCAAGGGACAAACTCAGATGAAGATGAACTGATGATTGATGCCAATCACTTTTTCATAGCTGATGGTGCGCCAATTTTCCTAACAGAAGACAAAGAATACACAGTGGCGACTCCAGATATTCAAAAATACCAAAATTTCATTTTCGCCAATGACACAGCATTGGAAGAAGAGTCCGATGACTAAAAAAAAGGGTATATGAACGCTCTATCGGCTCAGTAAAGGCAGTATTATTTAAGGAAAAAAGATGTTACAATCAGTCCCATTCAAAAAAGAAAAGAACTCCAAATGAAGAACGATGCACGAAATAAAGGAAAAGAACTGACTGATCCTTCCTCTAGAAAAACACCTGCAACTACTAATACAACAAATGAAAAGAATCAGCAGAGCACAGTAAAGGAGAAAACAAAGAAGAAATATCTTCTAGTTAAAGAGGTAGAAAAAAATCCATCCTTTAATTTAGAAAATGAAATTTCTAAACTGAAAGTGTCTATACCCCTCACAGAGTTGGTGAAAAATAATGCATATAAAACTCAAGTGTATATGGTATTTGAAATAGACTCTGTTTCTGATATGGTTAATGTAGAAGATGACTACCCTGAACTTATTTTTGGTCCAGCCACAGAAGAATATGAAGAAAATGAAGTCCCTCCTTTTTACCTGAGTCTTAGAGTACATGAATTCATCCTGCATAATGCTATGTTGGACTCTAGAGCCTCACAGAATTTGATGCCCAAATTTTTCATGGAGAAGCTAGGCCTTGATATTACTCGAAAATATCATGATTTGTATTCATTTGAATCAATTAGGTTCCACTGTATTGGTCTAATCAAAGACTTGGTAGTGTCTTTAGATCAGATCCCAACCAAAAATGTCTTGATGGATGTAGTTGTTGTTGATGTCCCACCGCGGTTTGGAATGCTTCTATCTAGGTATTGGGGTGAAAAACTTAAGGGAACCATGCATCTTGACTTCTCTTATGCCACTATCCCTGTGTTTGGCCAATTGAGAAAATTTTATAGGGAGAAGAAAATGAAATATATGATTACTAGCAAATAAAAGCCAGTAAATCATCCCATTAATTTTGTCCACATAGATTTAGAGTCTTTTGTCTTGTATTCTGATGGTGGTTTAAATGATGTGAATGTTTAGTTGGTACAAGTGGATGAAATACCTAAGATTTCATAGAATTTCAGAGAAGTCCTCAAACAGGAAAAATAGAAAGCAACAAACACTTCTAAGCCTCCTGCCTACCAGTAGCAAAAAGATAGTGAACAGCCAAAAATCAGCCAAGGTAAAGAAGAGAAAGAAACAAAATTCCAGCATCTTCAAGAAGAAGAAGAAGGCCCGTGGAGTATGGATTTTGATGGAGTTGTTGGTAAGGATGGAGATGTCATTGGAATATGGATTAGGAGCCCTATTTTCCAACCTGAGAAGGTTCCCAACAATGTTAGAGTTTGTGCTTATAAGTTAGCTTTTGATTTCTCTAACAATGAAGCAGAATATGAGGCTTTGATTGCAGGTCTCAAAATTTTGAAGAAGCTGAATGCAAAAAGGATTTATGTGTATGGTGACTCCGAGTTAATAATAAAACAGGTGAAAGGAGAGTACCAATATAAACATCTAAGATTGAAGGCATACCGAAATGCAGTCTTGGATATCTTGAAGACATTCCCAGAATATACCTTGACAGTAGTACCCATGATGCAGAACATTATTGCTGATTCCCTTGCCACTACTGCCGGCAACTTGAAGATTTCTGTTTGTGCTCAACCTAATCTCCTAAATTGAGTTCATTAATTGTCAACCAGGGTTGGTAAACTGCTGAAGTGAAGTGCACCATATGTGCCTAAGTAACCTCTTCCTACTTCGTTGTGTCTAGTGTTTTATGATGTTTTTGGGTTTTTATGGTTTTATGTTCACAAGGGAAAGAACTAAATGCTGGTGGAAAGAAGCTACTGGTTAAAAATAGAGTGAAGCCTAAATTATGGATGACAAATGACAAATGAAAATACTGAAAAAAAACAAAGCCTAAACTATGGCTAGCAAACAACAAATGCAAAGTTTGATAATGACTTCAAGGAAATAAATCACAACATGAGCTTAAAATTTATCCAATTCATTCATTAAAGATGTGTTGGAAGAGCTTGGGAAATGGACAAGTTAAGTGTAAATGAAGTTCTCCTAACTAAACAATCAACTCACAATATTACAAAAATCTAAATTAACCTATGATGCTGAAGTTATTCTATTCTGCAACTTGACTTATCACCACTAAGCCTTATTCAGAAATTTAGATATTTTCTAGAATAATGTTTGGGAAAAAGGCTATTGGTGAATTTATAAAAGATTTGCAGAATAATCAAAGCCTTAAACTAATATGATTGACCTCTGTTCATGTGATGATATATCAATATAGATTCAGAACAAAAGTAAGTTGTGAATAATGAAGGCCGAGAGACTAATTTTAACAACTAGAACTACTTAAAATACAATGAATAACACTAGGCTAGGACGCTATCTATAAATCTTAAAAGACAGTGATTACAACTAAATTAGAATGTTATGAATCTACTTGAAACAAAATGAGCTGAAACTGAACTATAGTACCATTAATCTACTTGAAGTACAGTGAACATAGTGAAACTGGAATGTCATTATCAAACTTGAAATGTAGTGACAGGGCTGAACTAAATGCAATTAACCTCTGGAGTACTCTAACTAAATTAACATGCAACTAGTCTATGGAATTCTACAGCCCATCTTGTTCATTATGAATGATATTTTGGAAGAGTTTGTAAAACAATTCTGGCTGTATTATTCAATGCAGATTGACATAAAACACACAGTTCGAAATGAAAACATGATTAAACTCCTAAAATATCACAGTTAATTCCCATTCATCATTAAAGGTATTTTGGAAGAATTCATAGAACAGGACTAACTGTAATATGTAATGTAAATGAGTGTAAAAGCATGAAGTTGATAAAACTATTGAAATTGGAAATTGAAAACGAAATCAAGCTAAGGCTAATTATCTAAATCATCTGAACAGAGCTTCTCGGGCAGTAGGGGCCCTCTACCACTGGATTAGCTTGCAAATCCACTTAACTTTGACTCATCTCTTGCACTAAAACGATGTCTTTTCCATTAAAGGAGAAAAATACTTAAAAACAGAGTATTCACGGTTATGTGAAATCTAGTAGCAAAAGCCAAAATCTAACCAAGATCTAACATTCGTCTCTCGGTTTCTCGAGCATATTTATAGCAAATTTACATAACAGAACTTGAGATAATCCAGGGATTATTCTCTTTCCTAATAGAAACCAAACTAGGACTCTTATCATGATCACGTAACAGAATCTGGACTATCCTTATCTTGTTAGGAGTCTACCTCCTAGTTTGAGTTTCCACGTGCTTAACGACCTATAGAATTGTGCTCAGACTTCGTAGGGAGCAAGGAATGATGTGGATGAAGTCTAGAATTTTCCCATATGTGCTTTTCTTTGAGATGACACCTCTAACCCATTTAAACTCTAAAATAGCTGCGAAACGTGTGATCAGCTACGGAACGCCTGTATTCTGTAGCTATTTTGCAGAAAATTATTAAAACAGAAAAAATCATGAAAATATAATATGTTAATCAATTTCATGTAACCTTTAAGCAATCCTAATCATTCTTCATTGATTTTAGGCTTATGAAGTGATAAAATAATGATGAAATGAAGTGAAGGTTTGTAAAAGAAAAGACAATTCTAGGGCTCAACAATTCCGATGAACTCCAGCAATAAGTTTGAGATCTATGTCAAACATAGGCCTACTGTTCCAAACAATCTAAGGTATTGGCAATTATTTTGGGATGATAATGAGATTAATGCATTTTTTCAGGGTGATGGAAAATTTAAAGACACTCCAATAGAAGGTGAGTATGAGGTTGATGACCAGGAGTTAGAAGCAAACGAGATGGACATATTGTAGCTAAAGGATAATGTGATTCCTAGAGGTCTCATACCTCTAGAGGAGCTTTTTGACCAGGATTATGTTGCAAAGAAACCAAACTTGGTGCCCACGGAGAAAGGAGTTGAAGATGTGAATCTTGGAACACCTGACCAGCCCAATTTTGTGAAGCTATCAAAGGCATTGTCTCCTGAGGTAAAGGAGAAGTATGTTAATTTGATTTTTGAATTTTCTGATGTGTTTGCATGGGATTATTCAGATTTGAAAGTGTATGATAAGAACATAATCCATCATACTATTCCTATCAAGCCGCATCAAAAGCCATTCAGACAGAAGCTGAGAAGAATCAATTCGAAGCTACCGCCATCAATTGAAAAAGAGGTAAACAGGTTGTACAAAGTAGGTATCATAGTTCTCATTAGATTTTCTGACTGGATTTCAAATTTGGTCCCGGTGCGTAAGAAGACAGGTGAGATAAGATTGTGTATATATTTTCGGAACTTGAATAAGGCATCCTTAAAAGATAATTACCCACTTCCGAAAATGGGCCATATTTTGCAGAGAGTAGTTGGAGCATCTAGGATGTCACTACTTGATGGCTACTCAGGGTAAAACCAGATCTTGGTGCATGAGAAGGACCAAGATAAACCTGCCTTCAAAACACCCTGGGGAACCTTCCAGTATGCTAAGATGCCCTTCAGACTAAAGAACAGTGGAACTACTTTTCAGCGCGCCATGGACATTGCTTTTGCAAATGAGAAAGATTTTTTTCTTGTTGTTTATTTGGGTGATTTGACAGTGTTTTCATGGTTAGATGATGAACCTTTGCATCATTTGAGAGTTTTTTTTCAGCGTTGCAGAAAATTTGGGATTTCTCTCAATCCCAAGAAGAGTCTTTTTGCCATGGATGAAGGAAAATTGCTAGGGCATATCATCTCTAAGGATGGTATCCGCATCGATCCATCTAGAGTGGAATCAATTCAACTTATAGATCTTCTGTGAAACAAGAAAGAGATTCAGGCCTCTAATTGTAAGATGAATTTTTTGCACAAATTTATAACTAATCTAGCTAAACATCTAAGAGAAATGACCAATATGTTGAAGAAGGACAAAACTGTTAAATGGAGTGAAGAAGATATCAATTCATTCAATTTGGTAAAGTTTGCTTTGTCTAATGCCCCATTTTTTATCAGTCCTGACTATACTCTAGATTTTATTATATTTTCATTTGCATCTAAACATACTATGGTTGTTGTTTTAATGCAAAAGAGAGATGAAGTAGAAAAGCCAATTGCCTTTTTTAGTATGACTATTAGAGATGCTGCTTTAAGATATAATACTATTGAAAAACAGGCATTTTCTCTTATCAAGGCATTAAAGGATTTTAGGGTCTATATTCTGCATTCACATACTATAGCATATGTCCCTAATGCAGCAGTGAAGGATGTGTTGATGCAAACTGATCCAGAAGGTCGAAGAGGTAAATGGATAGAAGCTATGTTGGAGTACGAATTGGAGATCAAGCCCACGAAGTTGATCAAAGGCCAAGGCTTGGCGAAATTGATGGCCCAATAAAATCTCCATTCTTTGGATATAAAACTCATTACAACAATATCAGAGGATTAAGATGAAGGTTTTCTTGTTCCAATTTCAGATATTTTTCTGCAGTCCCCTTGGTACTCAGATATTGTGTATGTTCTTCAACATCTGTCACCTCCTCCAGGCATGCCTAAGAGTAGAGGTAGATCTTTGAAACTTAAATCTGCAATATATTGTATTTTAAACAATGCTCTTTATTGGAAAGATCCAGGAGGCATTCTGCTCAACTGTTTGGTTGAAGAAGAAGCTCAGAAGGTAATGCACGATTTCCATAAAGGTGATTGTGGTGGTCACTTTTTTTGGAAGACCACAACCAACAAGGTATTGAGAGCAGGGTATTATTGGCCTACACTATTTTCTGATTTATATAAAATAGTGATGAATTTTCATGAATGTCAAATTTTCCAAGGGAAGAATAAATTGCTTCCTCTTCCTTTAAAACCAGTTTCAGTGAACGTGCCCTTTCAACAGTGGGGGCTCGATTTCATAGGAGAAGTACATCCTGCATCTTCAGCATAGCACCGATGGATATTGACAGGGATTGATTACTTCACGAAATGGATCAAGGCCATCCCATCGAGGCAAGAAACTGACACGGTAATTATTCAATTCCTTGAATCGAATATTTTATCTCGTTTTGGCTGCCCATAAAAAATTGTGACAGATAATGCAGTAGCGTTCAGATCAAAGAAAATGGTCAATTTCTATGACAAATACAACATCGTGCTGGGCTATTCAACAACGTATTATCCACAAGGCAACAGCCTTGAAGAGTCATCAAACAAATCACTAATAAATATAATGAAGAAAATGCTAGAGGCAAACAAAAGAAATTGGCACCGGAATCTCATCAACGCACTGTGGACAGACAGAGTTAGTAGTAAAAAATCAATAGTTATGTCACCTTTTGAGCTATTTTATGGTACTAATGTTGTCTTTCCTACTTCCATTATAGTTACAGTCATGATATTGTTACAAGAAGTTGGCAGTGAAGATGATTACAGTTAGCGAAGGATCAATCAGATGATCCACCTTCAGCAAACAAGAGAAGAAGTGTTACATAATGCGATTCAGCTGCAGGAGAAGATTAAAAATATCTATGACAGGAAAACCAAATAAGAAAAGTTTCAGCTGGATGATGTAGTGTTAAAATGGGAAGCAAGGAATGAAGACAAAGGGAAGCATAATAAGTTTGACAACCTTTGGAAAGGTCCATATAGAATTACAGCATACATGGGACAAAATGCCTTCTTTCTTTCAGAAATGGATTGCCAGGATTGTCCTGAAGGAGCAGTAAATGGTAGAATATTGAAGCACTACCATGGTTGAAGACAAAGGATTAGAATATTTATCATCATCATTATATATATCATGTTACTTTTAATCAGAGTTCAAATGCATAGTCATTCAAGTTTGGGGCCCGAGGTGAAGGTTATAAAACTTGGGTGATATTGTATGATTTGGTTTTATTTCAGTTTCAGTCTTAGTCTTGAGTTAGAGTCAGTTTGCATTGTGTCAGTTTTTAGTGTTTTGACTCCATGCCCAATCGATAAGGCTACTTGTTCTATGGTGTTGTTGGAACCTACAAGGAGCTACCATCCCCATTGGAGCCAATGTTAGGGTCAGGATAGTCATACTGCCATCAATGATCAAAACTTCTCTTTTGCATTTGCATATGAGGTGTCTCATATCGAATAAATCTCACCATTCTGCTAGGTCATGGATTCATTGATGGTAGTAATTTTTCATTAGTTTTCCCTCATGAGGTACTTGTTGATTCTCCTCTCTATGGTGTTCAGTCATTAGTCACTTTCATTCTCTAAAATCATGTCAATAGGTCATAGGATGGGTCTCATTAGTTTCTAAGGTCTTACCATGGTCAAATTAATGGGTCAAATGTCAATAAATATCAGCAAGCTCATGAGGAAGTTAATAAACTCAAAGTCATAGCACCCGGAATATCAAAGATATATTTTATTTAGTTTGATGTAATTTTCACCTCAAAACCATGTTTTGAGGTGAAAACATCATATTTTTCCTTTATTATTATTCATTATGTAATTTTATGCCATCATATGTAATAAGTCACAATTCAGAAAGCTGTCATATCCACAAAGTCATCACCCTGCCTCAGATGAGTTTTCCATAGTATGATTAGCACCAAATCATCTTCCAAGAAGATCCACCAGAAAGAGCCCAGAATGAGCTTTCCAACGGTATACTTCACTCTTAAAACTGACTTCTGGATTGAAATTTATGCTTAAGTGAAGTAAAAGTCCCCTATATCCTCAAAACAAATCCCTTTTCCCATTTTTCCCTTAAACTTTATGTTTAAAGTTTAATATTTTCTTTTTATAATCCCTTTCTCCCCCCTCTGATTACATAGTCACATTATTGAAATCTAAAAAAACACTTATGCGATCAAACCACTTCCCCACCATTACCCCTAATACTTTGCAATAAAGTTTATATCTATAAACTCCCCACCATTCCAACCACTTCCCCACCATGCGTTGAAACCTTATGATAAAACATTATAACAAAGTTTTATATTGTAAAATTTTGTTGAACTAAGTCCCTTCCCCTCTCAACCACATCACAAATATTAATGTGCGCCCTGATCTGCCCACGCCAGAAAACTCCGATGCGATTATGTAAGTCCCTCCGAATGGCCCTGCCTGATGATATGTTGGCCGTAGATCCAATTGATGATCGGATGATCCATATCCAATTGGCGCTCACATAATGCCCCCTACGATTGGGTGCTCCCAATGGCCTACCCCCAATGGAAAACCTCTGACCATCCCTCAATCATTGATCTCATCATCCAATCCAACGGTCCTCCACCAATCGAAACGTCCCAATCGGCCTTTTATATTAAACTTCCCTCTTCCTTCCTTTGATCTCCGATTCCGATTGTGCCGATACCCTGGTCCCACTTTAGCCCTCCGCCTTTTGATAAATATCATTTTCCCCTCTTTTATAATGTGAAATATCATTTTTGTTTATTCTAAAGGGATTTCTCCACTCCCTTCACATTAGCCATTGGACCTTACCCAAATCGCATCGAAAGTTTTAGTTTCATTCCCCTATTCCCAATCACCGATTACGATGGCATGAATATTTATAATATTACAATAGTATCCTATCACCCCTCCATGACTTTGCGATTGCAATTATAACATGCAACTCACCTCCTTTCCCTTCCCTTTTCCATTCAAATATTAATTTTTTCCCTTCACCGAAAGCATATAATTTCATTTGAGTTTTATTTTAAAGTATTGTTAATCAAGTCATTTTCATTCAAAAGAAATAATGGAAAGCAGAGTGATAGTCAAGTTGGCCGAGAGCTAAATAAAACAGAGATATATACAACAACAAAGAAAAAGGATCAGATTGCCTATTTTTCCTCCAGTGAATTTTCAAGAGGTCAAAAAGTATCGTTGTCCCTCATTTTCAGGGGCAAATTGTTGTACTTCTTTTCTATGATTGTACTTCATTTTTTGAGCTATCAGAACAACTCCATTTTTCTATGGATCCATGTTCCCACATTTCAGCTTATTTATTTTATTTGTAAAGGAGTCTGAGTTCGGTAATTTAGCAATAGGGGAATGGTGTGGAAGAACATTTTCCGCTCCATTGTACAGTTTGACAGGGATTAATAAGAGATGAAACTCTGACTTGTGGGATCCATGTGGTATGAGATTTAGCATTTGTTTCTCTCATTTGTTTCATATGTAAATTGTTATGTTTCACCTCTCATCCATAAACATTTCTTTTTTGAATTCCTTCAAGATAGAAACGTAGGATCCATTTTTATGCCTTGCCTTGGGAAAACATTCACACTCTATGTTTTTCTACTGTTTGAAAAGGATCCATTTATTGTGCCCTTTTTAGCTCCTCACCAGTATTTCCATCCCATCCTTGTTTAAATTTAATTGCTAAGTTTCCTACCTATATTGCCCCATGGAATACCCTATGTCCTGATTTAATTCCCTAGTTTCAAACTGTCCTTTTTATATCCCATACATCCCTAAAATTTTAATTCATTTTATTAAAACATTTTTCTGTTTATATACCTAGCATAATATCAAACCCTTTATTGTATTCCATTGAATATTATTTTCACATAGAGAGCCCTCTCCTGTCCTTGTAGGACTAGATACAAGGCTAAGCATGGTTTAGTTGTTACCCTGTGTTGCCCTTTTCAGCCTAGGGTCCAATTCAGGTGCTAACAGAGGATATGGTCATCTATTCACATGGTAGAGTCTTCTTGACTAGAGATTCTAGTCTCAAGGAGAAGTTGTTACATGCAGCATAGGAGGACTTCTTTTCCATCCATTTTGATGCATATATTTCCTTGGAAGAGGAGTTCATTTGGGAGGGCATCCAGCAGGACATACATCACCATATGGAGAGATGAAGAGCCCAGATGATGATGGAGAGGATGTCACAGCCACCTTCCTACTCATTGAGAGTGAGGGAGAATTTTCAGTTGAGCCATTTCAGCGCAAGTCTTCTAGTGCATGATGGAGAATGTAAAATTTCACCTTATGTTTTGTACTTCTTGTCTTTGTATGAGCAACATATTGTACCAAGGAGGATTATTCCTTCTTGCATATTGTATCATGATTTTCTTGAAGCCATTTTTATCATTGAGATTGGCTATTTCTTTGGTGGTTTGTGGGAGAGGCCACATGATTCTTTGTGTGCACCATTGGCACGAAATTGTACTTTCATGTTTCCATCTTGTAAAATGATTGTGGAAGCAAACAATTGGTTGGAAAAGCACTTGTTTCTGTTTTATTTGATGCAGGCATGGGATGAAATGCGCTGGTTCCTTGTGTGGGACCTTGATCCACTTTCCGGTTGTCATTTGGATGCTTGTTCTTATTGTACTATGCTTCCATGTATTGCTGATATATTTATATTTATGGGTTTTTTTTTTTGGAGAGTGGGATTGAGATTGAGGATGCCCATTGGGAGCATGATTCTCCTTACTATACATGTTGTACATTTCAGAAGGAACCATGGGCTAACCACGAATTCAATATTATATTTTTGTACCTCTTGTGGGGGGAACCACTTGAAGAACTTGAGGAGGCATTCCATATATCATGAGGAGATGGAGGAGTTAGCACAGTCAACCCTTTTTCCTTTGGGGATGAGGGGAGACTCATCTATGAGCCACTCCATTTATATGAGAAAAACATATGGTGAGAGTATTTTTGATTTTCATGATGATTTATATATATATATATATATATATATATATATATATATATATATATATATATATATATATGCATCTCTTAACCATATATGTGCAGGGATTTTCTCAAAGGAGGATTATTCTTCCTTATAGATTTGATGGTCTACACAAGGCCATTATGGATGATCACTCCCTAAGAGGAGATGGGGAGGAAATTTCTCATGGAGAACATACATACATTGCACATTACATCATTCACTTTCTACAGAAGAATGGGGCAACAAGCAAATGGTGGGGAGGCCACCCATCATTTTATTTCCTACGGCAGTGGAGAGTCAAACTGTGTTGGCTTCATTTGAGGGACCATTGTCCTTCTCCTGTACTACACGTGGCATCCAGCATGATTCTCCTTATGGTTCCCTTGGTTGATATTTTTGGAGCTTTCCTTGGGAGCATGATGGGAGGAAAGACACATTGGGTGGATGTGTCCTTGGAGGGAGAAAACTCCCACACACTTTGCACTACATGTTCTAAAGGGAGCATGGGAGATAGTATGGCCACTAAAACAACTCATTTGTTTTATTTTTAGGTGAGCCATATGAGGAATGAGATGCCATATGATGATGAATTCCAACTCATCATATATGGAGAGACTTGGGCCAGCATGATTTGCAGCATTGGAAGAGAGGTCCTTGAAGATCTAGTCTTCATCTTGCCACTTGAGGGAAAGTATTTTGTAGCCCAAGATCAGCGCTTTCTCTACACTTATCATGAGTGGGGAGATGGATAGCGTGGGGTAGGCTAAATTGTCTACCATGAGCATATTTTCATCCCACCTACTTTGCTGGAGCCAAAGGTGGAGGACAGTTTCCAGGAGTTGCCTAGTTGGAAGGTAACTCATTTTGCATGGATGATTGCTTGGGGGATGGAGGATCCACATGAGGAATATGTTCCTCAAACACTTCATAGAATCCATGCCTTGAGAGGAGGCTTTCCAGTTCTGTCATTGTAGTTTCTTCAGGACAAGAAACATTTGGGAGGGGAGGACTGTAATGTTCCCAAATTTTCCGACAATAATTTGGAACATTAATTTTTGTTGATTTCACCTAGGAGGAGAATAAATGGGTAAAGGACCCATGCATAATGATATTCTCAATATAATCCCTCATATTATGAAAGGGGATCATCTTTGGAGCTGGTTTTCACACCCTCATGTGTGAACAGGGTTATTTGCAAAGAGGCTTGGTTAAGGTTGACCAAGTTAACAGTGTTGAGCCAAGAGGTGGAGCACACTTAGAGAAGCAACGCAGTATGAATGAGGAAAGGGTTATTTGGTAGAGTAAACCCTAATAGGAGTGGGAACCATGGAGAGGGGATTTCATTTATTTAAAAGGAGGACAAGGAAACCATTGTTTCTCATGCTTATGATTATTCATCTCAATTGTCCATTAGACAATTGTGCATTCTTTGTTGCTTAGCAAGAATTTCCAGAGGAATTCCTATTTAGGATTAATTCTCCTTCTTGAGAAGTCTCTTGCGTGATTTTTATTCATTTTCCTCACATCCAGACTTGAGGCGAAGCATCCTCCATCAAGATAGCGTTATTTCTGCAGCAGATTAATGTTGTGTTGCTGGGTGTTGCAGTGAGGGTTCACTACACCATCTCTCCTTCAACTATTTTTCAGAGGAAGAGTCTCTCTTCTCTTTAAGATATAATATTGGAGGCATCCTGGAGCTCATTGAAGATTTTTGGCATCAAGGAAAACTCATTCCATTTCCCTACAATGCAGTTTCATGTAGTGACTGCATTATTCTAGAGGAGCATTTGAAGTAGGGCTTTGCAGATACATTTGGAGGGGAAGATATTTGGTGAAGCGATCAACCTTTCACTTAAAAGATCCATTGGAGGAGGCATATTTAGTTTGAGCATCAGGTTAAACCATCTCCATCCAGTTCTATATCTGATTTGTTGCAGCTACCCAGCAACTCTGGCATTTCTGTGGAATTTCCATTTTGTATGATTTGCAGCCAATCCTTTTAGGGATTGTGCATTATTATTTCCAGGGGTTCAGATCTTGCTCCCCCTATTGTATTTGAGCCACATATTGACATATTTGTGTATTGACACTATTATGCAGCAGTTTCCCTTCATGGACTGCACTGTCATAGCTTGAGTTCACTTGTATAGAAGTTTTTTCATCATGGCTTATGTACTTGTTATTTGAGGCTGAGCATTGCTCATTTTGAGTATCATTTTCCTCAAGATCTTGAATTCTATTGTTGCTGCCATTATTTAATAAGAAGGCTATGGATTTCTCTCATGTTTTTATGAGTTGAGTGTTGTTGCTGCACCATTATTGTGCTTGCTTATTGCTGGAGCTCCAACTTTAGAATATCTTGAGATATTCTCATTGTTGTTTCAATTTCCAAAAAAAGAATACTACACAATCTGACTATTCGACCAGTTCGATGATACCTGCGGTGAGCATTTTTTCGATTTCTTCCTTGAATTTTTTTTTTGTACTTGAATTTTATTTCAAAATCAGTAACTCCCATTTCTCAATAAGGTGGCTTCCTATCGACGGCAAATCAATATCTAGGAAGTTCACTTAGAAACATCAAATTAAAGTACCATGAAGCTTGTTACAACATCAACAAGATCCTTGCTTCCAAACCTTTGACTGAAAGATTTTGTTTGGCATTCGAAATCAAATCATCTATTCAAGCCTTACGAAATGTATTGCATTACCTTGAGGGCCATTTTAATTAATGGTGGTTCTATCGCATTTGTTAACATCTCACATCATTGGCAGGTAATCAAACAATGTCTTTCCATGTTCGATGACAAATCATATATTTGCATGACTATACTTGTACCCAAATGATCGATTGAATGAGATAAGAAGAACCTGGATCTAGTTTTAGCCATCTGGGCTACGATTTCAAGATTTTTGTACACATCATATGTACGGTAACCTTACATATAGATCGTCATCCAAACATAGGCCTTTATTTGTAGGCATGTCTGCATTGGGAAACATTCCAATGTCGACGACTATCTGAATTATGTACATGTTATTAGATAGTTTATGTGTTGAACATGGGAATGCCTACACTCAGAAGTTATGATCAAAGAGGATATATCATGACGTAATGTATTGTAATATTGATGCAGGTGACTACTCTGCTTCATCTCCATCCCATGACAGTGGAAAACATCTCAATCAAATGTTTTTAATATTTTGACCTCATGCTTTCAGGGGCACCTGTTATAGGCCAATTTGGGCATGATTCCCAATACCCTGGTTAACTGGGCATTATCTCCAGGACCAAAAATTAAGGGTCTATCATCCCCTGTAATTTCAAGTTGCTACATGCCCTAAGACAAGAACAAGACAAATCAAGCATGACTTTCATCAAGCAAAGGTTTCCAAGGTTTGAAATTATTATATAGCATATGAGAGCTCACCAACGCTGCCTCTAAGGGGATTAAGTGTGTTTCATATGCAGGTATCCCCATGCAAGGTTGCTTTGCAAAGCACTTCCCGACATCTATGGGTGCGTTGGACACATTGGGAGTGAAATTCTCATTGTTCCAGAATCTCCAATTGGCCAATGCCTTCTAGAAGAGTTCACATGTGTTAAGATTTGAATCCAAGTGTCCATTTGACATCTACAAGAATGGGAACATGTATTGCCTATTATTGGAAAGTCATTGATTGTAAAACTACCTCAGCCTCTCTATAAACTGAGCACAGATCTGAGTGTTTGAGAAGGAAGAATTTGAGTAGAGAAATGTTGGTGGATTTTCAATTGAGTTTGATTTGTGTAACAGATGTTGGAGAGATTTATACTGTGATGGGGCTAGGAGTGTTACTGGAATGGTCATTTCAAATCAGTCACTAGGTTGTAACCTCTCCTTCTATCATTAATAAATAATACATCTTACTTTTCCCTATATGCATCTATATTGGCTTTGATTTTCCATATTGTAAGATCTTAGTTGATGTAGATGGTTTATGCTTTACTAATTTAGCTAAATAACTTGAATAGACATCTGTATTATTGCTATCTTTTGTTGTTTTAGTGTTCTTTCTTGGAGGAAGCATTCTGCACAATCTACTTGAATTTGAAGCTACAACGGAAGTGATAGAAGGAGCTATTTAGAAGCGCTTGGATTACAAGTAAGCTTCTAATATATTCTATGTGTCTGTTCTTAGTTAGGAGAAGAAGTTTTATAGCCTTTAATCTGTTGTTCTATACTATCACGTGTCTAGTGAAGTATGTTTTATCCGTAATTCACAATTCCGTCCAAAAAATTGGCGAATCTGCTGGGGAGAATTTCTCTTAGTTCTAGGTGTTTTAACCTCTGATTTTCTTTATTTATCCATCTAGTAGTTGTTATTCACAAAGATAAAAAAATTTCAAATCTTAATTTGCAAAATAATTTTGTTAAAAAGTGGTGTTTTTCCTTATACACCGCGCCCAACGTAGTCTTGGATAGGATACAGTGCTTTTGCATAGCACTGTCTCCCTTTCAGGCCTGTGTTGCAGAGAACTGTCTCCCCTTAGAGACTACATTGAATCCGGAAACCATCCAGATTCCCTTGAATTTGTCTTTGCAAATTGATTCAGTTTTTTTTCTGCTCTGTTTTGAAAAGTTTGAACCTCATATTGACTAGTGAATCTATATATTTCTTCCTCCTTTCAAAGAAAATTTGTTTAATGTTTGTTTAAATAATTTTTATTTGTCATTGGCAAGTTTATTTCAAAGTATTTTTATTTTCGCATTAGATCCATTTTCTTTTGAAAAAGGAAATTGCCATAAAATATTTGTTTCCTGATAGGCGAAATTGTTGTTTCATTCCTCATTTTTCCTTCAAAAGAGAAATTGTTGTTTGTATTCCTGATTTCTCAAAAGTAAAAGGCATTTAATTTTTGTTGATTTATTGCACTTAGATTATTTTCTACATTCATAACATTAAAGGAACTGAAAAGAAAAATCTTCATTTGCATGTAGTGGTTTGTGTGTTTTGCAAAAAGGAACAATTAGGAAATCTATATTTAGTTTGTGTTTTTCTATTTGTTTGATCACAAATTGTTTGCTCTTTCCCTCTAGTAGCTAGTATTTTCATTGAAAAACTAAAATTGAAAGATTGCTTATCATTCTTAGTTGAATTTTAGGAATTTTCCAATACATCATCACGGTGAACCTTTGAAAGAAAAATTGTTAAGAAAGATCAACGTAAAATTAATCTCAATTTACCTAAAAAAGAATTGGAACCATAATGATAACATTTAGAACGTCTAGGCTAGAGACGTGTTCTGACGTCGTAAAACATAGTAGTTGTTGTTAACTTGTCTGCAATACATTCCGAGTGTGATACCTCAATCCACATACATAAGTATATCGTAGCTCGTCCATGTAATTTTAGGTATATCGGGCAATGTTACAGTACGATAAGTATAAAGGGGTGCTCTCACTATGCGGTTTCACATCAGACAACACTAATATGGACTTGGGCCTCCACGTACCTTCGGGTATATTTGGGAGGAGAAATTTTAGGTGATATCCATCCATAGTGAACCGAGTCGGCCGCCTTGTAAATTTTGATACATTGAACACAACATTCGGGGAGATTGCCTGCCCGTACTTCTTGGTTCTCCAGTAGGTATTCTACAATTCAGATTTTCTTGGTAAAACTTTTTCCTAGCATTACCCCTTTTATTTTGTTTACTTGCTTTTGGTTAAAATAAATCAGTCATCGTGGAATAAAAAATTTCTTTTCCCCGTCTTTCGTGTAGACATCTCTCTACCAAAAACAGTACCATTAGTACCTTTGGTGAAGCATCATCTTCCCATATACCAGAGTTGGCACAATTGTTTGTAAAAATCCTGGTTTGTCTATTGTTTTCAAGACAGAGTCCTCATAGCTACCTATTGTCACGATCCATGCAATCTGTGAGACCATACCTCCCGAACCCAACGTTTTTCAACTGGAAGTTGATCTGGATCCCATTATGCTTTAGGGGGAAAATATTATTGGTAAAACTGGACATCGTCCCCAGGACCAATGAAATAGGGTCTATCATCCCCTTATATTTCAGTTGCTATATTTCCTAAGTGGAGAAAATCTTGATCTAGAAGTCGAAAAACCGGAAGTTTTTTTTGTATTGGTCACTCCACAATCTATTGTAGCCATCTAGTCTACCATATCACACAGTCAACCACCTGAAATATACTTTGGGCCTGACGACGAAGTTTTTCCACCTAGTTTAATCTATATTGAGGAAAAATCACAAGACGAGACACCTTTAACTCCAACTCATTTTCGGTAGGAGCTTTACCTGTACGAGTCTTTCCCTCAATCACCTTCCTCTTCTTTTGTTGATCCTATTTCACTTTGAGTTCCCGCAGATTCTACAAGGTATACATTGGGTCATTTGACCATGGCTGAGATAACATCCCAGACTGAACCATCTATTTCAAGCGCAACAACATCTGTTGTTACTTCATCTTTGATGTCTTGGCCATTTAATTCACCCATGTCGTTACCTAGAATCCTATTTGGTTCCTCCTTTATGAGTACTAAATGACTTGATCCTTTATTCACATATTCAGTGCAATATCAAGCTGATCCCATCAGTTATTCTCCTTGGTGGTCGGTGATACCATAGAAATTACCCTTGGAAACTCCAAAATTCAATGAAAACCTTCAATAAGACCCGTCAACACATGTTATAACTTATCATTTGTGGTATTCATCAAACTCCTTAAATGATGACTCTGTTAGACTATGTCTTTTCCATCACACACTCACTAGTCCAACTGCACAATGAGGATGGTTCTTTTATTGTGTCAACCTCATTAAAAAATGAAACAAGATATGAGGACAGTTCTTTTCCTATGTCAACCTCGATAAATGAAATAGGTTCCCATGAGGATAGTTATTTTCTTGTGTCAACCTCGTTAAAAAATGAAACAAGTTCCTATGAGGATGGTTCTTTTTTTTGTGTCAACCTCGTTAAAAAATGAAATAGATTTTGAGGATAGTTCTTTTTTCTTTTGTCAACATCATTAAAAAATGAAACAATTTCCTTTGAGGAAAGTTATTTTACTGTGTCAACCTCGATAAAAAATGAAACAGATCATGAGCATAGTTCTTTTCCTGTGTCAATATCGTTAGAAAATGAAACAAATCCTCTCCTAATTAAGACGAGTCTTCCATTTTATCTTGTAAATGAACCTTCATTCCATCTAGATATTAGTAACCAGTAATCTATTTAGATGAATGAAATGAAGCTTGGGGGGCATCTTCTCTTATAGGGGGCATTCGACATGTGATCCTGCAGGGGGCATTCAAAACATTCTTACTTATTGCACCCAATAAACTACTGAAGTTTGGCTGAAAAATCAGGTTTAGAACTCCAAAATGAAAATGGTAACTATGGAATGGTCTTACAACTAATGAACAGATTAATTGTATAGATTTATTTCAAGAATCATTTGACCACAAAGCATATTTTTCTCCTTATTTTTTGAGCTTTGTTAAAAACGAAAAAGGATTTGAAGCGCACTTTTATATCTTTTTCGAGCTTCGATAACATCGAAAAAGGAACCCCTGTAGTCTTCTTTTAGGTCTTTTCAGACTCCGATAATGTGAAAAGATTGTCGAGCACTTGTCTTTTCGAGCTCGTAAAAGTAAATGAATTGATATCTACTCAGTATAAGTTTAACTCTTTTACGGACTGAGACAGATTATTTACTAAAAAGGAATACCTTGGTTAAACATGATCAAAGAGGTTCTCTCAGATATTATTTTACACTTTTTCGGATCTGAGTGACAAATTTACAAAAAAATACTTATGGAGTTTTCTTTCGTCCTCTTTTTCAAACTCTCTAAATATTAAAAAGGATCGGGCTATCACTATCATTAAGCTAGTTAAAACATAAAATAGCAATGGGCTTGTCGATCATGGCAAGAATCAAGTTTCATTCATTGCTAAAATCATTAAATTATTAAATAGTGATAATTTATTCACCCGAACGGTTGAATTATTGATCAAGAAAATGTTACCCTCCTCAAGCTTGTTAGAGAAAAAGAGGTACTGGTTGACAAATGACCGAGAAAAAATTGGGAAAAGTGAGCATAATTTCTTTATGGTAGCAAGTCGCTCTTGAACATGACACTTCCTTCACTCCATGTTCATGACTATTTGGGTCGGGTAATCATCTTGACGATTCATTCATACCTATGGTTCATTATACCTTCACTGCAGTTTTGGGTCAATGTTGACAACTCATCACAGTGTCGCCGATATGTTAAAGAGAAGTCATCTATTGAATAAACTCATCCTTCTACAATACTCATAAACCTTCATTCTCATGACCATCATCCCTGAAAATTGCTATATAAAGTCATACCCCTGTCTCTGAAATTAGTAACTCTTGTTTCGCAATAAAGTGGCTTCCTATTGACAAAAAATAAATATCCAAGAATTTCACTTAGAAACATCAGATTCCAATACCATGAGGCTTGTTACAACATCGACAAGATCCTCGCTTCCGGACCTTTGACCGAAACATTTTGTTTGGCGTTCAACATCGAAATGTATTGCAGTACCTTAAGGGCCATTTTCATTAATGGTGGTTGTCTCACGTTTGTTAACAAATCATATAATTGGCTAGTAATCAAATGATATCTTTCCATGTTCAACGACAAGTCATATATTCGCATGGCTAGACTTGTACCCGAATGATCGAGTAAATGAGATAAGAAGAACCCGGATCTAGTTTCAGCCATCTAGGCTATGATTTCAGGATTTTTGTACACATCATATGTATGGTGACCTTACATAAAGATCATCATCCAAACATGGGCCTATATCTTTAGGCATGTCTGCATTGGGCAACATTCCAATGTCGACAACTTTCTGAATTATGTACATGTTATTAGCTTGTTTATGTGTTGAACATGGGAATGCCTACCCTCAACAATTAAGATAAAAGAGGATATATCATGATGTAATGTATTATAAGATTGATGAAGGTTACTAATCCAATTCATCTCCAACCCATCACATTGTAAAGCATATCAATCAAATGTTTTTAGTATTTTGACCTCATGCTTTATGGGGAAATTGTTATAGGTCAATTTGGGCATCATTCCCAATGACCTAGTTAACTGGGCATCATCTCCAGGACCAATGATTAAGGGTCTATCATCCCCTATCATTTCAAGTTACTACATGCCCTAAGACAAGAACAAGAAAAATCAAGCACGACTTTCATCAAGCAAAGGTTTCCAAGGTTTGAAGTTTATTATATAGAATATGAGAGCTCACCAATGTTGCATATAAGGGGAATAAGTGTGTTGCATATGCAGGTAGCCCCATGCAAGGCTGCTCTGCAAAGAAATTCCCGACATATATGGGTGAATTGGTCACATTCGGAGCGAAATTCTCATTGTTCCGGAATCTCCACTTAGCTAGTGCCTTGTAGAAGAGTTCACATGTGTCAAGATTCAAATCCAAGTTTCCATTTGACATCTACAAGATTGGGAACATTTCTTGCCTATTATTTGAAATTAATTGATTGTAAAACTACCTTAGCCTCTCTATAAATTGAGCACAAATCCGAGTGTTTGAGAAGGAATAATTTGAGTATGGAAATGATGGTGGATTTTCAATTGAGAGTTAGATTTTTGTAACAAATGCTGGAGATATTTTTACTATGATGGGGCTAGGAATGTTGCTATAATGGTCACCTCAAATAAGTCACTAGGTTGTAATCCCTCCTTCTATCATCAACAAAGAATACAACTTAATTTTCCCTATATGCATCTGTATTGGCTTTGATTTTCAATATTGTAAGATATTAGTTGATGTATATGGTTTATGCTTTATTGATTTATCTAACTAACTTGAATAGACATCTGTATTATTGCTATCTTCTACTATTTTAGTGTTATTTCTTGCAGGAAGCATTTTTCACAAACGACTTGAATTTGAAGCTACAACGGAAGCGACAGAAGGAACCATTTAGAAGCATGTGGATTACAAGTAAGATTATAATCTAGTATGTGTGTCTGTTCTTAGTTAGGAGAAGAAGTCGTATAGTATTTAATCTATTGTTCTAGACTATCACTTGTCTAGGGAAGCATGTTTTATCTGTAATTCAAAATTTTATCCAACAAACCCGAATGTCCCTACAAACTCGTCCTTCAGGGTTTCTTAGTGGCGGGTGCCCTGCTATAATTCTGCGTCGAAATACCATGTGGTCGGGATTGGTCCCAAGGCATGAATGAACAAATGGAATCATTCCTCTATATTCTTTTCACCCCATTCTTTAATCCATGCTGAAAAGTGCTCGCGCGGGTCTCCTGGCCCCAAGAATGTCTTTACGCGTAGGTGATCGGAGGTTCGAACCATAAGTCCATCATGTCGCGACATTCTTCCCAATCCTGGAATGCCCCCTTTTGCATGTCCCACCACCTCGCAAGGGTTGCACACATGGCTAGATTAAGTGTTCATAGCCTTCGCCCCCATGGGACTTCAGCTTCAAATGCTCACAAAAAATCCCTAATACTACCAAAATCATCAAATTAGGGAAATTATCTTACCTCTAAGGAGATGCATCAGAAGTTCTTTGTTATTCTAAGACATCACAGCGTAGATAATCATGTAACTGATTTTGCTAATTTTCGATCTCCCCATCAGATTCAGAGAATAATTCGTTGTCCTTTTCAAATCAGATAACACCATCAGCTATAGGATTAATCCAATCTTCGTCCCAAGTGGTTAACTTATAGATGTGATCTACATCCTCTTCTTCACGCACTGGTTCTATTTACCGCTCTCCTTCCGCAGGGTCTAGGGGGGCCTATCACCCTTGTACCGCCATTCTCAAACACCATGCTTCTTTTCTTTAGGTTCATAATACCTCCCATATATATTTCCCAATCCAGCCCTAAGAGCACATGGTAGGGGTCTGTATCTTCCACAATATGAATGACGTCAAAGTCAACGTGGACACCATTGCTGCTTCAATTCTGGAACATAAGCACCTAGATGGGGACAGTGGTTAGTATCATGTAGCCTAGCAAGATGAAAATCAATGCACCATAACGTTGGACCACTTGGCCCCGCAGCCTCCTTAGGACGTAGTGGGTTGGGCCCCCTAGCCTGCATGTAATCTTCCAGTAAAGGACACTGATCCTTGGTATGACCGGATACCTTGCATCTTATGCACCATATCTCTTTCCTAGCCTCTTTCTCATGTTCCTTTCATAGATTATGTATTTATATGTGCATTTACTACATTTTTCCCTATATCTGTTACACGCAAACTGAGCGTCATCCCTCGGTGCAGCCTCTAGATTTATAGCAA
Source organism: Pinus albicaulis (assembly GCA_034641835.2). Classification (NCBI taxonomy): domain Eukaryota; kingdom Viridiplantae; phylum Streptophyta; class Pinopsida; order Pinales; family Pinaceae; genus Pinus; species Pinus albicaulis. Next base: position 966,987,600 of record CM076578.1, on the reverse strand, counting down.
TCTCCAAAGCCTTCCCTTGCATTGCAATTGACTACTAACCCATAGGTCCACGCAGGTGAGGTAGCAACATAGTGATTAACTATTCCTTGTTCTGCCTATCATCATACTGAAATTCCATATCTCTGATAACCTTTTTCAATCATTGACCAACTTCCCATACTTATTCAGTGGGTCCTTATCTAAAGTCTTTCAATTAAACCACTATCTGAGAGTAGGACTTAGGCTTCTGAAACCGTTGTTTTAATGATGTCTTAATCTCCGGATTGGATGGATTTTTGTGTTGTCCTATGTACCCCATATACCAATCCAATGCCCTTCCTTCAAAGGTAAGTGATAGATGCACCCTCTTTACAGTGTCGAAATTCACGTTCTACACAGCCCATACTGATTATGCGAAAAACCAAAATTTGTCCATATCTTCATCCCCTACACCCTTGAACGTAGGTAGCTTCATGTGTAAGGCCATATCGTATTCTGGTGGTGGTGGAGGTATGGGTGAGTTATTACCCCTATCCTGATATGAAAGTGGTGTAGCTGGAGGACTATGCGTAGCCGATTATCTTAATGGACTATAGACATATCTATCTCCTTCTTGATTAGTTCAGTAGTATTTACGACTTCGTGTTGTGCTCTCGCTTAGATCAGGGGTCATTCACTCGTTGTGGCTACATAGAATGCCCTTTTCGTACAGTAATATTTTGATTAAAAAAGGAAATTTTTTCAAGAAATTACCTTGGAAACCGTTGAAAAACCTTCTCTCTACTTTCAAATAGGATATGACCTGATCAACTGCAAATTCTATCACAAATCCTCCCAGCACGCTATCCACCCAGTGATCTACTATACGGGTGATGGTATTGTCATTCCTTTCCTACTGTTGGATCAAATCTGGAGTCCACTGCATGATCCACTTGTCCATCCAACATGTCTGGAAATCCATAAGCCTGGCTAGCCACTCCTACAGCTCGTGTGCAAAGGTTACAAAGAAAATTTCATATACTTTAGTAAAAATGTTCTTATTTTTCCACATCTTAGCTGTCAGCTTTGCGTTGTGGTTCTCTTTTAGAGAAAATTCCTGAATATGTCTTTCGAACTAGTCTTCAATTTCTAGCTTCTTAGGTCTCTAGTGTTCCCCTGGCATTACCTGATTTCTCTCTCAAAAAGCTCCCGGTCCTGGAAACAGAACCATTTGTAGGCTTAAGGGGTCCTGGCCCATGTTTGGAGGTTAAGATTTACAAACAAACCCCTATACTATTAACCCTTTCAACAATGACCTACATGCATAGGCCAAGGTCTCACTCGAAGTAGTATGGGAGGGTGCTGGAACTAGGTTTCCAGACCCTGAGAGACAGTAGGTAAGTCAAGGCATATTTGTGTTCCCAACCTATCGAATTCACATAGAGTAAGTCTATTCACATTATTTTATCAGTATAGTCAATTATTAACCATAATAGAGCTATCACCATTCACAGATCCAATTAATACCTTCTCATCCACGTGCATATCAGCAATTACCAGCACACAATATGATAAACACAACTACAGATGCATTCGCAGCTTAAACATATACCATCATAAAGAATTTATAGATATACTTATGCAAATACATAGATATATTCGCAGACAAATAACCATCATAGATATGCTTCAACAGTAAACATCACCAATCCAGATAACACACAGATACATTAACAATACTTCACATTCATTAACATTCAAATCTACTTACAACCAAAACCAGCCCACGCACATAGCCTAGCGGGGTCCACACATAGCAGGACTAAGGATCTCCATGCACACAACCTGTAGGAGTCCTTACCCAAAACAACCCAAAACAGATCTAACAGTTCGCATGTAGCTCAATCGTAATTCATGCCTACCTCTAGACTCAAAATATTCATCTGTTTATATCAATATAGCCTACGATATCCTGTGGTCTGCAAACTGTGGTTTGCAGACTCTAGGACTACCCTTGGACTCATTACAATGAATTTTGGGATTTTACCCACCCCAAAACCCCTGTGTTAGACTAATTAATACAAAAATATACCAAATTCACCAAAAATATACAAAATTCGCAGCTTAGGAAGTCCTGTTCCAACACTTTCCAATCCCGCTGGTTGCATTAGAACATACCATACTATCTTGGAGGGATTCATGTGGGAATAATTCAAAGGGGAGATCCACTATCATATGAGGAAGTGCATATATTTTTTGGAGGGTGAGAAGAAATATAACTCTTGCGAAGAGTTATCATCACCACCTCATTACTCATTGGGTGTGAGAGGGAGCTCATCGATGAGCTACCTCACTAGTTTGAACCAAGTGTATGGTAAGGATTGTATTCCTGAGCATCATGATATATTTACTATATAATTGCAATTTATTACTACTCATGTGTAGGGCATTTCTCCAATAGGGGGCATTCTTTCTTCTTTGCTTCATGAAATATTTGGGATCATGAGCAGTGATGATGTTGATCACTCCCTGGGAGATTTTGGGGAGATGATGTATTCTTCATGGTGTGCTTCTTTGAGACCACACATCATACACCTTCTTGAAGTATGTGAAAAGAGTGGGGAGAAAAACAAGTGGTGGGGGAAACACTTTTTGTATCATATTCTATAGCAGTTAGGAGAAAATCGGCACTGGTTGTACTTAAGGGACCATTGCCATTCTCCAATACTATACATGGCAATTAGCATAATTTGGATTGTGATCCCATATGTTGATGATATTGTTATCTTTTTTTGGAACATGATTGGAGGGAAAGCACATTGGTTGGATGTGTCCATTGGGAATGACCTTTCCCACATTTTTTATGATTTATGCTTCAAGGGGAGTATGGGAGATGATATGGCCACTATAGTAGATCACTTGTTTCTTTATGAGGTGAGCCATATGATTGTTTGGAGCACTTAGAATATGCCTCTCATGAACATTTGGGAGGAATTTTTCTATGAATTAGCATGTTGGAAGGTGATTCATTTCATTTGGATGATAGCATGGAGTTGGGAGCCTCTCATTAGGAATGAGATCCCCTATGCTTGTCATCACTCCTACCTTGAAGAGACCATTGGACAGCAAGAAGGTTTCCATATATACCTTCCATTTTCTCATGATAAGAGCCATTTGGTTTATCCACCAAAGGAGAACATCCACATTTGGGAGGAACCATTGGGAGACAAAATTGTTGTAGAATTTCTGAAGCAATGGGGGAAACTATTTGATGAGGAGGTGTTACACAGCATTTTGTCACTGTCCCTGCAATCCCTCACCCCACATATTGGAGGGTCTTTCCCATGACCTGTGAGTAGTGTCATACTTTGCAAAAAACTTCTTTGCATCCTTCTTCATAAGGAAATCATTTCTCCTATTGAACATTTCCTAAAAAAGCACACAAAAACCTATGTTTTGGCCTTGGCGTAGGTAACCAATTCACCCCTTGCGCCAATGTGGTAAATTTTCACTAGAGCCTGTGCCACCTTGCACTTTGCCTCAGTGTAGTGCCAGCGCCAGCTATTTTGGGAGTGTTTTTTGACAAATAGCGGTGGAAGTTTTCTTCTAACCACCTCAGGGATGAGTCTCTGGAAGTGGTTATGTTTATCATCCATGGATCTCCCTATTTAGGTAGTGGTTTCCACCCCCCATGGAACACTCCTTGAAGATAGGTCTCCCTTTCATAATTATAGTGATCCTAACCTATCCCTCTCCATCTATATAAATAGGCCTTCTCCCTTTATGAAAGTTAGTTGAACAGATAGCCAAGGAGCTGAACTTGGAGAAGAGATACTATAGCTGAGTAATTGTTATTGAGAAGGTAGAACCAAGGAGAATTTTGTAGAGAGACTCTTGTCTAAATTCTCGACGAGCCTTTTTGAGACACGCTCTGCTTGAACCCTATTGGAGGACACCACAATTTCGAAGCTTGGTTGTACTCTTCCTTTCATTTATTAATATACTCGACCATGGTGTTGGTTCCATCATTGTGTTATGTTGATTATATCATGTAATTGATTTAGCCCTCTTCGACTGACTAATAGTTACAAATGTGGATTAGTATGTTCTATATTGTCATTATTTCTTGTGTGTGTGCAGGTATCCGAGCGTGAAAGCGAGTGGATCATGATCTGTGAAACCAGGAGCAAGAGGCAGCCACTCTTTTAGACGACAACAACAGCATAGGACCTCTGGTAAGTCATCTATCGAATCTCCGTCCATTCGTTAACTAGGAATAAGTGTTATATCTTGTCTCGTTTGTGGCTAGACTGACTCTAGGGCTAGTGGCATCACCTCTGTCTGGAGAGGGGATTTACCTCATCAACAAATTGGTGACTCTACTGGGGATCAGTGTGAGTTTGTCTTTCATCCATTAGGTCTTATTTTCGGTCTTTTCTTGCTTATTATTTCCTTTTCTGATTATTCTGCTGAGTCTAAGACCCTTTTTCAGCCACAGAGGATCATATCTGACCTCTGTCTTTCCAAATTTTCTTTTTTCCTGATTTAACTAGCTTGGCGCATTTTCTGGTCAAACAGTCGTGCCGACTGGAACTTGTCGCTAGTTTTGCACCCATGCCATCCCTTGTTTGGCGATGAATACAGCCAAACAAGTGCGCCAACCCTTGTAGGTTTTAGGGTTTTCTCCTTTTTTAAGATTTTGGTTAGTGCTTGTGGTTTTGGGTGATTTTTTGACATGTTTTGAGTGCCTTGGGATGGTTTTTTCTTGTGAAGAGCTTCCTTCCTTCAGTTGTTTGTCCGTTTCCTATCAGAATCATAGCCTTAGGGTTTTTAATTGCTTTGGTATGCTGAGCCTCCTATAGGAGTTGGAGCCCTTTTGTTTCACAGTCAACTTCATTCCTTGTTTGATTTCATTCAGCTCCCTTGATCTATTTGAGTGATTGCATTGGTTGAATGATTCTTTTCTCTTTCATTCAAATTTTCTTCTTTTCACTCCAAGCATAGATGACACCGCTTGTATGGGTCTGCTTTGAAATATTTCTTCGATTTGAGAGATTTCAACATCGGTTTAAGTTTTGTTTTGTTTTGAGTTCATTGAAATTACTTTGTTTCAACTCTCACATTAACATTTTCAAGCTAGTGTGTTGGTTTGTTTTTCATGTCATTTAGTGCACTGTTTTCTCTATTACATTGAAAAAAAAAAAAATCGTTCCTACTTTCTTGTTTGCATTGCGAAATTGAAAGTCTTTTGCATATCTAGCATTGGATAATTCTAGGAAAGATTTCTCATTTCCATTAGCTTGCATCAGACATTGTAGTGGATGCTTCTATGTGTTCTCATTATTTTCTATCGCTTGAAAACTCCTAACTTTCTTGGAGATATCTTTTCATCAAATGAAATGGTATCTTTTGGCATGTAGCTTGCATTTATGGATTTGTGAGATCCAACATTCGATAGGACCTTGGAATTGAAATTTAAATAAAACATCAACTTAAAATTTACTCAACTAACCTAGGGAAACATTGAAACCTAACGAAACATTTAGTGGTCTAAGTTAGAGATGTGTTCCGACATCTTTAAACCTAGCATTTGTTGCTCGCCATTTGGCTTCAGACAGCACTAGTATGGACTTGCACTCCCCATACCATCGAGTATATAAAGGGAAACCCCTCTAGGTTGCAATCCTTTTATCCATAGGAAGCTGAGTCTTTTGCCTTGCAATCATGATACACCGAACAAAGCATTCATGGAGACTACCTGCACATACGTTAAGTCCTTGGTTGATTCTTCTTTCATTTGATTACCAAGGTGTATATGGTAGTTCACAGAAACCTAGTACGCCCTTTTACCTAGACTACCTAAGTAGTCATTTTCGATCTTTACTGAATCCATAAATTTGAAAAGGTCATTGAGCACTTGTCCTTTCACGCTCGCTTAAAATTGAAAGAGACTAGAGTCATCTTTTGACTGTTTCTTGACTCTTAAAACATGAAACAAAAAAAAATTGGTTTCAATGTGGTAAAATAAACTACCTGTGATTACACACCCATTAAAGTTTGATTACCTGGCCTATTTTTGTTTGCCTTGGTTTTTGGTCCAAGAGTCTTCATGTAATGTTCCAAATTTTTCTACAATAAATTGGAACATTAATTTTTGTCTAAATTCATTTGGGAGATGAATAATTGGGTAAGGAGGCCCAATGAAAATAAAAACATAAATAAAATCCCTCTAGTATGAAAATGGATCCGTCATGGAACCATATTTCAGACCCTCATGTGTGAAAGGAGATATTTGCAAAGAGGGTTGACCAAGTCAACCAACGCAGGGTATGAGGTGGAAAGCACTACATGGGACAATTCAAAGATAGAGGAGGGAATCTTCTAGAGGAAGAGAAGCCCTAATTCGAAGTAGGGCCCATGGAGAGCCTTCAATTTATATATATGGAGAGAAGGAGAGCCATTATTATTCATGCATATGTTTATGATTTCATGTATATTCATACATTAAGCATTCTTTGTTGCTTAGCAAGAATTTCTAGGAAACTCTTGTTTAGGATTTCCTCACCCTCTTGAGAGGCCTCTTGAAGGTTGTTTCATCATTCTCCACATTTCTTGTCTCAAGGCCAAAGCATCTCCTCTAGGACAACGTTATTGTTGTAGCAGCATAATACTGTGTTGTAGGGTATTGCAGTGGAGACTACACAACACCTCTTCCATTGCTTTTTTTTTAGAGGGAGAGTATTTCTTGCCTTTGGAGGATTATTTTGGAAGCCTTGGAGCTTATTTTCAGATCTTGGCATCAGGCCAACTCTTATTCTTTCCCCTACTACGCAGTTTTCTCCAGTAACTGCATTATTTTCATAGTGCATTTGCTGCGGGGTTTTGCAGATTAATTGGAGGGTGAGATCTCAAGTGTAAGGATGAGCCTTCCACTTTTGAGATCCATTGGAGAGCGTTTACTTCAGATTTTTCATCATCTTCAACCTTCTCTATTGAGTTCCAAATTTGAGTTGCAGTAGCTACCCAGTGACTCCAGCATTTTTTCCATTTTGTATATTTCAGCCAATCCCTTGGAGGATTGATGATTTTTTTCTTCTAAGGGTTAGAGATTTTCTCCCCTATTGTATTTGAGCCATATATTGTCATATTCATGTATTGAAATCATTTTGCAACAATATTTTTTCTTTGAATGCATCCTCATAGCCTGGGTTTATGCAGAAATAGCAGTGTTCTTTCATATTCATGTACATGTATTGTTGAGGCTTTCATTGCCTTTCTTGAGAGGTTGTTTCCTCAAGACTTGTACTCTCTTTTGTTGTTATACATTATTCTTGGATATTCATACATCTTCTTGTCTCACGGCTTATATTATAACGCTGTCTCTTCATGGTATGATCATGTATGTATTTTCATATTGTTGTAGCTCACTTTTGAGTGGGATTCTTCAAGCAGCTTTATAGACAGAGTCTGAAAAGGGCTAGATAGCCTTCGGATCTCACACTTCCTTGAGAAGGTGACACATCTGGTAAATTACCCTTCAATCAATCTCTAGAATAGATTTTTGATTGCTAACATTCCTGAAAAAGGAACATTACAATGGTATAGGAGAAAATTTCTTGGCTCAGCATGTGAGTCTTTTCCAAGAATAACAAAATGTTGAAGAATATGAGTTTATTCTCATCTATGTTCATATCCAGAAGATATCTCTCTAAGGAGGTCAAGAAGATTGAGGAAGAAGAAGAGGAGGTACCATGCACGTCCCATTCTCATCAAGAAGAAGACATTGAGCATGGAAGACACTTTGACTATCAGATTCTAAGTGATTACCTTGTTGAGTATAGATCTCAACCTAGAGCCTTCAAAGAGACTCTAAATTTTCCTCATTTCATCCAGCTGAAGGAAGAGAAGAGACCATGTAGCAGAAGAGAAATCAAAGGCAATAGATTTATGTTGCCTACCTATGATGGGTCATTTACTGCAAAGAATTCAGTGAGAAAGTTGGAGGAATTTTTATTACTACATCCTGTAGTATAGAAAGAAGCTGTTGAAATATCAGTGCTACACTTGAGGGGTGAAGAGTATGTCTAGTGGAACAGCCACTTAAGCCATGAAGAGGTGAAAAATTTTGCAAAATTCATCCAAGGGTTGATCAAAACCTTTGATGATGAAAGGGAAAAGAAAGAAAAGATCACATCACCACTTGAGGAGCCTTGTTATAATGCTGCCACACTCATGGAGGAGCAGCCACATACATCAAAAGTTGGGGCAGCCAACACTTTTGAGGAAAGAAATATTGTAGCCCTACAAGAAGTTCCAAATTCACATCAAGGTATGAAAGAGTTTCCACAAACTATTGTTGCAACAACTTCTTTTCAAAATTGTGGAGATTTACTTTTGAATGACCAAGGGTAAAATCCCATTGCTACCATAGAGCAGCTTGGTTGCACTGCACTGTGCAACATGAAAAATTTCAAGGAGGAAAAAAACCATCATCTTCATGAGCCTTTGTTGGATTGCATATCACATTGGAGGTTGGGGTTTGAAGCCTTGAAGAATGATGGTAGACATCTTGCGCTGAGAAACCCTTTCTCCCTTCAAGATGACATTTTCTCAATGAGATTCTCTCAAATGAAAGAGGAACTTCTACTTTAAGATCCAAGACCTCATTGGGTTTGGAAGACTATTGATGAAAGGGAGGTCTCAAGGAGAGATCTCATTGGAGGTGCACTTCAACACACCATGGAGTGCAATGTTTTTCTTCCTTTCTCACAAGAATATATAGAAGATGGAGGACATCTTAGGATGGATAACATCTCTCATTCTTGTGTTGGAAATTCCTTGAGCCATAAAAATCATGATGGGAGGTTTTTTCCTACCACCTATTTGTGTCTTGATAGGGTCTCATTGATCCTTGAGAAGATTGCATCTTAAAATCCCATGAAGTGAAAAGACACAAATTTGATTTGGGAAGATGGTAGCCCTCATGGGGGGAGTACCAAGATGAGGAGAAGAAGGAAGAATCCACAAGTGGTTGAGTGGATGTGGTTGATGAGCAAGGAGCTGGGAGGCTACTTGCAGATTTATGATACCGGGCAGCAGGAGGCTTGGCTGTGCTGGTTGCTCTTGAAAGATTTTTTCCATCACATGGCAAGCACTCTTCCTAAGAATACGAGGATGGATACTTGCATAATTGAGTAGCATAGAGTATGGATGCATGGTGTTGATATTATACTCATATAATTCAATATCTCTTCATCACATGATCGGGATGATGGAGGTATGGGGAGGCAACAAAATGTCTTGTTGCTTTTCTTGTTTCTGGGAGAGCAAGAGAATATTTGCTCTCACACTTTGCATGATGTTGCAGGAGGAGGAGATGGAATTATCTCCTTGGTCTTTGATGATTTGGGAGCTCTTCCATCTTGGTGAGTATTCCATATTTGTTGTAGAATTATTGGAGGAATCTTTGACAAGGAGCATGTCAAAGAATAGATTTTTGTATTGACACGGGCTTATTTGCATAAGCTCATAGCACTGTCACTTTGGAGCAAAGACTTATGGATGAAATGTGCCCAGCAAAAGTGTGGAGGATCCATAACCCATAGGTCCGAGGATAATTTTATATTTATTTCACTTGATTAACAAAGAGGAGGTAATGATGATAGAGGCATCTATCCCTATGACATATTCTTCTTGACTTGGGTTTCCAAGCATGAGAAAGATCATCTTCTTGCAGCACATCGTTCATTATTATTAATAGCATGCCAAAACACTATGGAAGACTCATTTATGGACCCATGTGCTATCTTAATTCTAGCATATGGTGATAATTTTGTTTATACATTCATTTATTTTCACACTCTTACCATTCTTATGCAGTGCATTGCTTCACAAGAGGGCAAGCTTGTCACATTGCTCCATGAGTTTTATTGGGCCAATCTACATGATGGAGGGAGCCATCTCTTTTGTGGCCTTGGGAAAATGTTTTATAATCACTTGTATGTTCAGTTTACACACTATAACATGTATCATATAGAGACATGCATGATTAGCCATGTAAGAAGAAACATTTTGCCTTGTACTTTCATCAAGCAGCAACTTGTAAAACTGCACTGTACTTGTTTGGGAAGCTGTTGGTACTCTCTTGCACCACATGAAACCTTCAAAATTATCTTCATTCTATTTCTGATAATGAATTGATTTGCTGATATAGATCATATTTTTATGAGAAGCATGATTATGAGAGAGGCACATGAGTTGGATGTGTCTTTGAGTGGGAAACATTCTCACAATTTCCACACTACATCTTCTAATGGGAGCAAGGGAGGAGATATGGCCACCACTACCACATGTTTGTTCTCTTTTGAGGTGGGCCATAATATTGGTATTAATCCATTGTAAAGCCATGGGTAAGTTCTTGATCATTTACTGTTGTTACATTCAACCATTTACTATCCATTAGTAGATGTGATGAATCTTCTATATTGCTTGCCATGTAATTTTCTGAAGTTGCAATGGATGAAACTGCGTTGTATCCTTGTGAGGCATTTTTTGCATCATGTATCATCATGTAAAACCTTCAGAAAAATTCTAATTAGGATGGTCTATGATGAACATGTCCTATCCATCATATATGGATTGTTTTGGGCCAGCTTGTTCTGCATTGTTGGAGGAGCATTCTTTGGAAGATTGTTCTTCGCTTTTCCATTTGAAGGTAATACTTTTGCAGACCAAGATCAGAATACACTCTACACTTGTCATGAGTGGATATAAGGAAAGCATGGGGTAAGCTATGATTCTTTCAAAATTCATATTTTCAGCCCACCTTCATTTCCGGAGCTTGAGGTGGAAGGAGATTTTCAGGAGTTACCGTGTTGGGAGGTGGCTCATTTTGTTTGGATTATTGCTTGGAGATGGAGGATCCACATGGGGGATATGTTCCTCATTATATTTCAGACTCCATGCCTTGAGTGGAGATTCTTCAGTTCTGTCCTTGCAGTTGCTTGGGGACAAGCAACATTTGGGGGGGAAGATTGTAATGTTCCAAATTTTTCTTCAATAAATTGGAACATTATTTTTTGTCTAAATTCATTTGGAAGATAAATAATTGGGTAAGGAGGCCAGTTAAAAATAAAAACATAAATAAAATCCCTCTAGTATGAAAAGGGATTAGTCATGGAACCAGATTTCACACCCTCATGTGTGAAAGGAGATATTTGCAAAGAGGGTTGACCAAGTCAACCAGCGCAGGGTATGAGGTGGAAAGCACTACATGGGATAGCGCAGAGATAGAGGAGGGAAGATTATATAGGAAGAGAAACCCTAATTCAAAGTAGGGCCCATGGAGAGCCTTCACTTGCTATATATGGAGAGGAGGAGAGCCATTGCTATACATGCATATGTTTATGTTTTCATGTCTATTCAGACATTGAGCATTCTTTGCTGCTTAGCAAGAATTGTTGGGAAACTCCTGTTCAGGATTTCCTCACCTTCTTGAGATTCCTCTTGAAGGTTGGTTCTTCATTCTCCACATTTATTGGATCAAGGCCAAAGCATCTCCTCCAGGACAGCGTTATTGCTGCAGCAGCATAATACTGTGTTGTAGGGTGTTGTAGTAGAGACTCCACAACACCTCTTCCATTGCTTGCTTTTCAGAGGGAGAGTCTTTATTGCCTTTGGAGGATCAGTTTGGAAGCCTTGGAGCTTATTTTAAGATCTTGGCATCAGACCAACTCTTATTGTTTCCCCTACTGTGCATTTTTCTCCAGTAATTACGTTATTTTCATAGTGCATTTGCTGCGGGGTTTTGTAGACTGATTGGAGGGTGAGATCTCAAGTCTAAGGATCAACCTTCCACTTTGGAGATCGATTGGAGAGGGTTTACTTCAGATTGTTCATAATATTTAGCCTTATCTATTGATTTCTAGATTTGAGGTGCAGCAGCTTCCCAACAACTCCGACATTTTTTCCATTTTGTATATTTTAGCCAATCCCTTGGAGGATTGATGCATTTTTTCTTCTAAGGGTTAGAGCTTTGCTCCCCTATTGTATTTGAGCCATATATTGTCATATTCATGTATTGAAATCATTTTTTAGTAGTATTATTTCATTGATTGCGTCCTCATAGACTGGGTTTATGCAGAAATAGCAGTGTTCTTTCATATTTATGTACATGTATTGTTGAGGCTTGCATTGCCTTTCTTGAGACGTAGTTTCCTCAAGACTGTACTCTCTTTTTCTGCTATACATTATTCTTAGCTATTCATACATCTTCTTGTCTCACATCTCATATAATAACATTGTCTCTTCATGTTATGCTCATGTATGTGTTTGCATATTGTTGTAGCTCACTTTTGAGTGGGATTCTTCAAGAAGCTCTATAGACAGAGTCTGAAAAGGGCCAGATAGCCTCTGGATCTAAAACTTCCTTGAGAAGGTGACACATCTGGTAAATGCCCCTTCAGTAAATCTCTGGAATAGATTTTTGATTGCTGAAATTCTTGAAAAAGGAACATTACACTTCATTTTCGATATTTTTCCCTTTTCTGGTGTGCTACAGTCACAGTGGAAGAACCATTGGTTTCGTCTACTGGTATTCATTTCTCAAACGATTCATCATAAACTTCTCAAACCTCCAGGTCTGCCAATATTCAGCAGTCTATTATCCCATCAGAGTACCCCTTTGGAGAACCAATTGAGTTCACTTGGCCTCTTTCAAATGCTTGGTTTGGGTTTGGGGTTGGGAAACATTTTCCCCCTCTTACATCATGATCGCCATTTTTGGCTACTATCATACCTCCTAGTCCCCGTAGTATTTTACAAGATATCACGGTGTATTCAGACATGGACTCGTCTGGTCCTGTTGGCAGTGAGGGGATTCCTATTTTTGATGAAGAATACCAACTTTTTCCGGAATACTTCCATCAAGATCCTACTCAATCTTCACCATCGGTGTCACTTCCAGCCAAATATAGATCTTTGGGTCAGATTATGGTTGGTATTACCTCCATGGCAGCATCAACTCCATCAAGGGGGCCGGTCCTTCGATCGTTAGGGATGTTTCTAATGGCACCTGTCTTGTCGACAACTTTTGTTACGTCTATCCCAACTAGACCTACTATCTGTGTGGCTGCATTAGCATTGGTTGTCAACGCTCAGTCGTTGAGACCTTCGTCTTCGGTAGAGACTTCAATTTCCATCCCTAACGGCCTTTCTTTCGAGGAGTATTGGTTGGCTGTTCAGTAGCAGAGATCCCAGACTTATCAGTCCCCTTAGGATTTTGGTCACCTTTATCTGTCTCATTATGACGCGATTGGTAACTCAATTTATTCACTTTCGTTTTATTATGATGAGCACGACAACCCTATGTATTTTCCTGCTCCTTAGGCTTATCAGTTCCTTTCCGAATTTAGACCTACCTTTCCTGTGCAACCTTCTAAACAGCAAGGAAAACCCTTTTAGGGACAAGCTTCGGTTCAACAAGGGTATCCTTACGACCCACAAGGACAACCCTTCCAGGGACAACCTTCGGTGCAGCAAGGTTTTGCGTATGACCCAGAAGGGAAACCCTTTCAGGGACAACCTTCCGTTCAGCAAGGATTATTTTATGGCTTGCAAGGGAAGCCTTACAATCCTAAAGGTCAATCTTTACAAGCTTAGCCCGTGATCCAACCTGGGAAACCCCAAGGACTTGCAGGGTAACTAGTATATCAACCAGGACCTTCATATGGTCCTGGGGGAAAAATCCATCCGTATCAAGGGAAACCCTTCATGCAACTGCAAAAGCCATATCTTCATGGAAAATTTTAGGGGCTAATATTCGTAAGTGGGCTAATTTTCCATGTTTTTTCCAAAAAAACGATTCGCCAATTTCCATTTCTTATAAAAATGATTTGCCCAAATATTACAATATAAAATTATTTTAACTTAAAAATCACCAACATTATATAGAGAGTATATAGAAAATCATTATAATTTTGAATAATTTTACAAATATATCAATAAACATTTTATAGTTTGCATATTAAGGAATAGTGAGATTTGCCAATGTTTTAAACTTCAAAATCATTTCTCATCCTTAAAAATTTCCCTGCATATCTTCCAATTGGTCCGAATGTTGCACAACCAGGACCATATTATGGTACTGGTCTAGGTCAACCTGGTTATCAGGCATAAACTGGCCCGCCACAACCATCAGGCCAACCTAATCCGCAGGGGCAACCCAGTGGCCCTCATCAGTCAGGTCAACCTGCTCAACCGGGACAACCTACATAGAAATTTCACCCTGCTCAGCCACCACTCTACTTTATGCCGCAGTCAGGTCAACCTCTATGCCAGATATATCCATCTCAATAGGGCCCTACTTATCAGCAGCCTATTCGACCCCAAGGCGGTTATTACCCTCAAGGTTAATATCAACCGGTATACAATGTGCCTCAAGGTTCTGCTTATTACCCTCAACCGCCAGGCCGCACTTATATTCTGCAGAAAAATCCTTATGCTGCTCAATCAAGACACTCATATACTTAGAATCAGTATGCTGGTCCTCAACCTCCATATCCTGGTCCTCAGTCACAATATTAGTCGAACTGTCTGACTTATAACCCTTATGGTCTGAATCCTTTGGGACAAAACCAATGGGGGAAGACTTACACTCAACCAAGATGGAATATGGGTACGGGTCCTTATCGAGGACCTACTATGCCTTTCAACCCTCAATTACCCTTTCTCACCACGTTGGAATTACTGGATGTGTCCAAATTGACAAATGATCCAATCCTTCATAATCCATATTAGCCTCAGGTTCCAACGAAGGTTCCTGGTGATTGTCCCATGTTTGAGGGAAAATCTGGAGAAGACCCCCAAGCACATGTTATGACATACCATTTATGGTGTTCTTCCAATTCTTGGGTGGATGACTCTATTTGACTCCATCTTTTCCAATGAGCTCTCACTGGGGCTGCTGCTAAGTGGTACATCGAGCTGCCTCACAGTATCTTTCAAGATTTCAACACTCTTGCTATGGAATTCCTTACTCATTTCCAGTTACCAGTTCATTATGAAATCGAGACGCATCTCCTAACATCCTTGAAAGAGGACCAGGCTACCCATATCTCATATGACATTCATGAATGGAGACATTGTCGTCATATGATCAAGTTAGAAATTCCTGATCAGATTCTTACTCATTGGTTCACTACCTTTTTGGTCAACCAGATTGAAAAGGACATCACCATGGGGGCATGTGTAACTGAGGAACAAGCCATTGCCCTTGCCCAGTACCTTGATTTACTGTACTCTCAATCGGGCATATTTTATGACATCTTCACTGATGTTCCATGACCTAGGACTTCTAAAGCACTGGCTACCCCATCCGTTGACAATGTTATTGGTTCCTTGTCTCAAACTTCACACAAGTCTTCCTCTTCCAAATTCGGGAAGGGAAAATCAAATTCTTCCAATGGTTCTGCTCCTTAGCCTACCTCGAATTCTGGTAAAACCTTGGAGGTCAACGCTGTTCAGGCCAATCCTGCAGACAAGATGTGCAAGGGGAGAAAGAAGGGCAAAGGCAAGGCCAAAGCCAATGCCCCAGAACTAGAATCATCTAATCCTCTTGCTCATGATGGTTCACAACGCAAGCCGAGGTATCCTTGTATGATTTGTGATGAGGAACACTACACTAAGGATTGTCCTAGACGAGCCGAAGTTAGTCAATCGCTCAAAGGTGCTAAGGGAACTCCAGTTGTCCTCAAGAGCCTTTTCCATATCAAAAAACACATATGGTTGAGTAACCTTCACCATCTGCGCCGTTTGGCTCTCAAGTATTCATGATAAACAGTTCTGCACTTGTTTCCATTACTACTCAATCGAAAGATTATACTGTATCATGTCAGGCAGCTGGGAAAGAGATCGTTGATGGTCCTCCTCCCCCACCTGCCTTTGGTGCTCTTGAGATTCAAAGGCCTAGTCTTGAATCTGTTATACGACCACCTTCTAAGGGTTTTCTCTGAAAATATTCTTATAATCCTAATGCCTGTGCTGCTCAGCATTACAATATTGTTGAGGATTTATCATAGGTGCAATCCACGATGTCCATGTTAGAAGTTCTTTAGAGTTGTCCATCTCAATGGAAAGAGTTATTATCTGTGATCGATGACATTGATCCTACTGATTCTAGCCTCCTTACTTTCGACTTAGATAATTTCGTCCCCCAACTTCCGCACTAGATTGTGCTTGCCATACAAGTCGGTATCAATGGTCTCAACATCCATGGAGCTGTTGTGGATGAAGGTGCATCCACCTATGTCATGTCATCTGCCTACTGGAAATCTATTGGCCCTCCATCCCTAACTTCATCACCCAATTCCCTTGAGGCATTTGATGGAAGGGAATCGAAACCATTGGGTGTTCTCGCCAGCTTACCGATCACGTTGCAAGGAAAGATGGTCCATGTTGAAGTACAAGTAGTTGACGCTAAACTAAATTACAATCTTCTACTCGGTCACATTTGGACTCACGCTATGCTATGCGTTCTGTCCACCCTCTTCCATATTCTAAAGTATCCACACGAGGGGAAAAATATTACTATGAACTAGTTGTCATTCTTTACCTCGTCTTCTGAGAACAACATGCCACACATGGATCATATTCCTTCTCCACCCGATAGCGTAGGGCCTGGTATTTTCAAAGACCCCACCCTCATGGGTATCTTTCCCCTTCTGCCACTAAATACCGTTCAAGTTAATATGATATCTTGGTCAGATGACCCATGGATCGTCCCTTCACCTGAACAGGTTGATTCATTTGGGGATTTGATGCTGCTTAGTCCAATTGAAATTAATTATTGCAAACTTGTAGCTACATCTGATTCTCCCCCTTCTGAAGGTGCTCCTTTGAGCATGTCTCTCGATGTTTATTCTCAATCCCCCTGGCTCAATTATACAGATTCACCTGATCCTTTGAAAGAAGTGTTTCCATCTGACGAAGCTATCGTGGAAACCATGTCTCTTGAAGACCTACCATGAAGCGATGGCCATCATCATTCCTCGTTTATGCCTAACCTCAGGGCAATGTCTAACTGTATTGAGCATTTTGCGTCTCAAGTTCCTTCTCTGCCACTTCAAATGCCTATCTTGACTCATGAATTCTTCGCTAAAGGTAACTGGGGTAACATCACCCGGACGATGCCTATCTACATTTCCATGAAACCGGGGATTGTCGATAAATTCCATGTGGGAGGAACCTGCTCTTCCGATGATTTCCAAGTGTATACTAGCCTGTTTCATGAATTTCGGGATTTTTTCACCTCATCTTACGAAGAGATGCCTGGAATTGATCCCAGTATTATGGTGCACAAGATTCCCACCTACCCTGGTGCGAAGCCTATTTGCCAACGACTTCGTCCAGTGCATCCTCGGAAAGCTACCGCTATAAAATCTGAAGTTGAAAAACTTCTTACAATGGGTTTCATTTATCCGATTCCTCTGATATAGTGGGTTTCTAACATTGTTCCTGTGGATAAGAAGCAGGGAACAATTTGTTTCTATGTTGACTATTGTAATATTAATTGGGCCTACCCTAAGGATAACTATCCCACCCCTTTCATCGATCAGATCATTGACGATTATGTGGGGAGTGAGATTTTTTCCCTTATGGACAGATTATCTGGCTATAATCAGATAAACACCCTCCTATCTTATCAACACAATACCAATTTTATCTGTCCCTGGGGAAAGTTCACATATAAGAAACTCCCTTTCGACTTGAAGAACATTGGGGCCAAGTTCCAGCATGCGATGTCTTATGCCTTTCACGATATTCATCATATTGTTCAACCATACCTGGATGACCTTCTGGCTCTTTCAGCTGTGTGAAAAGACCACCCAGACAATCTCCGCCATATCTTTATTCGTTGTAGACGCTACAACATTCGGCTCAATTCGCATAAATGTGTCTTCTATGTCGATTTCGGTAGACTTTTAGGGTTTATTTCATCCAAAGATGGAATTCACCTTAATTCGCTTAAGCTTGAGGCTATTTTTAGTCTCCCCTCTCCATCTTCATTATATTAGCTCTAGAGTCTCCAAGGGAAAGCCAATTTCTTACGTCGTTTTATCCCAAACTATGCTGAAGTAGCCAAAGGGTTCACACAAATTTTAAAGCAGGACGTCCCTTTCTGTTGGGATGAGACTGATCATCAATATTTTGATACGCTTAAGGCATTTATTGTCAATGCTCCTCTATTACATCCTCCAGATTATCATCATGATTTCACCCTCTATCTAACTGCCACCTTCAGTACGATCGCCATGGTTTTGGTTCAATATGATGATGACGGTAATGAGAATTTCATTTACTACTTGTCTTGAAACATTCTTGACCCTGAAACACATTATGCACATGTTGATAAGTTAGCACTGGCTGCAATCCAAGCCGTCCAATTTTTTCATCAGTATATCCTTTTACGTACGGTAACCGTGATTTATGATTGTCACCCCATGACCTATATCCTATCTCGACAATTTCTAGGGGTAAAATACTCAAAGTGGATCGTTATCCTCCAATAGTTTGATTTAGAATTCACTACCGCCAAATCAAATAAATCACTCAATTTTGCTGATCTAATTTGTTCTCTCCCCACTGACTCTGCCCCTTCTTATTCCGAGGATCATATTCCATACGAAACTCTTTTCTTGATTAGCACCCTCGATCCATGGTACGGTGATATCATTGTGTACCCCCAGACTTCTACTTTTAGGTATGAGTTGACAAAAGATGCCCGACACTACATTCGGCATCAGTTGCAACCTTATCTTATTTTCAAAGATACCCTCTATCATGTTGTAGTTGATTCTGTGCTCCACCAATGTCTAACCCTTGAGGAAGATGACAAAGTTTTAAATGATTTCCACAGTGGCGCTTGTGCGGGTCACATGTCTAGTTATGCCACTACACATAAGATCCTTCGTGATGGATATTTCTGGCCATCCATTTTTAAAGACTGCATTGTCGCAGTATGAAAATTCCATGCGTGCCAAATATGTCAATGCAAGATGTGTGTGCCACCCATTCCTTTACGCCCTGTCATTACCGTTGGTCCTTTTTCCAAATGGGGCATCGATTTTATGATGTGTAACCCTCACTCGGTTAGAGGGCATGCCTATATCATCGTCGTCGTTGATTATTTTACAAAATGGGCCGAAGTGATGCCTACACTGGCTACAGATGGTAAGACAATAGCACAATTCATATTCAATCATTTTATTTCTTGGTTTGGTGTCCCTCAATCCATTGTTACCGATCATGGTTCACATTTTCGGGACTATATCATGCTAGAGCTGACGTCTAAGTTGGTTCTGCGTCACAACAACTCAATGCCATATTACCCTCAAGCTAACGGACAAGTTGAAGCCATAAAAAAATTTCTTGTTACGATGCTTCAATGAACAATTGGGATCCATAAATCAAATTGGCATCTCATGTTGTTTTCAACTCTATGGGATTACCAAACGTCGATTAAGAGTGCAACGGGATTCACCCCGTTTCAATTTGTATACGGTCTGGAAGCTACTCTTCTAATTGAATGTGAAATTCCTTCACTCAAATTAGGTGTCGAATTACTGCCTAATACTTCACCTGAGGAGGAACTTATCCTATATTTAGGGAGATTGGATGAAACTCTTCACTTAGCTGCTTTGTTCATTGAAGCACAAAAGAAGCCTGACTTTGACAAAAAAGATTCCCCTCGTTCTTTTATCGAAGGTGACCTCGTTCTCCTGTATGACCAAGCTCATGATAAGCTGGGGGCAGTTAAATTCCAACCCATGTGTGATGGGCCCTACATCATCAAATTTGTGTTACAGAATGGGGCTTATGAGCTTATTGATTATGAAGGTTATCACTTAGCACAACGTAGAAATGGGTTGTATCTGAAAAAATATTATGCTTGAGTCATCCATGCATGATATGTGTACATAGGTGATTTTTTCATTTTTGTAAATGTTTAGGTTTGATGTGCTTTGTAATATTTTTTTCTACTTATTGGGTCTTGCTAGTTCTGCAGATGTCTATTGCCCCTTAGGTCGGTTTTGCATATGGTGCTTCCCACAGTACTAGGAGCTTGTCTTCGGTAGCCTGGATAATTTATAGTCATGTTGGTGAGTTGATTAACCTATAAGGTATTTTTCTAGGACAAACAAAAAACAACATCATTGAATATAGTGCTATTGTGGAACTATTAACTAAGGCTATTAGCATTGGCATACGTGCATTTCTTGTGAATATAGATTCAAAACTTGTTGTTCTTCAACTTAACGGTCATTATTCGGTCTGAAACCCATGCATTTTGTGATTGTATTTACATATTCGTTTTCCTAAAAGACATTTTGATTTAATCACATATCAACATATATCAAGACGAATGAATACATTAATTGATGCAGTGGCTATCATTATATTAAATAGACATTTGCGCAATTTATAAAACATCATCATATGTAAATAGACCAATGTAGAAAATAGATGTATATATATATATATATATATATATATATATATATATATATATATATATATATCGATTTTTTGTAGTGTGTGCATCATAAAACCCGAAAAATATATATGTATGTTTTAGTTACATCCCGAGACAACGTGTCTCTCAAAAATATGCAGAAATAAAACGCCTAGGTGCCTAATCAGCGTGGTGCTCATGATAGCACATCACCGCCCATACCAACCGCCTCAGCAAGCAGTGGATACGACTCGGCACCCCTATAGTATGCCTCTCGTAAGCCCGAGGAACATCATCAAGTCGAGCATAGTCTGGGATCCTACAAGCGATCCCCTCCATATTTTGTACTCTCTCCTCCTTGACGCCCTCACCATGAGGATTGAAATCACGAGGAGTTTGTCTCGCTATCGATGAAATACCTGCAGGCCTATTTGGACCAACATATGTATATATAAAATATTAACTGTCAGAACATGCATATATACCAAAAAATCATAAACTCATGAAAACAAAAAATGAGTCTCACCTAGCTCTTCATCCCAATCCTGAGTTCTGGATCACTGGTGAAGTATGTTCCAGAGTAAGGCTAGTGCTCCACGACAATCATTTTTCGATGGAGCCAATCAAAAAATTATGGCCTCTAGACATCTGTTGGCCACCCTTGCTCTAGGCATCAGCGCAGCCCATTGGGCCATTCGTGGTTCTCTAAGAGGTGGCATCGGGAAAATGACCTCTTGATGCTGGAATATTGGTAGTCATTCCAAGAAGAACAATACCAAAATGGATCCATATCCAAACTATTTTAGTTTTCCCTTATTGCACTTGGGGAGTTGCCACTTAATGTTAATAGTCATGAGCTCTACCCAGTTGTAGAGAGTCTGGTTCATGCACTCTGAGGCGAGAAGAAGTTGTGTCTTTGTGGCCTCATGCGGTGCTTTCGATCCTACAACCCACATGATAGTGTGCAGCACTACTTTTAGTGCCAGATCAGGGATTGTTTGGATTTGAACCTTCCCACTCCCTATTCCTTTTCATGCCCCTTGACACACCCTGTCAATCACCATTCCCATGCTTTCTCTAGAACGACAGGTACCAGTAATGATAGGGACTGCATTCCTTCACGACAATCCTGTGATAAAATAGACATCGAAAACTTCAAGTTCAAGTTCTTGATCTCAAAGCATGAACTTCTATTGGTCTTCATTGCAGATGCTTATCAAATACTAAAGCAATTCCAATTGAGCCCGGAGGCACGGTGTTAGGAAGAATTTATTTAGCCCACAATATTTGAGGGCATCCATGCATCGATCATTCTCCATGCCAAGTTCATCCTCCTCAATATGTTCCCTCTCTTTCCACTCAATCACCATCCTTTCTGTTTGGTACCCGCACACATTGTTCATATGAGCATTGTTAGACTACTTGGGCATTGAAATTTGCAAGCTAATGATGGCATTTTTCTTAAAATTATGTGGATTTTTAGGTTGCGCAGTCGGCGCAACTGTTTCACAAACAGTCGCACCAATGGGCATTCCCTCTGTGTAAAAAATAAGCTGTTGACGCGGGAGCATGCCTGAAACTTGCGCCAACCGAGATGCCTTAATTTTGGCAAATTTTCTCCTAGGAAATCAAAATGACATGTACAGGTAATGAAATTTAGCTTAAAAGATGGAAAATGGTGTCGTCTCTTACCTAAAACTGAAGGAATCAAGATCGGTTCACTGGATCACTCACAATCGTCGCCGCAAGATTGCAATGCACAATGGATCATTGTTGCTCCACAAAGAGGTAAAAGTGAAAAGTAAATATTTTTTACCACTTATGGATTTTTATAACTTTTCAAGATCTTAAATTAGGTTTTAAAACATATTTTTTGATTATTTTATCATATTATTTTTGAGAAATGGGTTTTACACGTGTCTCTTGTGAAGCAACAGGTATTCACATGGTTATGACGAAGTAACGAGTTATATTTTATACTTTTTTAGACTCGGTAAAAACATGAAAAACTCACTACAAGAGTCATCTTTCAGCTCTTTTTTGACTCCTTAAAACTGAAAATATTGTCGAGATGTTTTTCGTTTTGAACTCGTTAAATGTTTCTGAAATGATATCTACCTAGTATACGTTAACCCCTTTTTCGGGCTTGGATAGATTATTTACGAAAAAGGAATACCTTAGCCTATCGCGACTAAGAGGTTCTCTCAGACACATTTTTCTACCTTTTCAGATCTGTGAGACTATCTACAAAAAGGGCCTTGCTAGAGTTTCATTTTCCGCTTTCTTTTCAAACTCTCTAAATATGAAAATATGTTGAGTTATCCCTTTGTTATACTCATTAAAGAACTGATGACATCAGACTCTGTTGTTATGACGTTACCCGAGTTCCTCCTTCCTAGGGCTCGTAAAATGTACTAGAATGGATTTTTCTGAAGGAAAAACTTACATCGCAAGCATATGCTATCCCCTTCAAGCTTGTTTTAAAAAATAATTGGGGTACTCACTAGAAATGGTGGGGGAAAATGGAACCAGATTGTAGTCGTGTTGGTAGTATGTCGCTCTTGAACGTGGCACTTGTCTGCATTCGTGTCAGGTTGGGGACATCTCACTTCATTATTTGTTTGCCTCCATGGGTTTGGGTAATCTCTTTTGATTGCTCATCTGCTCTTTGCCACATCACCATGACCTTAGATCCCTTGATGTCAAATACTTCCAAATCTACTATCATGTCACTGATATGTTCAAGAGAAGTTTTCCTCTAAAGTTTTCAACCTCCCTCTGATTCTCTATTGGTCTTGATTAAAAAACATTATATTCCTCTGTCTTATGTCAATGATGTGGGAAAAATTATGGCCCACCTTTGATCAGGTCAATTCTTGTTGACTTCAGCTCATTATCTAAGAAACTAATCTAGAGACTCCCTTCAGGTACCTTGGAGCCTGCATGCTTGAATGGTAGGTTCTTCGCATTCGACACAAGGTCCACATCATTGGCCTTCGATCAACTGAATTTGTAGGTTTTCAATGTCAAATCACTGTTCACATCCCATGGATTGTACCTTTTGTACCTTGAGAGCCATTTTCATCATTGGTAGTTTCTCTCGCATTTGTTAATGGATTTCATCATTGGCTGGTACTCAGACGATTTTCTTGCATGTTTGACTTCAGATCACATATTCGCATGCTCGAATTTGTACTTTGTTCAAGTCAAGATGTAGTGCAAGACCTTGGGTTCTTTCTGATTAAATCCAAGCTCTGGGTTCCTTATGGATTACTATGAATTATTACATGACTCATCTAATTAGATGGCTGCGACCATACTTAAGTCTATTTGTTGATCCTTATTATTGGATGGTTGTGTCCATACCTTGGATCTTACTGTTTATGTACTCTATTATGGATGGCGGCACCCATGCCACATGTCATGTATTAGAGATATCAGTTGTATTTTTACTTGCATGTTTTCTGACAAAAGTGTTTGGGTCGAATGCATTCTCATAAATAATTTCACCCCTCCCTCTCTCTTGGACCTCATGCTTTAGGGGGCATCTGTTACACAGCATTTTGTCATGGTCCCTGCAATCCCTCACCCCGCATATTGGAGGGTCTTTCCCATGACTTGTGAGCAGTGTCATACTTTGCAAACACCTTCTTTGCATCCTTCTACATAAGGACATAATTTTTCCTGCTGAAAGTTTCCTAAAAAAACACACAAAAACCTATGTTTTGGCCTTGGCGCGGCTAGTTAGTTCACCCCTCGTGACAATGTGGTAAATTTTCACTAAAGCCTATGGCACTTGGTGCTATATCTTCGTGTAGTGCCTGTGCCAGCTATTTTAGGAGTGTTTTTTAATAAATAGAGGTAGATGTTTCCTTCTAACCACCTTAGGGATGAGTCACTAGAAGTGGTTAAGTTGATCAGCCACAGATCTCCCTCTTTAGGTAGTGGTTTCCACCCCCCATGGAACACTCCTTGAATATATGTCTCTTTTTCATAGCTATAGGGATCCTAACCTCTCCCTCTCCCTCTATATAAACAAGCCTTCTCCCTTTATGAAAGCTAGCTGAGCAGATAGCCAAGGAGTTGAACTTGGAGAAGAGATACTATAGTTGAGTAATTTCTATTGAGAAGGTAGAATGAAGGAGAATTCCATAGAGAGAGTCCCGTCTGAATTCCTGACGAGCCTTTGTGAGACACACTCCACTTGAACCCTGTTGGAGGAGACTACAACGTCGAAGCTCGGTTGTACTCTTCCTTTCATTTATTAATATACTCGACTATGGTGTTGGTTCCATCATTGTGTTATGTTTATTATCTGATGCAATTGATTTAGTCCTCTTCAGCTGACTAGTAGTTACGAATGTGGCTTAGTATGTTGTATATTGTCATTGTTTCTTGTGTGTGTGCAAGTATCCGAGTGTGAAAGCGAGCGGATCGTGATCTGTCAAACCAGGAGTGAGAGGCAGCCACTCTTTCCAACGACAACAATAGCATATTACCTCCGGTAAGTCATCTATCAAATCTTTGTTCATTCGTTAACTAGGAATCAATGTTATATCTTGTCTCGTTTGTGGCTAGACCCAGTCTAGGGCTAGTGGGATCGCCTCTGTCCGCAGAGGGGATTTACCTCACTAACAAGAGGTCACAAGAGGAGGGGGGGAGAATTTTGCTCAACCCTTATATTTTCTTAAGGAGAAGCAACATTTTGGAGGGGATGACTATAATATTCTAAAATTTTAGCTTTCATCTAAATGGAATATTATAGATTATTTTGTCACTAGGTAGATGAATAAGTAGGTACGAAGACCCATAAATCTCCTTAGCAATAATAAAATCACTTCAAGTGTGAAATAATACCCTCTAAGTAGCTAAATAAAGCACCTTTGAGTGTGAACATGGGTTGGAACATGTTGAATAGGTCAACTTTGACGAGATCAACAACGTTGTTATGGAGGAGTGGACATTTAATGAGGAATAATACAGTTTTGGAGGGAGATTGATTGCATGGAGGTAGTGACCTAATTCAGTGGGGCCAAGGGTAAGGAAGCTCATAAATTATATAAGGAAGAGGATGGTAGCCAGAGGATGTTATGTTTTGGCATATTATTTTGTATATTGTCCATTTATACTTCTTGCATTCTTTAGTTGTTTAGTTGAGTTTGCAGTGTTGTTTAGCACAGGGTGTTCCTGAGCAAGAATCCCATATATTTCCTTCAGAGGCCTCTTGGAGGAGTATTTCACTGCGTTTCCACACTTAGGCTCAAGGCCAAGCTATAGCTTTCTTCATCATCTCAGTTTCTGCAGAATATTGTGCTGTGTTGCAAGGTACAACAACGGATAATTATATTGGGTGCCTTTAGAGCTCTAGTTTTGTAGTGGAGTAAGGTTTCCATCCATTAGAAGGCCTGCAAAGAAGCCCCTTGGGATTTATTGACATATTTGATGTAATTCCAAGGTTTATTTATCCCATACAACATAGTCTCAACCAAGATCTGCGTTATTTTAGAGAGGAGTTGCAAGGGTGGTTGCAGTGGTTGTTTTGGGAGGTGATTTCTTGAGTGGAAGAGCCATTCTTTCATCTGAAGGATCTATTGGAGAATTTTTTTAGTTTCCTACATTATCTTTAGCCATATATTCTCATTTCTATTGTTGCAGCATACCTTTAACCCTAGGGATGTAGCTTACATTGGCACATTGTGTGCATTTTCTGGAAACCCTCTTGGGTTGTCTTGGAAAGATGATCTAGTGTCCAGATCTATATTTCTAGAATCTATTGGGCCTATATCAGTGTTTTTATATCATTGCATTATCTCCAACTATAGTTATGCTTAATATTACTACATTGTAGTTTCTGAAGCATTTTGTATTGTAACAACAACTCATATTTGGGAGTGATTGCTTATGGGAGGCTTGTTTCCTCATTTCATATGATTTATGCCTCACTATTTTGTATTGATTTGTTGTTCTTATACATAATTTTATCACTCCATATTGGTCTCCAATGTTGATATCTTGATTCAGACTGTTATTTTCAGTTTTGTGTTCAATATTGCTGCTTCCCCATTTGGGAATATTACAGTGGTATCATAGCATAATCTTGGCTTAGCTTGTGCATTTAGCCAATATGTCACCATAAGGAGAAGCTTCTCACAAGGAGAGAAGATGTACAAAAGGGACAAAGATAGTACTCCAGTATTTGGAGGGAGGAAGGAAGAGAAGCTCTCAAAGCTTCTTTCTCAAACTATGTAAATCAACATCCATGAAGATATCAAGAAGATGAGAAGGGAGATGTGTAGGGAATATACAATGGGGTTTAAATACAAAGAAAACCCTAGATTTTTACATGATGAGTGTGAGAATTTAGCCACACAATCTAATTCACAACACATTTTTATGCCCATATTCAAAGAAAGAGAGATGGAGGAAGAAGATGCACCAAAGGAGGAGACTTTGAATGATTATCTTCAGGAGTATGAATCTCAATTCTGGACATTCAAGGAGCACTTTAACTTCTAAGGGTTTTTCCAACTCAAGAAGAATAGAAGGCCCAACAATCACAATAGAAGCAGAAGAGGTATATTATTTCTACCAAATTTTGATGGGTCATCTAAATGCACAACCAAGGATTTGTTAGAGAAAATAGACTCATATTTGCATCTACATGAATTTTCAGAAGAAGAATCACTTAGGATAGCAGTGCTGAATCTTGAAGGTAAGGATTATACTTGGTGGTTTTATGAATCATCTTCATTTAATCATGAAAATATAGCTACTTATGCAAGATTCATTAAGATATTAGTGAGGAGATTTGATGTAAAACAATCTGAAACAACTTTCATTGAGCTACAAAAATCTAAACATTCAAAACCTTTGCATGGGTTGGAAAGATCCATTATACCAACTCCACTTCAGATTTATATTGACGGGGATAGAAACTTGTATGATACTTTTCCAAGGGAAAAATCCAAATAGCAGGAAGAACTTTCTTCTCAAAAGGAAGACAGGGAGATTTCTCCTTCAAGGAAAGACCAAGATCTAGGGTCTCTCATTCTTGATGAGGTATTCCCATATATTGATGAGGACGAAGAACAGAGAGGAAGTAACATCATTATCACATCAGGAGGAGAACCATCACCACATGGAGATGGGCATGAAGCTATTGCTTCAATTAGAGGAGCTTTTTCATGTCTGCAAAAAATTCCCAAGGAGCAGCATGTCACAGTAGTAATGGGCAGTAAGACCTTGATCAAAGGAGGAGAAGAAAAGGTGGGTCATCATGAAAGGATGCAGAGAATGCACCCATGTTTATTTCAAATGGTTTATATGCATAAGAAGGAGACTGGTTTGCACAGTGAAAGGAGGGACAAATCAGTCCACTCACCTATACAGTCTACTTCAGAGTTTTATGTCTCATTACATGGGGGCATTCCACCTGGGAGGCCACTAGATCAGGAGATGAGAGACATCTCACATCAGGTTGCACCACTCATTGATCCGGGAGGGGTGAGAACCTTTGGAGGATTTGGCACAACATAGAGAGTCTTGGGTAGGCTCAAGGAGGAGGGAGAAATTCTCCCAATATCATCATTACCCACTCTCATTTTCTATTCTGCGCTAAGACAAGAATTTTTTTGGATGGAGGATGGCACCATCATGGTGCAAGGAGACCACTTCATGGAATTGGAGAACCAAAGGATACTTCCACATAGGAAGGAATATTCCCCATTTGGTAGAGGATGGTAGCCACTCATGCATACATTGGCCAGACTTAGGGGATTTTGGAGAGGTGGAAGCTTCCTATGAAGGACTAGCTTCCCTAAAGCTTCAACCTTCACTTGAGCATGAGAAGATATCAAAGGGGAAACAGGAACATGTCTGCAGTATACCGGTTCTTGAATTTGGCATGGGAGATGTCAAGGAAGAAGGTAGCCAAATGGCAGGGGCTACACAGTATAGATCAGTAGCGCTATCATTAGAGAGTTCAGATCCTTATTGGAGATCCCAACTATTGGTGGAATACTCCAAGGACCTCCTTACATGCAGGATTCTTGATGACCAGTTTTCGTATGGGAGATATAAAGTGAGATATGGGGTCATATTTTATCAGGATAGGATATTTTTGTCTAGGGATTCAAGGCTCAAGGATAAACTACTACATGCAGCCTATGAGATCTTGCTTTCCAGTCCCACTAGTTTCATTAGAGCATACCATACTATCTTGGAGGGAATCATGTGGGAAGAATTGAAAGGGGAGATGCACTATCATATGAGGAAGTGCATAGATTGTTTGGAGGGTGATAAGAAATATAACTCTTGGGAAGAGTTATCATCACCTCCTCCTTACTCATTGGGTGTAAGAGGGACCTCATCCATGAACTACCTCACTAGTTTGAACCAAGTGTATGGTAAGGATTGTATTCCTGAGAATCATGATATATTTACTATATACTTGCATTCTCTTACCACTCATGTGTAGGGAATTGATCCAAGAGCGGGCACTCTTTCTTATTTGCTTCATGATCTATTTGGGATCATGAGAAATGATGATGTTGATCACTCCCTAGGAGATTTTGGGGAGATGATGTATTCTTCATGGTGTGCTTCATTGACACCACACATCATACACCTTCTTGAAGTATGTGAGAAGAGTGGGGCAGAAAAAAAGTGGTGGGGGGAACACTTGTTGTATCATATTCTATGGCAGTGACGAGAAAAACTGCACTGGTTGCACTTGAGGAACCATTTCCATTCCCAAATACTACACATGGAATCTAGCATAATTTGGATTGTGATCCCATATGTTGATGATATTCTTATCTTTGTTGTGAACATGATGGGAGGGAAGGCACATTGGTTGGATGTGTCCATTGGGAATGACCTTTCCCATATTTCTTATGCTTTATGTTTCAAGGGGAGTATGGGAGATGATATGGCCACTATAGTAGATCACTTGTTTCTTTATGAGGTGAGCCATATGACTGTTTGGATGTAATATTCCCAATTAGCCATGAGCTAATTGGAATATTCAATTTTGTTTTTTTTTTTTTTAAAGAATAAGAGGGCAAATGAGGTCTAAAATTCTCCTTAATAATATATAAATCAATACCAAATGTGAAAGATACAAATCTTGGCAGCTTAATTAAAGCACCCTTGGTGTGAAAGGGGTTGGATCACTTTGACTGGGTCAACCTTGACCAAATCAACAGCGCTGTCATGGAGGAGTGGTCATCAATGAGGAACAATGCAATTTTATATGGATATGCTTTGTGTAAATGTAATGATATTTTTGGATGGGAATTAGGGTTTGCAAGCTCATATTCTATTTATGGAAGAGGATGGTAGCCATATTCATTATGTAAGTTGATGTATATGATATTTTTGAATATATGGTCTCTTTAGACATATATATTTCTCTTGATGTTTAGATGAGATAGAGTGTTGTTTATCGCAGGGTGTTCCTGATTGGGAATCCCACCTCTTCCATTGAAGAGCTCCTGGAGGAGTCTTGCACTACATTTTCCACTATCTGGCTTAAGGCCAAGATTATTATTTCAACTATAGCACAGATCCTGTTGAGGGTTTGGTTTTTTTTGCAGGTTGCAGCAAGTGGTGATTAGATCTCTATATCTAGGCCATATCATTGTCTATTTTTAGTGGAGGAGGTTTCCTCTACATTGGGAGGATAGTATTAAAGGCCATTGAACACATTTGCAGATCTTGGCATCAGGAAAACCATATTTTGATCCCTACAATGCAGTTTACTTCTAGATCCACATTATTTTTCTAGGAGGAGTTGCAGGGTGGTTTAGCACACCATTTGGAGAGCTTATTTTCAAGTGAATGAGATTTTCCTTTCACATTGAAGATCTATTGGATGAGGCTATTTTATTGATCATATCAGATCAACCACACTTTCAATATCGATATTTTTTAGTAGATCTGCAGTCTTATATCTCATATATACAACTTGTACTTGGTGTTTTCTAAAAACCCTTGAGGGGTTCTTTAAAGGAGCTTGTATAGTGCATGGATCTGATATAGATCTAAATTTTGAGGCACATATCAGCTCTAGATCTGATGTAAAATCATTTTTTGTAGCAAATCCAATAAAATAATGTTGTAAGGGTCTTCCAACGTTTCTATATAGATGCAACACCTCATATTGAGGGATTTATTTCATTGGAGGCTTGTATTTCTTGTTATGCATCTTATGGGCCATTTCTTACACATATTTTGCTGCTGTAATAACATATGAAAGGTGTCCATATTGGTCTCTTTCCTTTTAAATGATGATCTGCAATATTTTTCGAACATTTTTCATTATATTCTTGCTTTTCCCATTTGGGAATATTACATTGGAGCTCTTGGAATAGACCTCTCATGAACATTTCAGAGGAAATTTTCTATGATTTACCATGCTGGAAGGTGATTCATTTCATTTGGATGATAGGATGGAGTTGGGAGCCTCTCATTGGGAATGAGATCCCATATGCTTATCATCACTCCTACCTTCAAGAGGCCATTTGATAGCAAGAAGGTTTCCATATAGACCTTCCAATTTCTCATGATGAGAGCCATTTGGTTTATCCACTGAAGGAAAACTTGTACATTTGGGAGGAACCATTGCGAGACAAAATTGTTGTAGAAATTCTAAAGTACTGGTGAAAAATATTTGATGAGTAGGTCACAAGAGGAGGAGGGGATAATTTTTCTCAACCCTTATAGGTGCTTGAGGACAAGCAACATTTTGGAGGGGACGACTGTAATATTCCTAAAATTTAGCTTTCAACTAAATGGAATATTATAGATTATTTTGTCACTAGGTAGGTGATTAAGTGGGTAGGGAGACCCATAAATCTGTGTAGCAATAATAAAAACACTTCAAGTGTGAAAGGAGACCCTCTAAGCAGCTAAATAAAGCACCTTTGAGTGTGAACAGGGGTTGGAACATGTTGAATAGGTCAAATTTGACCAAATCAATATCGTTATTATCGAGGAGTGGACATTTAATGAGGAGCAATGCAGTTTTGGAGGGAGATTGAGTACATGGAGGTAGTGACCTAATTGAGTGGGGCCAAGGGTAAGGAAGCTCATAACTTATATAATGAAAAGTATGGCAGCCATATGATGTTATGTTTTGGACTATTATTTTGTATATGGTATTTTTAGACTTCTTTCATTCTTCAGCTGTTTAGTTGAGTTTGCAGAGCTATTTAGCATACGATGTTCCTAAGTGAGAATCCCATCTATTTCCTTGAGAGGCCTATTGGAGGAGTATTCCACTACATTTCCACAGTCAGGCTCAAGGAACAGCTACAACTTTCTTCATCAGCGTAGTTTCTATAGAATATTGTGCTATGTTCTAGGGTGCAGCAATGGAGAATTATATTGGGTGCCTTTAGAGCTAGTTTTGCAATGGAGGAAGAATTCTATCCATTGGAAGGACTGTAAATAATCCCCTTGGGATTTATTGACATATTTGGCATTAGGCCAAGGCGTATATATCCCGTACAACATATTTTCAGCCTAGATCTACATTATTCTAGGGAGGAGTTGTAGGGGCGGTTGCAGTGGCTATTTTGGGAGCTGATTTCTTCAGTGGAAGAGCCATTCTTTCATCTGGAGGATCTATTGGAGAAGGTATGTAGTTTTCTACATCAGCTTCATCCATATCTTCCCATTTCTATCGTTGCAACATACCTTCATCCCTAGGGTTTCAGCTTACATTGGGCATCATTGGGCATGACTGTATATGAAGCTATTTATAATTCCATCGTAAAAATCCACTCAGCAAAGAGTGTGATCCTGAAGATAAAGATACAAGCCAACCTTTTGAAGTAAAATTATGATTCAATGTTTTTCTAGAGACCGTCGCACTCATTCACATATAATTACTGAAATAATTCATCCTCTTTACCACAATACAATCACATGCCAGGAAAAAATAATTGCATCTTTTAACGAGGCTGCAACTGCTTTTTTCCCTTCATTGTCATGAAAACCATGAATAGAATTTCATAGGGGGTCTTCACTGGTTTTCGATTTTTCTTCCTAGGGGTCTAAAATCTTGTGGAGGTGCCACGTGCCCCAATCGTGGTGTTGAAAAAACCAATTTTGGACTTCCTCCTCAACAAAATGTCAAAAATCCCAAGGGGCTCCAAAACCTTGTGGAGCTGCCACATGCTTCATAAATTGAAATTCTTAATATAAATTTAGGATTTTTAAAATTTTATTAATTTTATTATATAATTCAAATTTAAAACATATATTTAAAAATATATATAATTTTTATAAAAATAATATATTTTAAATAAAAAATTAATATATAAAAGAAAATTAAATCTTTTAAAAGCATAATATATCTCACGGAATTTTAGCTTAGTGAAAATTTGACAAATTTTCAGGGTGTGCCAAGGTATGTTACAACATCGACTCCAATGGGGACTGCTTCCCCCTATGGGATGCAATGAAGAAGTAGATCAGTTTCCTTTAGCATTGGGATTGGAGTCATAGTGTAAACCTGATCATCAACCATCATCTGGCATAACCAACTCTCCTCCTAGATTAAGCCTGTCATTTGAATAGCCTGGTAATGCAGACTACAAACTGCAATTGTGAAATGAAATCATATGCCAGCACTAACCCAGATACTCTTTCATACTGAAAACTAAAAACTGAAAAATACTAGACTGAAAATATAAGTTGATCTATCACACCATTCATAGACAATGAACATGTTGATCTATTGCATAATAAAACTCTGAATATTTATTCAAGCCACACACCTCTATCTAACTCAACTAGAAACATTTTACACTGTTAAGTGAAATCTGCTTTCTAATGTAACCAAATGCAGAGTGGATTTATTGAAAAATCCCATTGCCAACAGCTGAAAATATGAAAAATATATACAATATGAAAATATATTTGCATGGAAAAATTATACTCACATGTGTCCTTTAAAATTTGCTTCCTCTGAAGGCATCAAAAAAATTTAATCATGGCTGAGAGGAGAAAACATATATCATTGATTGCAAGCATCAAAAAACCTTTCATAGTAGTAAACATAGATGAAATATGAAAATAGTGGGATTGGTTTCCTAGTGGAATTTCCATCTGACAAAGTGGAGTCGCTAGGTGAAAATAATGCAACCAATACCAATGCCTAATTCTTGTTCACCAACAAGAAATAGATCTAAATTTTATCGTGATCCAGGGGAAAATTTCTTAGTTACTTGGATCCCCGACAACGATGCCAAATGTTGTACCTGTTTCCTATAGGCATTCCTTGCCTGCAAAAAATACACCAAGAAATCAACTCAACCAATATTTAGGTTCAAGGTGACCCCTAAACGAGAGGGTGATCCCTCAATAATTACGAGGCCTTGTTTAACGTTGTTCACTATCACTGGACAGCAGCCTATGAGGCACAATGGTAAGATTTATGGTTTTTAATAGGGGTTGGTTAGAGATCAATGCACAATTCCTATTCATGAATAAATCCCTCATTTTCAGATTTCTTTCTCAAAGTGTCAACTTCGAGCCTGACAGAATGACTTATATTTCCAAGGATTATGATAGAATAATGTAAGCATATTCCTAATAATCAAGTAGTCAGCCTCACTACTTAACAACAAGGGAATTTGAGATGCGTGTAAAAGAGTTATACAACCTAACAAAACATATTCAGGAGAAGATAGAAGTGGAAAACAATAACCACTTCAAAGAGGAGCTAACTCAAGAAAAAGTCTAATATACTAATCTCTTTAAACAATTATAGTTTTGCAGGGGATTCCAGAAAGAATGAATCCAATTTAATCTAACCCAACTCTTCTATGTAACTCTGGATATGTGCAAAAATATATTATGGAAATACTGGAAAAACAAATGAGAAACACAAATTCTGTCAAAACCAGAGTTGAAATACTCCAATTAGAATTTCTGGAAAAAGAGTTTTACAAAACTGAAGCGGTCTTGGCCTCAAAATCCCTCCCTTGTTTATTATAATTCATCATATATATATAGGTATTACTATAAGCTCACTGTTGCTAGCTTTTAGAAAAAATAAAAATAAAATCTTAACAATATACTAAAAATAAAATCTAATTTATTACAAACTTTCTTGAAATAAAATTAAATAAAACTAAATATAAGAAATAATTGTGAAAGAGTTTGGAAATGTTGGAGCTACCGATGCCAAATGGTCTTTCAATTTTGAATTGATCCTTTGAATATGCTAATATTTTTCCTGAAGATATTGATTGAAAAATTTGAATCCTAAGTACTCTCCTACCTTTTATCTCAATGTCCTGAGATTACAGAGCTAATTACTATATTTGAGGAAGCCAATCTTGATACATGCCATTTGTCTTTGATCGTTCAAAAATTGCCACACAAATCTCTACAAGTCCGTATTTGATTGCTAAAAAAAGGGCTTGGTATTTGCATTTGAATATTGATCTTATGCCACTGATGTGCTTGGATGCTTAAAAGAGACCCAAAGAAAATATCATTTTGATTCAATTAACAATTACCCTTAAAAATATATAACTGCTAGGTAATTTTCTAAGTTGTATTTAACTATTTTGATGCACTAACTCCTTTGACCCTATGATATAGGCATCCAGTTCTCTCTAGTATACAGATTCTAGCCAAAAAGGTAAACCTAACCTACGTTAATTTTAAAATAGCGAATAATCTAAATCAATCTTCCTTAATTTACGTAACATCATTGATTCTAACGGTCAAACATAAGAATTCCCTACTTACAGAGCGGGAAGGAGGAAAAGTAATACAAAAGAATATATTACACTGGAGCTACACGGGCTAGTAATTTCAACCGACCATTTCCTCAATGTAAATTCTTTGAAAGGAGACCTCTGAGTCATTTTCCAAACTAATGAGGACACAACAATCCGAAATCCATTTACTTTCAACTGCGCACGAATTCCTATCCACCAAGGGAAGGGTTATCCCTGCAAGGAGGTTTCATGTATTCTCTTACGAATGCATATCAAAGCTTTGCCACCTGATCTGCTACTGGGATTCTTGAAGATATTAAATATTGAATCTAATAACACTCAATTGAATGGGCCTCTACAGTGGAATTTGCAGCTCACGTTAATAACCCTGAAAAATAACATAAATGAAGTGGGGAATAAAACTAAATGACAAAACCCCGACATGTATACACAACATGCATCCCACCTGCTTCAACCATCTCCTCTGCCTAGGCTCTCAGAAACATGTTGAAATCTCTCTAAATTTGATGAAAATACGCTTTCCCAACAGCTCGATATCCTCTACAGCAACTTTTTCCTTTGCTCCATGCCACTGGTCCAATGTTATAACAACACCCTGAAAATTATATGTGATGTACGGTGTGATGCGATGCTCAGTAAAAATAGAGTGATATTAATGTGCATACATATAAGAAATGCTTTAATGTGAGAAGCCACTGTCGATATGTGGATATGTATATATGAGATTACGATGACTGTATATGAAGATATTTATAATTACATCATAAAAATCCACTAAGCGAAGCGTGTGATCCTGAAGGTAA
The DNA here is from genome assembly GCA_034641835.2 of Pinus albicaulis. NCBI lineage: Eukaryota > Viridiplantae > Streptophyta > Pinopsida > Pinales > Pinaceae > Pinus > Pinus albicaulis. The sequence goes on along the minus strand of CM076578.1, from coordinate 966,951,568 downwards.
AGATACGATCCAACCTTTTGAAGTAACATCGTGATTTAGTGTTTTTCCCGAGACTATAGCACTCATTCACATATAATTATTGAAAGAATTCCTTCTCTTTACCAACTTACAATCACATGCTGTGCGAAAATAATTTTGTCTTCTTATGAGGCTGCAACTGCTTTTTTCCCTGCACTGTCATGAAAACCACTAACATATGTTTGAAGGGGGTCTGAAATCTTGTAGAGGTGCCACGTGCTCCAATCGTGGTTTTGACAAAACCAATTTTGGACCCCCCTCCTCAAAAAAATTTCAAAAAGCCTGAGGGGGTCCGAAACCTTGTGGAGATGCCACGTGCTTCATAAATTGAAATTCTGAATATAACTTTAGGCTTTTTAAAGTTTAATTAATTTTATTATATAATTTAAATTTAAAACATATATTTTCATAAAAATTATAATTTTTATAAAAAAAATATATTTAAAATATATATATATATATAAAAGAAAATTAAATCTTTTAAACACATAACATATCTCATGACATTTTAACTTAATGAAAATTTGACAAATTTTCACCGAAAATAACAAATAATATCGTGTTCCAAAATATGTTAAATAGAGAGGCCTACCCATTTCTCTCTCAAGGTTTTCTCTCAGAGGAGAGAAAGTGAGAGACTATATTTTGCAATATTGCTATCTAGGGGCAGAGCCTAGCAAGGATGGGAAAATAAACATCTGTGACGTTCGTGATTTTCCATTGAGAACTATCTTATTCACGATCAAAAAGCTTTCATGTACCGCTACACAACATGTAGTGAACATATCTTATATGCAATATGCGTTAGAGTGCATGGAACCAACATTTTTCAACTAGGTTGAAGTTGTACTCTCTCAAATGAAAGAAAATTGAGCAAGGAAAAGGGAGGAAGGAAGAAAAGCTTCAACTATGGTTTGATCCTTATTTATTTTTCCCTAGAGCAGATTCCACTAATGTTGCCTCAGCATGTGACATTGGGTGTATTTAACCCTAAAGATCCAAGGATGCAAAGATGGGTAGAACTGATGGATAGACATGCAGGCCAATCAACCATCATGTTATCAACTGCATTATTTGCCTAGTTTAGGTGATATATTATCACCATTGATGAGTATGCATATGTAGGCATCGATTTCTGAGGAGATCCAGACTTAGCTTTACCAGAAGGCGCTTAGTGAGGTGAAATCGGTAAGAATGTTTTGACCATGTTTTTTGATTTTTTTAACATTTATACAGGTTTTGGTATTTTTATGTTTTCCCAAGACTAAAATAAATTTTAAATGTAATGCATATGTGGGTTGAGTTCAATGAAAGGAAGAGCCATAGCATGGAGTGGACGAGCCAGCAGAGAGGGTTGTCGGGAGAGTAGTCCTTAAGGATTTAGACATGGCTGAGACTCTTGCTAAGTTTCAGCAACACATAGAAGGCTTGACCTTCGGGATTCCAGATTACTAGATCGAAGAGTTACCCATGTGACTGTAGTGTCACACTATTGGCATTCCTAACCATTGGATGTGGTTACTACATAGGATAGCTAGATTGATATCACATTACCATGAGCATCGCTAGTTTAATTTTGACATGTTGCATACACTTTGAGGTCAGATAACCAATGTTTCTTGGGCACAATTTTTTGTAAAAATATATAACTATCTATCTATTTGATTTCAGTGTTTTCCTATGTTTATTTCACAATCCTATTCAATTATGTGAATGTATCTTTACATGTGTTGCAAATTTATGTTTATAACATAATTCGCTAAAGAATCAGTAGTTTTTGAAATGCGTTGATATTGAATAAAATCAAAATGTCTTTCCAAAAGTCGAACTCTTAGGAACATATTATGAAGTGTTGGATTTCTAATATTATAAACACTAGTAAATTGTAATACCCAAGTTGTGAGTCAACCTTATGATGATGTGGTTAATACCAAATGAAATGGCATTATAAAGAAGTTCAATCAATGCGTTATACTCATTGATATTGTCTATATATCGACCGATAAAAAGCCCTTGAAAACTCACTAACTCACCATTTGGAGCAAAAATGGCCCAGGCTGCAAAGGATATATTCTTACTACTATGGCTAGCTCCATCAACATACCCAAAAATGGTTCCAAAGATTCAAAAATTTGCGATGAAATGTAAATTGGATTACTAACGTCAAGAAAACTCTAAAAAACAAACCGAGACAGTAAATGAAAATCAACAACATATATATACAATATAATACAAAAAAAGACTATGCTCATGATTAATCATAGTAATGTTTCAGATACAATCCATTTATGGGTTGTGCCAATGGAATTCGATTGTAATAAACCAACTCATAGGCACCCTTGGAAAGAACTATTTTGAAAATATAGGGGCCATTCCATAATGGCTCAAATTTTCCAGTACCTGTTACATCAGCTTCTTGATCGTAAAGAAGGACCAAGTCACCCTCTAAGAAAATGCGAGGCTGGACATGCTTGTCATATTACACCTTTATACGTCTCTTATGCACTTCGTTGGCCAATTTGGATTCATGACACATTTCATAAATATTGATGAGGTTAAAAATACACACTTATTCATCTGAGGTGTCAGGTAACAAGTCGATTGTGAGTTTTAACAAAGGTATTTCAAATTGGATTGGTAAGATAGCTTCCAGACCATACACCAATTAAAAGGGATTAAATCTGGTTTCATTTCTCACTGAGTTCGGTACATCCACAAAGCTGAGTACAGGATCAAATGCCAGTTTTGTTTATGAACTCCTATCATTTGTTGAAGCATTCATTTAAGAATTTTTCTAATAGCCTCAAATTGTACATTTGATTGTGCATAATAAGTAGTAGAAATATCATGTTACAATCCTAACTTGGCAGTCAACTCACTCATCATGTGATTGTGAAAATACTTACCATGATATGTGACTATAGCCCGTGGACCCCAAACCATGCAATGATATGATTAAAGAAAAACAATGCAGTTGTTTGTCCTGTGTTGTTGAATTTAGCCATCGGTTCGGCCCACTTGGTAAAGTATTCTAATGCAACAATAATATAGCCATTCCCCTATGATGAACAAGGGTTACAGGTCATGAATTCAATTCCCCATTTTGAATATGGTCCCATAGAGACAACATGATGCATTGGTGCTGGAAGTTTGCAAATTTTAGAATCAAATATCTGGCATGCATGGAAACTTCTGACCACAAGGATGCACTCGTGAAATATGGTAGGCCGAAAGTAACTGGCGTGGAATATATTCTGTGTGATAGCGTATCCAGAAAAAGTTTGCACCACAAGCCCGAGCACGACAATCATTTAAAACATTTTCGGTCTCCTCATGAGTGAGGCACCTTCTTAAAATTGTATCGACACAAAATGATAAAGTGTATCGCCAAATATCAGATAATCTTTGGTTTGGTATCGAATACGTCTCTAGTCAGAATGAGAGGTATCAGGTCAAAAATTCTCGGTCTGGAGAAAAATGATAAAATCCCCATATGAAGGACCAGATGATCCGATCAGAAACAAAGAATCGTTAGGAATTGATGGCTCCAACGTAGTAGCAGTACTATTAGAGGGAAGGTTACAGAGAAGCTCAACCAAACCTAAAGAATCCTTTGACTTGGATTTTATGAATTCCAAATCAAATTCCTACAAAATGACAATCCATTTTAAGTACTTTCCCCCCCAGCGATTGACATGTTAAAATGTAAGTCATGGGGTTGCAATATGAAATGACAATGGTCTTCTAGAATAGGATATAGTGCCAAAATATTTGGATAGCTTGAACAACTGCCAAGGCAAGATTTTCTACGTACAAATACTTCACTTCCATATCATTGAGATTACGACTCAAGTAATAGATCAAAAGGTCTATCCCATTTTATAATTGGACCAATACCATAGAAATGGTCGTATCAACCTCGGTGATATATAAGAAATAATCACTTTGATAATTGGGGGGATACATTAATGACACCCAGACAAGGGTATCCTTGAATGAATCAAAAGAAGCTTGCACAACTTGGTCCCAATGGAAGGGAATCCTCTTTTTCAAGAGGCGAGTAAATCCTTTAGCAGTTTCAGTGTAGTTGGGTACGAACCTCCTTATGAATTTATCCTTTCCCTGAATTTTCTGTAACTGAAGCAAATTTAATGGCACAGGAAAATCAAGAATGGCCTAGACCTTCAATGGGTCTATTCAAATTCCTTCTTTTGAGATGATGAATCCTAGAAAATGACCAAAACCAATGCAAAACACATATTTATGTGGATTTAGGCATATTTTGTAGTGTCGGCAGTGTAAAAATATAGCTCTCAAATGTATTAGGTGATCAATCCGATTTCGTGAATGCACAGGTAAATCGTCTAGATAGGGTTGAACAATGTGCTTGATGTCATTGAGAGCATAATCGATTACTCTTTGAATAGTTACCCCAACGTTCTTTAAACCAAACGGGAGTTTCTATCTTATATTCATCCTTTGGGAAGATATTGATTTTATTGTAGCCTGAAAATCCATCCATGAACGAAAATATTTCACATCTAGCACAATTGTCACTAATCTAGTCGATAAAGGGAGTAGGATTGTTCTCTTTTGGACAAGCGATATTGACATCCTGATAATCGACGCATAATCTGATGGTTCCTTGTTTTTTCATAATAGTAATGATGTTTGAAACCCACTCAGTTAGCGAAACAAGGTAAATGAAACCAACACGCAAAAAAAATTCAACTTTTGCTTTAATTGAAACAACCTTCCTCAAATGAACATGACAAAGGTGTTGACGTACCAACTTGACATCAGGGTACATATTAATAGTCTGTTCAATGATACTAGTATCTATGCCTAGAACTTCCTGTAAGACCAAGAAAATACACCACGAAATTCATGAAAGACAAAGTGATACATTTCGAGTTCTAATGGAGAACAAGACACGCCGACATGAATGTTTTCGACAATGCTAGGTTTGGTTTAAATATCGATAGAAATGGTCCCTTCAATATTTGATAAATTTCACTCAGAATTGATTTCATTAATAAGGAAAGAATTTGAAAAGAAATTTTTGATCGATGGGTGATATAGTTCACTAAGATTATCTTCTTCATAATCTGGAAGACGGGAATGATGATGATAATATTCCCATGGTTCTCCTTCTGACATCATGGTTTCCAAAATATTCTCATCTATCAAGAAAGTTGAGGAAAAAGGATCGAAAGGAGTACCAAAATCGAATGAGCAATCTACCCAAACTACTGGTGATGATGATTTCGAATTCACCGCCCAAGCCACATAGATTTATTTCTATGCCAGCTCAATGGGGTTGGGTGCGAAAAAATCATCCAACGTAACAAATTCAAAATCATCTGTACTCTTCCTTAAGCCAAATGGAGTGGAAGAGATCATGTAGTAGGTCTCTATACTTGCAATTTCTACTGACATCGCAGGCGGCGGTAATGCAAAGGTTCCCATGAGAGTGGAATCCCTTAAGAGTCCTACACCAATGTTATGAAGTGCAATTTGGGGTGCGTTAACTAACAAAAAACTTCCAGTTACCTCAGAACTAGAGGCCAAGAAGGATAGCTGATTGATGACTGTGATAACACCTTTATGTGGAAAGGCGATCATTCTAAAGTATGTAGAAACGATCATAGTCATAGCATATACCCATGGCCAATTGAGTAAAATATTTTATTCAAGGGTTCTGTCAATGACCTCAACTTCAACATTCAATGTTCCCCCCCTAGTTCAACATGCAGGTTATTTCTAACACCACAAGGCTTATATGTACGTTTGTCGAAAACTTTCAACATCGTTGGCGATTGAGATAGGTGCAGTGAGCCAAGTCACTTACAATAGTTTAGAGACATAATGCATGTATATGATCCCTCATCAATAATAGTACAATGAAACAGGTGATTGAGAACATTTACTTGGATGTAGAATGCCAATTCTATTGGTAATTGTGGCACATAGCTCTTATGATTAAAAACTATGTGATTATAATCTGTCGGATGAATTCCACCAATTACCAATAACAAATCTTGTTTCTGGGAGGGAAAATTTTGTAGCACCTCAAGTGCTAACATAGATGAAGGGGATTGAGCCAAATCTTCAACTATATTATAATTTTGAGCAGCTCTGGCTCGAGGATTAAATGTCAATTTATGAACGACTCCCTTCGGTGGCTTGATTGTCAATTCAGGAATAACAGGAGGCGGTATTGATTCCATGGATGGATTCATGGTAGAGGTAGTAGGTTGATCAATAGCTTAACTAGCATAATATTTATTACGTGTTGACACCAAAAAATTGGTCGATGGCTTCATGATAGACAACATAAGCACTTGTGAACTAGAATTTGGATCTGTAGCAACAAAATTTGTGTCTGAATTCAGAAATGGATCTATCAACACAGCTCACACATGAGAGGTCTTAACCATTTTTTAGACTTTAGCATGGTGAGTAAAATATCAAACAAATTTTTCATCATTACATACTATGCAAGGGTGAAGAGGTTCCCTATTTCCAGTCGATTGATCAGATGATCTTTCCTGCGGGGTAGAAATTTTCTTTTTCTTGGATTTCCCTTTTTTCTTACTTCCAGGTTGCTTGTCACTTTTTCCCTTGTCATATGACACGGCATGCATTTTGGAAGAAGGTGCAGGATTAGATGCAGTAGAGTGATGTGTGCTTGCAGTATAGATCATACCATCTTCATCGTGAGAGTCCTTTGATGGAGGAGGAACAGTAAAACTAGATCGCAGCACATTGGGAATATACTTGTACAGCATGTTAGACTGACTATAAATCAAGTCTAAATATTGGGCATGAGAAATGACCTGATCTTCAGTGATGATGCCACCCTTAGCCACATCCTCAGTTATAGATGGTAACAGGTACTTAATGAACCACTCTGCAAGGAGATAATCAGGAAAAGATGTCTTAACCATTCTATGATGATGACGCCACTCATGAATATGATAAGAAATGTGAGTAGCATTAGTCTGTTTAAAATTAGTCAAGAGTTCTGGTCTAGTTTCATATCGTATGGGTAACTGGAAGTGAGTCAAAAATACAGTAGCTAAGGTGGTGAAATTATCAAAAGAAGCTCTTGGTAATTCAATGTACCCTTTTGCAGCCAGACTAGTGAGCGTACACTAGAAAATACATAGTCAAACAGAGTCATCATTCAGGGATTTAGATGAACACCACAAATCATAACTCATATAATGAGTCGACGGGTCTTCCCCAAGGTTTCCATTGAACTTAGGAATATTCAAGGGTAATTTATGAGGCATCACCAGTCACCAAGGAGCATAGTTGATTGGGTCATTGGTGAGCCGGTTTAAATCTGGTAACTAAAGTTGCAATAAAGGGAAATTTTTGATTGAGGTCAGGTTGAGCATAGCTAGGGTATGACAGAATTACTGGGACAACAAGCCTTTGACAACCAGCATAAGGAATCTATTGCTGGTAACCCAGATAGGGGTTTTTTTTATAGGAAAATTCTTGAGGATTCTGTTGACCAAAACCTAGGTACAATGCTTGTTGAAATGAAGGTTGTGCCATTTGTGCTTGTGGCTGACAAGGAGTATTTCCACCAATTTTATAACCCAAATTAGGATAAATTGGTTTTGGTTGAGGAAAGGTATAACCTAGTTACAGTTGTGACATCCCATAATATGGTAATCTAGCTTGTGAATAAATCATTCTCGATACAAGTAGTTCTTGTAAACCAGCCGAAGGAGTTGGAGTCTTATGACCCAATATTTGAGGGTATTCAGTTGAAGGAACCGCCTGAGATGGTTTAGGTACAATATTTTAAGTCTATAACAAGGGTAAATGTGTATTAACAAGTGGAGTTGATGTGGGTGCAACAGGTTGAACCTGTTGATATGAGTGTACAACCTTTTGTGGTTGGATGGGCAGAGTGGGATGCCACTGAAAAAAATTCATTTCAACATTAGGATGGCTAAATAATTAATGAGTACTATGTAATATCGCAAAATAGGGAAAATAAGCAGCAACATGAATATCTAAAGATATTCCAAAAATTGACTGCTCAGCAATGCATTCACAAAAAAATTCATTTCCAGAAATATAAGCCATAAAAATGAAAATCATCACTTGGATACCATAGATACATCCATCTAGAAACTAATTCCAAGAGGAGATCATAAACAAAATAAACTAGGTGAGGTAAACAGACCTCCCACACTAGTGTAGTTGAAAATGACCAAAAAGCCTAAACACTGCTACTCAGAAATAATACATAAAAGAGACTGTGAAGTTTTATGAGTGTTTTAACTTAGAAAATATGAGAAAAATTACTTATACTCATATATTAGTCAATGGTGCTTAAGAATTGAGATCTATTCTCCTTATACAAAATACAAGAGAACTCGGTAAGGGTTTCCTGTCAAACACTCTGCATACAAATGTGATCTTTAGAAAATTATTGAATAATCACTACAACATTGAAGCATAAGAGTGTAGAGGGCTTAAATAAGTCTTATATGATGTATATCCCTCAAGGGCTTCCTTACATGAAAGGATGAACCTTTCAATCACAAGAAAACACTGCAACGGAGCCACTAGACCATCCACTGAAGCTGCCTCCAAAAATAACGCATTCCCTAGCTAGAACAGCGCTGGGAATGTTGGGGAAATGTGTGGCCTGATGCCACAGATCTGAAATGAGCTCAAGACCTCTATAAACAGGTCTCCCGATAGAATAAAACCTCCCTCCTATGAAAAACTAGATTAGAAAGTGGGATTCCAATCCCTTCCACTGATGCACCCTACAACAATGCACAATAACCTGAAAAAACTCGGTTGATGAAGTAGGTTGAAGCTTCGCCTGAAGATATGATGTGGAAAATGAATTAAAAATCTCCCAAGAGGCTCCTCAGGGAAAGATGTGGGATTCCCGCTTGGGAACACCCAGTGCTAAACAACACAGCAACCCTGCTAAACAGCAAGAGGAAGCAAAAGTCTGAGCAGACAAGAATAATAATCTAAAACATGAAGAATAATTCTTCCATCATCTTCCTTAAATAAAATATGAGTTTTCTTTCCCTTGGCCCCACTCAATTAGGTCATATCCATCCAAATATGCATCTCGCTCCAAAACTGCGTTATTCCTTCTTTGATTCCTCCTCCTCCACAACTGCACTGTTGACTTAGTCAAAGTGAACTGAACCATCTTGATATTATCCCTATTCACACATGGAGGTGTTTTATTAAGTTGTAAAGAGTCTCCCCTTTAACACTTGGAGTTTTTTTATTTCTCCTTAGGATACTTATAGGCTTTTCTACCCATTTATTCACTGGTTAGAGATGCTACTAACTCTAATGTTCCATTTAGCTTTGAGGCTAAAATTTGGGAACATTATAGTCCTCCCCTCCAAAATATTTTCTTCTCCTAAAAAAAATGTATAGGGAGAGAATAATTTCTCCCCTCCTCATATTGTGGCCTCCGATCAATAGCCTCCACCACTGCATCAAGATAATCTTTCATCCAATGTTTCCTCCCAAGTGTGCAAAACAAAATGGTCTACATCAATCAAAAATGGAAAGTGTGAATGGAAACCTGCTTGCTGTCCCATGGCCTCCATAAAGTAGGAGCGATGAAAAACATGGTGAATGAGTGCCTCCCTCACCCATGCTATCATCCAAATGAAATGAGCCTCCCTAGGTAGCTCATCAAAAGAATCATTAACCTCGGTTTTATACAATGTGTTGGGGCTGCAATGAGAGACTGGAATCTTCCATACAAATGATTTCTCTCTCCATTTATGGTAAACATGGGGTTGTTTATATCCTTGGTATGAACTGACATGGCCTCCAAGAATGGCCCAAGTCTCCCCATCAAACAATTCAGCCATGAAGTGCCTCCTTAAATCTTTCAAGTGGCTCCTCCCACAAGAAGGAAAAAATAGTGATGTGGAAATCATGGTTTTCCCATGGTTCCTCTTGAAATACAAAACATGTAAAGTGGGGAGAATCATGCTCCCAATGGGCATATATAATCCCTCCATCACTCTCCAAACAATGCTTCCCATGAACATAAAAATATCAGCAGTAAATGGAAGAAAAATGCAATAAAAACAAGCTGCCATATGACAACCAAAGAGTGGTTCATAGTTCCACCAATGGAACCAGTGTAGTGCATCCTTTGCCTGCATCTAAAAAAAAATTAACAAGTTCTTTCCCAGCCACTTTTTTTCTACCAGAGTCATCTCATAAGATGGAATCATGAATATACAATTTGGTGTCAATGGTGCACACCAAGAATCATCTGGCTTCCCCCACAAACCACCAATGAGATAGCCAATCTCAATGCTACAAAAGGCTGAAAGTCCATCATCATACAATATGAAATAAGAGGTAATTATTCTTGCTACATCATGTTTCTCAAACAAGGAAAATAAGTACAATACACAATGTGAAATTATACCTCCTCCATCATGTACTTGAGATCTTGAGTTGAAATGGCTCAATTGGAATCTTTCCCTTACCTATAATGAGTAGGGAAGTGGTTGTGACCTCCTATCTATCACCATCCGAGATATGCATCTCTCCATATGCTGAAATATGTCCTGCTGGATGCCCTCCCAAGTGAACTCATCTACCAAAGAAATGTATGCATCATAATGCATGGAAAGGAAGTCCTCATGTGCTACAAGTAGCAACTCCTCCTTGAGACTAGAAGCTCTAGTAGAGAAGAATCTGCCATGTGAATAGATGACCATATCATCCACCATATACTCATCATCTCTATCCGAGTCATCGAGAGTCATGCATGCACCAAGATCCTTGGAGTACTCTACTAAGAGCTGAGATCTCCAATAAGGATCAATACTCCTAAGAGACAACGTTGGTGATCTGGCATGTGAAGCTCTCCTCATGCTGTTTCCTACCACTTTGACATCCCCCATGCCAAATTTATCCTCAAAACTCTTCATCTCTCCAAAATCCAAGAGTGGTGAGCCAAAAAACAAGATGTCCCTCATGAACTCTACATTAGGTGGCCTCCTAGGTGGAATGCCTCCATGTAGTGAGACATCAATGTCAAGAGTAGACTGCACATATGGTTGGGTAACCTTGTCCCTGCCCTCATAGCACAGTATGTTCTACCTCCTCTTTGCATTAGCTTCCTAAAATAAAGAAGGGTGTGTGCCTCTCATCAGGTGATGTTGCTTTTCCTTCCTGCCTCCTTCTTCCAGCTGCAATGCTGCACAATCATGCTGCTCACTGATTGTGCTTGGACCTCGATGTATGAGATATTGGGGAAATTCTTGCAAGGATACAAGAATCCCTCCTATTGGAGCATGTGCTCCTCCTCCCTCTGCATGAGGTACTGGATGTGCTCTAGATGTGACAACATTTTTTCCCTCTTCTTCATGAATGTGTATAGGTAACATCTCAACAATTGGATCCTCTTGTGAAAAAGTGATCCCCATGCCCTCTTGTTTAGGAATATGAACTAGAGGTATTGCCTCTAGTAATGTGTAATGCAAGATGTATACTTCCCCCATGGTTTTTTGAAGTGGAGTTTCCTCCATCACATGCAAGGGTTTCGTTCTCTCAAGTTTCCCTTGCTCATGTGTCTTAGGAAGTTTTTCACCAAACCTTCCCACTTTCATCAGAGGAAGTGTTTGGATTGTTTGAAGAAAAATATTCAAAAATTCACCATGCATGGGCCTTACCTCTGAAATAAAACGCTACAACTCTGATGGCTTGATCTTCATAAATATGGTGTTGCTAAAAATAGGAGTCTAGCTCCTTCACCCAAGCTCCAACTGAACATGTGGGTGAGCCTTCAAAATTTGATAGAAGAAATCTATCTGCATCCTGTTTCTTGCTCTTCTCCACATGGATCTTTCAAAGCCCCTGGAAATCAGTATGATCTCTAAACCTCTCAGTTTGAGATTCATACTCTTGCAAAAAATCACTAAGAGTTCTCCTCTTAGGCATTCTTCCTCCTCCCATCCATCTCAATATAGATATGGGAACTTGACTGCATTTTGCATCATGGTGTGTAGCTGCATGCTCACACTCACTATATGAAAATCTAGATTTAGCTCTAGATCCAACTTCCCTTCGAGATCCCATCTCCATTCTCATTCTCTTCAGCTCTCCTTCAAAGCTCTGCATATATTTTGGAAGAATATTTGTAGGCTTGTCTTCCTTTCTCCCTTCATATACTAGAGCCTTATCCTTTCTTTCCATCTCTCCTAAAAGTATAATGGCCTAAGATCCATAGGCTGAGCCAAGATTGAATCTTTGATACCATTGTAATATCCCAAAATAAGGAAAATAAGCAGCAACGAGAATATCTTAAGATATTCCAAAAATGGACTGCTCAGCAATGCATTCACAGAAAAATGCATTTCTAGAAATATAAGCCATAAAAATTAAAATCATCACTTGGATCCCATAGATACATCTATCTAGCAACTAATTCCAAGAGGATATCAGAAACAAAAGAAACTAGGTGAGCTAAACAGACCTCCCACACAAACACTGCTACTCAAAAATAATACATAAAAGATACTGCACAGTCTTATGAGGGTTTTAACTTAGAAAATAGGAGAACAAGTAGATCTAATCATATATTAGTCAATGCTGCTTAAGAATTGAGATCTAGTCTCCTTATACAAAATACAAGAGAACTCGGTAAGGGTTTCTTGTCAAACACTCTACATACAAATGTGATCTTCAGAAAATTACTAAATAATAATTGAAACACTAAAACATAAGAGTGTATAAGGCTTAAATAAGTCTTGTCTGATGTATATCCCTCAAGGGATTCCTCCTATGAAAGGATGAACCTCTCAATCACAAGAAAACACTGCAACGGAGCCACTAGACCATCCACTGAAGCTGTCTCCAAAAATAATGCATTCCCTAAATGGAACATCACTGGAAATGTTGGGGAAATGTGTGGCCTAATGCCATAGATCTGAAATTAGCTTAGGACCTCTCCAAACAAGTCTCTTGATAGAAGGAAACCTCCCTCCTATGAAAAACTAGCACAGAAAGTGGGATTCCAATCCCTTCCACTGTTGCACCCTACAACACAATAACCTGCAAAAACTACATTGATGAAGTAGGCTAAAGCTTGGCATGAATATATGATGTGGAAAATTAATGAAAACTCTCCCAAGAGGCTCCTCAAGGAAAGAGTTGGGATTCCTGCTCGGGAACACCCGGTGCTAAACATCACAAAAACCCTGCTAAATAGCAAGAGGAAGAAAAAGTCTATGTAGACAAGAAGAATAATATAAAACATGAATAATAATGTTGCCATCCTCTTCCCTAAATAAATCATGATTTTTCTTGCCCTTGGCCTCACTCAATTAGTTCATCTCCATCCAAATATGCATATCCCTCAAAAACTGCGTTATTCCTTCTTTGATTCCTCCACCTCCACAACTGCGTTTTTGACTTAGTCAAAGTGGACCGAACCATCTTGATACTATCCCTGTTCACATATGGAGGTGTTTTATTAAGTTGTAAAGAGTGTCCCCTTTCACACTTGAAGTTTTTTTATTCCTCCTTAGGATACTTATGGGCTTTTCTACCCATTTATTCACTGGTTAGAGATGCCTCTAACTCTAATGTTCCATTTAGATTTGGGGCTAAAATTCAGGAACATTACATACTATCAAAGTGGGTGACCATAGGTTTCCCCCTAGCATGAGGAGTATAATAAGATGGAAAATATTGTTCTCCAAATATAGGGAGTCCACTTGGAATTATACTAGACGGAATATACCCAAATGGACTAGCTTGATATTGCACTAATGATGGATATAAAGGATCAATCCATTCAGTACTCACTATATATTTACCAGTTAAAATACTAGACGGTGACATTGGTGAATTCCATGGGTTTGAGGATGCACTAGAGAAGGTTCTAGATAAATATTGGTAACCAAGTGGGACAGAAGGGCCACCATATAAATGTGACTCTAGTGAAGTCATGAACATCGACAGGGTATAGAGAGTAGGTGTTGTCGCAATTGGAACATATGGGCCAGCCGAGGATGTTGTCTCGGGCATTGTTCTTCCACCAAATGTATACCCTATTAGATCGATGGGAAATCTAATAGACACATGATCAAAAAAAGAATAGGAAGTTGAGTGAGGAAAATACTTGTACAGGTAAAAATCCACCCCAAAATGAGTTGGAGTTAAAGGTGTCTCGTCTTGTGGTATTTCTTCAATTGAAATTAAACTAGGTGGAAGGATTTCATCGTCAGGCCCAAAGTATATTTTAGGAGGTTGACTACGTGATATGGGAGACTCAATGGCTACAATAGATTTTGGGGTGACTGATACAGGATTTGGATCAACTTCCAGTTGAACAACGTTGGGTTCGTGAGGTATTGTAATATTCCTAAATTAGAATGCAGCTAATTGGAATATTACAATCTAATTTTTCTTATTTGTTAGAAGAATAAGAGGGTAGGGAGACCCATAAATCTCCTTAGTAGGAATAAAACCACTCCAAATGTGAATGGAGGGCATCAAAAGAGATGGATAAAGCTCCCCTATGTGTGAACAAGGGAAGAAGCATGTGGAATGGGTCAACTTTGACCAAATCAACAATGATGGTATGGAAGTAGTGGACATTCAATGAGGGGAAACACAATTTTGGAGGGAGATCCTTTGCATGGAAGTAATGCCTTTAATGAGTAGGGCCAAGGGTGAGGAAGCTCACCGAGAATATAAGGAAGGGGATGACATCCATTTTGATCATGTTTTTGGATTAGTATTTGATTGTGGTATGTTAAGACTTTTGGCTCTCTTCAATTTTTTAGCAAAGATTGCAATGTTGTTTAGCACAAGGGTGTTCCCGAGCGGAAATCCCACCTTCATCATTAGTGGACTTAGAGTTCCTACTCAAGAGAAGTTCTAGAGAATTATTTACACATTCTGGCATTTTTCCAAGCTACAACTTTCTTCTACAACGCATATTCTGTTTAGATATGTGCTGAGTTGCAGGGTGTAGCAGTGTAGGATTTCTTTGGATCATTTCTGATCTTGTCTTCAATGGAGGAAGCTTTATTTCAATTGGGAGATAAATAAATAAGGTCCCTGTGCTTCATAACATATTTTGGAATCATGCCAAGGAAGTATCATCCCCTATAGCATAGTTCTAGTCCCTGGCTGCGTTATTTTAGTGAGTTGTTTTAGGGGTGGGTTGAGTGCTCCATTTGGAGTGTTTGATTTCCATTGAAGGGATCAACCCTTCATTGAGAGAGTCTATTGGAGGAGTTCCTTTAATATCTACATTAGATTCATCCATCTCCTTTCAGGTGACTAGTTGTAGAGTTTATTCAACACTAGGGTTGCATTTCAGCATTCTGATATTTTGTATATTTCTGGAAACCCTTCTTGGGTTATCTAGGAAAATTGTTGAGGAGCATAGATCTCCATTTTTTACCTTGTTTGAGCGTTGTAATAATAGATCCGTATATTTACATTTCCCAACTACAGTATTAGTCACTAAAACTACATTGTACTTGCTTCAGACATTTTTTGTAGCAACTGCATCTCATTCATTGGTGCTTTTGGTTTATGGAGGCTTCTTTTGCCTAACTTTTGGGGGTTTGTTCTCCAAGATATTGTATGCATTTTTTGTTGTGTTGTATTCCCAAATGGGAAAACTCAGCAATACATGCATTTTTTAGAAATGTATAAAATAATAGTTAAATTCAGCCCATGGATCCATTCTTTTATAAATTATTACGGCCAAACACAAAATGATATCTGAAAAAAATCATGGTAGCTTAGTTAAAGAAGACTACCAAGCCATTATTGCTCAAAAATCATGCAAAAAGAGGGGCTGCAACCATGAAATAAGCTGGAAATACTGTGAAAGAATTATTTTATTACTCCTACAATAGTATTAAGTTGTACATTAGATCTAGAGCTTTTATGTGCATAAAAGGTCAGATCTATATCAGATCCATGCATTATACAATCTCTTCTAATGAAACCCCTTGGGGTTTTTAGAAAAACACCATGTACAAAGTGTAGATCTAAGATATAAGACTGTAGATCTATGGAAATATTCAGATATGGAAAGTGGATCTAATATTATATGAACAAAAAAATGATCTCCTCCAAAAGATATCCAAAGTGAAGGGCATATCCCCAACACTTAGCAAATCAACTCTGCAAATGATGCACTGAACCACCCTGCAACTGCTCCTTCAGAAATTACGCAGATATGGAGCTCTTATACACTTTAGGGATCAAAATAAAGTTGGCCTACAGCAATTATATGAAAATATAGCTCAGTACCTTCAATATTTTCCTCCCAATGGATTAGAACCCTCCTCCACTGAAAATGTGTATTGAGATGGCCTAGATCTAGAGATCTAGTCTCCACTTGCTGCAGCTTACTGAAATAGACAAACCCTCAATAGGATCTGTGCTGTTAAAGGAAAATGAAGCTTGGCCTTAAGCTATATAGTGGAAAATATGGTGCAAGACTCCTCCAAGAGATACTCAATGGAAGAGGTGGGATTCCCGATCAGGAACACCCTATGCTAAACAACATACAATCTCAACTAAACAGCCAGAGAAAGTTATATGTATAAATAGACAATATAATCATAAAATCATAGTCATAAGCTAACCTCATCTGGCTGCCATCCTCTTCCTTATAAAAAATGCGAGCCTTCTCACCTTGGCTCCCACTCATTAGGGTTTCCATCTTCATGCAATTAATCTCCCTCCAAAACTACGTTGTCCCATCATCAATGACACTCCTCCATTACAACATTGTTGGATTTGGTCAACCTTGAATTAATCTCTATGAAATGCCTGCTTCCATACTCAAGGTGGTTTTATTCTATCTATGCAGAATGATCTATATTCCCACTAGGTTATCTCCATTAAGGTTCCACTTCCTCCATTCTAGATTTGTTGACTTGGTCAAACTTGACCTTGTCCACATGCATTATCCTTTGCTCACAGATGAAGGTGTGTTATCCAGCTATGAATATGATCCCTTTTCCTATTAAGAGGGATTTTATTGCTTCTAAAAATATTTATGGGCCTCCCTACCCATTTATTCATCTAACTATAGGTTAAGAGAAAAATCAATATTCCAATTAGCTGCATGCTAATTTAGGAATATTACAGTCCTACCATCCCAAATGTTTCTTTTCCTTAAGAAAATCCAAGGATAGAACTGAAGAGCCTCTCCTCTTCCTCCTGTAGCATCCTCAAGTGATAATTTCCTCCAAAGAACAAGATTCTCTTTTAAAACTATGTCCTCAATTTGTTCCTCCCATGTGTATAAATATGCCTTTGGTGAAAAATCCAAATGGCTCTCATCATGAAAAAGTCGGATATCCATGGAAAAAAATATATGTGGTATAGAGGCCTTCTTGAGGCATGGAATTTGAAATATATTGGGAACCATCATCCCCATGTGAAGCCTTTGTCCCCAAGATGTCATCCATGGAAAGTGAACCACCCTCCAACATGGTAACTCCTGAAACATCTCCTCCACCTTAGGCTCCTGCAAAGAAGGTGGGAAACATAACTAAATATGATGGATCAAAATATCCATCCCACGTTGTCTCTCTATCCACTTATGATATGTGTATAGCTACTATTGATTATGGGCTGCAATAATGTTTCCTTCATGGAGAAAATAGGTAATAGGGTCCTTAAATATCCCCCCTTTGGTTCTTGCCCAAATCATCCCATACAAAATGAATATGACATTTTCATCACATGGAATCAAAATAATAGAATTAATGAAGGTTTTACATGGTTCTGGAAGTTACCAATAGTTTCTCAAGTATTCACAACACATTTTTACCCACTTCAGTTTCAGAATATGATATGGTAAGTTGTCTTCAAACAGTTTTCTAGTTGTGCATGTTACCTCATCTACTAGTAAATAGTAAATGGTATTGTATATCAACTAAGCATATAGGAAATAGTACAACACTTTCCCAAAGCCATACAATGAATGGCTCTCTCCATCATAGATTTTGGTCCCAAAATGACCATGAATCCCAAATAGAGGATTGCCCACTTGTGAAGCAATGCACTACATAGAGATGGTAAGAGAATTCAAATACTATGTTAGATAATCAATAAGTGAAAAAACACAATTCTTACCATGTATTTAGAGTAATATAATAATAAGACCAATGAATGAGCCCTCCATATTGATATGACATAGTCCTATGAAGAGGAATGAACTATGTGTTGCAAGTAGATCTTTCTTCTTGAAAATCCAAGTCAAGAAGATCATATCATGGTAATAGATGTTTCCATCCACTACTCTATCAGTCACATCTATTTTATGCCCATCAAGTACATCATATTTGAAGTGATCCTGGGAACAATCCATCAACAAACCAAATCTCTCAGGTGACAGCATTGTTGGCCTTTGTAATAAGGCTCCTGTCATCTGATAGCTCCATCCTTTGACATCCCACATGTCAAAGCCATCAATCATAATGCTGCCATATATGGAAGATTCCTTCCCAAGTGGAAGTAACTCCTGATCCTCCAAGGCTAAGGAGTATCCCCTTTGCACCATGATAGTGTCATCTCCTACTCCTACAACATTGTGTAAAGTATGGGAGAAAATCAGCCCATACTCTCTCAAGAATAACCAAAGAAACAACAACTCTTGTTGCCTCCCCACACCATCACCATATATATCATGGAGAAAAAACATGATAGTTGATATGAAAGATCTCACATCACCCCAATACACCCAAACTCTGTGCTGCCATATGATCTAAGTTCCATGACAAATTCCATCCACCAACATACCCCTTGAAGAAGGATATGTCACATGATGGCCAAACTATTTCAAGAGTAGCCAATGCAGTATTGCCTCCTACTGCCCAGTGTCATAAATATACAAGTGGTTTTCTAACCTCTTGCTCATCAACATCACCCATCCAATCAATGGTGAGTGTCTATCATCATATCCAAAAGTGGCATCCTTCCAATGGATAATACCATCCTCCCAAATCGGATTTCTATCTTTTCATTTCATGGGATGTTGAAATGTAATCTCCTGGAGATCTCCTCAATGACCAAGTTGATCCAATAAGGATCCTAATATGGTGTATGAAAAAAATTCTCATAAAAATTTTAAGTGCTCATCAAGAAGTATCTATCGTTATAATGGAATATGTTATCCATCATAAGATGTCCTTCATCGACCATATGCCTATCCTCTACTATACATGTAGAAAGGAAATTGGAATGTTCCAATAATGGTTGGGCCCCCAACTCATCACTGTTGTTCAATGAAAACACTGCTGATCTCCATGATGGTGCATTTGTTGTCTTAATATTATACTCAATGCTGAACACATAGTTCTGCATGGCATGGTTTAGGATAATACTCATCCCATCCTCCATAAATCTACACTCCAACCCCAAGAATTGTGTGCAGCTCAATAATGATACACTAGGATGACTATATATCCTCTCCTTGAAAAAATCGTGGTTGCTTAGTGCAGTGATATTCTGCTTCTCCAAATCAACAATGTACTTTGACCCTAGGTCATGCAATGGTATATTCCCACAATCTTCCATATAATGTGCTAAAGTAATAGAAAATGGAAACATGTACATACCTTGGTAAAGCTTGGGAACATCTTGTACTGCTACAAGGGTTCCTCCTTCTGGTGTGATGGCTTACCCAACCACTGATGATGATGTCTGCTCCTCTATGGCTTCATCAGTGCTAGTACAAGTCTCCTCCTACTCATGCATCTCCAAAATAGTGCATGGGACTCTAGATGTCAAGAATGAAGACTACTTTGTAAAGGTGAAAGTGTTCTTTCTCCTGATGTAAGTGCTCTTACAACAAGTGGTGGTGAAGGCTTCTTCTCCTCTGCTTTCTTCCTGTCAAACTTCTTGACCAAACTTTGGGTAAAATCTATAAATGCAGTCACTCTTTCATGAATCAAATGGCTGAACCACCAAGTGTTTTCTTCACCCTCAAGGTGCAGTGCTGCAATCTCAACAAATTATTTCTCTACTACTGGATGTATAAGGAAAAATGCATCCAACCTCATTCCCCAAGCCCTTACTATGCATGAGGATGACCCATAAAAGGTAGACAATAGAAATCTATTACCCCTTTTCCTTATATTGCTGAAATTTATCCTTTCTTCTTTGAGCTGAATGAACTATGGGAGAGTTAGATTCTCCTTGAAATCTCTAGGTTGAGACTTATATTCCACAAGATACTCACTTAGATTCTCATGATATAAGTTTTCTCCATTTACATGCCTCTTGTGTTCAAAAGAAAGGGCAATAATATGTTTCTTTGGAGCTCTATGCAATGTTGAATCTTCATTTTGCTGATAGGAAGTACATGGACCTTCCTCATCTTGAAATGCTAATGTGGTTTCACTTCTTTTCTCCATTTTTCTCTGCTTCACCTCCTTGGTGAGGTCCTTCTTAGATCTGAAAAGAGATGAGATGAAACTCATTCCTTCCATAATTTTAATCTCTTTCTCCTTATCTTCTTCTTCTTAAATAATATTGGATGAAAACACACAGGTTGAGCAAAGATGATGCTTCAATACGACTGTAATATTCCCAAGTGGGAAAACTCAACAATACATGCATTAAAAACAGATTTTTCATAAATGCATACAATAATAGTTAAACGCAACCCATGGATCCATTAATTTATACATTATTATAGCCAAATAGAAAAGGAGATCTGAAAAAAAATCATGGTAGCTTAGTTAAATAAGCCTCCCAAGCCATTATTTCTCAAAAATCATGCAAAAAGAGGGGCTGCAACCATGAAATAAGCTAGAAATACCCAGACATTGTTATTTTATTACTCCTGCAATAGTAGTAAGTTCTGCATCAGATCTATAGCTGCTATGTGCATAAAAATTCAGATCTATATCTGATCCATGCACTATACAGGCTCCACTAATGAACCCCCTTGGGGTTTTTAGCAAAACAACATGTACAAAATCTAGATCTGAGATATAATACTGTAGATATATGGAAATATTCATATCTTAAAAGTGGATCTAATTGTATATGAACATTAAAATGATCTCCTCCAAAATATCTCCAAAGTGAAAGGAATATCCCCAACACTTAGCAAATAAACTCTCCAAATAGTGCACTGAACCACCCTGCTACCGCTCCTTCAAAAATTACACAGATATGGAGCTCTTCTACAATGTAGAGATAAAATATAGTTGGATTTCTACCAAGATATGAAAATATAGCTCAATACTTTCAATAATGTCCTCCCAATGGATTAGAAACCTCCTCCACTGAAAATGAGTATTGAGATGGCCTAGATCTGGAGATCTAGTCTCCACTTACTGCAGCTTACTAAAAAAGAAAAACCCTCGATAGGATATGCTGAGTCAAAGCTATATGAAGCTTGGCCTTAAGCTAGAGAGTGGAAAATATGGTGCAAGACTCCTCGAAGAGATACTCAATGGAAGAGGTGGGATTCTCGATCAGGAACACCCTATTCTAAACATCATACACTCTCAACTAAACAACCAGAGAAATATATATGTCTAAACGTACCATATAATAATAAAATAATAATCATATGCTAACCTCATATGGCTACCATCCTCTTCCTTATAAAAAATGTGAGCCTTCTCACCTTAGGTCCCACTCATTAGGTTTTCCACCTTCATGCAGTTAATCTCCCTCCAAAACTGCGCTGTCCCATCATCAATTCCACTCTTCCATTACAACACTGTTGGATTTGGTCAACCTTGACTTAATCTCCATGAAATGCCTCCTTCCATACTCAAGGTGGCTTTATTCTAACTATCCAAACTGATCCATATTCCCACTAGGTTATCTCCATTATGGTTCCACTTCCTTCATACTAGATTTTTTGACTTGGTAAAAATTGACCTTGTCCACATGCATTAGCCTTTTTTCACACATGAATATGTTTTATATAGCTATGAATATGATCCCTTTTCCCATTAAGAGGGATTTTATTGCTGCTAAAAATATTTATGTTCCTCCCTACCCATTTATTCATCTAACTATAGGTTAAGAGAAAAATTAATATTCCAATTAGTTGCATGCTAATTTAGGAATATTACATGCTCTTATACTTAATAACATAGATCTATCTTTGTCTCATATGTAATGTATTGATACTTATTATTTATTTCCACTTTTATGTGGTATATTTCCACTTTCCACATTTGGGAATATTATAGTGGTATCCGAGCATAATCTTGGCTCATCCTATGAAGACATTGCATCTATGTTATCAGAAGAAGAAGAAGAAGCTTCTCACAGAATGAAGAAGACTCACATAAGAGACAAAGGTAATTCAAAATTATTTGGATAAATGGAGGGAAAGAATTTTTGAAAGCTTATTCTCCAAACTATGCATGAGATTAACAGAGAAAGCAAGGGGATGAGGAGGGAAAAACATGGAGAACCTTCAAGAAGATATGAAAATGAAGAAATCTCCAGTTCTTCATATTATTAGTGTGAAAATTCAGCCACACAATCAGATCTACAATGCTCTACCATGCCTATGTTAATAGAAAGAGAGATGCAGGAAGGAGATGTACCAAAGGAAGAGACTCTTGGTGACTATCTTCAGGAGTACGAATTTCAATATCAGAGGTTCATATATCATCTAAACTTCCAAGGGTTTTTCAATATCAAGGAGCATAGAAGACCTGGTAATCACAATAGAAGCAAGAGGTGCAAGTAGCATGATTTGGGTAGATTATTTCTATCTACTTTTGATGGGTCACCTAAATGTACAAATAGGGCTTGGGTGAAGGAGTTAGACACCTATTTTCAACAGCACCATGTTTCAGAAGATGAATCCATGAGAGTTGCATCATTGCATCTTGAAGGTAAGGCTTATGCTTGGTGATTTTATGAAACTTCTTTTTTGAATCATGTAAATGTATCTACTTATGCAAATTTCACTAGGATTTTAGTGAAAATATTTGCTGCAAAACATTATGAAACATTCTTTCTTGAGCTAGCCAAGCCTAAACAAAAAAAAAAATTCATGAGTTGGAACGATCCATAAACCCAACTCCATTCTAGAATGCTATTGAGAGGATTAAAAACTTGCAAAATACCTTGCTAGAGGCAAGATCCCCACTTCAAGTGGAGCTCTCTTCTCAAAAGGAATACATGGAGATCTTCTTTCCAAAAGAGGATAAAAATAAAGATCCTCATAATGATGATGAGGTAACCTCCATTAATGATGAAGAGAAGACGAGAGGTAACATCATTTTCAGATCAAGAGCAAATCTAGTACCTTATGAAGAGGAAGATGGGCCAATTGCTCTAATGAGAGGAATTATTGTACCCTTGCAAGAATTTCCAAAGAATCTCACATATAGAGATCAGGGCACAGCCCATGAGAAAAATGTGCCATCATTTATATATTATGAGACCTTGAAGATGAAAGAGGAAGATAGGGAGGAGGACCAACATCATGTGATTATTATTTCAGAAGGTTGATGCATAGAAGTGGCAGAATAATTTTCATAGTGATAACAAGGACAAAGCATTCCAATCATATATGCAGTCTACTCTTGATATTAATGTCTCATTGCATGGAGGCATTCCACCTGGGAGACCACCAGATCAGGAGATGATGAGAGATTCTTCACATTTGGTTGCACCTCTCATTAATTATGGAGGGGTGAGAACCTTGGGAGGACTTGACATAGCACAGAGAGTCTGGGGTACACTCAAGGAGGAGGGAGACATTCTCCCAATATGAGTATTACCCACTCTCACCAAACATCGCTAAGAGAAGAGGTTTTAGGGATGGATGGAACCATCAGAGTTAAGGAGGCCAATCCATGGCTTTGGAGAATCAGAATATACTTCCACATAGGAAGGTATCTTCCATATTTGTTAGAGGTTGGTGGCCACTCATGCTTTCATTGGCCAAACTCAGAAAAAAAATGATACGTGATAGCTTCCCATGGAAGGCTAGCCTCCAAAAACTTCCACCTTCACTAAAACATGAGCAACTATAGGAGGAGGAACAGAGGCAATATTGCAACATCCCAGTGTATGACATTGACATGGGAGATGTCAAAGAAGAGAGTAGCAACATGAAAGGCGATTTACATGATATATCAGAGGCACTGTCATTACTAAGTATTGATCCTTATTGGAGATACCAGTTGTTGGTGGAATATTCCAAGGATCTCTTTTCATGCAGAGTGCTTGATGGCCAGTTATCAGATGGGATATATGCAGTGAGAGATGGGTTCATCTATTTTCAGAGTAGGATCTTCTTGACTGGAGCCTCTAAGCTCAAGGAGAAGCTACTACATGTAGCATATCAGGGTTTTCTCTCACATCCCACTGGTATTATAAGAGCATATCGTACTATCGTGGAGGGATTCATTTGGGAAGGCTTCAAAGAGGAGATGAACCAATATATGAGGAGATGCATGGATTTTTGGGAGGATGAGGAGATACATAGATCTTTGGTAAAGTTATCACAACCACTTACTTTCTCATTGGGAGTGAGAGGAGGCCCATCTATGAGCCACCTTACTAGCTTGAACCAATTTCATGGTAAAGATTGTATTTATGTACATCATGATTCACTTACTATGTGTGAACAAGGGAATAATCATGTGGACTGGGTCAAGTTTGACCAAATAAACAATGGTGGTATGGAAGTATTGTACATTCAATGAGGGACAATGCAGTTTTGGAGGGAGATCCTTTACATAGAAGTAATGCATTTAATGAGTGGGGCCAAGGGTGAGGAAGCTCACCAAGAACATAAGGAATGGGATGGCATCCATTGTGATCATGTTTTTGGAATATTATTTTACTGTGGTCTGGTAAGAATTTTGACTCTCTTTAGCTTTTTAGCTAAGATTGCAGTGTTGTTTAGCACAAGGATGTTCCCGAGCAGGAATCCCACCTTCATCCTCGGGGGACTTAGAGTGCCTACTCAGGAGAAGTTCTATAGAATTATTTCCACATTATGGCATTTGGCGAAGCTACATATTTCTTCTACAATATAGATTCTGTTTAGATATTTGCTGAGTTGCAGGGTGCAACAGTAGAGGATTTATTTGGATAATTTCTGAGCTTGTATTAACTAGAGGAAGTTTTCTCTCCAATTGGATATCAGTAAAGAAGTTCCATGTGCTTCATATCATATTTTGGCATCAGGCCAAGGCAACATCATCCCCTACAGCATATATCCAATCCATGACTGCATTATTTTAGTGAGTTATTGCAGGATTTAGTTCAGTGCTCCATTTGGAGTGTTTGATTTCCATTGAAGGGATCAGCCCTTCATTAATAGAGTCTATTGGAGAAGTTCCTTTTAGATCAACATCAGATTCAGCCACCTCCTTGTAGGTGCCCAGTTGTAGATTTTATTCAGCCCTAGGGCTACATTCCAAAATTCTAATATTTTTTGTATTTCTAGAAACCCTTCCTGGGTTATCCAAGAAAAGAGTTAAGGAGCATAGATCTTAATTTTTTGCCTTGTTTTAGAATTGTAATAACATATCCATATATTTAAATTTCCCAACTACAATATTAGTCTCTAAAACTGCATTGTACTTGATTTCTACATTTTTGGTAGCAGATGCATCTCATGTATTGGTGCTTTTGATTGATGGAGGCTTCTCTTGCTTAGCTTGAGGGATTTATTTTCCAAGATATTGTATGCATTTTTTGCTATTATACTTAATAACATGTATCTATCTTTCGATCATATTTAATGTATTGATATTTACTATTGCTTTCCACTTTTATGTGCTATTTTTTCTTTCCCAATTTGGGAATATTACAGGTACGGTCTCATTGATTGTATGGATCATGACCACGGGTAGCTGTGGGGACTCCGTCTTGACAATAGTAGATGAACCAAGATTTGTAGAAACAACTTGTGTTGACTCTAGTATATGTGAGGATGATGTTGCACAAAAGGTACTAATAGTACTAGATTCGAGAGAGCGATGTTGCCTTCTCCAACCAGAAGTGGATTCTAGTGGTAAAGGTAGTTTCCGTGCTATTCTACACTAACGATGGGGAAATGGATGTTATTATTCCATGATGATTTATTTGTTTTATGACCAAAAACAAATAAAAAAAACAAAAGCGTAATGATAGGAAAAAGGTTTTCTAAGAAACTGTGAACTGCAGAATACCTCATGGCGAACCAAGAAGTAGGGGAAGGAAATCTCCCCAAATGTTGTGTTTAGTGAATCAAAATTTACAAGGTGGCCGACTCGATTCACTATGGATGGATAAAAAATTAAATCTTTCCTCCAAAATATACCCAAATTTACGTGAAGGCCCAAGTCCATATTATCGCTGCCTAATGCGAAACCGCACAGTGAGATTAGCCTTTTATACTTATCGTACTAGAACACCAGACGATATAGCCAAAGGTACGTGGAAAAGCTATGATATACTTATGTATGTGGAGTGAGGCATCACACTTGGAATTTATCGCAAAAAATTAACGACAGATGCTATGTTTAACGACATTGGAACACATCTCTAGCCTGGACCTTCTGAATGCTATCATTATGGTTCCAATTATTTTCTAGGTAAATTGAAGTAAATTTTAAGTTGATCTTGTTTATCAATTTTCCTTTCAAATTTCACCACAATAATGTAATGGAAATTCCTAAAATGCAAACTAAAATGATGAGAAAAATTTTCAATTTTATCTTTTACAATGAAAATCCTAGCTACTAAAGGGAAAGAGCAATAAGTTTTGAGAGAAAAAAACAAAGAGCATAAACTAATATGCAGCTTTCCTAACTTCTTCCTATGCAAAACACACAATTAACTATATGCAAATGCAGGTTTTTCTTTTTAGTCCCATTAATGTGAATTCAAAAAGGAAACTATATGCATCAAATCAACAAAAAACAAATGATTTATTCTTTGAGAAATGATGAATTTAACAATAACTTCTCCTTTAATAAAAATGAAGAATGGAACAACAATTTTTCCTATAGGAAATGAAGAATTTAACGACAATTTCCTTTACGAAAAAAAATGGATCGAATGTAGAAATAAAATAGTTTGAATTCAATTTGTCAATGATAAAGAAAAACACTTAAAGGCACATTGAACAAACTTAATTTTCAAAGGAGGAAGTGATGTAGGTAAATTTGGGCATCATTCCCAATTACCTAGTCAAACTGGACATCATCCCTAGGACCAATGAAATAGGGTCTATCATTCCCCATCATTTTAGTTTCTACAGGCCCTAAGACAAGAAAAAACCATTCATGGCTTCTATTGCAAGGTCTCCAATGTTTAAAGTATATGTTATATCACTTATGAGCTCACCAATGCTGCCTCTCAAGGGACTAAATACATTGCATATGCAACTCCCTTCATTCAAGGGTGCTCTGCAAAGAACTTCCCAACATTCAAGAGTTTGTTGGTCAAATGGAAGTGAAATTCTCATTGTTCCAGAATCTCCCCATGGCCAGTGCCTTCAAGAAGAGTCCATATGTGTCAAACTTTGAATCCATGTGTCCATATAACACCTCTGAGCTTGGGAACATGTCTTTCCTATTATTAGAAAGTCATTGATAGAGAAACTGCCATCAGTTTCCCTATAAATTGAGCAT
Organism: Pinus albicaulis; assembly: GCA_034641835.2. Taxonomy (NCBI): domain Eukaryota; kingdom Viridiplantae; phylum Streptophyta; class Pinopsida; order Pinales; family Pinaceae; genus Pinus; species Pinus albicaulis. The sequence goes on along the minus strand of CM076578.1, from coordinate 966,923,903 downwards.
AGATCTAGCGAAGGAAGAAATTTTTTAAAGAAATGTTGTTGGATTCTCAATTGAGAGAGTGATAGGAGTGATATGCTACTAGTGAGATGTTGATTGTGATGAGGTTGGGATGTTGCTGGAGCTAGCGACATCAAATCAATCATTGGTTGTAACCTCCCCCTTCTACTCATTAATAAAGATTGCTTTTAATTTTCCCATATATGTATCTATTTATGATTATATTTATCATATGATGGTTTATTAATTGATATATATGTTTTAAGTTAAATCGATTTAACTGATTAATATAAATAGGCATTTGTATATTGCAATATATTTGTTGTTTAGTGTTTATCCTTGCAAGAATTAGTCTAGCAATCTAAGTTGGATTGGAAGCTACAACAAAAGTGGAAGAAGGAGAATAGGAAGCACTTGGATCACAAGTAGGTTCCTTTATATTTTTATGTGTCTATTTAATCTTAGAGAAAGTGCCTGCAAAGTCTTTGATACGTTGCTATAAATGCATAGCACCACATTTAGGGAATTTGATCTATCCGTAAATCAAAATTCCGCATAACAAATTGGTGACTCTACTGGGGAGTTTCCCTTCTTTCCTGGGTTTTTTTCCTCTAATTATCCACATAGTAGCATATCATATCAATTATTATACTTTTGAATCAAATAATTGCATTAGAAGTGTGTTATGTAGCCTGAATTTTGAATCTCTGCTGCTTCCAGTGCATTGTTGGTCAAGACACAGTGCTCTACAGAGCACTGTCTCCCACTCAGTGGTGTTTTGAAATGCATTGTATCCCCTTAGAGACTATGTTGTCCCATTAGCCAACCAAATTCCCTTTGAATTTTTCATTGCCATCATAATCAACCTTTTTTTTGTTGTGCTTTCAATTGTCTGATACCTCATAGAGACCAACGAATTTTCCTGATTATTCCTCTTTTGAAAAGTAAGTTTGTTTAAAATCTCTTTAAGTGTTTTTATTTATCATTGAAAAATCAAATTAAAAGTATTTTATTTCTACATTAGATCCATTTGTTTTTGTAAATGAAATTGTCGTTAATTTCTTCATTTCCTGTAAGAAAAATTTTAGTTCCATTCTTTGTTTTTCCTAAAAGAGAAATTGTTGTTAAATTCATCGTTTCTCAAAGGAGAAAGAATTCATTTTTTGTTGATTTGATTCATACAATTTCCTTTTTGCATTCACATTAAGGGGACTGAAAAGACAAACCTGCATTTTCATATAGTGAATTGTGTGTTTTTCATAGGAACAAGTTAGGAAAGATGCATATTATTTTGTGCTCTTTGTTGTTTTCTCTCTATTTTTTGTGCTGCATATTAGTTTCAGCTACGACAACATCTATTGTTGCCTCATATTTGATTTATTTCCATTGACTTCACCCATGTCATCATCTAGAATCCTATCTGGTTCCTCCCTTATGAGTACTGAATGGCCTAATCCTCTATTCACATCTTTAGTGCAATATCAAGCTAGTCCCTTCAGTTATTCTCCTTGCTGGTCGGTGATTCCAAAAAATTACCATTTTACATTTTTAAATTCAATGGAAACCATGGAGAAGACCCGTTAACTCATGTCAAACTCCTTAAATGATGACTCTGATAGACTACGTCTTTTCGATTCGCACGCTCACTGTTCCAACTGCATAATGAGCATAGTTCTTTTCCTGGGATCAAGCTCGTTATAAAATGAAACAAGGTTCCATGAGGATAGTTCTTTTACTGTGTCAAACTCATTAAAAAATGAAATAGGCCATGAGCATAGTTCTTTAACTGTGTCAAGCTAGTTAAAAAATGAAACAAATCCTCCCATATAATGAACCTTCATTCCATCCAGCTACTAGTAGCCAGTAATCTACTTAGGTGAATGAGATGAAGCTTGGGGGGCATCTGCTCTTGTAGGGGGAAATCGGAATTTGCTCTTGTGGTGGGCATTCAAAACATTCTTACCAAATGCACCCAATCAACAGCTGAAGTTCAAGGGAAAAAAGAGGTTCAGAGCTCCAAAATGAAAATGGTAACTTTAAAATGGTAAAAATGAATAGAAAAACTCGTTTAATTAGTCATTTAATTATTTGCAAATAATATTTATTGCTGAGACTATGGTTTTATTCAATTTTTATTATGAAACGGGTATTTTTAATCCATTTGATGTTGTTCTGAATAGGTTTGCAACTGATGAGAAGATTAGTCGTGCACATTTATTTCAAGAATTATTTGAACACAAAGCATACTTTTATCCTTGTTTTTCGATCCTTGATAAAAATGAAAAAGGACTTGAAGCACACTTTTATCTCTTTTTCAAGCTTTGATAACAACAAAAAAGGAACCCCTGGAGTCTTATTTTTGCTCTGTTTAGACTCTGATAATGTGAAAATATTTCTGAGCACTTGTCCTTTCAAGATCGTAAATGTAAATAAATTGATATCTACTTAGTATAGTTTTAACCCATTTCCAGACTGAGATAGATTATTTACGGAAAAGGAATGCCTTAGTCAAACATGGCCAAGAGGTTCTCTCAGATATTATTTTACACTTTTTTGGATTTCAGCGAAAACTTTATGAAAAAGTACCTCTGGAGTTTTCTTTTGTCCTCTTTTTCAAACTCTCTAAATATGAAAAAGGACTAGATTTTCACTGTCGTTAGGGTCGTTAAAAAATAAAATAGCGATGGGCTTTTCAATCATGTCAAGAATCAAGTTTCATTCATCACTAGACTCATTAAATTATTAAATAGAAATATATTACTTGTCGAAGGGTTGAATTATACATCAAGCATAGGTTATCCTCCTCAATATTGTTAAAAAATAAAGAGGTACTGGTCACCAAATGACCGAGGAAACTTTGGTAAAGTGAATAGAAATTTTACAGTAGTAGGTCACTCTTGAACATGACACTTCACTCCATCACTGTGAATGTTTGGATTGGGTTAAATTCATCATTTATCAAAGAAGAAATAATTTTTTTTTATTTGATTTGATGCATATAGTTTCCTTTATGCATTCACATAAAGGGGACTGAAAATAAAAACCTGCATTTGCATATAGTGAATTGTGTGTTTTTCATAGGAGAAAATTAGTAAAGTTGCATATTAGTTTGTGCTCTTTGTTTTTTCCTCTCGAAATTGATTGCTCTTTCCCTTAGAAACTATGATTTCCATTAAAAAAGATAAAATTGAAAAGTTTGCTTATCATTTTAGTTTGCATTTTATGAATTTACATCACATAATTGCGGTGAACCTTGAAAGGAAAATTGATAAACAAGATAAATTTAAAATTTACATCAGTTTACCTAAAAATCATTGGAACCATAACGATAGCATTTAGAAGGTCTAGGCTAGAGACGTGTTCCGACGTCATTAAACGTAGCAGCTGTCATTAATTGTATACGATACATTCTGAGTGTGATACCTCACTCCATGTACCTAAGTATATTGTAGCTCATACACGTACCTTCGGGTATATCGGGCGGTGTTATAGTACAAAAAGTATAAAGGACTACTCTCATTGTGCAATTTTGCATTAGACAACGCTAATAAGGACTTGGGCATCCACATACCTTCAGGTATATTTCAGAGGATAAATTTAGGTTTCTATCCATCCATAATGAATCGAGTCAGTCGCCTTGCAAATTATGATACACCGAACACAACATTCGAGGAGATTGCTTGCCCGTACTTCTTGGTTCGCCAGAAGGTATTTTGCAGTTCAAAGTTTCTTGGTAAACCTTTTGCCTAGAATTACCCTTTTATTTTGTTCATTTTTTTTGGTCATAAAATATATCGGTCATCGTGGAAGAAGAACATCCCTTTCATCATCATTCACGTATACTTTCATTGAAACCACCTTTACCACCAAAAGCCACTTCTAGTCGGTGAAGGCGACATTTCTCTACTGAAACTAGTACCATCAGTACCTCTGTTGAAGCATCATATTCACATATACTAGAGTCAGTACAAGTTGTTTCTACAAATCCTAGTTCATCTACTGTTGTCGAGACGAAGTCCTCACATCTACCCTTGGTCACGATCCATCCAATCAATGAGACAATACCTCCCGAACTTGACATTTTTCAACTGTAAGTTGATCGAGATCATGTATCTCTTTTGTTAGAACATATGCATCCCGAAGTCGAATGATAGAAAGTTGTTCATGTATCGATTGCCCCACAATCTATTGTAGCCATTGAATCTCCCATATCGTGCAGTCAACCTCCTGAAATATACTTTGGGCTTGAAGGTGAAACCCTTCAACCTTTTTTAATATTGATTGAAGAAATACCACAAGAAGAAACACCTTTAACTCCGACTAATTTTGGACAGGAGCTTTACGTGTATGAGTCTTTTCCTCAATCACCTTACTCTACTTTTTTTGATCATGTTTCACTTCAAGTTCCTATAGAAACAATAGGGTATACACGGGGCCATTTGACCATGGCTGAGACAACATCCTAGACTGAACCATCTATTTTAGCTGCAACAACATCTATTGTTGCTTCATCTTTGATTTTTTGTCCACTGAATTCACCCATGTCATCATCTGGAATCCTATCTGGTTCCTCCCTTATGAGTATTGAATGGCTTGATCCTTTATTCACATCTTCAGTGCAATATCAAGTTGGTCCCATTAGTTATTCTCCTTGGTGGTTGGGGATTTCATAGAAATTACCCTATGAAATTCCAAAATTCAATGAAAAACCTAGAGAAGACCCATCAACGCATGTTATAACTTATCATTTGTGGTGCTCATCAAACTCCTTAAATGATGACTCCATTAGACTACGTCTTTTCCAGTGCACAATTACTAATCCAACTGCACAATGAGGATAGTTCTTTGACTGTGTCAACCTCGTTAAAAAATAAAACAAGCCATGAGCATAGCTATTTTCCTGTGTCAAGTTCGTTAAAAAATGAAACAAATCCTCCCCTATAATCAACCTTCATTCCATTCAGCTATTAGTAACCAGTAATCTACTTAGGTGAACGAAATGAAGCTTGGGGAGCATCTGCTCTTGTAGGGGGCATTCTACATCTGCTCTTGCAGGGGGCATTCAAAACATTCTTACCAATTGCACCCAATCCATAGCTGAAGTTGGGGGGGGGGAAACAGGTTCAAAGCTTCCAAAATGAAAATGGTAACTTTCAAATGGTAAAAATGATTAGTAAAACTCTTTTAATTAGTAATTTGATTATTTGCAGATAATATTTATTGTTTTGACTATGGTTTTATTCAATTTTTTATCATGAAATGGGTATTTTTAATCCATTTGATGTTGTTTAAAACAGGTTTGCAACTGATGGGCAGATTAGTCATGCACATTTATTTGAAGAATTATTTGACCACAAAGCATACTTTTATCTTTATTTTTCAAGCTTTGATAAAAATGACAAAGGACTTGAAGTGCACTTTTATCTCTTTTTTAAGCTTCAATAACAGCAAAAAGGGAACCCCTGGATTCTTCTTTTAGCTCTTTTTAGCCTCTAATAATGTGAAAATATTGCCGAGAACTTGTCCTTTTGATCTCGTAAAAGTAAATGAATTGATATCTACTTAGTATAATTTTAACCCTTGTCCAGACTGAGATAGATTTTTTACGAAAAAGGAATTCCTTAGTCGAACATGGCTAGGAGGTTCTCTCAGATATTATTTAACACTTTTGGGATCCGAGCGACAAATGCACGAAAAAGTACCTATTGAGTTTTCTTTTGTCCTCTTTTTCAAACACTCTAAACATGAAAAAGGAACGGTTTGTCACTGTCATTAGGCTCGTTCAAACATAAAAATGCAACAAGCTTGTCAATCATGGCAAGAATCAGGTTTGATTCATCGCTAGACTCATTAAATTATTAAATAGTGATACATTATTCACTCAAAGGGTTGAATTACAGATCAAGCATATTTTATCCTCCTCAAGCTTGTTAAAAAGTAAAGAGGTACTATTCAACAAATAACCAGGGAAAAATTTGCAAAGTGAACAAAAATTTTATGGTAGCAAGTCGCTCTTGAACATGAAACTTCACTCCATCATCGTGACTGTTTGGGTTGGGTAATATTCTTGACGGTTAAATTAAATTCCCTAAATTTGGTGTTATGCATTTAGAACAAAAAATCAAAAAAATTTCATAAACTTTCTCTAAGAGAAAATAGACACATAAAAGATAAAGGAACCTACTTGTGATCCAAGTGCTTCCTATTTTCCTTCTGTCACTTTTTTTGTAGCTTCCATTCCAACTTTGATCGCCAGAATAGTTTCTGAAAGTATAAAAACTAAACAACAAAGATATTTCAATATACAGATTCCTATTTATCTTAATCAGTTAAATCGATTGAACATGAAACATATATATCAATTAAGAATCCATCATATGAGAAATAGAATCATAAACAGATACATATATGGGAAAATGAACAACAATATTCATTAATGAGTAGAAGGGGGATGTTACAACCAATGATCGATTTGATGTCACTAGGTCTAGCATCATTCTATCCTCATCACAATCAACATATCAGCAGCAGCATATCACTCTCTCAATTGAGAATCCAACAACAATTCTTCACCAATTTCTTCCTTCCCTGGCACTAGGATCTATGCTCAATTTATAGGGCAACTGATGGAAGTTTCTCAACCAATGACTCTATAATAATATGAAATGCGTGCTCCCAAGCTCATAGGTGTTCTATGGACACATGGATTCGAATTTTGACACATATGGACTCTTCTAGAAGATACTAGCCATGTGGAGATTCTGGAACAATGAGAATTTCGCTCCCATTTGACCAACATACTCTTGAATGTGGGAAGTGCTTTGCAGAGCATCCTTGAATGGAGGGAGATGCATATAAAGCGTAGTTAGTCTCTTGAGAGGCAATTTTGGTGAGATCATACGTGATATAACATATACTTCAAACCTTGGAAACCTTGCAATAGAAGTCATGAATCGTTTTTTCTTGTCTTAGGGCATGTAGCAACTGAAATGATAGGGGATGATAGAACGTATTTCATTGGTCCTAGGGATGATGTCCAGTTTGACCATGTCATCAAGAATGATGCCCAAATTAACCTATAACAATTGCCCACTAAACCATGAAGTGAGAATATAACAATATGTTTTTTTTAATGAGATGATTTACGATGTGATGGGATGGAACTAAAGTGGAGTGGCGACCTGAATCAATCTTAAAATACATTACATCATGATATGTCCTCTTGATCACGAATTTTTTAGAGAAGGCATTCCCATGCTCATCACATAAACTATCTAATAACATGTACATAGTGCAGAAATTCATCTACATTGGAATGTTGCCCAATACAGACATGCCTACAGAAATAGATCCATGTTTAGATGATGATCTATATGTAAGATTTCCATACAGATGATGTGTATAAAAATCCTGAAATTGTAGCTTGGATGCATGAAACTAGATTCGGAGTATTCTTATCTCATTCACTTGATCGTTTGGGTACAAGTCTAGCCATGCGAATATATGATTTGTAGTCGAACATGGCAAGAAATAGTTTGATTACCAGCCAATGATGTGAGTTGTTAACAAATTCGAGAGAACCACCATTGATGTTAATGGCTCTCAAGGCACTACAATACATTTCGTAAGGCATGCATAGATGATTTGATGTCCAACTCCAAACAAAATATTTCGGTCAAAGCTCGAGAAGCGAGGATCTTGTCGATGGTGTAACAAGCCTCATGGTAATGGAAGATGATGTTTCTAAGTAAACTTCCTCGATGATGATTTGATGTTGACAGAAAGCCACTTTATTTTGAAATGAGAGTTATTTATTTCGCAGAAAAAATGTGACTTGATATAGCAAAGTTTAGGGATGATTGTCATCAGAATGAAGGTTTATGAGTACTGTAGAAGGATAAGTATTCACTGGATGAATTCTCTTGAACATATCGATGACATTGAGATGAGTTGAAAACATTGACCCAAAATTGAAGTGAAGGAATGATGAACCATAGGTATGAATTAACTGTCAATAAGGTTACCCGACCCAAATAGTCAAGATGATGGAGTGAAGTTTCATGTTCAAGAGCGACCTACTACCGTAAAATTTCTGTTCACTTTCCCAATTTTTCCTCGTCATTTGTCAGCTAGTACCTCTTTATTTTTTAAGAAGCTTGCGGAGGATAACATATGATTGATCTATAATTCAATGCTTTGGGTGAATAATGTATCGATATTTAATAATTTAATGAGTCTATCCATGAATGAAACTCGATTCTTTCCATGATCGACAAGCCCGTCGCTATTTTATGTTGTAACGAGCATAATGATAGTGAAAACCCAGTCCTTTTTCATATTTAGAGAGTTTTAAAAAGAGGACAAAAGAAAACTCCATAGGTACTTTTCCGTAAAGTTTTCACCTAGATCCGGAAAAGTGTAAAATAATATCTGAGAGAGCCTCCTATCCATGTTCGACTAAGGAATTCCTTTTTCGTAAATAATCTAACTTGGTCCAGAAAAGAGTTAAACTTATACTGAGTAGATATCAATTCATTTACTTTTACGAGCTTGAAAATACAAGTTCTTGACAATATTTTCACATTATTGGAGTTTGAAAAGAGCTAAAAGAAAACTCCATAGGTTAATTTTTTGTTGTTATCGAAGCTCGAAAAAGAGGTAAAAGTGTGCTTCAAGTCCTACTTCATTTTTATCGAAGCTCTAAAAATAAGGATAAAAGTATTCTTTGTATTCAAATCATTCTTGAAATAAATATGCACCACTAATCTGCTGATTAGTTGCAAACTTGTTCAGAACAACATCAAAGGGATTAAAAATACCTGTTTCATGATAAAAATTGAATAAAACCATAGTCACAATAATAAATATTATTTGAAAATAATCAAATGACTAACTAAAATAGTTTTTCTATTCATTTTTACCATTTGAAAGTTATCATTTCATTTTGGAGCTTTGAACACGTTTTTTCCCTTGAACTTCAGTTGTCAATTGCGTGCAATTGGTAAGAATATTTTGAATGCCCCTTGCAAGAGCACATGTCGAATGCCCCCCGCTAGAGCGCATGCCCCCTAAGCTTCATTTCATTCACTTAAGTATATTACTGGTTACTAATAGCTAGATGGAACGAAATTTCATTATAGGGGAGGATTTGTTTAATTTTTAACGAGATTGATATAAGAAAAGAACTATGCTCATGGCCTGTTTCATTTTTTAAAGAGGTTGACATAGTAAAAAAACTACCCTCATGGGAACCTATTTCATTTATCAAGGTTGACACAGTAAAATAACTATCCTCAACACCTGTTTCATTTTTTAACGAGGTTGACACATTAAAATAAATATCCTCATTGTGCATTTGGACAAGTGAGTGTGCGGTGGAAAATACATAGTATAATAGAGTCGTCATTTAAGGAGTTTGATGAGCACCACAAATGATAAGTTATAACATGCATTGACGGGTCTTCTCCAGTGTTTTCATTGAGTTATGGAATTTCAGAGGGTAAGTTTTTGTGAAATCGTCGGCCACCAAGGAGAATAACTGATGGGACCAGCTTGATATTGCACCGAAGATGTGAATAAAGGATCAATCTGTTCAATTCTCATAAGGGAGGAACCAGGTAGGATTCCAGATGATTACATGGGTGAAGTTAATGGAAAAAACATCAATGATGAAGAAATAGGAATAATTAGGAAAATTCACTCGTCTCTATGAGGTATCAGACAATTGAAAAAATAGAAAACAAATGGCTGAAAATGATGGAAATGAAAAATTCAAATGGAATTTGGTTGGCTAAGGGGGAAACACATTCTTTAACGGGAGACAATGTGTTGTAATTCACCCCTGAGTGGGATACAATGCACTGCAGTGCACTCTGTCTTAACCAACAGTGCATTAGGCGTAGCAGAGATTCAAAATTCAATCCACATAACACACTACTAATGAAATTATTTGATTCAAAAGTCTAATAATTGATAGTACATGCTACCAGGTGAATAAGAAGAGGTAAAAACACCAGGAATGAAGGGCAAGTCCCCAACGGAGTTGCCAATTTTTTATGCGGAATTATGAATTTTGAATAAATCAAATTCCCTAAATGTGGTGCTATGCATTTAGAACAACAGATTAAAGACTTTGTAGACACTTTCTCTAAGAGTAAATAGACACACATAAAGATAGAAGGAACTACTTGTGATCCAAGTGCTTCCTATTCTTTTTCTGTCGCTTTTTCTGTAGCATCCAATACAACTTAGATCGCCAGATTATTTCCTACAAGTATAAACACTAAACAACAAAGATATTGCAATATATAGATGCCTATTTATCATAATTAGTTAAATCGATTGAACATGAAACATATACACTAGTTAAGAATACATCATATGAGAAATAGAAACATAAATAGATACATATATGGGAAAATGAACAACAATATTTATTAAAGAGTAGAAAGGGGAGGTTACAACCAATGATCGATTTGATGTCACCAACTCCAACATCATCCCATCCTCATCACAATAAACATCTCACCAGAAACATATCACTTCTATCACTCTCTAAATTGAGAATCTAATAGCATTTCTTCACAAAATTTCCTATTTTTTTTAGCACTAGGATTTGTGCTCAATTTATAGGGCAATTGATGGTAGTTTCTCAATCAATGAATTTCTAATAATAGTCAATACATATTCCCATTCTCAGAGGTGTTAGATGGACACTTGGATTCAATGTTTGACACATATGGACTCTTCTAGAAGGCACGAGCCATGTTGATATTCCGGAACAATGATAATTTCACTACCATTTGATCAACACACACTTGAATTTTGGGAAGTGCATTGCAGTGAACCCTTGAATGGAGGGAACTGCATATGCAATGCCATTAATCCCTTGAGAGGCAATATTGGTGAGCTCATAAGTGATATAACATATACTTCAAACCTTGGAAACCTTGCAATAGAATTCATGAATGATTTTTTCTTGTCTTATGGCATGTAGCAACTGAAATGATAGGGGATGATAGACCCTATTTCATTGGTCCTGGGGATGATTTCTAGTTTGACCAGGTCACGGGAATGATGCCCAAATTGACCTATAATATTCGCATATCATTTTAAAAAATAATAAATATTTCTTACAGTTGGATTTCATGAATTCCAAATCAAACTCTTGGAGGATAATGATCCACTTCAAGTAATTTCCCCCTATAAATTGACGTGACAGGTTGTAGGTCATAGGGTTACAATAAAAAACCAAAATTGTCTTGAGAAGTAGAATATAGTGTTTAAATTTTTTAACAACTTGCACAACTACCAAATCTAACTTTTAAACATGAGAGAACATGTCTTCAATGTTGTCCAAATTATGACTCAAGTAGTAAATAAGGTGTTCGTCACCTAATTCATATTCTTGTACCAATACCATAACGATAGTGGTAATGAACACAAAAAGGTAAAGGAAATAGTCTTGATGATAATCAGGGGGATATATTAGTGATGCTCAGGCTAATACATATTTCAAGGCATCAAAATCCTATTGAGTGGTATCATCCTAATAAAAGGGAACCCCATTTTTCAATAAATGAGTAAATACTTTCGAAATTTATACATAATTAGGAATAAAACATCATAGAAAATTACCCTTCCCTTGCAAGCATTGTAACTAAATGAAAGTGGAAGGAGTAGGAAAATCAAGGATTTCCTCGACATTCAGGGGATCAATATGAATCCCTTGCTTGAATACAACGAATCCTGTAAGTGAACCATATTGAACACGAAAGAAAAATTTGTGCGGGTTTAATCGTATGTTATGATTTCGACATAATAAGAATATTTATCTAAGATGCATCAGATGGTATTAACGAGAATTATAATGGGAAGGAAAATCATCGAGGTATGGTTGCACAATATTCTTAGGCAAGATAGGAAGCACTGCTGATAATCTCTCCAAGAATTTGTCCTAGGTCATGTTTATAGAGGACAAGTGATGCAACACAATGAGCTTAATTAGGCCATGATGAAAGATGCTAGTTTAATTATCTTCCCTTCTACATTGAACCTTATTAGCCATCTTAATCAAGCTTCTGTATAAATAATGAGGCAAATGAAGTGTTTTGACTGAGATAAAATTCATCAAAATCCTGATATGATACCTATATAGCCTGGAGAATATTGCTTCGCATGTGAAGTACTTCATTATGAACATCATTAGAGGAGCATACTTGTTTCTGAGATGTCTGAAAAGAAAAAGAAATTCTAGATCCTCTCTATCATGAGGCTTGAGGAATTTCTTGTAGTTTTGAATGTTTAGGTCCATACCCTTGAACCATTTCTCTCCATGAGAAGGGATACATGTAGCTAAAGCAATTAGGTAAGATGATAAGTTGATATCCATAGCTGCAAATGTGACCTTTCCCATACTTTAGCTTGTTGTAAATAGTCTAGAAAATTGAACATGATATCCTCCTTCCATAAGCCTTTCACAAAATTTCAAACACTGAGCTCTTTCAAAACACCTTCTGGCCAATGGCGAAGCATTAATCTCGTGCATGGTAAATGTTTCAAGCCTAATATGGTGCCATCCTTTTAATATCATTTTGTCACTTTGCATGGTGCTTTTCATTGGAATGATGAAAACCCTAGGGTGTCATCGAAATGAGTGGATGAATGGAAATTTGGAAAAACAGAGTGTAAGAACATGTGAGTTTGGTGGATGAAATGAAGGGCCTTGAAGCTAAGAAAAATATTGGAAAAATTTGAGTATGTAGTGTTTTATGTTAGATTCAAGTTGTAGGTGGAATGAGAGAGAATGGATGTGTTTAAGGTATCACAATGTCTAAAACATGGGAAATTCCCATTTTTGACTGTGAGAATAGTTTTTGCAATAGTAGGGTAATTTGGTGAGATGAAATGGGGGTGATAGGGTTGAGTAAAAATTCTGATAAAACTTCAGTGGATAGGGTAGTGTCTTTCCTTCACATTGAAAGTGGAATTAAGGGAAATGGATAGGTTTAGGATGGTTAAAACCTCAAAACAAAATCAATTCCCAATTTAGATTGTGGGAAAAAGTGAGTGAAAAGGTGTTTTTGAAGTTTAAGGATCATGGAGCCACGTAAAATTTTTGATAAAATTTCAATGGATAGGCTGACACCTTACCTCCATAGTGAATGTGGAATGAAATACAATAGAAGGGATTAGGGTAGTCAAAACCCTAAAACACAATGACCCTATGATTTCATTGTTTTCACTGTTTTCATTGCGTAAAATAGCTTATATTAGGACTTTAATTTTTTTCACATGTTATGGAGGGTAAGGTGATGGGTTGGATTTTAGTTAAAGGGTAGAACTACAAGAGAAAAGGACATTGTTGAGGGGCAAAAAATGTCATCGTAAGCTCATTGATGAGGGTCAAAAGAGCCTCTATCACCAAAAAATTGAACGCCACCAAAGGTGGCGTCACCGAAAGTATAGGTGTTATGGTGACATTCAAGGTCCATCACCAATAATTATTTGTAATGATGGATAGTGACCATCACCATTTCATATGAGCAATAGTGACGAAAAATAGCCTCCATCACCAAAAAACTGAATGTCACCAAAGGTGGCATCACCGAAAGTATGTGTTGTGGTGACATTCAAGGTCCATCACGAATATTGATGATAATGAGGGATAGTGAACTTCACCATTTCATATGAACAACAACGATTTTTTGTGATGGAGCTTTCATGGCTATCACTATTGGTGCATATATATGGCGACGTTCATTGACTGTCACCATTTCATATTTTGTGAGGGTCAAAAAATGTCTTGATAATCTCATTGGTGACATCAAGGTTCATCACGAATAATTAATATAATGGCAAACAATGACCCTCACCATTTCATATCAACAAAAAAAATGTATGGTGATGGACCTTTAAGGGTCATCACTGTTGATGTGTATATATGGTGGCATTTGTTGACCGTCACCATTTCATATTTTGGTGAGGGTCGAAAAATGTCACCATAAGCTCATTGGTGATGGTCAAAAGATCATCTATCACCAAAAACTGATCGTTTCCATTCCCTAATAATATTAGGGCACGATGGAATCGAACCACCAACCTCCTTCTTGTAAAGCAGGTGCTCTTCCATTGAGCTAGCACCCTTTAAAGAATTAGAATTTTAACAATTATATCTTGAAACCTTTATAGATTGTAAATTCTAGGGTATTTTCTGCTAGAGGGTCTTTTCCTTGTACTGCAAATTGTTCGTCACTAATGATGGCCTCTTGCAACAAACCATGTTTGAATTTGATAGATTGCATTAAAAGAATGAATTAATCTAAAGAAATTGTTTCCAACTAAGCAATTTATATAAACAAATATGGAAATATTCATTAAGTAGAAAGATTATTCTAGCATAATAACATGTTAAACAACCTAAATTATATTAAACATCCTTTATATAAATCTATAAGATCCCCTCAAATTCAAATATCTCTTCACGTAGCATTCCTTCAATCTCTACAATTTTTCTCCTTGATTCAGTAACCTTAGTACTAGAATAAAAGGATCCAAATGTGGCGACTTTTGTTCCTATCTGAGAGAGCATATTAAAAACCTCTTTAAACAACATTTCCACTTTATTTGCAACCTATACATTTGCATCAAAATGCACATTAGTTTGGATTTTGGGGGTCCTATTCCATAGGTATGATAGGCATATAAACTAATTAGAAAAAATATACCAATATGTATAATTTGTATCATAAAGTACCTCTACAACTTCATTTCTAAACTAGTCTTGTTGATGTGGATCATGGAACTCTAATTTTTAAGGTGGAAAATGCAGAGACAAACATTTATGGAGGAATATTAGAAACATGCAATAATACTTCCAAATCTCTCACATTCAATTTGGGAAGAAAATAGGTCCAATATATTAGTATATAATAGCCATTAAATGTCATACACAAGTATGGTTACTCCAGAAAAATCATGAGTTACATAAACTATGTAAGATATCACAAGGTCAAAATAGAAAATAATATGAAAACTGCTTCCAAAATATAAAGGAGCCAAACTCAGTGGCATAAGAAGAGATAACATTGTGGAAATGCTTTAGGTGTAGATTTAAAGTAAAATTCATGTTTTATCATATTTCTTAGAGCATGGTGGCTGAAAAGGCTGGCAAAGGGTAAGTGGAGAGAGGAATCAACACTACTGGTAAATTTGATGGGAAAAAAAAAATCAATTTTTTTTACAAGCTCACTAAGGAAGCTTTGAGGCCATAATTTGAAGAAGTTTTTGCTATCTTATATGGATAATAAAACATATAATTGGAAAGAGACATCACTGCTGGTGCATTTGGAGAGGGTACTGTAGATCCAAAGGGAAGATACCACGACATCCCTGATGTAGAATGAGATCTAGACGTTTTTCTCAAGCAAGATAGTCTCAAATCATACGTGGTGTGTTTCAGTGGTTCTCCCATTTATAACACCTACAAATATTATGATAAATAATTTCATGGAAAAATAAAACTTGCTAAAAATGAGGGTCGAGAATTATGGTGAATGGCCTTGTCTTGGACATATTTGGGTAGAAAGTCAGTTTGATCATTGAAAAATGAGTCACTGCCTTGTGTTTAGGTCCACATTCAGACACCACTCCAGCTTGAGGTTACTCTTGTAAATTTAAATAGTGAAATAAAAAATGAACAAGTGAATTTTAGCAAAAGGGAGAATGGTCAGATAGAAACATATAGTTGAATTTTCTGGCAGAACTGAAGCAAACTCTTGTGGTTAAATCATCTCAGCATCTCTGAGGGAGTAGTAGACAACAAATCCATTTTGAATTTCAATAAGAGTGGTGAGCTAAAAATGAAACTCAATAATTTCAATAATTTATGTAACTCATGACTTTTATGGAGTACCCATAATTAGTTTTCATACACAATTATGGGTACTCCAAAAAAAATCATGAGTTACATAAATTATGTAAGATGTCACAATGCCAAAATAAAAAAATAATATGAAAACTGCTTCCAAAATATAAAGAAGTCGAATTCAGTGGCACAATAAGGGAGAACATGGTGGCAATGATTTAGGTGTAGCATTAAATTTTACTTCATGGTCTAGCATATTTCTTAAAGCATGGTGCTTGAAAGGGTTGGAAAAGGGTAAGTGGGTTGAGGAGTCAACACTGCATGGTACATTTGATGAAAGAAAAAAAAATTGAATATTTTTTACAAGCTCACAAAGGAAGCTTTGAGGCCATAATTTGAACAAGTTTTTGCTATCTTAGATGGATAAGGAAACATATAATTGGAAAGAGACAACACTGCTGGTACATTTAGTGAGGGTATTGTAGATCCAGAGGGAAGATACCATGACAACCCTGATGTAGAATGATATATAGACGTTGTTCTCAAGAAAAATAATCTCAAATCATATGTGATGTGTTTCAGTGGTTATCCCAGTTATAACACCTACAACTATTATGATAAAGAAGTTCATGGAAAAATAAAGCAGGCTTAAAATGAGGGTTGAAAATTATGGTGAATGTCCCTGTCTTGGACATCTTTTGGTAGAAATTTAGTTTGATCATTGAAAAATGATTCATTGACTTATGCCCACGTCCACATTCAGACACCACTCCAGCTTAAGGTTACTCTTGTAAAGTTAAATAGTGAACTCAATAGTGAACAAGTGAATATTAGAAAAAAGGGAGAATGGTAAGATAGAAACAATATAGTTGAATTTTTTGGCAGGACTGAAGAAAACACTTGTGGTTAAATCATCTTAGCATCTTTGAGGGAGTAGCAGATAAGAAATCCATTTCGAATTTCAATAAGAGTAGGGAGCTAAAAATGGCACTCAATAATTTTAATAATTTATGTAACTCATGATTTCTCGTGAGTATCCATAATTAGTTTTCATACACAATTATGGGTACTCCAGAAAAATCATGAGTTACATAAATTATGTAAGATGTCACAAGGTCAAAATAAAAAAATAATATGAAAATTGATTCCAAAATATAAAGCAACCGAATTCAGTGGCATAAGAAGAGAGAATATTGTGGCAATGCTTTAGGTGTAGCTATAAATTTTACTTCATGGTTTGACATATTTCTTAAATCATGGTGGTTGAAAGGGTTGTAAAAGGGTAAGTGGAGAGAGGAGTCAACACTACATGGTGCATTTGATGAAAGAAAAAAAAAATCAAAGTTGTTTACAATCTTACAAAGGAAGCTTTGAGGCCATAATTTGAAGAAATTGTTGTTATCTTAGATGGAGAAGGCAACATATAATTGGAAAGAGACAATAATGCTGGTACATTTGGAGAGGGTATTGTAGATCCAGAGGGAAGATAGCACGACAACCCTGATGTATAATAAGATCTAGATTATTTTATCTAGGAAAACAGTCTCAAATAATATGTGGTATGTTTCAGTGGCTATACCATTTATAATTCTTACAACTATTATGATACAGAAGTTCATGGAAAATAAAGCAGGATAAAAATGAGGGTCGAGAATTATGGTGAATGGCCCTGTCCCGGACATCTTCTGGTAGAAATTCAGTTTGATCATTGACAAATGAGTCACTACCTTATGTCCATATCGACATTCAGACACCACTCCAGCTTGAGGTTACTCTTGTAAAGTTAAATAGTGAACAAGTGAATGTTAGAAAAAGGGGAGAACGGTCAGATAGAAAAAATATAGTTGAATTTTCTCGCAAGACTGAAGCGAACTCTTCTGGTTAATTCATCTCAATATCTTTGAGGGAGTAGTAGACAAGAAATCAATTTTGAATTTCAATAAGAGTGGGGAGAAAACAATGACATAGTTAGTGAGGCACTGGTAGATGATGGTGAGGCTAATG
Source organism: Pinus albicaulis (assembly GCA_034641835.2). Taxonomy (NCBI): domain Eukaryota; kingdom Viridiplantae; phylum Streptophyta; class Pinopsida; order Pinales; family Pinaceae; genus Pinus; species Pinus albicaulis. Next base: position 966,906,037 of record CM076578.1, on the reverse strand, counting down.
ATATTCATTCCAACATTGTTTTAACACAGAGACAAAGTTTATGAGGATGAGTTTCTTCCTATGAAAAATGATCGACCTCATCCTACAACACTTGAATTAAATTTGAGGAAGCAGAACAAGTACTGTATGCTCCTAGATAGTTGCAAGGGAAGCATTTCAGTTCTGGAGAGATATTCATCAGCTGGAATTTCTTATGATGGTCATTTTCAAAAATGTGCACTTAGATGTTATCTCAATTTTGAAGTATGATGGAATTTATTTTGGGTTGAACACCCATCAATGTGGGGCATGACAAACATCTTTGGACCCTATTCATGCACAGGGAATTGAGGATTCTAGCTCTATGTTATCATGTAGAGAAAAAAGTTACGAGAATGAGTTTCTTCCTATGACAAAGGCTCGACCTTATCCTACAACACTTGAATTAAATTTGAGGAAGCATAACTAGTAATGTATTCTCCTAGATAGTTGTAAGGGAAGCATTTCAGTTTTGGAGAGATATTCATGGGTTGGAAGTCTTTATGATTGCCATTTGAAAAAATGTGCACTCAGAAGTTATCTTCGTTTTGAAGTATGATGGAATTAGTGCTAGGTTGCACAACCATCAATGTGGGGCGTGAAAAATACTCTAGACCCTATTCGTGAACAGGGAATTGGGAATGTCCTTGAATTGAAGATTCCAGCACTATGTGCACTCAGAAGTTAACTTAGTTTTTATGTGGGATGGAATTTGTGCTGGGTTGCACACCCATCAATGTCGGCTATCACAAAGATCTCTAGACCATGTTTGTGCACAGGGAATTTAGGATTTCCTTGAATTTAGGATTCCAGCACCATGTTTTCATGCAGAGACAAAAGTTATGAGGATGAGTATCTTCCAATGACGAAGACTTGACCTTATCCTACAACACTTGAATTAAATTTGAGGTGGTATAACCAATACTCTACGCTCTCGGATAGTTGCAATGGAAGAATTTCAGTTATGGAGGGATATTCATGGGTTGGAAGTCTTTATGATGGCCATTTGAAAAAATGTGCACTCAAAATTTATCTCAAATTTGAAGTATGATGTAATTTGCGTTCGGTTGCACACCCGTCAATGTGGGGTGTGACAAAGATCTCTAGACCTTGTTCATGCATAGGGAATTGAGGATTCCAATAAAAATGTGTACTTAGAATTTATCTTAGTTTTTTGAAGTATGATGGAATTTGCATTGGGTTGCACAAACTATCAATGTGGGGTGAAAATTTTAATTTTGTTCGTGTACTGTGGATGGTTGTGGATTCCTGAATTGAGGGATCTCAGGCACTATGTTCTAACACAGAGACAAAAGTTATGAAAATCACATCTTCCTATGACAAAGACTCGACTCAATCCTACAAATACGTGAATTAGATTGAGGTAGTATTAGCGCATCGTATAGTGCCTAAAGAAGTTTCAAGGGAAGCATTTCAATTTTGGAGAGATATTCATGGGCTGGAAGTCGTTATGATGGCCATTTGCAAAAATGTGCACTCAGAAGTCATCTCATTTTTGAAGTATGATGGAATTTGTGCTGGGTTGCATAACCATCAATGTGGGGTGTGACAAAGATATTTGTACCCTATTCGTGCACATGGAATTGAGACTGTCCTTGAATTGAGGATTCTAGCACTATGTTTCCATGAAGAAACAAAAGTTATGAGGATGATTTTCTTCTTATGACAAAGGCTCGACCTTATCCTACAACACTTGAATTAAATTTGAGGCAGTAGAACGAGCACTGTATGCTCCCAGATAGTTGCAAGGGAAGCATTTCATTTTTGGAGAGATATTCATGGGGTAGCTAGAAGTCTTTATGATGGCCATTTGAAAAAATGTGCACTCATCAGGGATTCTACTCATAAGCACTTGGTTTCTTATATCTCCGAGTTGGGCACATCTAAGGAGATGTATGATAAGTTGGTTGACATGTTTAGTCCTAACAATGCTAATCAAATTCTCTTTTTGAAGAACAAGTTGAAGAACATCAAGATGGAAAATGGAGTATCCATCCAATCATATTTCATGAGGCTCACTAAAATAAAAAATGATCGCTTAGCTATTGGAGAGGTCATATCTGACTGAGAGCTCACTCTAATTTCTCTTGGTGGACTTCCTTGAACATGGTATGCATTTAATACCATTATTCTCAATAATAATATAATTCCTGATTTTGATGAATTGTTGACAAGATGCACTCAAGAGGAGAAAAGGATGATGGAGAGAGACCATCCCTCAAATGGGAATGGAAGTGACCCTACTACCTTAACTGCTCATGCAAAGAAGAAGAAAATTGTTGGACTGAGAAATCAAATTCATGGAAGAGTGGGTCCCAAAGGAAGAAAGGGAAGATGTTACAATTGTAACAAGTTTGGTCACCATGCAAGAGAATGCCCCAATAAAAGGGACTATCCCCGATATGGTGACTACAACAATAATAACAACTTTAGAGGGAATGGAAATCAAAGGAACAACCGGTTCAAAGGAAAGAGGAAGGATCCCTCTGATTGAAATGGAAATGAAATAGTCAACCTTTCAAGAGGTCAAGGAACTCCCGGTATGATGAATACAATGTTGTGCAATATCAACACAATCTTCTCCTTACCTTACATTGCATTCAATTTTGACTATTGTTACCCCTAGCTATGAATATCGAATTCATCAACAACTTCTTCATTTCTTCACTCCATCCACAACTTCTCTAAATATAGTTTATGTAAGATTATAAATAATTGTTGTGTGTATATTTACTAATGTCTTACATTTCGAGTGGTATCACCACCCATCATGAGGGACACATATTCTTTGGGAAGTTATCAAATATTTCTTCCTTCACAACCTTCATTCGCGGTGACTCAGATGCCCCCAAAGCTCAAAAACTATTAAAAAATGGTATTATGATGATGATTATAAAGCTATATATAGAAGGCTCAAATATGATCTAGATCTTCATCCCAAGATAGCTACAACCACCCATAAGGAGTATAATTTACCTTACATAGAAGAAACATAGGTTCTTGAATTTTCAGGAGGAGAGAGCTCCTTCCCCTCCTTATAGATCTCCTAATCCCTTTTGGCACACACACCTCCCTCAAAATAAATTACTATAAACCAGCATTGAACCCTATACTTGGTGGCCACACACCTCCTTCCTCTACAATACTCCAATCCATATTCCCACTTAGGTGTCCTCTACCCCTTCCTCGTGTCTCCTCTCCATTTTATTCACATAATGAATAGTAATCATATTTAAATCACTACTTATGCAAGGTCATGGTGATTTTGCGATAATCATGTCACTTAGATACTCCTGCACTATGCATTAAGAAGCATTTGAATATATAAGAAAAACACTGAGAAGAGATTATCAAAAAAACTTAATAAGATTTTAATGTAAATTATCACAATCAACTATGACAAATTTCAAGAGTCTATCCTCCTAGCCACCTTTATCAATATAATTCCTTGTTAAGCACAATAAAAAATCAGTTTTTAATCAAAGTGCTATATTTTGGATCAAGGATACAACATATTTCTTACTCAAATAAGGCTCTAATCTTATTTTTAGGTTGAAGAAATGCAGAAAAGAGAGACTTGTTATAAAAATCCATAGACAATATTATAAATATTATAATACATTAAATAATTAATGTTTCTAATATGAAATATCAAAACCCTAATATCGAAACCACATAATAAAGGGCACATACAAGGTTAGAATGAGTGAGAGAGTGTTTGAGAATGAGATTGTCAAGAGCATCATTTTCCCAAATCCCTAGGACTATGTGTGTGTGTGTGTGTGTAGAGAGAGAGAGAGAGAGAGAGAGAGAAATTATATTTCATTTATATTCATAAAAAATAACTAGAATTCCAAATTTGTTGTAGAATATATGAAAACCTATATATTTGTACATCAATAAAGATAGAAATGGCATACATAGTACATTAATGATTAATCATTCAAGCATAAACCTTCAAGAAACTACATTCTATCAATTATAAGAAAACATACAATTTTTTAAGCCAAATAATAAAATCTAGACCATAGCTACAATGTGCAAGAGATGAATAGTGCATATGTGGAAGAAAATTCAAATGGAAACAAAAATGAGTAGTACCTGTCAAACTAATAGAGACTACGATAAATATCAATGAGAGGATGATAAAGTATCAAGAAGATCAGAGCCATGTCAACAAATAACTGTTGTAGAGTCATCTAGTAGAGATGCTAATGTTACTCAAGTGGAAAAATAATTGGTATGGAAGTAAATATTCCAAAAGAATATCTAGAGGATCTAGAAAATCTTCTAATTCAACTTCTCAAATTCATCAAAATGATCTTATAACATATGTAAGAGAAAAATATCCCAATGATATTGTCTTCAAAGAAAGATTAAGGGATCCAAATCACTTAGGTTCAATGGTGAAAATAAATTTTCTATGTAAAGACTCAATCTTAATTTGTGAAAGTATAGTGGTAAGGTCTTTTTCAATATTTAACAATAGAGTGATTTTTTTCGTTGAGAGAGTAACACCACTGCAGTTTTCTTAGGTGGTTATCCAGTATGACCATGATGTCGGCATTCTGGAGATCTGTGACCACATGTTGGTAGGCTTCAATATGAGATATCCCTAGGAGCTCTGGGTTGCGCGTAGATACTCCAGCTGCAACAGAACTTAGGTTAAGAGAGGTGAATGTCTAGGCAACAATGAGAATATAAAGGGTTGAATCGATGACCTGAAAATGGCCCATGTGAGGCACACACATTTGAAGTTGAGGGAACTAATGGTGTAGGTGATATATTGCAGAGTTTGGGTGCTGAGGCCCTTCGATAGCACAATTTCCATTTGACCTGCCCAGTTCACGCACACAAACTTCACTCACCTACCACTTGTTTCATCCATGATCCATCATGAAAAAACTTGCAGCGAAGCGAGTGCGCCAAGCCACACAACAGAAATGTTGCCAATAGAATTACATATCTACTCATTGTCACTCGGATCCTTTCCTTGTAATCTCCTGCACTTGAATTTGACTTGAAACCTCTTGAAGTAGTCCTGATTTTTCTAGGCTTTCATGAAAGCCATGGTTGTGGATTTACTCTCTCCTGCTATGGCCTCCTACTCCCCCCTCATTCATCAAAGTTAAATTCTAGATTGGGGTGCTACTATTGGAGTCGCTTGTACTAGACCGATTGAGTCAACTATGAAATCATGGAAGAGGGCCACCTTCCGCTTCTTCTGTTACAATGGAATCTTGATTGAGTGGAGCTAGAGGGTTTTTACAGGTTGCTGGGTTGGAATAGACCCTCAATGATCTATCCAAAGGTGAGTTAGTCTCGGTTTCTATTCTATTTCTTCATACAATATTCTAACCACAATGTACAGTAGAAGAGAAATAAATGGGAAGAGTACCTTGTTGATGGAATTGAACTCAAAATAGCAGGTGGACCTTGATGGTGGTTGTGTGGGTAGTGCCAATCCGTGTGATTTGCTTCCTGAGAAGCACAAACATTGTCGGGCTTTCCATTGAATTGCGTGACTGCTGGACATGAACAAGCTTCAGGGCCAGAGCATCTAGGGGATTCTCCTTACATATATTTAGCATCGCCTCTTTCTAACCTCTCTGCTCATTGTCGCTGCTCATGAGGTGAATTATTAGGGATAAAACATCGCAGAAGATGGTTTTTATAAACCCCTCTAGCAGAATTAAATCTTTGTTATGTTGCCGCCTAAAACTCTTTTTCTTTGTTCTGGGTTGGGTATGGTTTTTATTTTCTTTTAGGGTTGGGTATGGTTTTTATTTATTTTATAGTGTAAGCCTTAAAAGTTGTTTGGTTTTATTTTATTTTTCTATGGGTAAAAGTGGAACTTTAAAATCATTGCTTTCAATTTAAATTAAGTTTCCTAATATACAATGGATTATAGTGGCGAGGGGGAATTATGGTATTGAACTAATTATTTTTAATTAAAATTTATAAATTATGTAAATAAAAACAAATTATTTTAAATAATTAGTGGTGATTTATGGTAAATATGTAAAAATTAAAAGGTAAACACAATAAGTTGATTTCCTAATAATTAAGATAAATAAATCTTATTGACTTCTACAATTTGTTATGTTGAGAGAGATGGAAATTTGGACCATGCCCTATTCACCAAGATTGTTCCCTGTTACACACATGGCCAACGTGAGCTACCAAACCATGGAAAAATTGAAATTGAAATTTATATTGATATTCACTAAAGACAAAATAGGTCAAGCTAGAGATTATACCCATCATGAGAAGCCCATATAAAAAGGTGGGGTGCGTGGGCAAGAGGCCCCACAAAGATGATAAATAAATAGCCACTGAAGTGAACTAGAAAAATAGTAAACTAATCACCATAAATGAAACAACATATCAAAACCTAGGCGTACAAGAAGTTTATCCCAAGGAGGAAAAACCGAACATTAAGAAAATAATGAAACAACAATAGAGGAACACAAATAACCATGTCCAAATAGAAGTGAAATTTCAACCAAAAGAGTAGGGAGAATGTTGGCACCTAATTAGCATAATTTTATAGGTGCCACTAGCTCAAGTAAAATTAATGATATATTTCATAAAATATTACAACATACAATGAACTTATGGCATAAAAAAAGAAAAGAATCAAAATTTAATCCAAGATATTAATGAAAACAATCTAATCAAAATGGAAGATTGGAATCCCAATATTTCCATCAAAGTAAAATTAAGTTCCCCTTGTAGATACATAGGACATCCATGGATTTTCACTTACATTATAGATGCAAAACAAAAGCAAAAGTGATAATACCTACCAAAACCAAATAATTTTATCATCGACTTCAATGTATTCATGATACTCCATATGGTATTTCCAATCCTATACACATAAATATTGACCCTTCCCATAAAACATTAGATACAGATATTCTAGTTATAAAGCTAGAAATTCTTTTAGTGTTGAATTCCCATAAAAAACTCCTAAGCAAAGCATTTAACTTACTCTACAACTGGGGTCACAAAATGACATTGAATCAACATTTTAAAGTATCAATTTCAATTCATACTATTTAGTATTTACAACCATGTCCCTACCTCCTTGACAAATTTCCATGACCTTTTGGGAACCCAGTTCTTCAACTTCAGCTACAAACATGAGTCATAGTAGATCTGAGTCTAGAATATCTGAATCCATTTCCAATATTTCCTTGCAACTTGAATACAATTATGAGTCTGCCTCTTGTGTATCTTTCGAGGAGATATAGAGACCAACCTATTGCTAGTCTTACAAAAGAGGATACTAATATAAGCTCCATTGTATATACGCTTCCACCTTTTGATTTGTTGTTAGTAAATATGTTTTTGTAAATATAAGACATATTTTGACAACAATAACAAAGAAATAATGGGTGACCTACACTAAATCCACTGCTTTTCTTGCATTCTTCAACTATGTTGGAGCAAAAAAAGAATGGCAGTCACTAGAAAAATATGCATACCATTAGGATTAGAGATTAGCTAAGCCAATGAAAAAAAAGTCAGTGCCATGGAGCACATGGTTCTGTATTAGGATAATAAGGTATATGTATATAATAAGTTGAATGGAGTACCATGTATTCCTATATGGCATAAATTCTAATCTAGTTTATCTTAGCTTTAAAAACTTGTTAGATGGAACTACGATAAGCAACTATCAACCAACACAAAAAATATTAATGGAATTTCTACTTTCAAGGGATTTTATTGTATTAAATACATAACATGATGCCTATCAAAATGTATGATGACAAGAAAGAATCACTACTGCCTCCTACTATGGGTTCAATAGGATGGCCAATGTGTGTTGGAGAAGGCTAGCTAATAGCCCAACCAACATAGTTCTTTCCTAAGCCAACACATTTCTTTTCGGAGACACTAGAATAGATAACTTTGGATGGTCTAGTTGATTATCCTTCACTCAACCAAGGGTGTGGGAAACATCCTAACCAATATTGATACATTACTATCAGGCAAGGGTGAAGCTCTACTCACTCAGTGCTTTCAACTCATCATTCACTGATTTCGATGCCTAGGGATCGTATAAACCACTTAGATAGACTCTCCATACAAAAGATAATATACAAGAAAGAAAATTGACCTTCTTACCTACTAATTGAATGGATTTCAATCCATGAATAATCTAACTCAATTGTTGGAACCCTAACCCCATCCACATTCCATTTCCCTGCCACCATTTGATTGAACTAAAAAATTATGTGCCAAAACCAATGCATCAAAATCCACTTTGTGCGAGCATGGAATGCGTGGCATAGTACCCTCAAGATACACAACTGTACCCTCTTCCTGTCTAGTATCAACATCATATGAATCATACTTCCTTTTCCTTGAATAATTCCTTTTCTTTTGATGATTCATTCGAAATTTATGCGCATCAATCAAATTCGTTTCTCATTAGGCATTATCCTTAGTCCTTGTGCTCCTCATTTTGGGGGTCATAAAGGGGGTGCCTAGTTGTGATACAAGGTTGTTTTGTGCTCACTCTTTGGTGGAATTTAAATGTGTATTATAGTCCTAAGAATGGGTGGTATTGATGAGGTTTATACCGCTATGACTACTTCAACAATATCATTTGCCTTGGAAATGCTATCTGTTTATATGAAGGTATGATGCTCCATATATTTATGGCGACTGATTTTGATAGAGGTGATTTTACATCCCCCTGTTGTCTCTCGTGCCATGTTGATATTACTTCTTATGTTAGAGGGTGAGATGCGTGCATTGATTGGTAAGGTGGATGCTAGTTTTAGTTAATCGTTGATCCCCTTTCCTTAGAGCCTCAGTTTTCCCCACCTATCCACCTACACTTTTTTGGGAGAGGTAGGGGAATCTTTCAAATCAAAGATAGCTAACTAGATGCATAGTCATATTGCCACTGAATATGCATGTAGAGTGGTTGTATTGTTGCTACATTATATGCATCAATATTCAGTATCTAGTGTAATAAGTACATGTAACCTAATTACACTAAGGGCACATAACAAGAGTTTCCCTAATACATGGTTTATAGAATAATACCCCCCAATATAACTAGAACAAGGTAGTAGTATTGATCAATCTTTGTGATCTATGTAATACAAGTCAATATGTTTGAGTGTGGTTACCATTAGTATTCATAACAGCTTAACTCTAGTTTGTTTATGGTTCTACTTATGTTGAGTCTACTATAACAATGGAAACAAGAGAGATCTAAAATGATTAATTCTATTATGTGAATAGTGTAAGAAATGGAGTTATAACAAGCATCATTTATACAACAGGTTATCATTAGGTGATAAGTGAAACAAATACACAGTGAAATCAAACATGACATTTATTTCATAGTCAATTCAACTGCTTGTTACATAGAGTAATGTAAAACAACCTGTAGATCAAATTCCATGTCAAATACTAGTTTGTTTTATCAGCTAAGTGTGTTCTGTAATCAAGAACAAGTATATTGTGTATAATTATAAATTTACTGTATCTTTACTATGAATAGAGTAGAACAACTTGTACAACATTAAGTTTCTTATATTGAGTTAGTGTAAGAATTGATAAGAAAGTCAAAAGGATGAAGAAAAATGCAAATAAACTTTGAACAAATAAATCTTCAGAGGTGGTGATTCCTAAACATCATCCTTTAATCATGGGGGACACAGAATGCAAGATAAGCAATGAGAATTCTTTCTAGTGGGGAAGATTTTATCAAATGTTCAGCTCAGGGGATTTCTCAGAACTCATCCACAATGATCCTGAACATGACCTCAGTATCAACATTTACAATACTGTGACCAAATCATGCCTCCATAGGATTGCTGCCATATCTCCTATTCTTCCTTGTGTGGAGGTAATCTCCTGGCTCATAGGCCAAGTGGACTTGTCCAATAGATGGATCCTAAACCAACAATAGAGCCTAGTTGGAGGCTACCAGACCTTCAACATATTGTCAAGAAAGTTACTCCCAGAGCCTGAAGTAAGTCTATCTGAGGAATGGGTGAAAAGGGCTATGGATGAGGTACCTCCTAGCATGCTACTAAAAAATGGTGGTTTTATGATAAAAGCTTTAAGACCAGGATATCAAAGGTGTATCCAACTGCTAGATTGAAGCATCATTTCATAATAGTCATGTTGTTGTTGGCCAAACTGTATGGAGAAAAGTGCGACATATTCGAGGTCCTCGACCCAGTTCATATGTGTAAGGCTTACCATAGGGCCCATACTACTAGCTCCTTTACGCTGACCGCTTACGTGTCAAAGTATCACCTGAATTAGTATGGGTGGGTGTTGGAACTAGGTTTTTTCACCCTAAGAAAGGACGGGTAAGGCAAACAGAGCTGCGTTAGATCTTGTGATTCCCATATTAACTTGTTCTGTGCAGAGTTAATTAAGTATCTATTTGCATCTATGTGCACTAGATCTATATTTATATGCTTGTTATAACATCAACACAAAAATACATAAATAGAACATAATGGATCTAGATCCAAGAACACAGTACACAGATCTTTCGCAGCTTAAAGATAGAAAATGCACAATACAGCAATTATCAATAATTCACACAACAGTACCTACAGATTCAGTTCTCTAACAATCTTCCGAATTCATTCATTCATCAATTCTTCTCCTTACAATTTAATTCTCCTTAACCTAATTTACTACGTAAGAAAGGGTGGTCCGCGACACAAACTTGATCTTTGATTCCACGCACACATCCAACAGAGTTCGTTTCAAAACCTAAAATGTATGTTTTTAACTACATGTAATTAATAGCCTATTTCTTATCCTTTTACAATACAAAATGCATCTATATTTATAACAATCTAGCCTAGACTTTCCTATGGTCCGCAACCCATGGTTTTAGGACCCCTAGTTTACCCTTTCACCCATTACAATGCTTTCGGGGCTTTGACCCACCCCAAAACCCCTACGCTAGACTAAATATAATCAAAAATATTCAAAATGGACTAGTTTCTCATCTTGTTAGGATACCCCATTCCAACAATTCTCTAACACATTCAGGGATTCGTCCCGGAAGAACAGAATAGCTATATAGTCATTGATCCCGGTAAGGCTTGAGTCGACTACCATTGATAAAGACTGGTACGATGTATCCGCGTAGGGTAGCTAGCTGGACCACTCCTCCATTCATGATTTCTTTAATTATGTAGGGACCCACCCAATGCTATCGGAATTTGCCTAGATGTTTCGCAAATTGGCTATCGTATAAAAGGACAAGGTCACCTGCGACGAATGTCCTTTAACAAATATGTCGATCATGCCATGCTTTTTCACGAGCCTTCTGAACCTGTTGATGAAAATTAGCAATAAAATTATTTTCCTCCAGAGCCACAAGTTGTGCAAGACACTCCTCGATGATATCAGGGTCTGCCATATTGGTAAATGCTACAATGTGGTATTAGAACAACGCATTAATGGGCATAATGGGTATCTTGCCATGTAATTATCCGAGCTGAGTTGTACTTGCTGTATTTCTTGTAGGTATCTGGGCCTGGCTGCAAAAATGGAATGCAAAATCCCAGCCAATAAAATTGGCATTGGCGACCTTAGTTAATGTTCCGTTTCAGAATTTTGTTAAAGCTCAACCGGCCTATTTTCCTGGTGGTGGTATGGGGGTACTTTTCGTGATGGTGATTCAGACCTCTATTCAAGGCTTGAATACCGTTGGCGTGTACCCTCCGGCCACCATGCTGATTTTGGGCAACCTAAACCGGTCGTGATCCTACTAAAGATGAAGTGTGCAATAGTATCCGCAGTACAATCCTTCACCGCTTATGCCTCAACCCATCGAGTGACGTAGTCAGTGGCGATGATAATGTAGCACACACCTGTTTTCTTTTCTGGCAGATTGATGGGTCCTATAAAATCAATGGCCCATTTGTCAAAATCTTGTAAATCCACTTGAGGCTGTAAAGGCATCTCATCTCGGTGTGAAGGTCGTCATGTGCGCTGGCAGGTATCGGAAGACCAAAAATAGGTGTACGAATCTTGATACAAAGTAGGCCACCATAACCTGGCCCTCAAAATATTTTGTGCTATTGCATGTCCTGCACAGTGGCCTCCTGTGACACCTTCATGTGCTTCTGCTAACACAACAGGTCGTTCATGTTCTAGGACATATCTGCGTAGTATTTCATCAGCACCTAGCTTGTATAACTGACCGGCGAGGATAGTAAAGTCTGTGGCCCAAGTAACCAATTCCTTATTCTACTGTACCAAATATCCAGCCAGGGCCATGCCTGTAGTGAGGAACTTAATGATATCAGCAAAGTGTGCGTCAACCACTTTAAGGGTAAACAGCCGCACATCCAGCAAGCCTTCATCCAAACAAGTAAGTTCGTCTCCTGTTTCAATGTGAGATAGATGATCCGGGCCAACATTCAACGTTCCAGGCTTGACGATGATATCAAAATCATATTCCTGGAATAGAAAAAACAAATGGAAAATATCCCCCCCCCCCAACACAGACTTGTTTACCAGGTATTTTAAAGCCGAATTATCAGTGAACATTTTAAAGTGTCCACCCAGTAGATAGTGGCGATATTTTTGTAGCGCGTAGACCATAGCCAATCCTTCACGTTTAGTGGTGGAGTAGTTCCATTCTGCGCTCGAGAGTTTTTGACTCACAAAGGCAACCAGGTGGTCAATATCTCTTTCTCTAGGTTGAGTGAGAATAGCTCCCAAAGCGATACATGACGCATCCACATGTACATGAAATTCCTTTAACCAATCAGGAAATATTAGTATGGGGGAAGAGATCATCTTCTCTTTGAGAAATTCAAGCCTCTTCTGACATTCATCATTCCAAAAGAAAGAAAAATATTTTTTTAGTAGCTTTTCCATAGGCGCTGTAATCAGGGTGTACCCCTGAATGAATTTTCTGTAATAACCAATGTGCCCGAGAATAGAATGCAGTTTTTTCTCCATTGTGGGGATTGCCAGGTTTATAATTACGTCTACCTTTGTAGGATCAACCATCAATCCCTACCAACAGACTATGTTTCCAAGAAGGATTCCAAATCGCAAATAGAAAATACACTTCTTAATGTTAAAGGAGATCTGGTGCTTCTAGCACACATCCAACATTAGTCGCAGGTTAGAGACATGTTCCTTTACTAAGCCAAAAACTATCCAATCATCAAAATAAACCTCCAAGAACTTATGAATAAATTCCTTGAATACAGCAACTACGACCCTTGAAAAATAGCAGGTGTGTTTTTGAGACCAAAAGGGCATGACCGTATACTGGAAATACACCCATTCAATTGCGAAAGTAGTCTTACTGCGATCTTCAGGTGCAATCTGGATCTGATGGTACCCTGAGAACCCATTGGTGAAGCAATAGGCCTCCTGTCCGCCCACGCTATCAAGGATTTCATCGAATAAGGGTGTAGGAAAGGGGTCATGGACGCAGGCATCATTTAAATTGCACAGATCCACATAGATGCATATTTCTCCCTTGGTCGTGTTTTCCTAGATGATCATTGGAATTACCCAGTCTGACTACTCAACTGGTTCAATGATACCTACGCCAAGAATTTTATCCAGCTCTTCCTTAATCTTTTGCTTGTATTTGGGATTCAGTCGGTATGGTCGCAGCTTGACAGGGGACACCTTAGGTTTCAAAGTGATATGCATAATACGAAGGTCCATGGTGATGCCCTTGAGCTCAAAGAACTTTGTCGGAAATAGGTCTGGATATTCTGTGAGTAATTCTGCGATTTTTCCCATAGTCCCCTCATCCCAATAGTCCCCAATCTTAGCCAGCTTAGGGTGCTCCTCCGTCCCAATATTAACGTCATGCAGCTTAAGAGGCTGTGTTACCTCAAGATTCTGTAGTGATGGCCCCACAACAGCATGTTCTCCTTCAGATTCCGGGACAGAAATGCTTCAAGGATTATCCTCGTCCTCATCAATCACCAAGCTCCAACAATTGGCTACGTCATGCATCTGCACGTTCCATTTCGAGACCATAGGGGCAGTGTGGTGGGGATTATTCTTAAAGACAAATGCATCAATTTATTGCAGAGCTTCGTCGAGCATCTCTATCCCTCCAGTTAATTTGAATGTCCTACCCAAGTCCTCCTTTAGTGTTTCCCAGTGGCGGGTGCACTAGTGCAATTCCGCATCTAAGTACCAAGCGGCCAGGATAGGACCCAAGGCATGAAAAAATAGATGGACCCATTCTTGTGTAGCTTAGTCAGACCATTTGGTCATCCAAACATGCAGATGTGTGCGGGGATCCCTGGGTCCAAGGAACACCCTGGTGCATATGTCAGCTGGAGGGGTGAACTATAGAAGCATCCTTTCCTGACACGTTTCCCAATACATAAATTATTTCTTGTGGGTGTCCCACCAATGTGCAGGTGTCCCGTCGATAGCCAGATTAAGGGCCCAGAGCTGTCGTTCTCTTAGCACCCTAGATTCTAGTGTTCTTAAGAATTCTTGGACATTATCAACCTCATCAAAGTGGGGTACATCTCTTACCTCTAAGGAAATGTAGTAGAGGGTTCTTGCGACCCGGGGGCAGTGTAGTGCCAAAACCTCTTGTAACTAGTTCTACCAAATTTCTAGTTCCTCATCGGCATCATAACAACATTCACTATCCCTTAAGAATATCCCGTCTGTTGCGGTTTTACTCTTGTCTTCTTCCTGTGCAGTCAACCTGTAAATGTGGTCTAGTTCCTCCCATTCATAGGCGAGTTCCGTATACCGCGTGCCTTCTGCTGGATCTAGTGGTACTATTACGTGTGTACCATTGTTTTCGAACACCATGCTATGCTTTTTGAGATTGATGACACCCCCCATGTCTATAGCCCAGTCTAGCCTGAGTAGTGCAGGGTACAAATCTGTATCTTCCACGATTTCAATGACCTTAAAGTCAGCTAGGACTTTTACCCCCGCGATATCTACCATGACTCTTGGCAACTGTCCTAGCAGTATGATCTTCTGTTGATTCACCATATGCAGCTAGATAGTGGACAATTCTAACTTAGGTTTACCCATTAGTTTCCATGTCTTCTTTGGTAGTACGTTTGCATCCGACCCCAATTCGAGAATAAATTGGTTCATCTCGTAGTCGCCATTCTGCGCAGTCAGCTGCATTTCTCGTCTGGTGTGTTTCTTGTAGCCATATAGCTGGTGGACACCTCGGGTCTTAGGTATTGTGTTGGGTTGGGTTGCATAGCAATGGAGCAATACTTGAAGAGTTTCTACAGCTGGTTGTTTACGTAGCAGTTTCAAGCATGAAGTTAGAAGGGGCTCAACCTCTTCCTTTCTCTTGAGGTACATCGGAAGCTACGCAAGGCCTACCCGCAGTGCTTGTTCTGTGAGGTGCACTTCTCCCCTTGCTCCCTAGGTGACCATCTCGCTGCGTAGCTCAGTTTTAACCCTTTGCACATTCTGTGTAGGGGTGGGCCTTTTTTCTACATTTTGGCTATTAAAATTGGGCAATCTTCAATCTCATGGTCCAACTGATGGAAATATTTGCAGGATTACATGGTGGGATTTGGGCATTCCCTTGCGAAGTGCCCTATCTCTTCACAACTATAGCAGATCAGCTACCCCCGAACCTGTCCTGCGCTCCCTCCCTGACCTCCCCTACCCCTTGCTGGGGAGCCACCGAAATTCGCGGGAGATATCGGTGATGTGGGATCTAACTGTACCCTATAAGGGTTTCCATGATCCACTAATATCTCATATGTACGAAAATTCTACTCATCATGCCCTAATGATTGGTAGAACCTGCATAGTTGTTGTTTCAGATCACCCATACTTAGCCGGGGGCACTCGGCTATATCATGTAGTCCCGCTACCCGACAGTCATCGCACCAGAGTGCAGGTCCACTGGATCTGGTGCGTAGTGGACAAGGTCCCCCTATCTATAGGTACTCCAACAATAGGGGACACTAGTCCTTAGTATGACCAGACACTCGACATCATATGCACCAGAGGTCTATGCTAGCTCCCTTTCCCCGTTCCTTCCACAAGCTCTATATTTCCATGTGCATGGCTCCGAGCTGCTCTTGAATCTATTGTACTCCCCCCAATGTCTCACCCTTGGGCACGGCTTTGAGCTTCATGGAAGTTTCCAAAGCTTTTTCCTGCGACTCGAAGGTCTGTTGGCCCATTGGTATGCATAAGTGAGGTAGCGACATGGTGATGAACCATTTCGTGTGTTGTATGTCATCATACTTGAACCCTCCTTCCCCAATTTCTTTATTCAATCGTTGATTGGCCTCCCACACCGACTCAGATGCACCTTGCTTGAAGTCTTTTACTTTAGCTACCAACTGAGAGTATGACTTTGGCTTCCGGAACTATTGTCTTAGGGCATCCTTAATATTTTGAAGGGATGTGCTTCCTCTTTGAGATATGTACCGCATATACCAATCTAGCTCTCTATCTTCAAAGGCCAAGGAAAATTGTGTTTCTTTTACAGTATCACTCACCACCCCTTGTGCCGTCCATACCAAATCGACCACAAACAAGAAATGATCCATGTCTTCATTGGCCACACCTTTAAAGGTAGGTAATTTCAAGTGTACTGCCATGTCTTCTTCTAACAAGGCTCCTGTTGAGGGCTTGCCCTCCTGCGAGCCCGATGAACCTTGCGTCGTTTCTCTCCTCTGCAGGCTACAGACAGAGTGATCCTTTTCAAGACTGGTTTGATAATACCTACTGCTCTGTGTTGTATGCTCCTCCAGATTAGCGCCCATTCACTTTCATGTCGTATCTTCAGTATTTTCTTATCAGTACCAAATCACTTCCTTAGACACCTTCGGTCCCAACAACAGAACCATTTGTTGGCTCAAGGGGTCCTGACCCAGTTTCAGTGTGCAAGTTTTGCCAACAAACCCCTATACTACTGGCCCTTTCGGTAGTGACCTGATTTCGCAGGTCAAAGTCTCACCTGAAGTAGTATGGGTGGGTGCTAGAACCAAGTTTCCACACCTTGAGAAAGGATGGGTAAAGCAAGCAGATTTGCGCTAGGTCCTGTAATACCTGATTACCTTGTTCTCCGTAGGGTTAATTAAGTCTCTATTTTCATCCAAGTTCACTAGATCTATAGTTATATGCTTGTTATATCATCACAACAGTACATAAACAGAACATAATAGATCTAGATCCAAGAATCCAGTATATAGATCTTTCGCATCTTAAGGACAGAAAATGCACAATACAAAAATTATCAGTAATTCACATAAAATTACTCATAGATTTAGTCCTCTAACAATATTTCACATTCATTCATTCATCAATTCTTTCTTATAATTCCAATTCCCTTCCCAACCTGTGCACACAGCAGCAAGGTCCATAGATAGCTAGAGTTGGATCTTCGCACACACAGCCAGCAGGAGTCCTTTCCCCAAAACCCAAACAGATAGCTTAAATCACAATTCTCATCAATAGCCCATCATATCATATCATTTACAATACAAACTGCATCTCTATATATAACAATATATCCTAGACTTTCCTATGGTCCACAACCCATGGTTTTTGGACCCCTAGTTTACCCTTTCACCCATTACAATGCTTTTGGGGCATTGACCTACCCCAAAACCCCTGCACTAGACTAAATATAATAAAAAATATTCAAAATGGACCAGTTTTGCAGCTTGTTAGGAGACCCGATTCCAAAAAGTATGGAACCATGTTTCATGAAATATGGGTGCCTATGGTAAATGAAATTTGTACTCATGGGTCAGAATTCAATTGGACTGCAATCTTATCCCCTTCATTATATAAATCTTCAGGGAAGTGAAGAGTTCCAAGCCTACTAGTTTCTTTATGTTTTCATACACACAAGGGAGGACTACTTGAAAATGCATTGAAATTAATGGATAATATTGTGTGATAGGGAGTGTCAGTGAGTTCCAAGTCTTCTAAGGAGGGACGAGGTTATATGTTAGCAAGTGCCAAGGCATACTAGAGTGTTAGGGAATGTCAGGGAGTGATAGGGTGTGTTAGGGAGTGAAAAACATGCCAATAAATGTAGGGTATGCTAACACATGCCACATAGTACTAAGGGAGTGTTAAACGTGCTAGTTTTTATGGCATGTCAATATCTAAACAATGTTTCTTAGTTGTTTTATGGCCATGGTTGGATGTGAGCTTTGAATTGGTAACTTGTTAAGTTGGATAAGTTGAGATTGGAAATGAGTAGCCTTAGATGAGTTATAGGAAGTTCTTAGGTGAACAAGGCATAATATAGTTGTAGTAATTGTAACTTGGTCAAGCTATTTTAGTCAAGGAAGGACTTGCTTGGGTTCCCAAGTCTAAAGAAAGATAAGGGTAGTTTTAAGGTCATGATAGCTAATGAGTGCCAAGGCATGCCAAGGAACAAAAAGGTGTGATAACACGTGGAAAAAAATGTCAATGCATGTTGAGGAGTGTTAGGGAGTTCCAGGGGAACACAATGGAGAATTAGGTAAAAATTCTTGGTAATGAACGAATAAGAGTGCGTGCCAAGGAGTTCCAGTGAGTTCCAGGTGTCCCAAATGAAGTGGTTTAGGAGAAGTTCAGAATAAGACTTTCAAGAGGGAAGCCTATGGTTGTGATAAGGTGTGGAAAAAATAATTTTAGAGAAAGGGAGACTTTTGGTTGGGCACAACATTGTTTTTCTAATGACTTGGTTGGTTTCCCAAGTTGCAAAAAAAGTAAGTCTATCTATGGTGGTATAATAGCTAGGGAGTGTCAAGGTGTTCCATGGAATGTAAGGTTCCCAAGTAAGGCTATTTGTGAGGGCATGAGTGCCAAGGTTTTATTGGGAATGCTAATATGTGAGTTCCAGGGTGTGCCATTGTGTGTCAAGGAGCGTCAGGGAGTGCCACAAGAACATAAGGGAGAACTAGTTCAAAATGCATGGAAATGAGCAACTATAGAGTGTGTGATAGGGAGTGTTAGTGAGTTCCAACTGTGCTAAGGAAGGAATGACAAGGTTATATGCTAGGCAATGCCAAGACATGCTAGAGTTCTAGGGCATGTCAGGGAATGGTACGGTGTGTTAGGGAGATCCAAAGCATGTTAAGGAATGTGGGGGATGCTAACATGTGCCACATAGTGCCAAGGGATTGTTAGACATTCTACATGTTCTGGCATGTCAAGATGTAAACTATGTTGCTCAGTTTTTTTATGGCCACGATTGGATGTGATCTTTGACTTGGTAACTTTATAAGTGGGATGAGTTAATATTGGCCATGAGTAGCCTAAAATTAGTTATAATCCATTCGTAGGTGAACAAGGCATAGTCTAGTTGTAGTAAATGAAACTTGGTCAATTTGTTATAGTCGAGGCAGGACCTGGTTGGGTTCCCAAGTCTAAAAAAAAATAAGGGTAGTTATGAGGACATGACAGTTAAGGAGTGCGAGGGTGTCCTAATGAATTAAAAGGTGCACTAACACATGCTAGTTAGGGTTAATTCATGACAAGGAGTGTTTCAGAGTGTTAGGTCATTAAAAGTGAGGACTAGTAGAAAGTGCATGGAAATAACGATGTTTGCAAGGGAGTGTTAGTGAATTCCAGGTGTCCCATGGACGAAATGTGTTAGGAGAATTCATAATAGGACTTGCATGAGGCAAGCCTATGATTGAAATAAGGATATGGAAAAAGCAATTTCAGACAAAGGGAGACTTTGTGCTAGACACAAAAATATTTTTTCAATGACTTGGTTGGGTTCCCAAGTCGCAAAGAAGGTAAGGTTATCTAATATGAGGGCATGAAAACTAGGGAGTGCCAAGGTGTGCAGGGAATCCCAAGAATTGTTAACACATGCTAGAAAGTTCCCAAGCATGTTAGGCATTCCTATATGTTCTAGGTGATAGGGTTTGGCACCAACACATGATAGGGAGTGCCAGGGAAACATAATGGGCGACTAGTTTCAATTGCATGGAAATGAATGAATAAGAGTGTGTGATAGGGAGTGTTAGCAAGTTATAGGTGTGGTAAGGAGGGAGTGAAAAGGTATGGTAGGAAATTACAAGGTATGATAGAGTGCTAGAAAATCATGCCAACATGTGCCAAGTTCCAAGGTGTGCCAATGTGTGCCAAGGAGTGTTATGGAGTGCTAAAGAAACACAAAGGAGCACTATATCATAATGCATGGACATGAATGAATAAGAGTGTATGACAAGGAGTTTCAATGAATTCCAAGTGTTATAAGGAGGAGTTACAAGGCATGCTTGGCAATGCTAAGGAATGCTAGAGTGTTACAGTGTCATGTAGCCAAGATGTGCCAACACATGCAAGGAAGTGTTAACTAGGAGTGCGAGGGAAACAAAAAGGAGCACTACGTCAAAATGCATGGAAATGAAAAAATAAGAGTTTGTGATTGGAAGTGTCAGTGAGTTCCACGTGTGCTAAGGAGGTAGTGACAAGGTATGCTAGGCATTGTTAAGGCATGCTAGAGGCCAGGGCGACATGCCAAGATGTACCAGGTGCTAGGGTGTACCAAAATGTGCCAAGGAGTGTTAAGGAATGCTATGGAAACACAAGGGAGCACTAGGTAAAAGTGCATGGAAATGAATGAATAAGAGTTTGTGAATGGGAGTTTCAATGAGCTCTAGGTGTCCTAAGGAGAGAGTTAAAAGGCACGTCAGGTAGCGCCAAGGAATGCTAGAGTGCTAACGCGACATTCCAATATGTTCCAGGTGTTAGGGTGTGCCAATACGTACTAGGGAGTGTTAGGGAGTGTCAGGTAAACACAAGGAGGCACTAGATAAAAATTAATGGAAATGAATGAATAAGAGTGTGTGATAGGGAGTGTCAATAAGTTATAGGTCAGTTAAGGAGGGAGTGACAAGGTTATATACTAGGCAATGCAAAGGTATGTTAAACTACCAAGGCATGTCAGGAAGTCCTAGGGTGTGTTAGGGAGTGTAAAATCATGTCAAGGAATGTAAGGGATGATAACACATGCCACATAAATCTAAGGAATTTAAGACATGTTAGGTGTTATTCCATGTCAAGATGTAAAGTGTGTTTCTTTGTTGTTTTATGACCATAGTTAGATATGATGAGCCCTATCTTGGTAACTTGTTGAGTGGGATCAGTTGAGATTGGACATGAGTAGTATAAGATGAGTTACATGTAGTTCTTAGGTGAACAAGGAATATTTTGAATTTCCACGACACACGAGAATTTGGGTTTGGTCTTAGAATCTTTGATGCAAACACACTCAAGTGCCACAACACATCTACTTTGCACAATGAAATCTACACACATCAGGGAATCAACTAGTGCACATGAAATTTTTTAACTTTTTTCATACCGTTCTTCGTTAAATTACAAACTATAATAGAATAGGCTAGAGCTCTCGTACTAGGGATCATGGCCCTTTAAAACCACACTGATACAAGGAATACAACTAGGGCTTGGTGTTAGTCCTTTTACAATCAATCTACCTTGAACAAGACAACACTTGACCCACTTTTTTATGGTGGCCACACATAGCCCTTTCAATCCACATGTCTTGAACACATCTGGAAGGTCCTCTTGCCTCCCATTATGCAACTCCTCAATATGCCTCTATTAATGAACTGAACTACTTTAGGTTATTGAACTCGGCTCAAAAAACATTGCCCTCTATCTACCGCTTTTTTGAAGACATCAAGTACCTTGTTCACATGCATGACATGTTCATCTCTTTATTTGATAAATATAAAAATATCATCTAAGTAAACAATGACAAAGTCATCTAGAAATGGTCTTAGTAAATAATTCATGACTCTCATGAAAGTAGCTGGAGCATTTGTTAGACCGAATGGCATAGCTATCCACTCAAAAAATCCTTGTCTAGTTTTAAATTTAGTTTTCCAAATGTCCTCCTCAGCTATTCTAATTTACGATAACCACTTTGTAAGTCTAGCTTAGTGAAATACTTTTCATACTTTAACTGATCAAGAAAATTATCAATGTGTGGGAGTGGATAGAAATTATTTACCATGATTTTATTCAGTGCACGAAAATATATGTACATGCACCAAGTCTCGTCCTTCTTTGGTACCAAAAAAATTGGTGAACCACATGGTGAAGTAGATGGGCATATGATATTTTTCTTTAGAAATTCTTGGATTTTCTTCTTTATTTCCAAAGTATCCATAATTGACATGGGATACATACCAATGTTTTGAAGTGGAACATCATGCTGCAGCTGAATCTCATGTTGAATTCCCCTCTTAGGAGGTAACCCAATTGGTTCTTGAAACATCTCGCCATGCAGACTTACCACATCAAAAAAATAAGATTTTAATTTTTCATCACACCTTAAAAAGATTCATATTCAACATCATCCCTTTTCTTTATCATGAGAAGCACAATTTTTACTTGCATTAACTAGCCTCTTCATTTTCGCTACATTAACTAAAGAAATATTTAGAACCACACCTAACTCGACTTTATCAAAAAAATTTGCAGTAATAGAAAATCGAAATATGCATTTCCTTGTAGCCTGTAAATTGGCATTATTAACTATCCAAGCCAAAGGGTACGGTTTATGATGTGGTATAGTTTCAAGGTTAAGATTTTTGACCAAGTCTTCTAAAATCAGGTTTTCTTGTGACCCACTATCAAACAATGCATCAATCTTTGTATGTTTTGAAATCACTCTCACATGGAACAATTATATCCTTGTGTCTTCATTTGGAGTGTTGTTGTGACTATTTGAGGAACTAGTACTTGCTACGGCTTCTTTTCCTTTGTTAACCATGGCTACGATCTTGGTCTCATCTCTGGAATTGGATCTAAGATCTTGTTGTGTGGTGGCAGTCATCTTTTGTTTCCCCTTGTTATTTGGTTTCTTAGGCCTTAGTTCATGATGTAGTTTACAACAGTGGGCTTCATCATTCCCATCTTTGGAACAATGTTTGCATGTAGTTTTCTCCCCTTCTTTCTTGATGCTTTCATTCTTATTTCCCTTCCATTTTCCTCCCTTCTCTTTTCCCTTACCCTTGAATGGCTTCTTCTTACTACCCTCTTCCTGAATGTTCTTTCCCCTTACTTCAATATGTGTGGCTTGCACACATACTTCATCTAAGTTGCTAGGGTTAAACATAAGGATATTATGTTTCAAATATAAATTTAAACACCCAATGTATTTCAAGAGTGTGTCTTGGGAATTAAATTTTAATCCTAACAACAAATACCTCTTTCTAAACTCCTAGGTGTACTCCTGAACTCAGTTGGCCCTTGAGTTGCCTAAAGTTTTTCCAACTCATAATTTCTTTTTCCATATAGGCTCATCTGAATGAAAAGTGGCCTACACCCATGGTATTCATCCATCCATGGCATTTATCCTACCATGGTATTGTAAGTGACATATATCCATGATATTCATTCACCCATGGTATGTATCCACCAATGGTATTCATCCACACATGGTATTGTAAGTGGTATCTACCCATGGTATCCACCTATGGTATCTAACCATGGTATTGTAACTCAAAAAAAGGTTATAAATAACAAGACTCACTTTGTAAAAGGACATATTGTCCACCACAATGTAGCTTCTACAATTATTCTCTGTTTTAATAAAAAAATTCTTTGTGCTTTTATTTACTATGTGTTCTTCTCTCTTTTTTTCTGGCATTGTATTTTTGCATATCTTGTCAGATCCACTTCAATTTTTAAGATCTCGGGGGCCTCCCCCCAAGATCCATATCATTTGTATCATATTCAGGTGACACCTCCATGGGAAATAGGGTTTAAATCATATTTCAGTTTCAATGTTTTGCAACAACCTTCAACAAAATTCATGATTTTTTTTTTGGTGGCGAGTTTGTAGATCAGATATGAAAATTTTGTGAAAATTTTATAAAAAACAAAGACCAGATCTGTATTCCTTGCCAAAAAATACCCAAATTGAAGAAAAAAATTAGACGAAATAGAGTTCGGATGAGGGAGATATCGCTGATTCAAAATCATCAATGTTGTAGAATTTTTTCTGATGAAAATTCATGGACGGTGGCTCTCCTGTCATTTTTTTCAGTTTTCCATGCGAAATTTCAGAGAAACAGTTATAGATCTGAGCTCCCCTTTAAAAATCATGTGATTTAAAAAATAAATTGGTTGAATCGGAGTCCAGACAAGGGCATTATTGATGATTTAAAATCATCTATTTTTTTAGAAATTTTGGGACGGCGGGATAGTTCCAGCATGAATTTGAGAGTCTAGAGTCTCCAGATAGCAATTTCAAACACATGAGAAGATGTAGAATGATCATTCTATTTCAAAAAACATGTTTTAATAAATATTATGAGTTATATTTACTGAGTTATGCCCATTCTAAATCTGGAGCAGCATTCAGAGCGGGTTCCTTTTGGAGACATGCCCTCCAACCCGGTTTAGTAGGCACCTATTTTACGTTCATTAGTTTCAGCATAGCAACGTTCGGATTGGGTTATTTGGAGATGTGCCTTCCCACTCCAAGCTATGTAGGCAGTTGCTACTTCATCAACAATAAGCATCACGCTTATGGGTCAACTACTCAAAATCCTTCTCATCGAAGTCCATTTGCTAGGCCGCCAACTGTTAGTATCACAACTGGTCACAAGCATTACAGGGTATCTCTATCCTTGGATATCTGTTTCTCATGGTTATAGTTCATCCACAAACCCACACTTCATCAAAGTCCATTTTCTAGGCTGCACACTGTCAGTATCATAGTTGGTCACAAGGGTCTTAAGCAATTTTAGCCGCAAACTGAAAAATAAACTCAACAAAATGATAAGGAAAATAAAAAGAAAGGGAAGAAAACAAATAGACATTGCAAATTTTGTAATTGTGATGGCCATGTAGAGTCCAAATTTTTCAAGAATATGGAAGCCTTGGAAGCATCAATGAATAAGCACCACATCAATTTGGAGAACTCTTCAACTTCATATTCAAGAATGGCACTTTCTGCTTGTGGTTTTCAAGCATCAAGATCTGTTTATGCATTAAATGTATCTTCTTCTTCTCATTCTCATGAGTGGCTCATTGATTCTGGAGCTTCTTACCACATGGCCAGAAATAAAGGCATGTTCTCTTCTTTAAATGATTGTAACACCAAACATATTTATGTTGGTGATGATAGATCTCTGAGTGTTGTAGGATTTGGAACCATTCATCTAGCGAATGGCCAGTTTAATGATGTATTATGTGTTCCTACATTGTCCCACACCCTTCTATCTATTTATCAGATAAATGATTCAGGTGATGGGAGAACACTAGAATTCTCACCTCATGATGTTGTAATCAAGGACCTCAAATAACCTAGACATATTTTAGCTACTGATGTTGTTGATGATTCCACAAGGTTGTATAAGTTTGACAACTTTGGGTCATCATGTATTCCCTTCATTTTTGTTGCTCATAATGATTAAGTGAGAAAACTTTGGCATAAGAAATTTGGTCACTTAAACTATCGCTCTCTTCAAACTCTATTTAAAGAAAATATGGTGACAGGTCTTCCTATGGTATCTTGCCAAGATGGTGTTTGCTCTGGATGCGTACTCGAAAAACATCATCAGGATAGTTTTGACAAACGTGCCTCTTGGCATGCCTCTGCCCCTTTGCATACTGTGCACAGTGATTTATGTGGTCCACTTCCTATTGTTTCTTTCTCTGGTTGCAAGTAATTCTTAGCTTTCATTGGTGATTTTTCCATAGGCACTTGGGTATACTTCTTAAAACTCAAGAGTGATGTTTTTAACATGTTCTTGGCCTTCAAGGCCTTTGTTGTGAAACAATATGGACATCAAATTCTTAATTTAAGATCAGACAATGCCAGAGAATATGTTAACAACAAATATATCAACTTTTTCATTGAGCATGGCATTCAATTGCAACATATTGTTCCGTATACTCCACAACAAAATGGTGTAGCCTAAATGAAGAGTCTCACCTTAAAATAAATGGATGGCTAATTGTATGCTTCAATCTAAAGGACTTAGTCTCAATTTTTGGGTAGGAGCAATTAAATATGAAAATTACATAATAAATCACAATCCTAATAAGGTTTTAAGGAATATAACTCTAGAAGAATCCTGGAGCTCAATCAAACCAGATGTAAGTCACTTTCATGTTTTTAAAGTGATTCTTGGGCCCATATTCCAGATGCGAAAGATAAATCCTTACAACCTAAGAGTGAAAAATGCACTTTTTTTGGATATTTTGAAGATTTCAAAGGATATATAATTCTTCAACGAACATTCAAAAATATAATCATTATAAGATATGTAAAATTTGATGAAAAAATATCAGCCTGCGAGCCTAGTTCGGCGGGTATGCCACCTTTGGTCTGCGAGCCTGATTCAACATATGTTCCACCTCTCTCTATCTCTTCTATTTTTTATAGCATTCCTTCTAGTTCAGATGATGACAGTGAGGATGAAAATCCTCCTCCAACTCTTGAAGATATTCCTTCAGCTCCACAACTTCCAAGATGGGTCCACTCTACTTGGGATGGAACAAGTTCTCTTGCAGGTGACCCTGCAGGTCAATGATGTATATGTTCTTAGTTTGAAAGAAGCTCTTCCTTATTGGCTCAAGTTCTAGAAAATATTGATCCATACACCTTTGAAGAAGCTTCAGGTAATCTATAGTGGGATGAAGCTATGAATGAAGAATATATTTCCTTATTGGAAAACGATACTTGGGATCTTGTTCCTCTTCAAAAGGGAAGAAAACTTGTCATGTGAAAATAGGTTTACAAAACAAAGTTTGGACGAGATGGAAAAGTGGATAGACATAAATCTCGTCTTGTTGTTAAATGATTTTCATAAGTTTAAGGAATTGACTATACTGAAACCTTCTCCCCTATTGCCAAAATGAATTATATTCGTCTTGTTCTCTTCCTTGTTGCCTCCTTTAAATGGGGATTCCACCAAATGGAAGATAAATCCGCCTTCTTACATGGAGATTTTCATGAAGAAATATATATGGAACAACCCCATGGCTTTATCCAAAACAACTATAGCCTTTTTTGTAGCCTTAGGAAGTCTCTCTATCTCCTCGGGCTTGGTATGCCAAAATAGATAGATTTCTCTTAGATAACGGCTTTTCTAGGTGTCATTTTGACAACACCGTCGACACCAAGAAAGTGGGTAATTCCTTCACCATCCTTGTTCTTTATGTTTATTATCTTATCCTTACTGGTAGTGATCCCAACCATATAAAACATGTGAAGTATAGCCTCAAAAAGAAGTTTTAAATGACAAACTTAGGACACATGCATTATTTCCTTGGCCTTCAAGTCTTGCAATCCAAAGAAGGTATTACCCTTTCTCAGTCCAAGTATGCATGTGATATGATATGCCACTTTCACATAGAAGACTGTAATTCAACCCCTTCTCCCTTTCAGTTTGAAGTCAAGCTTTCATTCACCTGTACTATCCCTGAAGTTGATGCTACCTTATACAGTCAAGTTGTTGGTAAAAGTTTGTATCTAACCCATACCCATCCTAACCTTTCCTTTGAATTTGGTCTAACCTCATGAAAATCACTGGAAAGAAGCTAAAATAATACTTCAATATATTCAAGGTATAGTTCAGTTCGAGATTCATTACAATGCAGGAGCATCTCCATTGCTGATTGGTTTCACTAATTCTGATTGGGTTGGTGACCCTGATGATCGAAATTATACTACAGGATATGAATTCACTCTTGCTTCAAGACCTATTACATGGTCTTGTAAGAAACAAAGTTCCATCTCCCTTTCATCGATAGAAGCAAAGTATCGTGGTGCAGTTGAAGCCATCAAGGAATCCATGTGGCTTCGTCAGATCTTGTCTGAGTTTGGTCTTCATCAGCAACATCCAAATACACTTTGGTATGATAATTAGAGTGCCATTAAGCTATGTAAAGATCCAGTTTAGCATTAGCATATGAAACACATTGAGCTTGATATACACTTCATCAAAAATCTCATTCATGATTATGTTCTTGACGTGCAGTATTGTTCAACCAATGACCTAGTTGCTGAGATCACTTTGTGCTAGGCATAAAATTAATTTTCTTTTAGCTATTTTTTTATATTAGATGTGGAATATATTGGCTACATGCTCATGTTTCAAACTATTCTATATAATTTCATATTTTACATTATTTTGTATAAGTTTTGGGGCACTTGACTTGTGTTGGTTTATATCTTGTGTTCCTTATGCATCCTGTGGTTCTTGCAAACTCTTAGTTAATGTTCTATTGTTTATATGAACTAAACATACATGTGAAATATTTTATATGTAAGCTATGTTGCTTATTTGTTTTATGGCCATGGATAGATCATGTAATCCTTGTCTTAGTAACTATTCAAGTGGGACAAGTGGCATAAGATGAGTTATAGGCAGTTCTTAGGTAAACAAGGAATAATCTACTTGTAGTAGGTGCAATTGGTCAAGTTGTTGTGGTTGAAGCAAGCCAATATTGTCACATCAACTACAGTAGCCAAGGAATTGATTGGGTTCCCAAGTCGTGAAAAAATTTAAATGCTAGCTTTGAGGTCATGGGTGCGAAGGCATGCTAGAGAATGTTAAGATGTGTCAAATAGTGCGAAGGCATGTCAAGCATGCTAAGATGTGGCAAGTGATAAGGCATTCCAAGATGTGAAAGGGTGTGTCAATGCATGTCAGGTACTATCAAGGCAACAAAAGGGAGAAATAAGTTAAACTACAAGGAAATTAACACATAAGAGGGTTAATAAGTCATCAATTTACCTTTTCCAAGAGGGGCATCTAGCACACCAACAATAGGCACTAATAGGTGCCAAGTGAAAATTCTTGGTGCATTCTAAGTGCGAAGTCTTCCTTTGCTGCTTCTCATCTACTTTCCAACAGTTGATCTCAAATAAATTTAATATTAAACCATGCCAAATTATACCAAGGCATGTCAAGGTATTCCATACATGCTAAGACTTTCCAAGCACCAACACGTGCCAAGTGCCAATATGTGTCACAAAGTGTTATGCATGATATGAAGTGGAAGGGCATGTTGAAGAGTCCTAAGGTGTGCTAGAGAGTGATAATACATGTTGAGGAGTGTTAAGGAGTACTAAGACAAAACATTAACAGAGCACTAGGTCAAAATTCATGGAATTTAATGAATATGAGGAATGTGTGCCAGGGACTAGTGTTAATGAGTGTTAGTTTTCATGCCAAGGAGGGAGTGACAAGGTATGATAAGCATTGGTAAGGAATGATGGGGAATATAAAGGCATGTCAAGAAGTCTCAAACTATGCTTGGGAATTCTGAGGTGTGCTAATTATATGTGCCAAATAGTGCCAATATATGCCAATACATGTCAGGTGCTAAGGATGTGCTAGGTGCCACGGTATGTCAATATGTGTCAAGAAGTTTCAAGGAAACAAAAGGAAGAACTAGAAGGGACATGCTAACCACACTAATAATAGGTCCCAATACATGCCAAGTGGCATTCTATGCCAAGTGCTAATGTATGTCAATGCATTCAACCAAGGTGTTGTAGGGAATGCTAGGGACTACATGCATTCCAACACATGTTAAGAGAGTTATATTTTGTGCTAGCACATGCCACCATGTGCTTGGGCGTCAGTGTCATGAAAAGATGTTCTAGGTACAAATATTTTCCACGATATTTGTGGTGCTAGGAAATTTTAGTGTGAGCCAAAGAATTAATTGAAGGTGTGTCTGGATTGTTGAGGAGTGTTAGGTATTTCTCATTAATAGAATTGACAGAGCTTGATTATGTATTAAATCATATATTTCCTACACACAATAGTGGGACTTTGTCTAAATGGAATTTTCTAGATAGTAAACATAATAGATATGAATCATGTATTGACTCATAGGAAAGCTCTATTTGACTAGTCATTACTTGGGGGAAATGATACACACTAATTACTTCTTAAAAAATTGACTGACTTGAACCACTATGGCCTTAGACATATTATAAAAAATACTCCACAATAATGGTATTAAATCATTCTCTTTTGACAAAAAATATATTAACAAGCACATAACATCATCAAAAACTCATTGGAAAGATCAATGGTGACGAACATTTTTTGACCGTCACCAAAATTAACAAAAATAACATTGGTGAGGATCATTGAAAGTTCATCACTAGATGTGTCACCAAAGAGAGAATTAGTGATGGGCCTTTAATGACCCTCACCAAAAGTGTCATTGACAATGGCTTTGGTGACAGACCTTAAAGGGCCATCACTATATACACTTACAGTGATGCTTTTTTAAGGACCATCACCATATGCGACATTGGTGACGGACCTTAAAGGTTTGTCACAAGCGTGACCCTTGCCAATGTCCTTTTTTATTGTAGTGTAGGTTAGTGTTTTAACAAAAAAATTAAAAAAAATGTATTTATCGGCAGTGGACATTATAGAGACAATGTAAATGATATGTAAATATTATTAAATCCTCAATCATGAAACCAAACACCAGCATGAGAGGAGGCTTACCTTTTATTATAGGCCACACCAAAGTTTTTGAGCATGAGCTTGAGAGTTTGGAGTGTTCCTCGAGCTTTAAGCACTAGAATGTGTCACCTACAGGAGCATAACAACAAAGTCAAAAGTGTAACAAGGAAATTTTTTCAAGCTACAGGAGCATAAGAATGGAAATTTTCACTCTACAAGAGCGTAACAAAGCCTTCGTAGCACTTGCACAGCACTCCAGGAGCATAAAAATGCTGCACAGATTTCCTCCAAAACATAAAAAAGAGATTCAACAATGGAATTTAAATCCTATAAATGTAACAAGGGTGGTTCTAAAGGGCTGTAAGTGGGTTTTGATGATATGTTAAGGCTATGCTTCAGAGTTTAGAAGCTATTGAGGGGAAATCGATAGTAGAGTTTCTCTCATATAAAATGAAAAA
The DNA here is from genome assembly GCA_034641835.2 of Pinus albicaulis. Classification (NCBI taxonomy): domain Eukaryota; kingdom Viridiplantae; phylum Streptophyta; class Pinopsida; order Pinales; family Pinaceae; genus Pinus; species Pinus albicaulis. The sequence continues at coordinate 966,875,100 of CM076578.1, read as the reverse complement.
ATTAGCAATGATTTAAGTGATGTTTACATTTCCATTTATAAAAACTAAAATTCCTTTACCTTTTTTTCTTTTTGACACTTTATAGTGACCCTTTTTTAACCCTTTGTGCACCTGGAAAGTGACTTTTGATCCCTTTTGCAACTTGGAAAGTGACACGCTCTTTCAAATGAGATAATAAGGAAGAGTAAATTTCTTTGAACCTTTGACATTTGAAGTGAATTTGTTGACTTTTGAGTGAAATTTTGAAACAAACTTCTCCTTTTCATGAAACAATAAGGGTGTTTTTAAAAAAGATCTGAAATTTTCTCATTTTATATGACCTTTCAAACAAGATGAGGTGTGTCTGATAACCTACAGATGACTCCTTTTTCATTTGGCTAGAATAATAGGTCAGATTGAACTTTTTTGGAGATCTAACAGTCGATATGGCTTTTTGGATCCTTTCATAAAACAATGAGACAAAATTGTTATTTTTCATGAGAGAGTGAAACAAACTGGAGTTGTTTAGAACTTTTTGGAACTTGAGCCATATGAAACAAGAGATATGTCTTTTCTTTGAACTTCATAAACCTAAATTCTCCTTTACTAGGGTTTTATGGATGAAATGGAGGGTTTTTGCCTTGTTTTAGGTAAAAATTTGAAGATTTTTCAAAGCTAGAGATCAACTTAGAAAGTGATCTATATGAGATAGAGTGACCTAACCCTAGACCTATTGAATTTTGATGATGGAGATGGTGAACTTGAATATAATGATGGAAATGAACTTCAAAATGGTGGCGATGAATGAAATGAAGGAGCAACATACATGGTTTAGACTTCTTTAGTGACCAAAATTATTTTCTTAGAAAATGTTCAAAAAAGTAAGAAATTTTGACCTATGACTTAATGGAAAACAACTGAAAGAGTCATTTGATCACTAACATGCCTGGGCTAACATTGGCTCCAGCTGGGGATGCCAGCTCCTTCAAGAGGTGTCCATATCATCGTAGATTAGGTAGCCTTACCATTGGGTGATGGAGTCAAAGTAGACTTTGAAAAGCTTTGACAAACTGGAAATGATAAGCTAATTCTGGAAATGAATTTAACTAGAAAAGAATTACTTGTCTCTCACTTGACAATTGACTAAAACATTTTAAATTTTTAAAATAAAAATGATTTGTATGTATAAGTATCATGGCCTTCTCTTCAAGCTTCAAACTTCTGCAACAACTTCCTTATTTATTGGGACATCAAATGTAAAATGATATGCACAATGACAGTGAATTTCTTCTTCAAAGTTCAAGTTAGATATTTTTTGTGGAACCTACCATTGATTGGTCCTCCCATCACTTCTTTCCCTTCAAGATCCTCTAGTATAAATTCTTTGTTTCTTTGAATGCAGTGATATTGTAAGGCCATTTCCATAGATTTTCAAAATTTACATGCTAACTCTTGTCTTCATTCCGGGCATCCTAGCAAAGAACAAAATCCACAAGCTTGGAATCATCCACTTTAGCATTCCTAACAAAAATATTTTTTAATTTTCTAATGAAGCTTTGAAGTATGGTTGAAGACATCATCTCTTGAGTATTGTATATTGATCATTTGGCTGATTCTTGGTTGAATTTCGTTAGGCTCATTGTCGATCTTTTGCAGAATTTTCATCACTGAGACAACTAGAGAAGAAGGAACATCGTGTCAACACCATACATGAGCTGAAAAGGTGACATACTGTATTGATCTCTACATGCTAACTATATCTGCCCATAGAGAATTGGTGAGATTTTTATTCCAATTCCTATTTTTTTATTGCAACATCTTCTTGATTATGTTCACCATAGGTTTATTTCACTATTCAACAAGCCTGTTTCCCTGAGGATAGTATGTTTTTGAATGAACAAGTGTAATGTGATACTTGTCACAAAATTAAATCATATTATTGGACTTGAAGGAAACTGGATTATCAGTGATGATCTTTTGTGGATAGCCAAAATGAGACATAATATTGTTCTCAAAAAACTGAATGATGACAGGGTTGGTAGCTTGCCTCATGGGGATAGCTTCAATCCATTTGGTGAAATAATATGTGGTAGTGAGCATCCATCTATGCTGAGATGAAGATGGAGAATGGATCTCACCAATGTAGTCAAGTCCCCATTGCTGTAATGACACTTCAATTAGTTTTAAAGGCAAAGAAAAGAGCTTCCTCTTTCCCTGAAATATTTGACATTCATGACAACTCATGACTATTTTATAAAAATCAAAAAATAAACTTGGCCAATAGAAACTCGCCCTCAAGATCTTATTAGTTGTAGTCTTCTAATAAATATTACCACCAAAATCACCTTTATGAAAAACTGTCATGACTTTTTCAACTTCTCCTTCAACCAAACAATTTAGCAATACTCCACCCAGATATTTCCAATAAAATACACGATTATGAATGCAATATTTAAGAGCTTTTAACTTCAAATATATAGCCTAAATACTTTGCAAGCTGGGAGGAGGATTCAAGTGTTTCAAAACATGTACTATATCGGCATCCCAAGACAATAGAGATAAAATTTTAGCTATCTCAGGTATTGTTTCAACATCTTGTTCTTCAGATAATACAACAATAAAATTTATGCCCAAGGCATGAAGATTTGAATCCACCATAAGCTTCGCCAAGATTTATCCTTTGATCAAATTTGTGGGCTTGATCTCCAAGTCATACTCTAGCATGGTAGTGATCCATTTAATTCATCACCTTTCATGATCATTTTGTGTAAGCACATTTTTGACAATAGCATTTGGAACATATGCAATGTCATGAGAATGTAGAAGGTATACCTGAAAATCTTTCAATTCTTTGACTAACACCAAGGCCCATTTCTCAATGATTTTGTACTTCAAGGTTTCATCTCTTATGGTTCTACTGAAGAAGGTGATGGGCTTCTCTGTATTCTAATTTTTCTTTTGCATGAGGAAAAAAACAAGAGTATGCTCCAAGGAAAATGATAAATGATAAAATAAAGTGTATAATCAAGACTAATAAGGATAGGAGTATGAGATAAAGAAAAATTAACTTTATTGAATGATTTATTCTCTCTTCATAACACTTTAATTCACTACCTTTCTTCAACATGTCAGTAATCTTCCTTAAGTGTTCATCAAGATTGCGAACAAACTTCTCAAAAAATTGATTTTTCCATTGAATATCTGAATTTCATTTTTTCTCCTAGGATAGATCAAGGTCTTAATTGCTTCAATCCTTGAAGGATCTATCCTAATTCCATATTTTGATATGATATGGCCTAGAAATTTACATTCCTCCATAGTGAAAAGACTCTTCTTTGGCTTCATTGATATGCCAAACTTTATACATCTCTGAAAAATTGTTTTCAAGTTCTGCAAGTGCTAATCATCTATCTTGGGAAAAATAGTGATACCGTCAAGATAAATGTAATATTCCTAAATTAGCACACAACTAATTTGAATATTAAATTTTGATTTTTTCTCTTAGATAGAGGAATAAGAGGGTATGGAGACCCATAAATATGCTTAGGAGGAATAAAAGACACTCCTAATGTGAAAGGAGGTCATCTAAATGCTGGGTTGAAGACCTTGATGTGTGAAGAGGGGTTGGAGCATGAATATTGGGTCAACCTTGAACAAATAAAATAGCGCTGGTATGGAAGGAGTGGCATTCACTGACAGACAATGCAGTTTTGGAGGGAGATTCCATGCACAGAAGTAGTGGCTTTAATGAGTGGGGCACAATGTGAGTAATCTCACCAAGAATATAAGGAAGAGGATGGAATCCATTGTGGAGGGGATTGGAATATTATTTTCTTGATGGTCTATTTAGACTTGTTTCTCTCTTCAACTGCTTAGGTAAGATTGCAGTGTTGTTTATAACAGGATGTTTCCAAGCTGGAATCCCACCTCTTTCCTTGAGGAGCATATAGGAAGAGTATTGAACTACATTTCCACATTCTGGTATCAGGCCAAGCTCTATCTTACTTCTAAAAATCAGTTTCTATTGAGATGTGTGCTGAGTTGTAGGGTGCAGTAGTGGAGAATTGCATTGGGTGTCTTCAGAGCTAGTTTTGCAGTGGAGGAAGGTTTCCTTACATTGGGAGGCCAGTAAACAAGCCCCTTGGGATTATTTTACATATTTGGCGTCAGGCCAAGGAGTATTTATCCCCTATAGCATAGTTTCATCCCATATCTACGTTATTTTAGGGTGAAGTTGCAGGGGTGGTTGCAGTGGATGTTTTCAAATGTGATTTCCTTAGTGGAGGAGACATTCTTTCATCCGAAGGATATATTGGAGAATAGTTGTATGATTCTACATAATATTCAGGCATATCTTCTCATTTCTGTTGTTGTAGCATACCTTCACCCTAGGGCTGCAGCTTACATTGGCACATTGTGTGCATTTTCTGGAAACCCTCTGGGGTTGTCTTGGGAAGTTGATATAGTGCCTATATTTGTATGTGTAACATCTATTGTGGTCTATATCAGTATTTTTGTATCATTTTATGATCTCCAGCTGTAGTTATGATTAGTATGACTACGTTGTAGCAGCATCTCATATTTTGGTGTGATTTTTTATGGGAGGCTTGTTTCCTCATTTCATATGATTTATGCCTCACTATTTTGTACTAATTTGTTTTGCTTATACATAATGTTATTGCTCCATATTGGTATCCAATATTGATGTGTTGATTTATCTTGCTATTTCCAGTGGTATCAGAGCATAATATGGGCTCAACATGTGGATCTTAGCCATTATGATATCAGGAGAGTAAAAAGAAGAATAATAGATCAGAATGATGGAAGGAATGAGTTTTATCTCATATCTTTTCATATCTATGAAGGACCTCACCAAGGAGGTCAAGCAAATGAAAATGGAGAGAAACAATGAGACCTCATTAGGGTTTAAAGATGAGGAGGGTCCATGCACTTCCTTTTAGCAGAAGAGAAAATCGGTATTACATAGAACTCCAAAGCAATATTCTATGTCCGCTTTCTTTGAAGAGGAAGGTGAAAGACATGAAGATGGAGGAAACTTAGAACATGAGATTCTAACTCAGTATCTTGTAGAATACAAATATCAATCAAGATTTTTCATGGAGAATATAACTCTCCCCTGGTTTATTCATATTAAAGAAGAAAGGAGACCTTGCAGCCATAGAAGAAGAAAGCACAATAAATTCCTATTGTGTAGTTTTTATGGGTCATCTACATGTAAAACGAGGGCCTAGGGGAGAAATCTAGATGCGTTCTTCCTGCTACATCCAGTAGAGGAAAGAGAATTTGTTGAGATTGTAGTGTTGTACATTGAGGGTGAAGAAAAAATTTGGTGGTTCAGCCATCTCAGTCATGAAAGAATGAATTCTTATGAATATTTTACTGAAAGGCTGATCAAGAATTTTGACAAAAGAAATCATGAGGAAAATAAAATTCCAAAACCACATGTTGCAGGAGAACTTTCATTAGGAGTAGGAACACTTGAATCATTGGAAAGTGGTCTTGATATCTTAAAATTTAGAGTCCCGTGCATTATTCAGGAGACGCATAACGGGGAGGAGACTTATACCAGCGTTGGTGAAATGGTAGAGGAGAAACCATCATCATCACCAGTAGTTAGGGAGGTTATCACACCAGTCGAAGGAACCCTTGTAGCAGTAGAAGATGTTCCCAAGATAAACCAAGGTATGAAAATGTTTCCACTTTCTGTTATTTTAGCACATCATATGGAGGTTTGTGGGGACATGTCATTTCATGACCTAAGGTTAAAACACACTGCTGATTTGGAGCAGCAAACTATCACTATGTTGAGGTCCCTCGATAGGATCAAGGAGGAGATATGCATCCATCCTAGTATGTTATTGATGAGTTTCAAACAACTCGTGGGATTGGAGTGTATATTTTTGGAGGATGGGATGAGCATTGTCCTAAACAGTCCAATGAAGAACTATATGTTCAACATTGAGCATGATCATGAGACAGAAGATGCGCCGTCATGGAGATCAGTAGCACTGTCATTGAGAAGCAGTGATGATTTGGGGGCCCAACCATTATTGGATCATTCCCATGACCATTCTACATATGTAGCAGAGGGTGGGCAGATGGTTGATGAGAGACATCTTATCTCCCATTGTTATGATGGATCTTTCTTAATGAGCACTTCACAACTCAATGAGAATATTTTTCCTTTAGTATACTTGGATCCTTATGGATTCAAAATGGTCATTGATGAGTGGTCTTCATATGGATATCTACAGGAGGCTAGACTTCAACATCCCATGAAGCATATAGATATTTATTTGATTTGGGAGGGAGGTATTCTCCATTGGATGAATACACATGTAGAGCATGAAAATAGACACTCCCCATTACTTGGATGGGTTATATTGATGAGCAAGGGACTGGTGAACCACTTGTAGATCTATCACACTAGGCAGCAGGAGGCAAGGGTGCACTGGCTACTCTTGAAATAGTTTGGTTAGCATGTGACATATCCTATTTAAAAGGGTATGTTGGTGGTTGGGACTTGGCATGGCACTTGCATTATATGTCAGCAAGGAGTTTGGATTTATTTGGGTGATGTGACATTTTTCATGTCAACCATCATGTTTTCACTCCATGGAATACATGATGGAGATGTGATGAGGCAACAAGAGCTATTGTTGCTTTGGCTACTCTTGGGAGAGTATGGGCTAATTTTATCCCATAATTTGCATGATATTTCAAAAGAAGAGGATTGTACATTCAGGGTGAAAAGGGGCCACCCTTCAAAATTGGAGGATAAGGAGGTACTTCCACATAGGAAGGAGTCTCCCACATATGGAAGCATGATGGTCGATGAATTTGGCATGGGGCATGTCAAATAATGGAGTCATGAAGTGGCAAGAGCCTTATCACAAGGGCCAACAGTGTTGTCACTTGGGAGTATGCATCCCTTCATTTTTCATACCAATATGAGGAGATTATCATGGGAGGGATTATCCATGGATCTCTATTTCAGCCTACTCACTATGCATGGTAAGAAATGTATTTCTGAACTTTTTGATCATTTCACAAAGTATTTGCATTCTCTTGCCATATATGTGCAGCGCATTTCTCCATAAGACGACAAATTTCTATTTTGGATTCAAGGTCTCTCTAAGGCCAATATCAGGGATGGAGGAAGCCATTAATTGGATGGGATTAGGCAAGTGTTGTGTTATTATTATTATTCTTAGCTGCTATATAATGCCATTGACTACTTTCTAGTAGATGAGAAAACATGCACAACTAGAAATTTGTTGGGAGACAACTTACCACATGATGTTCTGAAACAGAATTTGGTTAAATTGCACTGTAACCACTTGGGAAACTATTGGTAGCATCCAAAATTACACAAAAAAATTAGTATCTTTCTCATTTGGATCCCATATTATGATAATTTCCTATTCACTTTATATGGGATGGTTTGGGAAAGGACCAGAGAGTGGGTCTTTGAGGATCGAATTTCCTTTTTGCTTCATGAAGACAATTGTATTATAGCCCAACCTCAGTATCCCCTCTACACTTATCATAAGTGGAGAGTGAGACAGTGTGAGTTAGACGATTTGGTCTATCAATTTTAGCTATGCAACCCACCTATATTGCAGGAGCCTAAGGTGGAGGAGCTTTTTCTATGAGTTTCCATTTGGGAGGGTGACTCATTTTGTGTGGATGATAGCTTGGGAATGGGAGCTTCAAATGGGAATGATGGTTCCCAATATATTTCAGATTCCATGCCTCAAGAAGGCCTCTATATAGCATATATTTTCCTCCCTAGATATCCTACTACTTCATGATGAGGGCCATTTGGATTTGTCACCAAAGGTTAGCTTATACACTTGGGAGGAGCAACTTGGAGACATATTGATGAGAAAGCATCTTATTCATTGAATTAGATTATAATATGAGGATTATGCAAGAGGAGGAGAGGAGGATCTTCAGTTCTATCCTTGCAGTGGCTTGAGGACAAACAAAATTTGGGAGAGGAGGACTGTAATATTCCTAAATTAGGACACAGGTAATTTGAATATTAAATTTTTATTTTTTCTCTTAGATACAGGAATAAGAGGGTATGGAGACCCATAAATATCCTTAGTAGGATTATAAGACACTCCTAATGTGAAATTAGGTCATCTAAAGGTTGGGTTGAAGACCCTGATGTGTGAAAATGGGTTGGAGCATGAATATTGGGTCAACCTTGACCAAATCAAACAACGCTGGTATGGAAGGAGTGGCATTCATTGAGGGACAATGCAGTTGTGGAGGGAGATTCCATGAATGGAAGTAGTTGCTTTAATGAGTGGGGAAAAAGGTGAGGAAGCTCACCAATAATATAAGGAAGAGGATGGTAGCCATTGTGGATAGGATTGGATTATTATTTTCTTGTTGGTTTTTTTAGACTTGTTGCTCTCTTCAGCTGCTTATCTAATATTGCAGTGTTGTTTAGCAGAGGGTGTTTCCGAGTGGAAATCCCACCTCTTTCCATAAGCAGTCTCTAGGAATATTATTTCACTACATTTCCACATTCTGACATTAGGAAAAGCTCTATGTTACTTCTACAGTGTAGTTTCTATTGAGAGGTGTGCTGAGTTGCAGGGTGTAGTAGTGGAGAATCGCATTGGGTGTCTTCAGAGCTAGTTTTGGAGTGGAGGAAGGTTTCCTTCCATTGGGAGGCCAGTAAAGAAGCCCCTTGGGATTATTTGATATATTTTGCATTAGGCCAAGGAGTATTCATCCCCTACAACACATTTTTAGTTCAGATCTGTGTTATTTTAGGGTGGAGTTGCAGGGGTGGTTGCAGTGGATGTTTTGGGAGGTGATTTCTTCAGTGGAGGAGACATTCTTTCATCTGAAGAATCTATTGGAGAATATTAGTATGATTATACATCAAATTCATCCACATCTTCTCATTTCTATTTTTGTAGAATACCTTTAGCCCTAGGGCTGAAACTTACATTGGCACATTGTGTGCATTTTCCATAAACCCTCTTGTGTTGTCTTAGGAAGTTGCTATAGTGCCTAGATATGTATGTGTAGCATCCATTGTGGTATATATTAGTATTTTGTTATCATTGTATGATCTATAGCTATAGTTATGCTTAGTATGACTGCGCTATAGAAATTGTCTGGCATTTTGTTTTGTAGCAGCATCTCATATTTGGGAGTGATTGTTTATGGGAAACTTGTTTCCTCATTTCATATGATTTATGCCTCACTATTTTGTACTGATTTGTTGTTCTTATACATAATTTTATCGCTCCATATTGGTCTCCAATATTGATGTGTTGATTTACCCTTCTATTTCCAATTTTATGCACTATATTCTTGTCTTTCCCATTTGGGAATATCACAATAAATGACCAAAAATACATCCTTTTCATTGGTGAAAGTAATGTCCATTTCTCACTGAAAATTATTCCCTGCATTATTCAATATGAAAGGCGTTTTGGTGTACATGAAGGTACCCCAAGGTGTTGTGAAGGTTGTATTTTCTTGATTATCTGAATGAACAATAATTTGATTATAGCCAGAGTATCCATCCAACAATGAAATTCTAGAAGATCCAACTACCCTTTGAAAAATATGGTCCATCTTCGGTAGTGGGCAATTTTCCTTCAATGAAACTTTGTTTAGATTTCTCAAATCAATGCACAAGAAAATCTCTCTTTTTGTCTTCCTCATTGGCACTATATTATACATCCAATTTGAAAAGTGAAGAGGCACTATTATACGAGCAATGAACAATCTATTTACCTCCTGAATAGAGGGCATAAACTTGGGATTCATTCTTCTTAGCTTCTCGCGGAGAGGTTTATGATTCATCTTTAAGGGAATGGTATGTTGAATTATGATCTAATCATAGAATTTAAAATAAGAATATTCCGAAGAAAATACCTCATCAAATTGAGACATAAGCGTTGCATATTTAACTTTCATTTCTGCACTCAAATATTTTTAAATGTTTACAATCTTTGGCTTTTCCGGAGTACTAAGATTGAGATTTTCCACTCCCACTTCTATCGGTAACATGGTTGGTTTGCATGAAACATCAACTTGATCAAAATATTATTCAAAAGGTACCAAACCTCTCGAAATGGAGTTATCTTTCAGCTGAAGCACTTGCATCTCTGCTGCATGGATTTCTTGGTCATCTTCATAGCAATAGTTATCCATTTGAGAATTCACAAACTCCTCTTGTATTTGCAATAATTTTCTGATATGTTTATCATATTGAAATACTGTCCAATAATAAAAATTATTTGGGACATTAGGGTGGTGTTTTAAATTTATATAATACTTCTTATTAGTATACAATGTAATTTTGAACATGCTGGCCGAAGTAGCAAGAGAATCAGCAATAACATTGTTATGTCTTGGAATCAAAGATAAAGTGTACTTTGAAAATGTCTTGAGGATGTATAGCATTGCATTGCAATAAGCTCTCATCCTTGGATTATTTGCCTGGTATTCCCATTTAACTTGATTTATTACTACCTCGGAGGCTCAATATACAGAAATCTTCTTTGCAACCAGATTCTTGAGAATTTTCACACTAGCTATCAAAGCCTCATGCTCAGCTTCATTGTTTGAGCATTCAAAATCTAGCTTGTAGGAGTACATTCAAACATTTGGAGGAATTTCTAATGAATGATTTATAGGACTGTTAATCCACACTACAATTCCAACCCCTTCTTTTCCCAAAGCTCCATCGAAGTCCATAGTCCAGAAACTACTTTCCTCATCTGGAAACTGCAAATTGGATGACTGAAATTTTCTTGTTGTTTGAGAGAATTATAATGTACCGAAAAAAATTTATTCTTTCATTGTTTCATCACTTTTTTTAGGAGATGCACTCAGTTCCAAACCATTTCAAACTTTTTTACAAATTTCTGCATTTTCCAATTTTAAAACAAAATTTGAAAATTCATAATTTTCTGCGTTTTCTTAAATCAAAACTTTAGAAGATGCTGAAAATTCATCATTGAACAAGATAAAGGACTCTAAATCTGTATGAAAAACATGTATAGGATGGTTATTTTTCTTTTCTCGGTTGTTGATCATGTGATTCATCTTACTTTCCCGGTATAGTTCCCTATGTTTTCCAAAGAGAGGAATAGTAGCATAAGAAAAATCAAGCTGTAAGGCACCTCTAAGCTTCACTCCCCATGAATGAGAAAGTAGCATTCCATATCTGGGTAGCATATCAGCCACAATAATGTCAATGAGGATGTTCTTGGCTGGGATTTTCTCTGATGACATCATTAGGTCCTTGATGAGGCCAAGACATTTCACCCTCCCTGAATCAAATGAGTAAAGATCATGATAAGGTCTTATAATTTCCAATCCTAATATTTCCATAATGGAATTGGGAATGAGGTTGTGAGAGTCTCTGGAATCAAGAATGGCATTATGGAGGATAAATTCATGGATTTTGAGGCTTCGATAAAATGGAGGGACTTCACTATATTCTAAATTGCCATCAACAACAGGACCAAAACAAATATCAGGGTGATCATCACTCACATTAACCATGTTAGAAATTTGATCAAGTCTAAGAAACTTAGTGACTTGAGCCGTGTACTAATAATTCTTAACTATTTTAGTTAGAGGAATGGATACTTTGAATTTCGCAATTTCATTTTCAAGAGAAAAAAGAGCAGAATGTTTTTCTACCTCTTTCAACGATGCATCTTTCTTCTTCTTATAAAACTTCTTTATATTTTATTTGACCACTAGAAGAATATTTGTTGCTTTTAACATGCTTCGAAACAATAGGTCCCTTGTCTTTACTTTGATTTGGGGTAGCAACTTCTTTGGGAAGAGCATCTACTTGAGTGTTCTGTTTTTTCGTATTGGAGGTTATAGGAACATTCCTATTCCTCAAGCCATACTGTCTCTGCACTTGAGAAAGAGCATTCTAATATCCCCTCTGATAATATTCCATGCCTACTGATTATATGTCATCATTTGACAAGACAAAATGGTGATCATTCGGTGCAAAATTTCTGCCAAAAAATGGTCTTCTTCAGTGAGGAAAATAGGCTATTGATTTTCCTCAAATAAATGGTTCTCGCCAAAAATTTCTTCTTCGTAATATTCATCATGGCCTTCAGTATAATTCTGCTGAAATGGAGTGTGAATTTCTTGTTTACTTTGTGGATCCTGACCCCTCTGTTCCCTTTTCTTGATCCTGTATTGAGGCTGCTGATTTTGACCCCTAAAATTGGGATTCCTAATGGAGGGTTCAGCTTGTCAATCAATGGTGGAAATTTATCCATCATATTCTCCATGGTCTTGATCAAGGTATCTAATTTTCATTCTGATGAAGTGGATGTTTCTTCTCTGATAGTGACTGTTTTTTCCATCTTTATTTTTAACTTCTTGATGATCAAATTGGTTTCCACGCTCACTATGTTTATCTTTGTTTCCCCAAGAGTTGATGGGTTTCTTTCCCTCAACTGATAGGCCATGTCAGCATGAAAAGCATCAGGATAATGTAGTAAAGAAATGCATGTAGGAGACTTAATATTCTCAAGAATTGAATCATATATTTTGTTGAATCTAGCTATAAAGTCTTGGACAAACTCATTGTGATACCTTTTCAAAGCATTATACTTAGCTAATATATGCAACATATTTTTCTTATCTTCCAATTTAACCATAAAAAAATCAATTAGCTACTATAAGGTACCTATTGAACCGGATAGAAATCAAGCTTGAAAGGCATGATCAGACAAATATATGATAACACCTCAGAAACCCTAGTCTGTCGGCACCACTGATCTGCCGTATCGGCCTGCTCTCAGCCATCCCACACGGCCTGAACACTGTCCATGGCATCCAGATCAGGGGGGGAAGGACAACACCCCCCTTTCAACAACGATGGTACCCACGTAAGCTCGGTGCAAAGCAATGAATCCGCCGGCAAAAGCCAGGAAACGCCGCTTCATAAGGATCCGATCACGCAAACCCAGCCAGAGGCGGAGGCGCCCAAATCCTCCACTTGCAAACCCATCGCGACAGAAAGACCCAAGATCGAACTGCCCAGCCATCGGATAAATGCTCGAATCCAGTACATGAGAGACCATGCTCTCATTGGCAAATTTATCGGCTTCTGGCCGACTAAAAAAGCCCTATATGGCTGGGTTGCCTCCAAATGGAAGCCCAAGGGGCAAGTCTCGCTACAATTAGGTGCAAAGGGGTTCTTTATAGCGATTTTCAACTGCCTAGAAGATAGAAACAGAGTAATGGATGGAGGGCCTTACTTTTTCAACTCAGCTGGGTTATATCTCCGCAACTGGGTGGAAAGATTCAACCGAGACAAAGAAAATTTTAACTGGGCACCTGTCTGGATACGCCTATACTCGCTACCACTAGAGTACTGGGACGAAGAATCTCTCCAAGCAATTGGCAAAGGTCTAGGGGAGTTTATCAAGATAGCAGAAGAAACAAAGCTTCACCGTTACACCTCATATGCTCGCATCTGCGTCCAAATGCATCTGGACAAACCCCTACCAGATGTTGTTAGCATTTACCATGATGATTTTGAATGGATTCAGCCGTTAGACTATGAGCATGTCCCTTTCAGATGTCGAAGATTCCATGCACTAGGGCATATTTTCAGAGATTTCCCCCTCACCACACAAGCTCAGGCAAAATAGGCGGAGGCAACACCGAAAGCGGATGGTTTTACCAGAGTCACGAAGTGAAGAAGACATGGCAAGAAACCTTCAGCGCCAGGTAAGAAACCCTCTCCCTCTTCCAATATTTCTTCCACCAGTAATAGCTTCGCTGCTCTTGCCAACCCTGATGTTGCCTCTGAGATTGATCCTAGTCAGGATACTGCCCCTTCCCAGCCCTCGAATAAACCAAAGCTTTCGGCCAAGCCCAACCCATTGCATTCCCCAGAACAAAAACTTCCTTCTGAAACCAACCCTGATAATCGCTCTGCTGAGATCAAACTCCTACCCTGGCATCCGGCCACAATGGAAGTAGACAACCCTAATACCCAACATGTCTTATCTAATGAAGCTCTGCTCAGTGGAAGTCAAGAGACCTACATGGAAGAGGAATCCGAAGGCCCGGATCTGGGCGAACTGGACATAACAGAGCTAGAGGAAGCTTGCATAAACCAGAATTTTGACACCATCAACCCTCATCAAATTGAAAAATTAGAAAAAGTCTTCTCAAGCGCCCATCAGCAAAAGAAGCTCAGCATCCAACCTGGCAGCCATTGGGACAGTCTCAAAATCACAAAAGAATCAAGGAAAAGAGGGCGAAAGCCAGATTGGCAGCGCACCATTACCATAGGGCAAATATTGGTCGACTCAGGTCGATATCCTAAGATTACAAGGTTCTTCAAACCTCTGACAAACAGTTCCAAATGAAGTTGATCTCATGGAACATTAGAGGGCTCAACAGCCCTGGAAAGCACAAAATTCTCAAAAACATGATACAGAAAGAAAGACCAAATATACTCTTTCTTCAAGAAACTAAATGCAGCAGTGAAACTCTAGGAACAATCCTGACCAAGGCTTGGCCTAGCTGTAACTCAGTAGCAGTGGATGCCTCAGGATCTTCAGGAGGACTCGCTATCATATGGGACACTCAGTCCATAGATCTTTCCAACTTCCACGCAGCACACCACATTATACAGGCAACTGTCCATCCCATTGGATCCAATATCCACGGGCATCTATCCAATGTCTACTTCCCACAGGACCAAGCTCAGAAAATAGCTCTGCTCAATACCATGGCGGATTTAAATGCAAACAGGACTTTTTCTCTATGGATTGCTGCAGGGGACTTCAATATGATCACTAAGATGGGAGAAATAAGAGGGGGAAGACTCAGAGCAGACCAGGACAGCGCCCACTTCAGAGAATTCATAGCCAACAGTTGGCTTATAGACATTCCCTTTTCAAATGGCACGTTCACTTGGAACAATAAGAGAACTGGAAATCAACAGATCGCTTCAAAGTTAGATCACTTCCTCATCTCTGACAATGCTATCCACTTAGGGGGGGAACTTCTGGCTTCAATCCTACCGCAGATCGGGTCGGACCATTGGCCCGTCATGCTCCATTGGCAAAATGTCGGTCTTCAATACAAAAAGCCCTTCAATTTTGAAGCATTTTGGCTCACTCATGCCTCATTCAGAGATATTGTCACTCAAGCTTGGCAGAGCTTTACTCGACCCCCTGGCTCGAAGATGTACCATTTTCAACAAAAACTCAAGCATCTCAAAGCAGTCATCAAGAACTGGAATATCTCTGCTTTTGGAAACATCTTCCAAGAACTCAGAACACTGGAAAGAAAAATGGAAGAAACTCGGCAAAAAATCATTAATGAAGGAAGGACTGAAGAGCTCGCTACTCAGGAACAAGACTTATACAAGTAGCTAGAAGAGAGACACAAGCAATAAGAACTCCTGTGGCGGAAAAAATCTAGAATAACCTAGTTAAAGGAAGGGGAGAGGAACACAAAGTTCTTCCATAGATCAACCATACAAAGAAGGATGCAAAACCGCATTCCTCATATAACCAACCAACAGGGCGCAAAAGTGGAACAACAAGAAGAAATCGAACAAGTTCTACTGGATCATTTTCAGAGCATACAGCAGGAAGACCTTTCAGTAGACCGACAGCCGGCCATAGACCACATCGCTCAGCTCATTCCCAAATTAGTCACTGATGAGCACAACAAGATGTTACTCTGCCCGGTCACTCTTCCAGAAGTTGAAACGACAGTAACTCAAATGAAAGAAGGAAAGGCACCCGGGCCAGATGGCTTCACCTCTAATTTTTTCCACAATTTTTGGGATCTTATTAAAGAAGAAGTATGGCAGCTAGTTGAAGAGTCCAGAGCTGCTCACTGGCTCCTCCCTTCCTTAAATTCCACCTTCATAGCTCTTGTACCGAAAGAAAAGCAGCCTAGCACTCCAGAAAAGTTCCGGCCTATAGCCCTCTGCAATGTGATCTACAAAATCATCTCCAAAGTCATAGCCAACCGTCTTAAGCCTCTGCTCCCTCTCCTCATATCGCCAGAAAAAACTGGGTTTGTAGAAGGACGGCAAATCGTGGACGGCATCATCCTCACGCATGAAGTTATTCACTCTCTAAAAACTTCCAAGAAGCCAGGTATGCTCCTTAAAATCGATTTATCTAAAGCTTTCGATAAGTTAAGCTGGCAATACATTCAAAGCATCCTTTCAGCTTTTGGTTTTGACAGAATGTGGATAAGATGGGTTCTATCTCTCATTTCTACACCTTTGCACTCCATTCTTATCAATGGCATCCCTTCTAAGCCATTCAAACCGTCAAGAGGCATTAGACAAGGCAACCCACTATCGCCCTTCATCTTTGTTCTCATGTCGGAAGGTCTCAGCAAGCTCATCCATAATGTTGTCCTCTCTAACCATCTGCGTGGTCTTTCTCTTCATGGCTCTCTCACCACCCATCAACAATTTGTTGATGACAATATGCTATTTGGGTTCCCTTCAGTCCAGGAAGCTAGATCCTTCAAAAAGATTCTTAACCTCTTCTCCACAGCCTCTGGTATGACTGTCAATGTCTCCAAGTCCCAGCTCTTCTTTTTTAACACCCCTGCTATTATCCAGTCCAGCATTACCAGAATTCTAAGCTTCTCTCCAGCCCATCTCCCATCCAAATATTTAGGTGCCCCTCTTATTTCCACTGCTATCAAAAATTCCACTTGGAATCTTCTTTTGGAAAAAATGGAAGCTCGGCTCTCCTCATGGACTTACAGAGCGCTCAACCTCTCTAGAAGACTTATCCTCATAAAAGCGGTCCTGCAATCCATGCCTCTATATCTGTTCTCTGTGCTTGCAGCTCCAAAGTGGGTGCTCAACCAAATCAGAAATCTACAACGACAATTCCTTTGGGGTTCCTCAGAACAAAAATGCAAATGGGCCCTTGTCAATTGGAGCACGGTTTGCTCCCCCAAAACAACCGGAGGTCTGGGGCTCAGAAATCCCATACACAGCAACGAAGTTATGGGGGCAAGACTGTGGTGGAACTGGCTATCAAACCCTCTGAAACCTTGGGCTAGAATATGGACAGCTAAATATGCTAATAACAGGCCGCCTGAAGACCTGATCAGACTTCACCCTGGAGCAGCTGGATCACTTATATGGAACGCCGCCAAACAACACTTCACCCTCATACAGCAGCACAGCTTCTAGGAAATAAGAAATGGGCACACTGCTAGATTTTGGACAGACTCCTGGCAGCAACATCCTCAACTCACTGACATTCTCAGCCTCTCCAATTATGATCGACCCAATCCACTGGAAGAAATCAAAGTCAATCAAAGCTGGACCCATACTGCCTCCAATGATTTTAGGCAATGGAAGCACCCAACCTCAATCCTGCCCAATGCTCATAGTAACATACAGGCAACTCTTCAACATGAATTGCAACAAAGGAAAATAAGATGCTCAAAGGAACCAGATATGCTCCGCTGGGGTTACTCCCCCAAAGGCTTGTTCACTATGAAAGAAGCCTTCTCTTTAATGCACCCTATCCAGCTTCCAAAAGATAGGCTTTGGCAATTTGTCTGGGCTCCAGGTACTTGGCCTAAAATCTCTACCTTTCTCTGGCTTCTTAGTCACAGAAGAATCTTAACTTGGGACAACTTTCTCAAGCGTGGCTTCAGTGGCCCCTCTCAATGCCCAAACTGCAAGCAAGATGACGAAACATCACAGCATCTCATGTTAACTTGCCAACTTGCTCATCAACTATGGGAAAAAATATGTTTCAGAAGTCAATGCAATAAGCCAAAAGGAGACCTCATCACCATTATGCGCAATTGGCCCCAGCGACCTTACAACAGTTCCATACTTAACTATCTCTGGCAGTTAATCCCTGGATTTCTCTTCTGGACTCTCTGGAAGGAGCGAAACAGAAGGTTATTCAAACATCAAAAAACTCCTTTGGACATCATCTGAGAAAACTTCAGCAAAAATCTACAAGAGACCCTCACTCTCCATACATGGTAGGAAGAAGATCTCCCCAAACAACCAAAGGAAGCAGTTGTATGGAAAAATTGGCAACTGCAGATATAGACCAAGTCTAGCACCTCCAAGCAAAAGTATCCTGACACTTCAATCCACTGGACGCCTCCTCCTCCAGGCATCTACAAATTAAACTTTGATGGAGCCTCTAAGGGGAATCCAGGCCCAGCAGGCTTTGGAGGAATCTTCAGAAACTCTCAAGGGAACACTCTTGCTATCTACTATGGATGGATAGGCTGGGACACTAACAACTCGGCAGAACTGGAAGGTCTCTGGCAAGGACTTATCCTTTCTCACCTATACAATCTTTCCCCTATCATAGTAGAAGGAGACTCTCAGATCCTCATCGCCATAGCTACTCAACTTATTCAGGGCACCAGAACCTCCAAAGTTGCCAATAGTTGGAGAATGGCCTCTCGTCTCGACAATCTCAGCAGATGGTTGGTCAAAAATCAAGCTATATCCTTCGTTCACACCAGAAGAGAAGGTAACAAGGTTGCGGACCTCCTAGCTAATCTAGGAGTCGAAAGAACAGACACTCTCAACCATGGCCCTCTTCATACTATCAATGATAAGGTTATACTCCAAAATTGCATCAACCTGGTGCAAAATGATCAAAACTCTCCGGATGCGGATGAAAAATAAACGCATAGGGATTATTGGCTTCGGCCATTTCCCAACGCTCTCGGCGCGTGGTAGCCACATGGCCCTCCACGGCGCCATAATCACCGCATTTACTCTGCTTGCAGGTTGCATTAACTCTCAATGCCGGCATTACATTCTCCCTGTCCCGCCTGGCTCGCGCATTATGATACCTTGCTCCTGGCTCGACGAGCTCACCGTCTCTCTGTGCGTTTGTATGGTGACCTTGGACGAGATCACTGTCTCTCTGAGCGTTTGTATGGTGCCCTTGGATGGCGCATGCCCTGCCCACTGCGCTGAGCCAAGCGCTCACACAGTTACGGGCAGGCGTTGCTCGCTCTACAGTTGTGTCGAATTCGAACCGAATGCACATTTCTCCAACAACAATTTCTGCTCAGGTGCTTCTATTGCTCCTCAGCAAAATTCCAGCACTCCTTTGCAGCTCGCTCCGGTTTCTTTCTCTGCTGTTGATCCGCTCCAGACTCCCAAGCCTCTCGAACCTATGCCTCTCGGCTTCACCATGCCTCGACTCAGGCAGCGCATGACCGCTCGGCATGGAGGCACGAGAGGAAGATCGTTTGGCGATCGCCCCTCATCCAGCAGGCATTTCTCTGAGATTCCTCCTTTCTGTGACCATGGCCATCCTCCAGCCTCTCCTCCGCCTGTCGCTCCCCAGTGCATCTCCTCCCCCGCCCCTCAGCCTGCCAGTAGTCGTTTCATTCGACAAACCACTCAACGGGCAGAGTTGAAGTTTGACAGCGCTTTCAATCGTCCCTCCATCACTGCTTTCATCACTGTTACTTTGCGTGAGGACACCACCCTTAACCCTCCTACCTGGACTGTCTCCCATCCTGCTCCTTTCGACCCTCATCCTGTCCCTGTCGAGCTTCGTTCCTCCCCTGCTTCCTCACCTATTGAGGACTTTCCCGAACTGGCAGGCTTTGCCAATCCCCCCTCTGGTCCCTCTCCTCTGCAGGTCAATGCTGGAGCTGAACAGGCCGCTGAAGAACGCAACAAGAAAAGTGAAGTGGACGACCCTGAAGCTGATTACAACTGCCCAATAGTGGAGGAAAAGCCATCGCCTACCAACTCCATCTGACTTAGCAATGCCTTGGCGCAGTATGGTCTTTCAACTTGTTTATCTTGTTAGAAATGCTGGTTATCTACAGTATATTACAGTTTTCTGGTTTTCGTTTATGATAGTGCTAGTTTTTTGCTACTGTCTCATAACAATCACTAATATTCCACCGGTTTCCCTGTACAAGGGCGGTGAGACTGTTACTATAGAGCTGGTTTCCCTATATGGGCAGCTTCGTTCGAGAACTATGTTTGGCTTTCAAGCCCAGTCTCAGGCTAGTACAGCTGAGCTGAGGTAGTTTTGTATTATTATATATACATAAATAGAATTAGTCCGATTTAGAAAAAAAAAAAAAAGGTACCTATTGAACCATCTGTGAGTGAGCGAAACCATTTCATTACCTCTCCAGAGAAACTATGTGCAATGATGCACATCTTGGCATCATCATTGAGGATTTTTTCAAGATCTATGAAGTCAATCACTTTGGAAACATACTGATATATTGTGACCTTTGATGTTCCATCAAAAAGAGGAAGCCTCTGACCATAATTTTGAGATAGTGGAGTGAGCTGAAGCATTAGGATCAACGGAGAAAATCTCACCATGACTAATGGAGGAGGTGGTGGACATGCTGATGGAGTGAAAAATTGTAGAGGTAATGATGGAATGAAATAAGGGATGGATTATGTAGTTGTATGAGAAGGTTAAATGACAGGTGAATTTTTTTTTTTGTTGTTGATACTGAAAATAAGCCTTCTTTGAAGTTTCTTGAAAATTGTCCACCAAACCTTTGAGTTTGTGAAAATTAGACCACACTTCACTATCAAATTCGGATTCAAAAGATTCAGAAAATGGTGCAAAGGACTCAAATTGAAAGTATCAAAGGTGGCTTCTAAAAGAAAAGTTTCAGACTTAGTTCTAAACAAATATTTTTGATATTTTGAACTATAGACAAAATATTCTGGAAAAAATCTTGTAGGAAGAGAATTTGATTTGAAAAGTGGATGAAAAACTCTTCCAACCTTCTGAGACTTGGTTTTATGTTTTCTAAAAATAATCTAAGGGTCATACAA
This sequence comes from Pinus albicaulis, assembly GCA_034641835.2. Classification (NCBI taxonomy): domain Eukaryota; kingdom Viridiplantae; phylum Streptophyta; class Pinopsida; order Pinales; family Pinaceae; genus Pinus; species Pinus albicaulis. The sequence goes on along the minus strand of CM076578.1, from coordinate 966,854,255 downwards.
AATTGGTGAGGGATTTTGGTCTTTGTAATATCCCGAAAAGGAGAATACATTAATATAAAAACACAGTAGTTGGAAATTAAAACAAAGAAAAAATAATCTAAATAAACCATAAAATAGACAGAATAGCTGAGCCTTTTTATTAATAAGGAGGTGCATAAACCAGTACAATAGTGCTCAAAATATGAGAAAATCAAGCCAAAAAAGTGGCCTAGAATGAACCTGAAGTGCTCACACAAGAGGGACTGCGTAACTCCTAGGCTGCTGGAAGGAATACTGCATTGTCCCTACTACAAATGTCGAGTTTGAAACTGTTGGAAAATATAGAAATGTAGATCTAGAAGTTTTAGAGCTCTTATGATGCTAAAATTTTATATTTGGGCTCTATGATGGATACCAAAGATAAACCAAAAAGGTATTTCTAGATCTAGAAATCTAGAAAAATAACCCTCTTAGGGCTTGCACTATAAAACTATTGGGTATGCAGATCTACTACATGAAATGAAGAATATATGGCTGCAATAATGTACAATCAACTCAATGCAAGAATGGTTGATCCCTTCTCTAGATTATTGAGCTAGAAGCTAAAGATGTAGATTCTCCTTCCTCCTCCACTAAATGCAGTTTTTGCTACACAACTGCTGAAAAAAATTGTGTTGTCAAGGAGGGAGGATCTTTATCCCATTTCTAAATAATGAAATGTAGCTTAGAAATGATGGAAATAGTGAAAAAAGAGTGAGGATATGGCCCCTCATAGGATTTCTAGCTGAAATACTGGAAACTTCCTTCCTCCTTCAGATCTACAGGACTGGAGTGCGCAATACTAGAGGGGACTACTGCTACATGGAGGTATAAAGTAAATGTCTAAATGTCGGATATGGATATGTTGCTCCTGAAAGGCTAAAATTGAAGAAAAAGGTGAAAGGATGAATCCTCCATCAATTTCCTAGCTAAAATGATAGAAACAACCTTCTTCGCTCAAACCCTCAAGCAAGAATACGTTATTCTTGATACTGAATGTGCATATGAGAGTGGATGAATGTGGCACCAATGCCCGATGATGAATGTTAGCTCAATATACCCTTCCTAGAGTAGGTAATCAAAGTCCCCCATGGGTAAGGGTGGGATTTCCACTCGGAAACACCCATGTGCTAAAAAACACTGCATACTTAGATAAATAGCATAAGCGTGCATAGAAATGTCACATGAAAAATCTAGATCTAAATAGATCAAAATAATAATACAAAGCCTGCCTCTATTTTTGCCTTCATCTTCCTTATATAATTTTTGAGCCTTCCATAGTCCTGTCCCACCTCATAGCTGTGTTGTACATATGGCCACTAACCTCCATGAATATTGTGTTGTATCTCCATGTTATCCACTATCTCTGCATTTAATTCCCACTCTCTCTGTCATGTCTGCATTAGATGTACCACTTCCTCCACTCTTTCATCATTAGTGCTTTATGATCTTACTTTTAATGCACCATGATCTCATTTGACTTCCTCCAAGATCTCCATGATTTTACATTAACGATCCATGATCTCCACTCTTCCTTCATTTAAGAAGCTACTCCACTACTCCATATTGTAGATCTACATCTGAATTATCCACATTAATACATCAAAAGTGGATTTTATTCATATATCAGTTTTATGGGTCCCCCCACCCTCTTATTTAATTAATTAATTAGATAAATTAAGAACTATAATATTCCAATTATTTTATGAAAAATTGGAAATATTACAGTCCTCCCCGCCAGAATGTTTCTTTTCCTCAAGAAACTGCAAAAGTAAGGGTGGCATGGTGGAACCCTAATGGCTAGCTCTGAACTCGTTAATGGCGGCATGGAAGAACCCTAAATTTTGATGTGTTTCCTCTGTTGGTTTGAACTTCAAATGGTGCTTTGGTCACGAGACCCATGGCCTTATGCATGTGGGACACCCATGGACAGGTAGGCGGGCCAACTCTTGTCGAGAAACTCATCTCTTCATGTCTTCTTACACTTTGCGATTTTTCTTGGACACCTTTCTTCCTTTTAAACCCTTTTTTCTCATGAGAAGGGTTCTTTTCCCTTGTTTTTTGCGAGTTGGTTTCACTGTGGGGGTCTGATTTTGGTAGGTTGAATGGGTTTCTACTTGTTTTTTAATTTTTTTACCTTCATATTATTATGGATGTTTATCTCTTGGCACTGGTTTTCTACTTCTAATGGTCTGGGAAGCTGATGAGAGGGTGGTTTTGGAGCTACACAGCATAGTAAGTTTTCTCTTTTATGCCGTAGCTATGGACTTCTCTAGTTTCCTGGCTTTTTAGTATTCATCCCCAGTGGATGTAAGTCCTATGACCAGTGCCTTTCTACTTACTGTTTTCAATTGGCTGGGTCTATGGTCTGTGTCAAACTTTCAAATTTTATCGAGCCCATTTTAGTGGGGAGCTCGGGGGGGATTTATTTTCTGAGACTCTATATATTAGAGGTTTTCGGCCATTTATTTTATGCTGTCATTTTCTGTCTAAATCCCAGGTTTCCCTCTTTGAGTCGAGTTTTTCTGCTAGTTTTTTGGGTGGTTATGGCTGGGGGTTTCGTTGGGGTTTCTACTAGGTTTTGCTCCATGGGTAATGACAAGGAGTTTGTTGATTTGGAGCCTGAAGCTGAAGATATCTTGTCTGTTTGGGGTCTAGAACCCATGAGCCGTAACCTGGATAAGGTCTCCCTTCCCACTCAATCATATGAAGCAAAAGGTGGGGAGGTGAATGCTAAAGGGAACCTAGTGGTTGGATTTGCATCCCTTAAGAAGTTTGACTTTACCATCCCTTACCGTCAATCGGTGGAGCGTACTAGTATTAGTCCCTTTCAAAAACCCTTGGATGTGGGTTTTTCATCTTCCTATGCCATTCCTTTGCCTAATTTTACGTGTTTCTCGGATCTAATGTGCCCCTTGAACACTATTTTTTTGGGGGTTTGGAGGACATTCGCATCGGGGCAAGTGTTGAAGGTGCAAAGGCTGGTAGAACTTCTTGAGGCTCTAACATCTCGATCGATCCTTCTAAGGCTGCTCAAGTGTCAAGGTCAGAACGCCATTTGGGTCTTGGGGTGTCAGCACCTTTGGGGTCAGAGGACTTATACATGTTGGAATGGGTCTCTGGAGGGGGGATTTTGCAGTTCTCACTCGGAGGGTTGAGTGGGGGTTTTCTGGATTTTAAGGGAGGCATCAGTTTCAGTGAGGTTGGGCATCAAAGACATGATATCTCGGGCATTTGAGAAGGCCTAAGTTTGGGTCATGCTCAGGTGGGCTCCAAGACCAGTCAGGAAAAGGTCTTTCTGGGGGTCGAGCTGGCTCAATCTGGGAATGGTGAAGGTCGATCTAAAGTTAATTCATCTGGATGAGGTGCGCGGTCTTCGAATTTTTCCGTGAAAATTGATGAACACAAGGGAAAAAAAAGGAAAAGGGGAAGAAAATGAAGGAGATTTCAGAGTGTCTGAACTTTATTTTTGGTGTGGTTCTACATTTTGATATTGTTATGGCTACCTCTAAACTAATTCTAGTGGTCAGGGCCAAAGGTAAGGTCTTCTCGGTAGATTACATATTGGATTGGATACAAAAAAGTTTGGTGTAAGCACCTAAAGGTGGGGAATAGGTGATTAATTTATCTAAAGGATGGTATATGGTGACATTTAAAAAAAATGAAACGTTAGAATGGGTATTGGCACGAAAATTGGGGTTTGGTATTGCACCCATTCTCTTCAAACAATGGACACCCCTCTTTGATGCAAACATGGAAAGAATGTATGAAATTATGGTTTTGGTGCGTTTGCTAGCATTACCCCCACACTTTTGGTTGCTGGAGGTTTTTCGAGTAACAGGCAACAATGTGGGAACTTTTCTGGATGCTGACATGTCATTTTTGGAATCCAGAGCAAGGAATACTGCACTAATTTTAGTTAAATTGGCTCCTATGGAAGGATTGATTGGGAAGATAATACTGAATGTGGATGATCATGTAATTGAGCAGCCTATTGACTATGAGAATCTCCCCTTTCGCTGCCATAGATGTCACACCTTGGGTCACCTGGCTAGAGATTGTCCTCTGGTTTCAAAAAAATTCGTAAACAAAAGAAGGACCCTTCACAGCATGATAGGTCTAGATAGGATTTTATGGGTCTAGGAGGACCATCTGAAGCAGAGATTGAGGAGCATAGGATACCTATGTCTCAGCAGGGACATCCTCCGGTGGGGGAACTGGCTCAGATGCTACCGTGGTTCTGTAGTTCACATCGGCAGAAACACTTTCGGAGGGTAAAATTAGAGCTCTAGAGACAACGACACACATGGAACTGGATGAGGACGTTGTAGTGGAGGTGTCGTGGACAATCCCAACTGATCCAGTGTCAGATTTAGTGGGTACTCACCCTTTTCCCTCCTCTCCTATTTTAAAATCTTTTGATCTATTGTACAATTGTTTAGATAAGCCTGGTACCTCTAGGCTCTCTTCTTCCTAATATATATTTGTTAGGAATTTTTCTATGGCCATGGATAGTGTTATTACCACCATACCCAGCCTCTCCATTAACATTGTTGCCTACAATATAATACTAAGAGAAAATAAACTGTTATAGAAGGAACTGTTTAGGGGGCTGGGGAAATCACCTTTTGTTGAGAAAGGGAAAAAAATCAGGGGTAGGAAGTCTGACCTATCCAAAGTGAAACTCAAGGCCAGTATTGAAATTTTGGATGGTAGACAATTATCCCTAAAAGGGGTTCTTAGAGCAACGAAGTCCTAAGAACCTATTTCAAAATAATTGTGATCTCTTTCAATTGTAGGGGGTTAGCCAGTGAACCAAAAAAACTAGCATTTAAAAGTATTTTAATATGAATCACCCAAATATCATCTTGCTCCAGGAAAATTTGGGTTCTCGGATGTAGATTTCTCTTTTTCTTTCCTTTTTTATCCCCAAATGGACCTTTATTCCCTTTGATGTGAGGGGTCGCTCTGGGGAGATGATGACTGGTCTTAAGAGAAATTCAATCAATGTGGTCAACTGCTGGACTTCGGAGTCATTGATTGGGGTGGAGGCCTTCTCTATGGAACTGGGATCAACCTTCTTGGTGATCAACATATATGGCCCCTGTGTGGAGAGGGCCTCTTTCTAGAACTTATTGAAAAGGAAATCCTTTATGAAATTCCCACAATTGATTGTGGGGGGTGATTTAAATTTCTAAATATGCAAAGAAGAAGCCTGGGGCCCTTTAGCATGTATTGACCTTGTAGTCAACTATTTCTTGAGCTAGCTGCACGATGGGCACTTATTTGACCCCTCTCTTACCAAAATCATGCCCACCTAGAGGAACAACAGGGTGGGTGAGGCTCATATAGCCAAGAGGTCGGATCAATTTCTTCTAAGTGATGATTTTTCAAATAGTCTCATGGGTTTTTTTCAATGGGTTGGCTCAAGAATAATCTCTGATCATTCCACCATTTTCTTAGAGCTTAAAGGACCTTTAAGAAAACCTCCCGCCCCCTTAAATTTTAATTTGGGCTAGCTCAAGGAGGAGGATTACAACCAATTGGTGGTTGAAATTTGAAGACATACTCTGGCCGAGGAAGGAAAATCTCATGCACATGATTTTCTTGATAACTTAAAAATCATCAAAAAATCCACCATTAACTGGGCTAAACAAAAGGTGTAGACAGACTCTGATTCTACTAACAACATCAATGAATCCCTGGGTGTCTTGTATAATGGCGGGAAAAAGAGATTTGTGGATGATGAGGCCCAGAACGGGATCAAAGAGCTGGAATCGAGAAGAAGGAAAATTCTAAGGGATAGAGAATAACTGTGGCATCTTTGGAGTAGGGCCATTTGGTTGAAGACGGGGGATGAAAATAAAAAATTATTTCATAATTATGCTAAAGGACGGAAGAACTCCAATACCATCTAGGAAATGGAGAAATCAGAGGGGCCCAAGGTGAATACTTCCAAAGATACCTCCTCTATGGGAAGAAATCATTTCAAAAAACCTTTATGCAGCTCAAAATGAGGTCAATATAAGGGAAATCATTCAGGTGGCACAACTATTCCCTCGCTATCCAGATGAGGAAAATAATAAATTTAGTTTGGCCCCAGTGGAAAAGAAGGAGATTGAACTCATTATTAAATCATTAGGGGAATTTTGAGGTCTAAAATGGGCCTACTAAGAAAAATGTACAACCAAAATATACTTTATAAGAACCAATAGGATTCAAGATGATGATGTCAACCATGGGGGATGATTCACCATTTTTTAAGTAAAAAGGTAAAAAGATTAAAAAATAATAAAATAATAAAACTAATTTTTCAACTCATATTTTCAAATTATCTCCCAAATTTTTTACTGAAATTTCGAGCATAAGTACTCATTAGATGCAATATTTAATTCCCCATCTAAGGAGTACCCATGTTGCATAATTTTGATGGATCCTACTACACGAAATATGAGAAATACATGAAAAACATGATTGTAATTAGGTTTTTCATGTATTTATAAATTTTCATGTAGTAGGATCCATCTAAGTTATGCAACATAGGTACTCCTTGGATGAGGAATAAAATTTTGCATCTAACAAGTACTCCCGCTCCAAATTTGAGCAAAAAATTTGGGAGATAACCTGAAAAAACGAGTTGAAAAAGTAGTTTTTTCTTTTTTGCCCCTAAATTTGATGATGTAATCAAATCTTATTTTATTATTTACACTATTATTTTATAATTTCCTTATGAGGCCCATTTTATACCTCAAAATTCCCCTAATGCTATGTATGCTGATAAAAGCCCTGGGCCAGATGGATGGACGGTGGAACTTTTCCAACATTTTTTTGAGCTTATGGGGAATGCTATTACTAATGTAGTGGAGGAATCCAGATCACAAGGCCTCATCCATGATTCCATAAAGTCAAATTTTTTGGCTCTCATTCCTAAATGTGATGCCCCCATATCTTTTGATGACTTCCATCCTACTTCCCTTTATAACTATATCTATAAAATTATTTCCAAAACAATTGCCAATCACCTAAAGCCTATTCTTTCCAACTCCAAATCAAGGGAAAATTTTGGCTTCCTTGATGGCAGACAAATTCATGAAGCCATTGGGGTGGCTTAGGATACCCTTCACAGTATTAAATTATCTCACAAAAAATGCATGGTTATCAAGATTGACCTTTCAAAAGCATATGGTAGGATTAATTAGATCTATATGAGGCTGTTATTAACCCATTTGGGGTTTCACATTGATTTTATTAATTCGATTATGAGTTGTATCACTAATATTTCTTATTTTGTTCTTATTAATGGAGCAACCTCTCAATAAAAATAAAATGGGATTAAGACAAGGCTGCCCTCTATCCCCCCTTATGTTTCTTTTGGTAACAAAAGGTCTTATTCAACTCATCCACCAGGCTAGATGTGAAGGAAATTTGGGGGTATATCGAAGTCGCTCCTAATATTTGTGTTACACATCTACTTTTTTGGATGACATTTTATTATTTAACAGAGGCAAAAAATGTGATATCAGAACCTTAAAAAATATTTTGGACCTATTTATGAAGGCTACTAGACTCACGATCAACAACGAAAATTCCTCCCTATCATATGAAGGTATTTCAGAGGCCAACCTGTTATGGACACTTGAAATACTCCCATTCCTACAGGTGCCATTCAACGTCATCATCAAATATTTGGGGTTCCTACTAAAACCTGATGGGTATCGTAAATAGGATTGGTTTTGGTTTATATCTAAAATTGAGAAAATAATTAATTTTTGGAGTCACAAGTGGCTCTCCAGATCAGTGATACTGGTTCTGATTAAATTGGTTTTACTTGCAATCGCAGTCTACTAGATTAGCCTAGCTTAGGTTGCTACTGGAACACTTAACAAAATCAGAAGTATTTATAGTATATTCCTCTAGTCAGGCAAGGAGGATAAAAATGTTCTCCCTTGGGTGGCCTGGGACTTGATAGCTAAACCCAAGGAGTGGGGGGTATTTGGCATCAAACAATTAAATACTTTTGCTTCTACACTGGTTGTGAAGTCCATGTGGAGAATTACTTTAGAGAGCAATTTGTGGACCTTGGTCATTAAAAGAAAATATATTGACATGGTCACTTTGGATGATTGGATTCAGACTCTGGTCAAAGAAATAAAGAGAGTCTCAAACATCTAGAAAGCATACATTAATTTTTTCAACTTAACTGACCATGGTCTGGTGTGGAATATTGGAAATGGGAAGTGATGAAAAATTGGACTAGACCCCTGGGTGGGCTGCAATGGTAATTCCTCCCTATCCGATGGGCTCATGGAAATTATTATTCAAAAAGGCCTCAGCACTCTCGATCAAATTGAAAACCCTGGTAGAACCAATTTATGGATCTAAGAATGGAAATAGGTGAAGGAGGTTGTTCTAAATCCTGACTGGGTCGGGGAATGGCAGGGCTAAATTGAGGAGTTGGAAAATACCTGGGTTTGATTAAAAGACTCTCCTGATAGTCTTGTTTAGATACAATTGAAATATGGTTCTTACTCCCCCAAGTCCAGATATGCCCATCTAGTGGTGGCCATGGAGGTGGGGAATAAGTAATGGTGGTACAAGGCTCTGTGGGAGATAGAATGTCCAGCCAAGACTATCCCTTTGTTCTGGAACATCCTTCACCAAAAAGTGCCAACATTGGACACTCTTCAGAAACTATTTACCACAGGTCCAGGGTGGTACTGTCTCTACGAAAAAGAGGAGGAATCCATTGATCACCTTTTCATTAACTGCCCTTTCTCTAAGCAGGTATGTATCTATAACCTGTCCTTATTCAAGGTGGATTCATTTTGGACGAGTATCACATGTAATATCATATGGAATAACTAGTAGGAACAATTAAAAGACCCAAATCATAGGTTCTTAGCACTAATTATCTCTTGGGTCATGTGGATTTCAAGGAATAAATGTATATTCAAAGACTTGGTCTCCTCCCTTGCTCTTGTGGCTGGTGAATGCTCTGCCATTTTCTCAATTTCTTCTTCACCTTCAGGGGTGGGTCGTGCTAGACAAGTGTTGTGAGATATTATTACCTCAGGTATTCCATGGGCCTATTTTGATGAAGCAGCTTCTCAAGGGATCTATGGGGTTGGCATGATCATTCATAAAAGATCAAATATTTCCTTTGTGGCCTTAGTGGGACTGGGTCCCCGAACAAACAATTTTGCGGAGCTTCCACTACAAGAAAAAATGACATTGGTCAGGGTCATGCTTGTGACAGACCTTTAAGGTCTGTCACCAATGTCACATATGGTGATTGTCCTTAAAAATGCGTCACTGTAATTGTATATAGTGGTAGTCCTTTAAGGTTCGTCAGCAAAGCCATTTTCAATGACACTTTTAGTGAGGGTCGTTAAAAGACCATTGCTAATTCTCTCTTTGGTGACACTTCTAGTGACGCACTTTTAATGACCTTCACCAATGTTTTTTTTTTTTTACTTTTGGTGACAGTCAAAAAATGTTCATCATGATTTATCATTCCAATGAGTTTTTGAAGACGCTATGTGCCTGTTAATATATTTTTTGTCAAAAGATAACGATTTAAGACCATTATTGTGCAGTAATTTTTTATAACATGTGCAACGTCATAATGGTTAGAGTCAGTCAATTTGCTAAGAATTAATTAGTGCGTATCATTTCCCTCACGTAATGACTAGTCAAATATAGTTTTCCTATTAGTCAACACATGATTCATATCTATTAACTTTATTACCTAGAAAATTCCCTTTAGATAAAGTTCCACTAGTGTGTGTAGGAAATATATTATTTAATACTTAATCAAACTATGTCAATTCTATTAATGAGAAATTCCTAACACTCCTCATTAATCTAGGCACACCTTAAATTAATGCTTTGGCAACACACTAACATTTCTTAGCACCTTTCATGTCTTGGAACATCTTTGTACCTAGAACATATTGTCATGACACTAACACCCAAGCACATGGTGGCATGCACTAGCATAACTTAGTACTCTCCTAGCATGTGTTGGCATGCATGTAGTCCCTAGCATGCCCTGTAACACCTTGGTTACAATATGCATTGACATACATTAGCACATGACACACAATGCCACTTGGAATGTATTGGGACCTATTATTAGTGTGCCTAGCATGCCCCTTTTGAAAAATATAAAGTCCCAACTTATTAACCCTCTTATATGTTAATTTCCTTTCATTTTAGCTTGGTTTGTCCTTTTGTTGCCCTGACACTTCTTGACACATATTAACATACCCTGGCACCCTACACATCCTTAGCACCTGGAATGTATTGGAATATCTTGGCACTATTTGGAAAATATAATTAGCATACCCTAGAACTCCCTATCACACTTTGGAACTTATTGACATGCCTTTATATTCCATGGCATTCCTTGTCAATTCTTAGCATACCTTGTCACTCCCTCCTTGGCATGAAAAGTAGCACTCATTAACAGTAGTCCTTGGCACACGTTCCTCATATTCATTAACTTCCATATATTTTTACCTACTGCTCCCTTAATGTTTTTTCCTAGTACTCATTAACACTCCTAAACATGCGTTAGCACTCTCTAGCACACCTTAACACTTTTCAACATGACCTTCCACTTCAAAGCATGCATAACACTCCTTGACACATATTGGCACTTGGAAAGTCTTAGCATGTATGGAATACATTGAGATGCCTTAGTATGATTTGGCGTGGTTTAATATTAAATTTATTTGAGATCAATTGTTGGAAGGTAGATGAGAAGCAACAAAGGAAGACCTGGCACTTAGAATGCAGTAAGAATTTTCACTTGGCACATATTGGTGCCTAGTGTTGGTATGCCTAGCATGCCCCTATAGGAAAAGGTAAATTTTTGAATTATTAACCCTCTTATGTGTTCATTTCCTTGTAGTTTAACTTGTTTCTCCCTTTTGTCACCTTGATAGTCCCTGGCATGGATTTCCACACCCTTTCACATCGTGGCATGCCTTATCACTTGGCATACCTTAGCATGTTTGGCATGCCTTCACACTATCTGCCACATCTTAGCATCCCCTATCGCACCTTGGCACTCATGTCCTCACAACTAGCCTTTACATTTTTTCACAACTTGGGAACCCAATCAAGTCCTTGGCCACTACAGTTCATGTGACAACATTGGCTTGCTTCGACTGCAACAACTTGACCAATTGCACCTACTACAAGTAGATTGTGCCTTGTTCACCTAAGAACTGCCTATAACTCATCTTACCCACTTATGTCCAAGTTCAGCTTGTCACACTTAACTAGTTACCAATATAATGATCACATGATATAACCATGGCCATAAAACAACTAAGAAACATAGCTTACACAGGAAATATTTCACAATTATGTTCAATTAATATAAACAGTAGAACATTGACTGAGAGTTTACAAGAACCACAATATGTACAAGGCACACAAGATATAAGCTGACACAAGCCAAGTGCCCCAAAAATTATACACAACAATGTACAATATGAAATTATCTAGAATATTTTAAAACATGAGCATGTGGCCAAGGTGTGCCACTTCTCATAAAAAAAAATAGCTAAAGGCAAAACAATGTTGTGCCTAGCACAAAGTGATCTCCCTTTGTCTAAACCTACTACGTCAACAACCATAGGCTTTCCTCCTGTAAATCCTATTCTAAACTTCTCTTAACACACTTCATCCTTAGAACACTTGAATTCGCTGACACTCCCTGGAACACACTCTTATTCGTTCCTCTCCATGCATTTTGACCTAGTTATCCCTTGATTACCCCAACACTCTAGTTTAGCATGCATTGACATTTTCCGACATGTGTTAGCATGCATTTTCATTCCTTTACATGCCTTGACCCTCCCTAGCTATCATGCCCTCACAACTACCCTTACTTAATTTTCAACTTGGGAACCTAGCCAAGCCCTTGCTTGACTACAAAATCTTAACCAAGTTACAATTATTACAACTAGACTATGTTGTTTAATTGTGTAACTTGGGAGGTACTCCACAAGCCTAGTGAGATGGATTTCTATGAGTTTGGTCACAAAAGGCTTTGTGGGAAAAGAATCCAAGAAAATGGATTTTTGACCCAAGATGGGGTTTAAAATCTAAAAGAAAATTAGAAAGGAAATTAATATTTCCTAAGGTCTAAGTGGATAAAACCCATAAGTTCTAGAGGGTTCCTAAGAGGTATAGGAAAAACTATTTAAGGATTCCTTTGGATGAAGGAAAGAAAATCAAGTGAGAAGGAGCTAATTTTATCAAGGGGGTGAAGAGAGATCTAGTCATAAAGAGGTCATGGTCATTAGCATGTCTAGCATTCATTAAGATGCCTTAGTATGCTTTGGCATGGTTTAATGTGAAATTTGTTTGAGACAAATCATTGGAAAGTAGAAGAGAAGTAACAGAGGACGATATGGAACTTATAATGCACTAACCCTTGCCACTTGCCACTTATTTCCACCTAGTGTTCATGTGCATAACATGCCCCTCCTAGAAAATTTAAATTCATGGCTTGTTAACCCTACAATGTGTTCATTTCCTTGTAGTTTAACTTGTTTCTCCTTTTTGTTTCCTTGATAGTCCTTGGCATGTATTTTCACACCCTTGCACGTCTTGGCATGCCTTAGCACTTAACACATCTTAGCATATTTTAAATTCCTTCGAACTATCTAGCACATGTTACCATTCCCTAGCATGCCTTGGCACTCATACCCTCACAACTAGCCTTACATTTTTTCACGACTTGGGAACCCAATCAAGTCCTTAGCTACTGCAGTTCATGTGACATTTGTATGCTTCATTTGTAAGAACTTTATCAATTTCACCTACTACAAGTAGATTGTTCCGCTTGTTCACCTAAGAACTCCCCATACCTCATCTTTGGCCACTCATGTCTAAGCTAAAATTTTCCCACTTAAGAACTTACCAAGACAAGGATCACATCTAGCCATGGCCATAAAACAACAAAGCAACATAGCTTACATAGGCAATATTTGACATGTTTTTCCAGATCATATAAACAATAGATCATTAAATGAGAGTTTGAAAGGACCACAAGATAGATAAGACACACAAGATATAAGTCATCACAAGCCAAGTGCCCAAAAAATTATACACAACAATGTACAATATGCAATTGTATAAAATATTTTAAAACATGAGAATTCAGCCAAAGTGTGACACATGTCATATAAAAATAATAGATAAAGGAAAAATATTGTTGTGCCCAACACAAATTCTCCCTTTGTTTAAAACTTCTTTGTCGAGCCCCTTGTCGCAATCGTAGGCTTGCCTCTTTCAAATCCTATTATGAACTTCTTCTAACACACTTCATCCTTGGAATACTTGAATTCATTGGCACTACCTCGCACACACTCTTATTTGTTCATTTCCATGCATTTTGACCTAATTCTCCCTTATGATTCCTTGACACTCCTTAAAACTCCTCAACATGCATTGAAATTGTCCAGCATGTGTTAGCATGCCTTTTCATTCCTTGGCATGCCCTGACCCTTCCTAGTTATCATGATGTCACAACTACCCTTACTTATTTTTCAACTTCATAACCCAACCAAGTCCTTGCTTTACTATAGGAGCTTGACCAAGTTACAATTACTACAACTAGACTATGTTGTTGAATTGTGTAGCTTGGGAGGTACTCCACAATGTTGGTGAGATAGGTTTGCGTGATTTTGGCCACAAAAGGCTTTATGGGAAAATAAACCAAGACAAGGGGCTTTGGACCCAATATGGGGTTTAAAATATAAAAAAAATTAAAAATAAAAAATAATATTTCCTAAGGTCTAAGTAGATAAAGTTCATAAGTTCTAGAGTGTCCTTAAGAGACCTAGCTAGGAAAATATATTTAAGGAGGCCTTATTATGAAGGCAAGAACATCAAGTGAGAAGGAGATCATTTGATCAAGGAGGCCAAGAGAGATATAGACCTAAAGTAGGTCAAGCTATAGGGCTTAGTAAGCATTGCTAAAGGAAGGCCATGATCATCCTCCAAGAGTAAGATCACCATGCGAGGGTTCACAAGAATTTCACATACCTTAATGGGTTTCAGATAGGAAGTAGGATGACATGTTGTTGTTTCTCTAATGGAAAATCAATCTCAAGAGAGGTGAATCATGAGAATTTTGGCATGTGATTTCAGTGGTGTTTTAGTATTAAGGATGCATCAAATTTTGAAATAGTAGAAAGGGTTGAGACCCTACCTTGTGGTGGTTACTAGGTTGCAAGGTCTGTGATAAAGACTAGCACAAATGGAGGAGGGTCTACACTAGAATTTAGCGCTAGAAAAAAAGTAGTCGCAAGTGTAATATTGACTGAGGTAACTGTAGTTTTAGGGTCATAGAGGTCTAAAGTTCTGGTTAATATTTAGTCAAAGAAATGACCAGAAGCTATGGATCCATATGAGCTAGCCTGAGTCCCTTATGGAGGAAAGAGTTGACGTTTTTTCTATGGGTGGATATGATTTTTTCTAAAGAAATTAGAATAGAGGTATTATTCCCTATTTAGGGAGGTTTCCTAGCATGTTCAATCTAAAAGTTATGCCATTAAGGTTGTGACAAATATGCATAGAAGAAGAGAGGTTGTGACCCTTAGAGAGAGGTTTATCTCTCCAATATATACCAAGAATTTGGAATATGGTTTGTAGAAGTATGTGCGGAGATAGAAAATCCAAAGGAAGGTGGAACCTGAGTAGAATATGGAGTAGAAGAAATGTGCCATATGAGGAATGTATTGACATGAAGAGGAGTTGATTTTTTTGGACTGTCCATGGAATTTTGGACAAGTATCTGAAGCGGTCTATAAACAGTTATTCAATGGACTATTAATGGATGATTTGTGACCCTAGTTCAGTCATCTACAAATTGTTAGAAGGATGATAAGATGAGCAGTTCAAATTTTTTCATAGATTGGACAACAAATAAATTGGTACACAAGAATAATGATTTTGAGAGGACTCAAATCACTATTAGGTGGCATATTTGAAGAGTCCTAGATGAAGGCAATGTTGTGGGCACTAGATTAGTAAAATAATTTACTGTGGTTGGGAAAATTGTTGGCAGTAAAAGTAAAATTGGAGGGTTGTTGGGTATGTTAGTCAAGGTTGTCATTGATGTCAATATCACATTTTTCGTGATGGAAAATTATTATGATGTGTGATGTTTCCTAAATTTCCATTGATCATAATACCCTAATGATGATTCCTTGAAATAACCATGAAGATGCCCTAGATCTCGGATGATGTCCTTACTCTTAATAATGAATTCTAAAGATTCCATGTCAATCACGTGCCTATGATTGATGCTCATAGTGATCTAACCTTTAAGTGCTAATGATGTATCTAATATACAAGCCTTGATAACTTATGAAGGACTATACATGAATGATCTTACATTGATGAAATATAAATCTCATGATGGGCTCTTTCGATGGAAATTAATGGATGTTGCATTATGACATGGTTGGTAACATGATTGATGCTACGTTATCACACATAAGGAAATACATAATTATGGCATGGACAATGATGGGAGATATGACATGAATTACCTCGCCATACTTGATGACATATAATGACATTGTTGGGTACATGACAATGGAGAAGCCATTTATGAATTCTTGCTATCTTAATAACCTTATGCACTAAAAATTCCAAACAGTCATAAAGAAAATTAATTTTTGGCATCTTGAAGACATTATTTCAAAATGGCTCCTTCACCAACTTAAAGAGGACTCTTTCCTCTTTCCATCGAGCCCCTCATATGCCCCAAAACTCCCTGTGGTTAGAAAGATATTAATTTTTGAAGTTGTGCAATAATTTTTTTTTTAGCCGACCTGTCCTAGCTCCCAATGTCGGCCCACCTTAGTGATGTGTCTCCTCACGCAAAACCAGTATAAATACATGTTGTATCTTCTCATTTTATTCATCCAATTCAGTAAAAATAATAGAAATTCACATAGAAAATCTATAGAACAGCAAGGAGGATGAGGTGACATAAAGGAAGATTGTTTGGGAAATATTTTTTTATGGTTTTTGGGTCTGGAACACATATTTCTAGCCACTAATGTATTCAAGAATTCATATGATATAATTTCATATACAAAGTAGAAAAATGAAAGAGAAAAGGAGTTTCTGGTAGACGTACGAAGAATTTAACTCAAATTGTATGTGGTTTGGACCATACTAAAATATGTGGACAAGTGTCATCTATGGAAGCTCAGACCTCCAATAAACTTGGAACTTGTTAAAACTAGTTTTGGGGTGTGCAAAAATCGAAAACAACAACCTGTGTCAAGTATCTTCAGGAAGGAAAACCACCAGTGACAAAGAAAAATCTAATTTTTGTAAGAAAATCGGACCCGTAACTTATCTCTTGGACCAACATTTGACTTTAGTCTTGGTCCTATAGCATCTATTGGAGGAATAAAAATTACAATCACATGTGGTCAAAAAAATGTTGGGGAAGCTCATTAAAATCTGAATTTTGTGTCAGTATTGGACATAAATCAAAATTTGGAAACGTTGAGGACAACTGCCTAAGATACCTTAGAATTGTGGCTTACCTTTGTTGTGGAGAGTCTTGTGGCTTAACCAATTGGATTGGATTTGTGGGCATTGCCAAAGTAAAATGGTAGACTTTTAAACAACTTGTGTTGAGCTACTTTTGTTACACTTTGGAGCATCTTTAGAATTATTGTTAAAGCAACATTAACATCACATCTTGAAGAATATTTTGACATTGAGAGCGGTATATTCGGCATAGTATTGGGCATAGTTTGGTGTAGAATTCTTGGTAATATTGATATGCATCTTGAAGCAGGTTTGGAGTTGTCTTGAGATATTATTGAATACATCTTGAAGCACCTATTGAAGAACTTATGAAGAAATACCTTGTTGGGAAAGTAAAGTGAAGACTCTCTTAAGAAGTTCTTGAAAAAGTCCTCGAAGAAGTTGAGACCAGGTGAAGAACTTGGGCTACCAATTGAAGACATCTTGAAGGTACCCCTGGAGATCATGATACATCAATGATGTCATTGTGAATTAACCTTGGATATCTTTGTTTGGGTATGATGGAGAGCAGTGGTGATGCCTTTTATAAATAAAATGTTTTCATTGATGATGTGATGTGGAGACTAAGTGTGATTGGGCTCGTTGAAGAAGAAATTGGGAGTCATGAAGAATAACCAAACACATCTTGATGAAATGAAGCTAAGGGTTGGAGACTAAGAGGTTGGATCCTTTTAGAGACAAGGTTGGTGCCTTGGAGGATAGGGTTGGAGCCCTAAAGGATAAGAGTCCTCAAGAGACCAGGTTGGAGCGTGTAACAGAGATTGGGTTGGAGCCCTAAAGGTTGAAGCCTATACTAGAGATATGGTTGGAGCCCTAGACGTTGGAGCCTAAAAGTGACAAGGTTGGTTCTTTGGGAAGATAGGGTTGGAGCCCTAGAGGTTGGATCCCAGTGAAGTCCAAGTTGGTGCTCGGCATAGTATAGGTTGTTTCCTAGAAGAATTGAAGATTGGTGCCTTCATCTAGGGTTGGAGCTCTATACTATTGTATTGTATTTATTTTAAAGAAGATATTAATAAAATTATTTATTCTTATTATTCATTTTCTGTTCTAATTATAAGATATCTAAACTGGTAAAAGTAACAATTGATAAGAAATATTGGTTCAACCCCCTCTCAGTATTTCCAACAATTGGAATTAGATCCACTACCTTCATTCAAAGCCCAAAAACTTGAAGTTTTATCATTAGAAAATAAACGACAAAGCCAAGGAATAAAGGCTCCAAAGCATGTGAAAATGTCCCTTCCTCTGTTAAGAATTTGGATGTAAACTAGGTCAACAAAGCTCCATTTTTCAATGGAAATTTTGATATATGGGAGATAAGAATGAGGAATTTCTCGAAGACACAATGAATTGAATTTTGGAAATAATTGATTATTGATGACATGATGGATGAAAAATACAAGGAGTAAAATACAAGAGTAATGAAGGAAATTTTGAATGGGTTACCAAATTTTCTGAAGGCCAATTTTGAAAAAAAATTGTCAGCAAAAGCCATATGGGAAAAACTTCCTGATCTTCACTCAAAATAAACATTGACAATGATCTCTAGTCATGAAGATGATGGAAAACAAGAAATAATTCCATAATTCATCAAGGAAGATGAAGATAAGAGAGATGCCAACAAGGATAAAGAAGACCTAGAAGATGAAAAGAACAAAGAAGTATTTAAAGAAGATATCCTGAATAAACTTATGTTTTCCATGGAAGAGATTAATAGGTTGAAAGAGGGAAATGAGGAACTTAAGAAGAAAGCACAAGTTGATGATGAAAACAAGACAAGGAAGGAAGTTGACCTTGTCAAGATGCAAGCTCAAGAAAGAGATGAAGAGCTCACTAAACTCAAGGAGTAATTTCATCAAAACAAAAGAAAGCATCATGAAGAAGTCATATCAATGAAAAATAAATTGGATAAGACAAAGGAAAGGGAAGAAACTGTCAAGCCACCTTGAACAAATTTGAAGCAGAGATTGGTCAATACAAGGAAGAGGTCTCCCTTCTTAGATCTCAACTAGAAGAAGCAAGGAAAAAAGCACAAGGAACTGAGAAGGTGATGGAAACATTGGCATTCACAGAAGGACAAGTTGATGAAGCAGAAAAGGAGATAAACACAATGATATTCCAAGTAGAAGAAGACGATGAAGATATATTTAAACTAAAATTAGTCATCAAAATTCTCAAGGATGAAACATGTGAAGCTACAAGAATAAAATAAGAAATGGAGAGCAGTCTAGAAAATGAGAATGAAGAAATATTCATAATAAAATCAAATATCATCTCCCTTAAAATCGAAGCACACGAAGCAACAAGGATGATGGAAGAAATGAAGAAGCAACTACTCATGAAAGATGAATATTGTGAGCTTTCTAGCATGCATTAACACTTTCTAGGATTCCTTGCACACCTTGGAACTCCCTAGTTGTCATGCCCTCATATATAGCCTTACGTTTTTTGCGACTTGGGAACCCAACCATGTCGTTGAAAAAATAGTGTTGTGTCTAGCCCAAAGTATCCTTTGTCTGAAACTTCGTTCTCTATCCCCTTATCACAATCGTAGGCTTACCTCCTGCAAGTCCTATTATGAAATTCTCCTAACACACTTCGTCCATGGGACACCTGGAATTCACTGACACTCCCTAGAAGACACCCTTATTCCTTTGTTTCCACACACTTTGAAATAGTTCTCCCTTGTAATGCCCTGACTCTCCCCAACACTCCTTGGTATGCATTGACACTATTTGGCATGTGTTAGCACACCTTTTTTTTCGACTTTATTTACATACCCTTCCTTCAAGGGCATCCTCATAGGAAAAAATCATTGTTGAAATATTACAACAACACCTATTGGAAAATAGCCATCTTATCCCCTATAGCCCTTAATACCTTCTCAATGCATAATTGAAATGGCAGAATGATAACTAGACCTAATATAGATCTCAATGTTCAAGGAAAAACTGAATTAGAAAGAATCACACCATGGCTTAAGCATTGGTAAAATCAATGACCCCCTTTCAAGATTATGACCTTGATTTTACCATTCTCAAATTTTAGATTTGAAACCCACATTAAGAAGGGGAGATTTTCACCTTATCCTTTGCAACCTATGCCTAACATCAATCTATCCAATGGACTAGCCTAGATATTAGATATGTTGGGTGTTGGATTTCTAGAGTACCCAATCAATGATTTTGAGGCTAACTCTCTAGCTCCAACTAAAATTTAGTCATATTGAAGAGGCAACTTGAAAAATACTGCTAATAGGAGACATTTTTCCTTCCTTTTGATTTATTTAAAACAAACTTTAATTCCTCTCCTTTCCTATCTTCTTTTTCCATTCTCCAAAAAAAAATTATTAATCTTATATCATAAAAAGTTTATATAGGTAAGCATTGCAATCATTTTCCTCAACTCATGGGGTACCTTTACACCTCAACCCATGCAAGTGGAGCTAGATCCATGGTACAACCCATCACACTCTAATGTGGTTTTAATTGTCTCCTCAAAGTTAGGGAATACTACACCTTACAATGCCAAATGGATAAGCCATCTTAAACTTGTGTGAATTTTCCCTTAATGGAACACATTATAGTTAGTGATCATATAAAATAATGCACCAACACTGCTAACGCACACCAAAAGTCCAAGATACTCGTAGATATGGCCTGCTTTTAGACTACATCACCATAAAATGCACCTTCAACTTTGGATGTCCCAAAAAAATTATATCCTAACCCAATATGGCCTAATTTTTAGATTTTTGTAAGTCACTCCTTATAAAATCCTTGCACCTCACTAACACTGTATGACAAATATACTCCAATGATCACCTTCCAAGTTTCAACACATCCTTTTGAAACACAACAAAACCACTTGCATATGTTGCAACAACCTTGCCAAATTATTTAGTGGGTCACACATATATTTCACATTTCTTCTTCGTGTTGCAAAGTGGTAGTGCGAAGGCTATGGTATCAACTTTGATCAAGGAATGTTCACTTAATACTATTTCGGGGAAAATCACCCTAGAGGTTTGTTGGGTTTAAACCTCCACAGAGCAGGGGCATGCTACTTAAGAAGGACTCACACAACCATACATGTTCATGAAAAACTAAATAGAGTAGATCGAGGAAGTTACCCGTAGGTCCTACGGTTGAAGCAGATCCCGCAGGGTCCAAACCCCCAACAACCCTTCTTCCTTCTTAACCTGAAAGACAAGAAGAAAAAAGCACGAAGAACTGGTTGTATAGCATATATCTACTCTAAATGCTAGTGAAATCCATATGAAACATCAGATAAACCATAATGAATGCTTAAATAACAATATTCTCATATATGCAAGCAGACACTAACACGTATATTTCGGGAACAAGATGGTACTTCTGTATTATAAATAGCATGTACAGAAATAATGAGTGGAGAGATCACCTTAATCCTTCCACGATCTTTGAGCAGACAGTCGTCCGGATCCATCCCACCCTTGCCTCGCTAAGATTCCTTCCAAACTGGTGCAAACGAGATGACATATAAAGAGATGAGCATCTCTAGGAAACAAAGGTTTCCTTTAATGAACTGGGAAGTGCAGGAGGCACAAGAATTCAGACTTGGATAGGGAATACCAACAGAGTATAATATCAATAAATTCTCTCTCTCCCTTAGGCCATGCACATGAGGGGATTTTATACTCCCTCAAAGTAGTTTCAATAGTTGGAAACAGTTGGCCACGTGCTGGGGTGGTTGAACTACCAGAGTAACCATCAACCCAGCCCGAAAATAGGGATTTTTTATATATTTTTTAATGATTTTAATGGCATACACGGGAAAGCACATGTGGACTCACGTATACACACGGAAAAGTCTGGGCATAACCGCGTATGGGGAATTTAACACTGTTTTTTAGTGAATTTTGTCCAAGTCTGTAGGAATGGGTGCCCAAAGCCATAAAATAAATCATGAATCATATGAAGGTGAGAAATTATGCTATAACAAATACCATTACTAATTTCCTTCATGCAACTCTTGAAATATCTTAATTTTTCTTCATAACTTCTCACGGTGCTTAACTTGCTTGATTGTACCACTAAGTGAGACTACAACCCCCAAACCTCTGTAACAATTCCACCTCTTCAACCCTTTTTAGTGTCTTCCTAGACATGCACAAAATGTAACACTAGCATCCAAAATGTGCATGCTCATTTCATCTTTTAATGCTTGGCTGAAACCACATTATCACATTGCTTAAAATGAAATGTTCACATTTGAAGGAAAAACACCTACTTTGCTTATGACAACCTAAAATATGCAAGTGAGTTCGAGATGACTTCATTTTCTCAAGATAAAAACACATGGTCTTACAACCCCATTCACACAACAATTTGAATATATTTAACCTAGAAAGTGGTACATATGCTAGTCCTTTCAAATTTTTCATATGACATTCAAGAAACTAATACTTCTGTTTTAACTATCAAATCCACTTATTATATACTCTTTTTTGTGTACACCCACCTAATATACAAGAAAAATTAAATTTTTTCAATGTAACTAAGCTAAAAACACATGTTTCCTCTATACACTTAAATGTTTTCAACACAACCAAGTTAAAAACACTCTTACATTCAAATTCCAAAAATACATGTTTACTTTCGTAAACTTTAACAACAAAAACATTACAGAAAATTAATAATCTTAAAATTAAATCATTATTACTATAATAATTAAGCCTACCCTTTCCACCACAACCAAAATCATGCACTATATTGTTCGTTCCTCAAATACAATAAAGATATGTAACTGAAAATAAAAAATAAATTAAATCATTATTATTATAATAAATAATCCTACCCTTTCCACCACAAAAAATCATGCACTAGCTGATTCCCTCAAATACAAAAAGGATCTTACTATGTAAGTGAAAATAAGAAATATTGTAATTATTGTTTTTCAAGAAGCGAAATTTAATCATTTTTGAAAAAGTTATATTAATTTTGCATTATGAAATCTTTCCCAACCCCATTCTTTGTTTAAGATCCAGAACAAGTAGTATATGCTAGATTTTCATAAGGAGGGCACAAAAATGGGATTGAAGAGAGTTGCGACTTATGGTTTTGCTAGCAGCAGACCCGATATAGAACCCCACCACCAGATTTTCGACAGCACCAAGGTATGTTCCATGTTCAAAATCCTCTGTTTTTTTGCATCCAACTCTTGTATGTTTATAAATTACTCTTTGTGCTTGATATTGTTACTATTCACAGGGATGGCATTGTTATTTTATGAGTTTGAGAGACCATTTATCAAAATAAAGGAGCAGTAGGAGAATACTCGAATGCAAGGCTTATATGCTGAAAATACCAACATTGCGACCGTCAGGGGGGTTACGATAATCTTCGCACCTTGTTCGGCCTCAAGGGAATAGAAAATATACTCCAGAGCCCTGACAATGATGTCACCATCAGTAAGTTCTTGTTCCATTTATTCATTCTTTATTTTCATATTGTTGGAAACCCTTAAATTTTGAAAATAAGTATAATTTACTTAGAAAAAAGGTATGATTCACAAGTAGAAATTACTTAAAAAGATTTGTAGATATTTTGCAATGCGTGAAACAAACAAATACTGTGTGATCTATTCACTCTTTATTACAAACAGTGAAGCCCAATGGGCTATATGCTCTACATAGGTAGATGCCTACCTATGAAAGCTATCGAAAATTGGTGAATGCATTAAGGTGTCACCAATTGCATGCTCTGCAGGGATCTACTTTGTGTAGAGGTACTTGTGGCAGACCTTTCACTGGCCAAGAGACACCTGCTTACCTACTCGTATACTCATTCCTCAACCAATTTCCAAAGCTCCATAAGAGATGCATTTTCCAGTTCTAGTGCTAACACCCAAATAAACAAAATTAAATTGAAAGGAAAGGAAAGAACATTAAGCCTTAGCCCTTACACGCAACTTTTTACCCCTCAAAATGCATTTGCATTTTCAACACATTCTTTCCAATAGTTAAGCTAATCTTAAATCAAGGAAGAAAAAGGGAGATTTTTGTAACAATTAGGAGGAAAAAATCAGCAATCAGAAGCATGCATTCTCCAAAATGTTTCTAAATATAATAATATATATACATGAAAATTATATTTTTAATCCATTCTAAAAGGATGTTGTTCCAAGATCCTAGGTTGGACTTAGACAATGCGCATGAGCATATCTATCTTGCCAGTGATGTTAGCACATAGTAAGAAAATACTATTTGTGTTTGTGGGCCCTAGATAAGGGTTTTGGATATAGAAGAAATCGAGTAGCACAAATAAATAGATTTTTTCGATACCCATTACTTACACCTCTGTAGGCTGGTGTTGTAATTGAATTCATGCCAAAATATAGAAATAGAGGTGTGAATCATACCCTACTGCTGGAAACAAGTCTGAAAATGAAATATCTGTGTGATGGATCTAGACTTTCGAAAGGTGGTTGCATCATATGCACATCAGTGACATCTAATGGTATGTGGCTAATATGCTCATCCTTATCCTATTATAGAGAAACAAGGAAACATAAATAGGCATTAGCTCTAGAAGCATTATGGTATGACTGAGTTTGTAATGACACTGCCAAATATTTTCCATGCAATCTGCATAAGAGTCACAATGGGTAAACCCACGTTTCTATAGGAACATGTGGTTGAATGTTAGCCCTTATCAGATCCATATATCTTGTTTATGTAGTGCTAGATATTGCATACTTATTTCCATTGAGAATTTGGAGGGATAGAGATTAATTTAAATTCTCTTCTTGATAATTACTTGTGAGCTTACTTGAGTAATTTATGTCTTCTCTTATTTAGCTTATTTTATCTTTCATCAAGTCAATTATCAAAATAGACGAGACACAAAAATTAGGCTCCTAGAACTAGGGAGAAACCTCTCCCTCTTTGAGAGGAAAAACCAGAATAAATTATTCTTATAGATCTTCAAATGACAAGTACCATGACCCATACTTAGACCCTTGATCTATGGATGCTTCCAAGACCTTGTTACTTATTCTTTGTTGATATTCCATGTTGATCTTTCTTTCTTGCACAAATCTGTATTTTCCTTTCTTTTATTAGCTGCGAGAGATTTACCTTCCTCTCTTTTCCTATCCAGTAGTGACCCTTAATTTTCACATCCACTTCATACCTTCATACTGCAGACCTGATTCTATCATAAAAAATAGGTGCATATTAGTGAGATTGCCTGAATCTATTATTCCAGACTTGACAGCAACATACATACATTCCTCCGCATCATGGTAATCCACACACATCATGGTGATTTGTTGAACTTAACACTATTCCATTTCATAGAAAACAACACTTATATACTGCACTTTTACACAGAGGAATCCACAAAATTCACCTTTAGAAATCCATTTTTATAACTTTAGTAAATCCACATTTTATATCTCCTTAAATCTAGATATATATCACTCCTGAAGTTATCCGCAATTTGATTCAGGCTATCCGCACTTTTTGCTTCAGTTAATGGTGGCATTTCTATTCTAGAGACTGCAACTCTTTATTATATTTCTAGTCATCAAGTATATACGCCTGATTTTTAAACTTAAGTCTCCATTAGATGTTGTCAAAGGTTCACATTCTAGCTCATATATATATCCTTAGTGTATTACTAAGAAAATACGCACTTAGTCACATATGTAGTACACACTGTATCTCTTAAAAGCCCACATTTTTATTTTTGAGATTCACCAAAAATCTTACTCATATAAACCGCAGAGGTGTGTGTGTGTGTGTGTGTCTATATATATATATATATATTGCACTTGTAAACTCTTTTAGGCCGACCATAAAATTAGCTAGAAGGTTGAATTATCAACGACTAATTAGGCGGACGTGTAGCTGCATATAAGTTGACTTTTATCATCCATCTCTAGTGTTGAGTTGAGTCAGTTTCAAGCCATCCTTTTGCGAATTATTTTTCAAGGTCTTGGAGCATCTCTTTTGACTAGATCCTTCATATATAAATGATACTTAATTACATTTTTATCTAGAAGACAAAGCCTTAGATAAAGCTCAAGAAGAATTCTATTTAACTTATAATAAAATCTTGCTCATGAAACCCATGAAGAAAGTACAAAATACATTTTATTACCTTTGTCTTCTTCTTTACATAAAATACATAATTACATAGTCAATATGAAGACCGACCTAGTTACACTTTTCAACAATCCCTCTTAACTAGGGGGGTTTCATACAGGTACATGGTCACTTTCAAACTGAAGAATCTCATAAGAAGAATCTGATTGATAATCACATCTATATAGCATCATATCAACCAACATTGTTCTAGTGCAAGACCTTGACTAACAACACCATCTCTGAACGAGACAATGGTATACAATGTTTACAAGACACATGTAGACATCAAAGTCATTATCTCTCCAAGGTACATACCCCACCTAGGTGTTCCTAGAGTATGACCTTCTTGGACTATTCTTCTCTTGGGTAGCTAACCCTCAAATAATATCGGTCCTTGACTACTCTTATATTGAATACCCGATATCATTATGAAAGACTATCTAATGTAATATGATTACCCAATCCTCCATTCTTTCTTCCAGGTGAATACCAGAATGATGTGTTTATCCATTCTCTTCACATGGCCTTCACTAAGACTTACGCCTATTAGTCCTCTTCTAGTGCATGACACATGTAATAGAGAATTACATACATCACTCCCTCTTAACACAGAAAGGACATACTTCAAGTTTCTTCCAAATAAGAAACTTACCAATAGGATCCCTATCAACTAGGGTCCTACAGTAGAAATCCAACTAGTCAGGAAGAATTCCTCCCCTCAATTTCATGTATTTTGATATTGAGGAATCTTCAACTTTTGGCTTCATAGGTCATAGATCATCCATCAATTTTAGTCATGATTCATCTCCACCATCAGAAAGTGATTCATAATTATTTATCATCTGTTCCATCATTATGTAATGATGCTTTCCTTCAAATCACCTCCATGGATCATACATCCTTTCTCATGATTAGCAGCCCTGCAAAAAATTCATCCAGATAAACAAAGACATATGAACTTTTAAAACAAAAGTTACCTCAGTGATGACCTTTCACCATGACATGTTCCTGTTGGTGTCAACATCCTTTATTCAGATTGACACATCTCCTAATGATATGCTTTATCAAGGGTCTTCTTCTTTACCAGACTTCTGTCAAAGTCTACATATCTTCCTAGTAGATCTCCTAGTCACATCTTCTTGGCTTCTGGATGATAACTGCCTTTAGACAAGGTTTTATTTCATGATCTATTCCTTTCTGCACATTCTTCATTCCCAAGAACTTACAAATTTTCTAGTTCCTCATTCATATACAATAACCTCATATTCCATGAGGATATATATATGTTGATTTCATCTATCAGTGCACCGAGAGATACTCCTTCGTAGATCATACTTATAAATACAGAAGTCCATTACCTACAACCATATTACATGACTTCACAGTATCCAGTGTGTTAGGTCCCTGTAATTTGGTAGATTGGAAATGACCAAATAGACATGGGTAACATCAAACCAACTTTGGAGTCCTAGTACCTAGCCTTCCTAGACTCAGAGAGGGCTCTCTCTATATATGTATAAAATATATGACTTGTTTGATTTAGGATGTTGATTTTAGGCTAGTTAAAGTGATAGGGTTTTCTTGTTTTTTTTTGTTTGGTTGGGTAGGTTGTCAAGTAGAATAGATAGAGTAAGATAAATTCAAAACATTGGACTATGGGGTCTGTGGAAGGCTTTAAGAAGACAACAATGAATCAAGGGTGTTTCATAGGGCAAGTTAACAAATCAAAATGGATCTTAGTAGCTTATGTGAGTGAAATGAACATTAAATTTGGGAACATAGTAGGTTTAAAAGGAAATTAAGAATCCTTTAACAAATACCATAACAAGAAAGGCCTTCAAGATAAATATGCTTGAGAAATAACCAAAGGACAGCGCAGACCATAAAATTCTCTAGTCAAACTTCACCAAGTAAACTTCAAAATAAAAATCCAGCAAACCTTTGAGAGAAGGGAACTCCTAAATTCTCTAGTTATTCACCTTTAGAGAAAGAAAAAATTCAAGATAACACATTAGTAATGATCAAAGAGCAGGGAACTCCTAATTTTCTTCAATCAAAATATAAAGAGCTTCAAATTAACTAGTGAAGATGGACTAAATGATAGGGAAAACCATAAACTTCTTCAGCCAAACCCTAATTAGTGAACTTCAAAGAAAATGCCTTGAAAAAAAATGTTTAAGCTACACCAAAGGACATGGAATACCATAAAATTCTTTGGCTAGACTCCAATAAATTATTTTCAAGGAAAACAAGCTAAGTGGAACTAGAGAGAAATTAAGAATTCTCTAATCAAACCTAGCAGAGGAAAACATTAGAGAAATAGAAGCAGACAGACTTAAGGTTCCTCTAATCGCATATCTTAAGCTAAATTTTCTATTCTATTGCAAGAGAAATATGCACAATATGGAAAACATAAGAAGATAAGTACTATATTAGAACAACATCACCACTAACCAATTTCATGAATCCTATGAATATGCTTGCTCCATTTCCATTCAAATCAAAACATTCACAAAACTCCAAAGCCAATTTCTTCACAACTCCGAGTCTATGATATTGAACTAAAAAATCAACCAAAAATCAACCTGAGGCTTACATGCAGTATTTAACTACCAAATGATGAAGTAAACCCTAGCTAGGGTTTTAGAATTCATTAATTACATAATAAATGCATTTGGCCATTGAGACCATACAAGGCCCAAGGAAAAAATATCCCAAACTCATTAAATGCAAAAATGACTTGTAACATAAATCCTCAGCCAATTTTAGAGATATTGGTCTTTAAAACCTCCAAAATATATTTTTCAATAACTCCTTGTGTCTTTTTTTGAATTTCTAGAAAGGGCGTAGCACCAGGCCAAGGGCGCAACGCCAAAACTGAAAAATTTCCCTTTTTGCAGCTGAGTTTTGGAGGCCTTCTCGGTGTCAAAATGAGCTCCATGATAGCTCATTGGAAAGCATGTCTTGTCTAGTTTCCAAATATTCATTCAAGTTTTAGAATGGATTCCATTTTCCTAGTCAAAAATCCATTCTCCCAATACTTCTCAGGGCGCAGCGCCAGTGTTGAAAATAGGGCATAAAGGTGTTTTTAGGTGGTATTTGGCCCTTTTGAAGGACTAGTTTTGCTCCAAATGACCTGAAATTTTCTATGGATGATGTAATTTCCATGAAGATAATGAATATTTAAGCCTTTTTCCGTTTAATTTCCCCAAAGAAGAGCGCACCGCCAGTGGTGCTGTGCATTTGGCCCTTTTTTCTGCTAGCCAAACAGTAAAAAACTCAAAATTTTCACCAAGTAACAAAATTTGAAATTTACCTTGTTGATCATGTTTGGGATGCTTGGAGGGATATATAAGCAAGTATATCAATATTTTCCTTCTCTTTTTCCTCATTTTGTGCTTGAATATTTGCAAGGAATTTTTTGAGCTTGGCCCTTACAATTCCGTTCCTCATGGCATAATGTCTTTACATCTTCTTCTACAAGTCAATATCTCTTTTTGCCTTCTCAAGCTGACCCTATAGGTGCACATTGGCTCTATCTAGCTAGGATTCTCTTTCATAGATGATTTCCATGGGAAGCAACTCACTTCGAGTGAGATGCTCTGCCAACTCTATCTCTTTCTCTCTTTCCATGGCTAAGTCCTTCTTCAACCCAATTGTCCTTGGCCTCTTCCTAGGAAGATGTTCCTCCTCATCCTCAATGTCATCAAGAGTGCCCAAGGTCTCATCTAACATAGCCTTGGATTCTCTAGCATCTTTCTGAGCTTTGATAGCTCTGACTTCACTGATGGCTTTCTCCATCTCTAACTGCTGTTTTTCTACCTTAACGAAGTTGATCACATTCTTTGCCCTGACAAGATTGGTTTTTAGCTCCCTAATCTGGGTATCTTTTCTCTTTATCAAAAATTTTGTAATCCTCTCCTCATCCTCAATCTCAATGTCAATAAGTTGAAATTATTGGTCAGTTTCATGCTCATCTTTCTTCTCTTCAAAAATGACCTTTTCCTTACCTTTTTCAAGTTGTTTTATTCATGTAGAAGGCATGGCCCCTTACCTCTTAGGGGCAGAAAACACATTCCTATAGCATCTTCGGTAGGTAAAAGGAAGTGGCTCAATGTTACTCATCTCAGTTCCATCTGTCTCACTGCTCTCTTCATTGTTTGATGTTGTGGTATCATGAGATGAGGGTGAAGGAATATGGGAAGGTGATGAAGGAGGATCATCATGGGGTGAAGGAATGTGAGTGAGTGGTGATGTGTGAATAATATGAAGTGATGGAGGAATGGATTCTAGAGTATGAGATGATGAAGGGACATTATGTTTATGATGGCCTTGTGGAGTAGTAAAAAACTCATTAGCAATGAAGGTCTCCCATGGAATTCCTTTCTGTTGTAGTTGGTGCATGACTACCATCTTGATAAGAGAATGATGGAAAAGTCTTTGCATCTACTGAGGGTAGTTTATATTTTTCACTATGTATGCCATTTTATCAATGCTTTGGTAAATTTAATAGGGTATGTGCAACATCCTCACACTAGTAAAGTGCATAAGAAGCTGGATATGATAGAAGTAAAGGCAGGAAAACCTTCTTTCGCAAGTAAAATACTTCATTGTAATCTTCATCATAGGTGCATACCTATCAAGTAGGTGAGAGAAAGGAAATATGGATTTGATGTCGTCTTTATACTTTGGCTTAAGGTGTGGCTCAAAGTAACTCATGTCAAGGTTAGCTTTCTTGAACCATTTCTCCCCTACACTAGGTATGCATGTGGCATTGGCAATGGCATCTGTAGTCAATTCAAAGGTGACCCATGTAAGGTTAACTTGTTTTTCATGCAAGTTAAAGATAAATTGTCTAGTTAGCTCAGGGTGGTTTTGAACCTGCTGCACCTTTTCACAAAATTCATGGAAACCTACATGTTTGAGACAATAAATAGTAAGGGGAGTTGCCATGAGATCTATTGCATTGAGGGGTTCAAATATATTTATCTTCTCTCCCTTGTGATCATGCCTCTTTGGCATTTGAGCCTCTATACCATTGTCTTCACCCTCTGATATTATAAACTCTGCTTTTATACAACTCTAGAATGTAAATAGAAATGATATGAAGCGATGGTAATGAAAAGGTAGCCTTGAAAATAAGGGAATTAGTGAGTGAGGGTATAGGTGTATGAGAATGTGTGAGAGGTAAAACAACTCAATGACAACCCTCCAGCTCTGTAATTACCATTTATACCACTGACACTCTATCTAGAAAGATGAAATGAGGTTTAAACAATGATCTCCAACTTTGAAACTTAGGGTTTGATTAGGGTTTCATTCCAATGATTAAGAAATAACTAAAATATCTTGAAAATGGGTGTATGTTAGGTACTTACCCTTATCATTGTTTGGAGAACCTTTGAAAAAGACTTGAAGGAGATTTGGAGTTTTTTGAGTGGTTAGATCACTTAGAATACCCTTCTGGCCAAGCGTGCAGTGCCAAGGCTGAGGGGACAACACCAAGCCTAGGCACGCAGTGCGAATTTTGAGTGCACAACACCTTTGAAAATGTGCAGGGTGTCTATACTAGGGAACAAGGCAACACCTCCCCTAGCACACAGAACCTTCATAAAATGAATGGGGAAGAAATTTCAAACACATAGCACCGACTTCCAGGCGCATAGCATGAAGGTAAACTTGCCCAAATTCATCTTGAAAACTTGAAATGTCTTCTCCGCTCAATGCTCTTAGTCTTTTGAAGAATGAAAATGATTCATTGAAGTGTGATATGGGCTTTTTATAGACTTGTAGGTTTAATTTAACTTTAAAAACCCAATTTCTAATGTCAAAATCCCTTTTTTCTATTCTCACTAACATTTTTACACCTTTTTTCATGCAGATTTGCTGAAATGACGAATTTGACCTATCTTTTGCTTCTTGAGGCATGAAAAGCTCATTTTGACACCTTAGGGTGATTACACACACTAGCATCTTCAAATTCTTGTGTAGTTTCCACGATTAAGTTCAACTTAACTTTTCCACCTTCTCTGGACACTTTCTTCAAAAAACCCTAATGGTTTGCAGTCTTTCACAACAATCATCAGTGTTGTCTTCTAAGCTATCTATAGCCCTTTCAAGTTCATTCATTTCTATCTAGTTCACCTCACCTTTTTCCCTATCTTATCAATATTTTCTGCTATAATTTCTTCATGTTTGGCCTTGTGTGCCACGTCCATGTCATTTTCAGCAAATGTTCACTTTTTTGGCACTCAACTGGACCATCAAGTTCAACAACCTAGTTCTCTACAAGAGCCATTAGGGGAATTTTGAGATCTAAAATTGGCCTCCTAAGGAAAATAATAAAATATTAGTTAAACCAACAAAATAATATCTATAAATTTTCAATTCACTTTTTGCACCACAATCCATGTAACCATATTTAAATTCAATTCAAAAGTTGTACCAAAATAGAATTAATAAAAAAATTGTATTGATGTAATTATAAATAAGAATGAGGCTTAAAAAAAAAAATCATTATCATTGAACAACTAATGCATTTGTCCTTTGTACTTAAATGAATTTAAATTAAATATAAATATAAATTTATAAATTCTTAATTATATTATATGTTATTAATTAAAATTTATATTATTTAAATTGTATAATAACATGTAATTAATATACTATATAAAAATAATATAATATAATATAATAAATGTATAGGGATATGCATTGTTTCTTTCAAGAAATATGAAATGGAAATAATATAGTTTTATTCAAAAAGTGTGAAATGACATTTATTATGAGTACTTTGCTTTGTCTTTAAAAGTACTTAGAGCACTACCATGGTTAACCATGAGTTTTTATCCACCATTAAGGATGTGACAAGTAAGTACCTTTAACTCAAGCAATGCCACCTCAACCATTAGGGATGATGCCATCCCCTAAAATGTGATTGGATCTAATAAAGTGAATTTTGATTATACATTTTCCTTAGGAGGCCCATTTCAGACCTCAAAATTCCCCTAATGAAGTTGTTTCCCTTTCCTTTGCTGTAAGTTGTCTTCATTCAGGAGTAGATAGTCTACCTAATTAGTACCTTGTGCTGAAAAATCTTTTAAAACTCATGCAGAAGCGCTAGACTTTTTCCATTTTCCTCATTTGCAAGTCCTGAACTGATAATACAAACTTCTGTGCAAATTTTAGGTCCTTCTTGAATAACCATGTCTTGACATTCTATTACATCTGATCCATAGCAAAGGAAAATCAGTGCCCGAAACATTCAATGTTGACCTTAAAATATGTGAAACCCTAATGACCTAGTGGGAGGGTCCTTTGACTTGATTTTAACTAAAAGTTGGCTTGGATAACTTTTCAAGTGAAAACAAAGTATTCTCAAAAGCATTGTATTGAAGATCTAAAATCCAATGTATTTGACTTATCTAAAGAGCCTACAAATATAGTTTTGAGACCATCAATTCTTGAGGAACCTAGGGAACATGGGAATGAGTTAGCTAGAGGAAAAAACTAGAGGGAAGGTGGAGTTCAGTTACCAGAAGGAAATAGGGTAATGAGGTTATAAGAATGAATGGAGGATGAAAAAGAGAGGTATAATCCCATGATGACTCTTTTAGGAGCAACAGGATGACTTTGGGAAGACGAACTGAGGAAAAGTGAAATTTTCTTTATAAGGATAATGAAGGCAATGAGATTTATGAAACTCAAGATATTCAAGGAATATTGTTTTTAGAAATATATAAACATCCTATTGTCATCTAAAGATAGGGAAAAATACTGATGACTAACACAAGGTCAGCATATAAATATGTACATACCTCATACCTTTTTTTTTTCTTGAGTCATCCCATAGCAGGCTTTCTAGAATGAAGATATCCATTCCCTTAACTTTATCCATCAATATGTCATCTGAATTTTGTTTCCAATATGACCCTTGATCTTGATGACTACATTTCATTGGTAATGTTATTAGATTGGTTTTCCCAGAGTTTTTTCACTAGGAGCTCCTACCATGCTTTTATCAGGATGCTACACTACTTCCTATCTTACAACCAACATAAATCACTTAAAGGAGAAGATGATCTCAATCATAGTGGAGATCCTTCAATTCTTATTTCTTAAATTTCTTTGCATCAGGTTCTTCCCTCATTTCAGAGACATGGGCT
The DNA here is from genome assembly GCA_034641835.2 of Pinus albicaulis. Lineage (NCBI taxonomy): Eukaryota > Viridiplantae > Streptophyta > Pinopsida > Pinales > Pinaceae > Pinus > Pinus albicaulis. The sequence continues at coordinate 966,820,340 of CM076578.1, read as the reverse complement.
TCTTCCCTATTTCTCTTGTTTTTTTCAGATTAAGGAAAATTTCAATTACAATTCCCAAGTTCATTACATCCAAAACATCGTGCTTTGTCCATATTTCTTATTCTACTCTGAGGACCAAACTTACCGAATCTTCCTTTCTTCGTGGACATGGCTGCAAAGGCTTGATTTGCTTCACTTGATTATGTATCAGCCTTGGCTTTCAGTCTTGTTTCCTCTATTTTACATAGAGACCCTAAATTGTGTAATGGTGTGGCCTCTTTCTTCCCGAATAAACCTAAAGTGAAGTTTCCCTATTCTTCTAGTAGAGAATTCAACACCACTGTAGTCATCTCAGTGTTAGACATTACTTCTCCTAGTTCTTGTAGTTGATCTCAAAGAGATTGCTTCTCCTGCATTACTCACAAAGAATAGCTCCACCAATTTCTCATATATTCCTTTTGGTGATCCTATATTTGGTACATCAGAGATGAGAGATTCTTTTATGGATTCTATAAAAATCCTTTGGGCTCTTATATCTCCTTTCATGTATTTGGCATTACTTAATTGTCCTTGTCTTTCATGTAGGAAAGTTTGAAAACCTAACCATTTTGTTTCTTTCTTTGCAAAGAAGACATTTTGATAGATTCATATGAAGTCATAAAGATACTTACTTGAGTAGATGCTTTTCTTCTTCTATCATCTTTCTTGTTGAAGATGATGGAAGAAACTCCCTCTTAAATTGATTTCAAAGTAGGTGATCTTAGATCCTCCTTGTTTTGTGGATTATTTTAAAGTCTTCTTGAGATGGTTTGAGGATTTCCTTGATTTGAATTTTCACCCAAACATTGATTTTTTCTTCCTCGAGTGTCTCTTTGTCAAGTCTTCCTTGTGTTCAGCACCTCATCTCTAAAACCATGTTGACAATTTGGAGGGCTGGTGGCTAATTCAAATTCTCTTCTTCATAATTACTTGTGATCTTACTTAAGTTATTTATGTCTTCTCTTCTTTAGCTTATTTAATATTTCATCAAGTTGATTATAAAAATATATGAGACACACAAATTAGGCTCCTAGAGCCAGGGAAAAGCTTCTCCCTCTTGTTGAGGAAAACCCACAAGAAATTCTTCTTATAGATCTTCAAATGACAAGTACCATGATCCATACTTAGACCCTTGACCTATCGATGCTTTCAATATCTTGTTACTTCTTCTTTTTTGATCTTCCATGTTGATATTTGTTTCTTGCACTAGTCTGTATTGTCATTTATTTTATTAATTGTGAGAGGGAAGGTAAATCATAGATTTACCTTCCTCTCTTTTCTTATTTAGTAGTGACCCTTAATTTTCACATCGACTTCAAACCTTCATATTGAAAACCTAATTCTGTCATAGACAGTAGATGCATATTAGTGAGATTTCTTGAATCTCTTATTATAGACTTGACATCAACATAAATACATTCATCTGCATCATGGTAATGCACATACATCATGGTGATCTGCTGAACTTAACACTATTCCATTTTAGAGAAAACGACACTTATATACTGCACTTTTAACAGAGGAATCTGCAAACTTCAGCTTCTGAAATATATTTTTATAACTTTAGTAAATCTGCATTTTATATCTCCTTAAGTCTACATATATATCACTCCTGAAGTTATCTGCAATTTTCTTTAGGTTATCTGCACTTTTGCTTTAGTCAATGGTGGCATTTCTGTTCTAGAGACCACAACTCTTTATTATATTTCTGGTCATCAATTGTATGTGCATCCTTTTCAAACTTAAGTCTCCATTAGATGTTTTCAACGATTTGCATTCTAGCTCAGATATATCCGCACTGTATTACTAACAAAATCCGCACGTTGTCACATATGTAGTCCGCATTATATCTCTGAAAAGCCCACATTTCTATTTCTAAGATTCACCAAAAATATTACTCAAATAAAATGTAGAGGTGTGTATATATATAGTGAAATTTTCAAGTCCTTTACGCCAGCCATACAATTAGCTATAAGGCCTACTTCTCAGCTGATAATTAGGCCGACGTGCAGCTGCATATAAACTAACTTTTATCATCCATCTCCAGTGTTGAGTTGAGTCAGTTTCCAGCCATCCTTTTACGAATTCTTTTGCAAGGTCTTGGAGCATCTATTTTGACTAAATCCTTCATATATAAATGACACTTAATTACATTTTTATCTAGATGACAAAGCCCTAGATAGACATCAAGAAGAAGTCTATTTAACTTATAATGAAATCTTTCTCATGAAACCAATGAAGCAAGTACAAAATACATTTTATTACCTTTGTCTTCTTTTTTACATAAAATAGATAATTACATAGTCAATTTGAAGATCGACCTTGTTACACTTTTCAAAAATTTCCACTAGGGAGAACTCTAGTCATTGCAACTATTTGGCAGCGTAGAAAGCATGAATAGTAACTGTATTACGTTGGGACACTCAAATCTTTACAGGCCAGATTTGGTAGTAGAAAAACAATGCGTTTTTTATGAATATTAGACCTCTAGCATGATTGGGATACATATAACAACAAAAATTTACTGAGACAACATTAAAATTCATAATGCAGGAGACTATAGGGATATGATAATGTGGCTACAATTTTCAGATCAATTTGTGGGAAGATCCTATAGATTGTCTTGATCATGAAAACAATAGTTGAAAGGTATGCTTTTATATCTATAAAACTAAGTTATTTTTCCATCTTGGAGAATGCCTTTCCTGGAATAATGTTTGTTTAAAATAAAAAAATCAAGAAAGCACTCTAGATTGAGAGATCTAAGGACCCCTTAGCTCACCAATCACACAAATCCCTAGGAAAAACTCTCTTACTATGCTAGTTATTTCAAGCAATATGACACAATCAATGATAGACTTTAAGGTGGAAAAAGAGTGCATTATTAAGGTAGGTTCTCTACACTCTTTATGTGGTTTAAATATTTTGGAAGATAAGCTCATACTTTGAGGAAAATCCCCACCAAAAAATGGAGTTGTCTAACAACCCATGATCTTACTTGCACATATCTAGACGAGTTGTGTATCTCTCTCCCGACCTTCATTACTAGCTAGTTGTAGATGATGTCCACCTAACTTGTGGTTTTAGACAAGCCATGGAATCCCTACCAAAAAATGGATTTGTCTTAACAACCCCTGATCTACCTTGCACATATCTACACGAGTGTATTTTAGCAGCAATCCCACTTTGAATTTTGTATCTATTAAAAATTTGATGGAGTTTCTTAGCCTTATTTCATGTTCTCCACTATGACGAAAATTAGTCTATGTAGCCCTTTGGCAGGGTTAACATGTGCATTTTTAGGAGTTATAAGGAGATAAGAACCCCCTTTTTTGTGGTTTATCCTTCCAAAAATCATGCCCAAATTCTGTGAATTATTATAGCATTCCTAATCTATTGAATTTAGGTTCTCCATGTACAGGGGTATCACTAGAGATAATTAACAAAATCAATGGTTTGAGTAGATGTTATTTTTTGATTGGCGATGTGGAAATCTCGTAGGTATATCTTTGTGTGCAAATGCCTAGTTTGCTCCAGAATTTATATTTTTGGTTTCCTTTGCTCTCAGATTATATTATCCTTCAGTGTTCAGTTATTCTTATTTGGTACAAATGAGTTGGACTAGCATAAGGGTTGAAGTTGCTCCAGTGTTTTTCAAAAGAATTTTTAGTTGATTCTTATCCAAATACACGAGTCACACCATGTTGCAATTCAAGTATTTTTTCTCCTTAACATTCCAGTCATACTCTTAGAGCAATATTGGTTTTATGATCCTTTTCCAAAGTTCTCCCAAGTATCATTTCATCTAACATGAAAATTAATGAATCCCCTTAAAGAGAAGTAGATGCTCCATACTAAAGGTCTTGATACTTCTTTATGTTCCATACTCATGAATATAATAAAGGGAATATCTTGAAAAATAGCTTCATTTCCAGGATGTCCTCTGCTACTAAGAAAAGTGCCTAGAATGGACTCCTTTCTAATATAGAAAACCTCTATGCTAACTGTCACACACTTATTAGGGAAGAGTTTTTCCTAAGAAGGTGTCTCTACTGTTCTTCATGGTACCCAAAACAAAGATCTCCAAGCTTACTTCATGATGACTAATTCATCATGGTCTTCAACATTATCTCCATGACCTTCAAGGTGTCTTCAATTGGCATCCCAAGTTCTACACCTACTCTAAGCCTCTTCAAATGATTCTTCAAGAACTCTCCAAGAAATTTTTCATAAGGTGCTTCAAGAGTGTCTTCACATGGTGCTCCAAATACTTCAATATTTGATAAAAAATCTGCTCTAATATGCCCGTCGTCAGGATGTTCTTCACTTGTACACCCTTTCAAGTTCACTGTCCATTAATGCTCATTCATTATTCTTCATAGGACTGAAATCCAACCATGTGGTCCTTGTTTTGATATTCGAGCCTAAAGTGGACTTGAGCCTTCAAACCTTGATGTAAAGCTAGGTCAATGATATACACTTGTATCACAAGTATATCTAATGGGTGTGTTGAACCCTTAGTTAAACTAAGAGCGGGGGGTGAATCAATTTAACATATTCATGGACTTTTAAAAACTTTTCATTAACTTTATTAACACCTTAATTTCATGATTAGCATAATGTGTGAGAAATCTTTATTTGTGAGCAGAAATTAATAGGCAGATTAGATAGTGTACCAGCAGTTTTAATATGTGAGCAGCAAGTATTAGCAGAATAGATATACCATATCAACACATGGACACCATGCACATAGACACTAGACATAAGTGGAAACCCATAAAGGGAGAAAACCACATCTTATTATTGTTTTGATGCAAAGGCAAGCTCCAACTCCCTCTCACCACTGATTTTCTGTAGGCTCCAACCTACAGGAGGCTCCTACCTCAATTCTGCAAGCTACAACTTGCAAGGAAGCTCCAACTCCCATCAATTTTCTACAGGCACCAACCTACAGGAGGCTCCAACCTCAGTCATCTACAACTGAAATTTTATCAAGCTACAACTTGATGTGGAAGCACCAACTCCCATCTATTTTCTGTAGGCTACAACCTACAGGAGGCTCCTACCTCAGTCAGCTACAACTAACATCTATCAAGCTACAACTTGATAGGGAAGTTCCAACTTCCTTACTCTTTCAAAAGAAAAAAACTTGTTGATTTACCTTGGATATCAGCTCTGTTATATACCTTCTCTTCTACTGTCTATCAATCCTCATATCTGCCCTGCATCATCTCAGCATCTTCTCGATTCTCAATCAACTCCTCCTTCTCCTCTGCCTTACTGCTTCATTTTTGTGTTCTCTTACCTCACTCTCTAACCTCTCTATGCATATCAAGGTGATATCATTTATATAGGTTTCCTTATGACTGTTTGTATTCCTCAGGGAATTCGAAATGGATATCCATACCTCTTAGCCATCTGCCTTCTCATTTCTTTTCCAGCTCACTCAGAAAAATATAACTATATGTACTAATTTTAATATTACAGTGGGATTTTGTTTTCTTCCGGAGACTTGCCAATGCATCACAAACAATAAAAATCAATTACAACATTTACATTCACATTTTTAGTTACATAAAAAAAATTTCACTCAGCGCATTTTCTGGCCTTTGGCTTTGTTGGTTTTGTATTTTCTGCTGTTGTTATTTAACTGTCCTGCATACCTCTGTTTACTGCTACTCTGTGCACCTGCACATGTACACCTGTCAAGCTCACAATCTCATTCCTGTGCAACACTTGTCAACACTTGTTCACTGCAATTTTAAATCTGTTGGATATATAACAGTTTTATCATTTTAGTTCCCAATAACTCTCAAAGTCTTGTGAATATAAAAATGCCTTTCCAAAATTTGATCCAAGTTACTTCTAGAATCTGGGCAGTTTAACATTCCATTTCCTGTGCTTGAATATATGCCAATACACAATCCCTTTCATGCGAGGTTCGGCTTATCATACAATATATATCACACACACAAACACACACACAGATATATATATATATATATATATATATATATATATATATATATATATAGACTGCCATACATATGTATTCACTAAATGAGCGTTGTGAATATTAATAGATCGTAGCTTACATTAGACCCCTCAATCTTCAATGACTAATTATCAATGTATTAATGCTTTGTGCAATCCACATGCACAACCCTTTAATCATATGGTTCAACCATAGTATGACCCTCTCATGCATACATATCGAACCACCAATGCTAACATTTGAAAGGTTTGGGCCCCACAGCTTTATAAACCCTTCTTTTATATTTGTCAATGCGATTAATCACAAGTAAATTCTTCCGATTCCGATTGGATCCTTTGTAATTGTCCCGATGTGATTGATCGCAATTGTATCCTTCTATGGGATGTTCTGATGTTTCACCCTTTTTCTGATGCAATGGCATGACTTTTAAGCCAAACCTAAAACACATATGAGTCATCGTTCATGAACAAATCGGGTCCACAATTTCCATCGGGAATTATATTAGCATGTTCCACTATATTATCTTCTCCGATGCAATTCATGAGGGTCCCACTAGCTATCAATAAATTCACAAATCCACCGTCCATCCTTTATTAAATCCGACGGCTATCATTCGATCGATCAATCGCAATCGCAATTTTCAATTTGTTCGTCTCTCATTCTCTTCCGATGTGATTGAGTTCTGTGGATCCGATGGATCATTTACTCACTCTATAACCTTTTAGGTCCGATATTTATTCTTTTCCTTTGGCCCCACATATTTAATGGTTAATAAACATTCATCAAGGTTTATATAATTTGACTGCATATATTAAACCAACAATAAAACTTCGCCCAGTACATATAATTAAGTTGAAATCCTAGAGCCCATATTATCTTTGTGCTACAGCTTTGAATAGGCTCGCCTTTCTACAAACAAGCTCAATCTTGGTTATAATATAACCCAATGCACACCTTAACCTCTGACCTTGGGTTTTAGCCTTGGAATATTATAACACAGAAAACATATCATAACACTATCTTGCTTGGTCTAATTTCTCCGCATTAGAATTCTATCATAATACCATTACGAGAGCCTTAATACCTTACCGTTTGCAATTTATCCTCTTATGAAACCCAATCACATATATCCACTTTTCTGTAACTTAAATAAAGGTTCGATCTTAATTAATTCAACCCAACACACATTATGCATGAACCTTCGGCTATAACGAATTACATAAACTCTGACCTTAATATAAATATTGGTCATCAACATGTATTAGGCCCTGGGCCCCGGTGTTAACATACCTTCGCCATCTGACGGTTCCAAACTCGTCACGCTCCAACCATTGATTAGATGAACATCGAAGAATATCACGCTTTTTAAATGCTCAAGATTTACTTGCCCAAAATCATGCGAGATTCACGGTTTCTTGAAACCACCTCTACCTTACGTGTCACGCAGATATGCACATTGTGTTTTTTTCACCAAATCTATTTACCACTTTTAATTCACGCGATACTGCTAGTATTGGGTCTCCAACCCACTTTCACTGTTCCTTCATGCTTACAGTTTTCACATGGTTCCATCCTGCATACTATCAACATTTCATTTATTTGATTTATAACTTCTCATTTCAGTTCTTCTCCCCTTGATACATAGCTCCACCTTTTATTCTGTTTCCTTCATCACTCTGCCACTAAAGCATCAGTTGTGTAGGCTTCATTCAACTTTGTGTTTTTAATTTCATGTCAGGGCTCGATCTCACCGTAAATTCGAACATGCCTTCGACCCCTTCAGCCTTCAATTTCCATTATCAACTAAATCACCCTTATTCATGGTTCCAACCAGGAACTCTCATCATGTTATATGGGCAACCTATTTTCTACAGATCTCTCCTACAGCTCTACGCAGCTCTCAGCAGGTCTGTGCTTCAATTCACTACTTCCTTTGCTCCTTCGCTGATGTTGCTCCTTGCTTCTCTTTTTTCTGCCTTTGCTACCTCTCTGCTGCCTCTGTTCCATGTCTTCTACTTTGCCTTATTGTTGGTTCAGGTGCTGCTCCTTTGTGCTCCTTTTCTATCAATGACAACATTTCCAACAAGGTGAATTATTTCAAGTCTTCCACCAATTTTCTCTGTCTAAGATTGTTTTTTATGTTAGGACATGAAGAGCCTTCACTATCGCACTTAGCACAGACACAATAGTAAGTCTGAGCTTGTTAAGACTCCAAGAGATCTGAGTTGTGTTGTTTCCAAGGTGTATATCTCTATTATATCCTTTGCAATGCTACAAGAGATTGTCCCTTTTAAATTCCAAGGTCTTACAAGTATGATATAACACACTGCCCACCAGTCTTAAGATTATCCTTCACAAGTGACTAACAAAAGTCCGAGCTCTTGTAAGAATAAGCTACAGGACTGTGGTCTGAGCCTCCAAGCTGCAATTTTTGGTCTTTTTACACACAGGTAAAGGTATCAAGACAACTAATCAAAGCTTATTCTTCACAAGTTATCATAGGTCCAAGCTGAAGACATGAAATAATATGACACTTCACTGCCTTCAACACCAAGTTAGAGCTAGTTCACATAGTCTTGTGCCTTTTTAACAATTATCCTAGAATTATTACAGTTGAAAATAAGTTATGTTGCTGCCTGCGGAGGTGTCCTACAACAACCTGCTTCAATTGACAAATAATCATGTCCTTAAGCCAAACCAAAAGATTCATGTCCTCACTGTGTTGTCCCTTAACCAAAATTTGGTGAGATAAATGATAGATGGTGCTTGCATTAATATAAATTAGACACTGGAATGAAGGGATACATATTTTTGAATTGAGCCTAACATGAGAGGCCTTAGCACAGGTTCGCTCAAGGACCAGATAAATACCCTTAACTTGTAAAATCCATATCTCCCAAAATATTTGGTGTTTCGGGCCAAGTAAGAGCTCATTGGAAAAATGATAATTACTCTTTAAGATCGCCTAGGTCCCATTGAGAAAATATGCCTCTAAGGTGGAAAAAAATATTTTTCTTTATGACTGTCCTTAAATTTTATGCACAAAATTTTTGGAACAGCATGAGGAATGTTTGGGATAGTATGGCTTCTCCATTGTTTGGTTTCTTCATCATCATAGGATCATGTAGGATATCCATGCCATCCAATAATAGTGTAGTGAGATGTCACTGACCATAGTGTAGCATTTATTAATTTTCCATTAGGATATTTCCAAGTCCTTCATGTCATTTCTCCAATATTTGTCCATGTCATTAAGACCTTCATCAAGTGCAATCACCTATGACGTCATAAAGTGTGGTCATTCATGTATAGTCCTTCAATATCAAGGGTAAGGAGATCATCTGAGTTTTAGGCTTCTTCATCAAGAGTAATAATATCATCATCATTTCTAGTTCATGGTTAGTTCAAGCATCTAGGACATGACATCTTCGTAGTGGCTTCACATCATAATTGCATCATTAATAGTTTTTAATATTCATTAATGGCATCCTTATCAAACAAGAGGGACTTGTAACCATGAGCAAGGACATCATCATATTAGGCATCACAAGAATATTTTCCATCCCATTAATGCCATATTGACATCAATGACAACCTTGTTTAACATCTATAACAAACTATTACATAATCGGTCTAGAGTGAGGACAAGTGGCATTGGAAAGGTATCTCTATCCTGACCTTCCTTACCAGCTAGCTGTAGATGATGTCCACTTAACCTGTGCTTGTAGACAAGCCATGGAATCCATACCAAAAATGGATTTGTCTTAATTACCCTTGATCTACCTTGCACATATCTACATGAGTATCTTTTAGCAGTACTCCCAGTTTGAGTTGTGTATCTATTACAAGTTTGACGGAGTTTGTTAGCCTTCTTTAGAGTGCTCCACTATGAAGAAAATTAGTGTGTGGAGCCCTTCGGCATGGTCAAAATGTGCATTTTTTAGGAGTTCTAAGGAGATGAGAACCCATGGTAGCAAATGACACATTGGCACATTCTCCAATGCCAAAGAGAACCCCAGATTGAGGAAAACCCTTCTTGTTAGGACAACAATTTTATAACTTAATACTAATATACCTACACTTTGGTTCTACTTGTAGTTCTAAAGACTTCAAAAGCATGGTATCTATGGTTTATCCTTACAAAAATCATGCCCAACTTCTCTGAATTATTATAGCATTCCTAATCTACTGAATTTAGGTTCTCCATGTAAATGGGCATCACTAGAGATAATTACCAAAATAAATGATTTGAGTAGAAGTTCCTTTGCCATTGGAGATGCGGTATCCTGGAAAGTATACCTTTGTGTTGAAATGCCCAGATTACTCCAAAATTTATACTATTGGTTTCCTTTGCTCTCATATTATATTATCCTTCAGTTTTCAGTTATTCTTATTTGGTAAAAATGAGGTGGACTAGTGTAAGTATTGTGTAACCAGCTCCAAAAATAGAAGAAAAAAGATATCAACGCCTTAGAAATAAGCCACTTCGAGGGGGCAACCTCCAATACATTACATAAATGAACAATTCTTGGATGATACAATTTACAAAACCTCCTTTCTATATATAGGAGTCCATGGGGCCATAATGTAATCCTAGTGGGCCACGATGTAATCCTAGCCGACCTAACAATAATAATTTAAGGGCACAATAATAACAAAATGGGGGTTACAAGGGTACAATAATAACAATAAGGGGGTTACACTAACAACAATAAGGGACTATATTAGTAATATAGGGACCTAACATGCCCCTCTCCTTAAAAAAAAGTGTTGTCCTCAACGCTTGAGTAGCTCTGGGTGCTTTTGTATAAAATTCTCATCCTCCCATGTAGAATCTTCAGTGGATAAGTTCTTCCACTTGATGAGATACTCTGAAATTGATTGATTCCGTAGTTGTCGAGTTCTTGTTTCCATGACTGCTTCTAGTTCCAATATGATTTTTCCTTCCTCATCAAGTTCTGGCAATATTGTTTGAACTGGAAGATTTTCACCTATAACCTTCTTTAAGCACGAAACATGGAAAACTGGATGTACTCATGAAGAAGCATGAAGCTCCAATTTGTATGCCATAGTACCAATCTTTTTCAACACCTTGTAAGGACCATAGTACTTTGGCGATAATTTATTATCCTTCTTAGATTGCTTGAGGGAAATTTGTTTATATGGTTGTAGCCATAAAAATACCCAATCTCCTACATCAAAACTTCTCTCTTTGTGATGTTGATCTACCTGTTGTTTCATTCGATTTTGTTCCAAATTCATGTTATCCTTTAAGAGTTGGAGAACTTCTTGCTGATGCTCGATGTGATCTTCCACTGCTTGAACCTTCTAATTTTCCCTTAAATATGATGTGATCGATGGTGGATGATATCCATAAAGTGCCATAAATGGGGTCATTTTTGTTGCAGTATGGAAGGAAGTGTTATACCACCATTCAGCGAGAGGTAACCACTTGACCCATTGTGTTTGTTTATCAGATACAAAACAACGAAGATATCCTTCCGAACATTTATTTACTATCTCAGTTTGACCATCAGATTGAGGATGATAAGATGAGCTATGAGCTAATTGAGTACCCAAACAAGAAAATAACTCCGTCCAAAAATTTCCAGTAAAAATGGGATCTCTGTCGCTCACAATAACCCTTGGGCTTCCATGTAGATTTTGAATTCTGTCCATAAATGTAGTAGCAATTGTAATTTCTTTAAATGGATGAGATAATGCACAAAAGTGTGCATACTTGGTAAGTCTATCAACTACCACCATGATGACACTCTTTCCTTCGGACTTAGGTAAACCTGTGATAAAATCCATTGAAATATCCTCCCAACATTGACTTGGAATGGATAAAGGTTGTAGAAGTCTCGGGGTCTTAATTGTCTCAACTTTATTCTGTTGGCAAACCAAAAATTTTGCCACAAACTTTTGAATATCAGATTTAAGGCCATCCCAAAAAAATTCTTTCTTCACCCTGTGGTAAGTTTTTAAAAATCCTGAGTGTCCTCCTAAAGGAGAAGTGTGCAATTCCAGAAGAATCTTTTGTTTTAGTTGGGAATTCTTACAGAGATATAAGCGATCTTTGTACCATAAGGAATCATTTTTCCAACTAAATGTATCAGATGTACTAGGATCTTGCTGCAAATTTTGAATGAGTGTCCATACATCTTTGTCCTTCTTCCATTCATCTCTTGCTTCGGTTATCAATCTGGTTGGATAATAGAAATGGCACAAAGCAATGCTTCCACCTCTTCATTCTTTCTTGAGAGTGCATCTGCAACAACATTAAGCTTTCCTTTTTTGTAGATTATTTCAAAGTCATAACCCAACATCTTTGTGACCCATTTTCGCTGCTCTTCTAAAGATAGTCTTTGTTCCAAAAAGTGTTTAAGACTATCATGATCAGTTTTTACCTTGAAGTGTCTTCCCATTAGGTCAGTTCGCCATTTCTTTAGTGCATGCAATATTGCTAACATTTCCTTCTCATAAATAGGTTTTTGTAAATACATTCCTTTGATTGGAAGACTTTCAGAAGAAATGGGTGTTCCTTCCTGCATTAAAACTGCACCAATTCCATTTCCTGAGGCATCACATTCCACAATAAAGGTTTTTGTGAAGTCTGGCGTAGCTAAGACCGGCGCTAGGCACATTGCCTCTTTAAGATGTTCAAAGGCCATCCATGAAAATGCATCTTTCTTCAATAATGTTGTTAGAGGTGCTGCTATTCTCCCACAATTCTTAACAAACTTGCGATAATAGCCTGTTAACCTGAGAAATCCTTGCAACTGCTTTATTGTCTTGGGGACTTTCCATTCCTTAATGGCTTTAATTTTGTTAGGGTTTACTTTAACACCCTCGTGAGATATAATATGACCCAGATATTCCACCTCCTGTACTCCAAAGAAACATTTGGATGTTTTTGCATATAATTGTTTCTCCTGCAATAGTTTGAGTACCCTGTCAAAATTTTCAACATGATCCTTCCAAGACTTGTTGTAGATTAGTATATCATCAAAAAATACTAGCACAAATTTTCTAAGGAAGGGTTTGAAAATGGAATTCATCAACCCTTGAAATGTAGAAGGTGCATTGGTAAGGCCAAAAGGCATGACCAAAAGTTCATAATGACCCTCATGAGTTCGAAATGTTGTTTTTGGAATATCTTCAGTCTTCATTCTAATTTGATGATATCCTGAACGAAGATCCAACTTGGTAAAATAAATTGCTCCATATAATTCATCCAATAATTCATCAATCACAGGAATGGGAAATTTATCTTTAATGGTGAGCTTATTGAGCTCCCTATAATCCGGACACATTCGCCATGATCCATCCTTCTTGTGTACCAATACTACAGGAGTAGAGAAAAAACTTTGACTAGGTTGAATTATACCCGCCTCTAACATTTCTGCAATCATACGTTCAATTTCACTCTTTTGGAAGTAAGGATATCTATAAGGCCTGATGTTTGGAGGAACATTTCTTGGAATCAAATGAATAGCATGATCATGATCACGAATAGGTGGGAGTCCTTTGGGAGTTTCAAACACCTTGGAATGATTGTCCAAGACTTGTTGGAGATGTGCAGAAATAGATGATTTTGATGTTGGAACTTCTAGTGAGCATAATTGTGCAATTACGCCTCGTTGTTCTTTCTTTAGAAGCTTTGTCATGACATTAGAGCTTATTATCCTTCACGGCTTCCCTTCAATACCCCGTAATTCGACTTCCTTTCCTTCTGAAAAAAATTTCAAGAAAAGTTCTTGAAAATTAAAAGCTACCGTCCCCAAAGATTGTAACCATTGTACTCCTAGTACAACATCAACACCTCCCATAGGAATGGGAAGCATTGGACTAGTCAATACATATTCCCCCATGGTTAGCTTGATATTATGGCATTTTCCAGAGCAATTTATAGTTCCTCCATTTGCAACCATCACTTGACATTCTGGTGCTGGGTATAGGAAACAATTTAATTCCTTGGCTACCTTACAATGAATAAAATTATGGGTGCTACTGAATCAATCAACACTATTACCTTTTTCTTCTTGATATGTCCTTCTATCTTGAGAGTTTGAGGAGTGGTAATTCCTGCCAATGCATTACACGATATGGTCGGACTCATTTCTTCCTCTTCTAGGGCTGGTTCCTGGTGTATATCCTCTTCTTGTTCATTTTCTTCTTCCTCTTCTCAATCTATGTAAAATAATTTCTTCTCAGCACACTTATGACCTTTAGTGTATTTTCTATCACAACTGTAGCAAAGCCCTTTTGCTCTTTTTTCTTCCAATTTTTGTGGTGTCAACCTTGTAGGTTGTGGAAATCTAGGCATAGCCACACTTCCTTCTTTATAGAATTGAGTGGTAGGCTTCCTTGTTGCCATAATTTTACATTCAACTTTTCTTGCCAACTTGAATGCCTTCTCCAGTGAATCAGGTTCCAGAACGTGAACTTCATGTTGAATGTTATCCTTTAAAGTGCCCACGAAGAGATCAATCTTGTGTTCCTTTGGAATATCAGTTACCCTTATATTCAATTTTTGGAAGTCCTCAATGTGTTGCTCCACTAAACCCTTTTGTTTGAGATTTATCAATTGGCTAAAGAAGGTGTTGCTCTTTGTATCCTCATAATGTGCTATCATTTCCTCTGTAAAAATTGACCAAGTGACAATTTTTTTACAGGAGCAAAGCCATCGATACCATACAAATGTATTTTGTTCTAAATGTAAAGCTGCAATGCGTACCTTTTGTGTGTTTTGCACGTTATGGAGATCAAAATATTGCTCCATCTGTAGTATCCATGTTACAGGATCCTTTCCATCAAACTTCCTCATATCCATTTTTGGAATATGGTGGTTCTTCCCGCCAACATTAGAGTTTATGAAATCACGAGTAACATTTATTTTGTTCTCATCATGAGGTTTTTCTACTATATTTTCACCGTTAGGAAACATTTCTTGTATCAAATTTGTCAAATCTTCGATGTTTGATTTTATATCATCCATCTTAGCTTCCATGCCATCCATCTTAGCTTCCACGCCTTTCTTCAAACCGTCCATCTTCACTTCCACGCCATCCATATTAGCTTCCATGCCTTTCTTCAAACTGTCCATCTTCACTTCCACACCTTTCTTCAAAACTTCCATTTCATTTTTTGTTGCTCTTTGCGAGAGTGAAATTTGTTGCACTTGCTCTTGTAATTTTGATAGATCATGTTGCAATTCTTCATCTTCATGAGTCATGGTAGAGCCTTATGAAGGATTAATGGGTGTTGAAGTATTTTTAGGGGCCATTTTAGAATCCAATATTGATACTTATTCTACAATATTCCCTTGGAATCAATTCAACTTGATTCTTCAAACAAGACTTATGTAATTCGGAAAAAAAAATACACAACTTTTACTTGCTTTGAGGAGCTCGATATTGAAATTGAATTATCTCTGTAATTGAATATCTTCAATATCTTAAATTTAGCCCTGTAGTATTTCTATGAAGCTTCTTTCAAATGCCACAAGTCTAATCTGATTTGGATTTCCCAAGACAAAGTTGTGTCCAATCTCCCAAAATGACCTAATTCTGGACTGGTTCAGTAGAGCAAACTTGTAGGACTTTCCACGTGTCACTGTTTCGTCGTTTGTCTCTGAAATTGATAGCCAAGAAACTATAGTCCGTCTAATTGTGACCACTTTTAACGGCATTCAAATCCACTGCCCAGAGAGAGAGTTATTGAAATTTTCCCACGATCACCTCTTTGAGATGAAATTCAGGAGCCTGAAAAAGCACTACATTTCACAGATCATATCTCCAAAAATATTGCGAACCAAGCTCTAAATTTTTTTGAAGAATTTCCTCAGGATAGCAGCTTCGCACCATACGAATTTCAGATTCTGAAACTTAGTATAAAAAAATTTATAGTGAAAATTCCACGATGACCTGTTTAGGAGCTTGAAAAAATACCTAATTTCCACAGATGATATCTCTGAAAATATTGCGAACCAAGCTCTGAAAGTTTTAGAAAATCTTCCTTAGGATTTCAGCTTCGCACCCTAAAAATTTCAGCTTCTGAAACTTCATAGAAAAAAATTTATAGCGAAAATTCCATGATGACCTGTTTGGAGCAGCAAAACCCTATAATCCAAAGCCTCTGATACCAAATGTTGTGTAACCAGCTCCAAAAATAGAAGAAAAAAGATATCAACACCTTAGAAATAAGCCACTTCGAGGGGGAAACCTCTAATACATTACATAAATGAACAATTCCTGGATGATACAATTTACAAAACCTCCTTTCTATATATAGGAGTCCATGGGGCCATAATGTAATCCTAGTGGGCCACAATGTAATCCTAGCCGACCTAACAATAATAATTTAAGGGCACAATAATAACAAAATGGGAGTTACAAGGGTACAATAATAACAATAAGGGGGTTACACTAACAATAATAAGGGACTGTACTAGTAATATAGGGACCTAACAGTAAGGGTTGAAGTTGCTCCATTGGGCTTCAAAAGCATATGCAGATTATTCTTATCCAAATATACGAATCACACCATGTTGGAATTCAAGTGTTTTTGCTCCTTAACAATCCAGTCATACTCTCAGAGAAGTATTGGTTCTATGATACTTTTCTCCCAATTATCGTTTCTTCTAACATTAAAACTAATGGATACCCTTAAAGAGAATTATGTGCTCCATACACAAGGTCTTGATACTTCTTTATGTTCCATACTCATGAATATAACAAAGGGATTATCTTGAAAAATATCTTCATTTCCAGAATGTTCTCTCTTTCCAAGAAAAGTGCCAAGAATGGACCCTTTCACATCTAGGATGTCCTCTACTACTAAGAAAAGTGCCCAGAATGGACCCCTTTCTAATGTAACAAACCTCTATGCTATTTTTCACACACTTCTTGGGGAAGAGTTGCTCTAACAAAGTTAGAAATATCCAGAAAGAGTGCATCCCCATGAAATACGTGCAAGAAATTTAAATATTGTATATAGCAGACTTTTACAAAATGGGTCTAGAGTGAGGACAAGTGGCATTGGAAAGGTATCTCTCCCCTGATATTCCTTACCAGCTAGTTGTAGATGATGCCCACTTAACCTATTGTTGTATACAAGTGTTACACCATTTTTTGGTCATCTAACCTATTGTTATTAGATGGACCCAAGTACACCATGTAAGACCAATTTTACCCTAAGTAAAATTGAATTCACTATGAAAAATAAGTTAGTAAACAACCTTTATTAAGTTGTTGATGGTCTAAACGGGAAACCCCATGAGGAAATATTAAATAAATCTACATTTTTTTTTATTTTCCTAAAGGAATAGTTAGTTAAACAATAGTTTAATTAATATTCCGAGTTATATTTAACCCAAAACAGGGAAATTAACTAGATGAATAACTTTTTATCTTATTATTTCCTAATAATAATTATTTAAACCTTATTTAAATAATATTCTTTGTTGAATATGACTAAATCACCCTTGAATAATTAAATAAATCATTATTTGTTTGATTATCACTCAACCACATCCTTAAAATGATAAAATAAATAATTTATTTATTTATTATTTATAAATAAAGGGATTTGACCCAAGTCAAATTCCTTTTCCCTCTAACAAATATAATAAAATATTCCATAAAAGTTGGATATTGATTTGGTTAATAATATTTTAATTATGCACCAATATCTAGGCTAACTCAATATTTTGTTATAAATAGAAGGGTTTTCCCATTCATTTACCACCTTTTGTTGCCTAAATATCACTTTGGATCTATACTTTTGGTCTCACTATTGATCCACCATCATAGTCATATTTTTCTACCATTTTTGTCTGAGTTTTATACACCATCAAGAGAGAGGAATTTTAGATCTAAAGTGTTGAGGACTTACAAGAATCCATCCCATTGAGGAGAACAGGGAACACCCTCTTGTGTTTTCCTCCCAGGTGCCATTAATACAAAATTCATTCAACATATTCTTGTCTTGTCTATTGGATGCATAGAGTAAATCTTGTTTTTTATATTGCTTAATGTATTCTAATGCATATATCGAGATTTTTGTAGCATTTTTCTTGATCAGCTAACTGCAAATCTGAGGATATTGGCAGCCATATTTGCTCTTAGGGTTGTTTTTTATGCTATCTAAAATGGTTTTTTTTCATACGCTTAAAATTAAGATTCATACTAGCAACAAGCCATATATGTATCTATTGTAGTCTAGGGCTGTAAATATGTAAACGTTTTGTTGCTAAGACCAAGGTATCCACTTTATGAAGCATTGCTGGCATACAATTTCATTGAAGCTAGGAAATATAATTTTAATTACATAAAGGTATTGGGAAGTTAATTTAGAACACCTTGAAACAATAGCTAAGATGAACACAATAGTAATCATTCTTGTCAATCCCAATAATCCTTGGGGTATTGTTTTCAATCTTGAGCATTTATCCAAGGTTGCAGAGATGGAAATAAAGTTAGGCTTGTCAATAATTTCTAAGGGAGTATATGCACTTAAACTATGCCTAGTGGTTGGTACCTATCTGGTAACTTAAAAGAAAGATGAAAGCATGATTCATGTCGGCCTCAAAGTCTAATTTTTATTTCAAAAGTATTTGCCCATAATATAGATAGGAAACTGGGATGATAATGGGAGTATTCCAGGAAGCTCATATTTAAGTCCCGTTCCTTATTTTTTGCCTACCTTTTACTCTTCATGTCTGGATTTAAATGGATGTTGGGATTATTTTGTTACATTGATTATTTTATATCAAGTTATATAGTTTTAACTTGCTTAAATTAATAATTGCCCATGTAAGCTATGGCTGGAAAAAAGGTCATTGAAGGGTTCAAGCTAGTGAGGACCTCCAGAGTAGTAGTTTTGAACCACAACACATTGAATGTTATCTGAACCTCATTACTAATTTATTGATTGGGCTATCCATAAATTGTCTTTAAAACCATTGATAGCCTGAGAGAGGCTATTTATAAAAGGAACTCCTTTGGAAATGAAAGGTTAAAACCTTGAATGCATTTATTTGGCAAGATGCAATGATTAATACTGCTTGCAATGTTTTGGACCATGTTATCACCCTAGTAATTCTCAGGCTATGGGATGGGGATTTCTGTAGTTAAGAACACCAGGGGTAACCAAGAATTTCTTTGGGAATTCAAGATCTAGCCTTCTTGAACTCTAGAGAGGGATCTCTCCATATGATTTAGCTTTGTTTTAGTAACAAATATTAGGCTAGCTATGATTGTGTAATTGGGTTTGATTTTAAAAGATTGGTGGGAATAAAAAAGATTTCAAGGTAAACCAGAAGGATCCACCAGAATATTGGGCAATGGAGTCAACTCTCTAGGCAAGCATCACTAAGAAAAAAGGCTTAGAGATGCAAATGTGCTAAGGGCAAGATAGGTGACCTTCTAAGGCTATGTATAGGCTTGATTTGATGGAGTGGGTGTAATCTGAGCAAAAGGGCACTTAATAATCCTTAAGCTACAGATAATAAGATTGAAGAAAGGGATCTAACTGGGACCTAGAGAAATTAAGAATTCTATGGTTCGGTTGTCAAGTAGAAAAAATAAAAATGCCAATAAGTTTAGAAACATGAAGCTTATGATCACTAATCCTATTGAATTTCTCCTTAATTGATCATTACAGAATAGAAACACATAATATGAATGAATGTAAACTTAAGAGAAATACACTGAAAACAAGGAAAGAACGAGACTTATCTTGTCACCACGAGAATCCTTAGCTATGACGTATCTGATCTCTTTCCAATCTGCTGCTTTTGCTAATTGACTCACCAACTTCAATATGACCAGAAAATAAGACTATAGTTCTCTTGAGAAATTTTTATTCACCCTAAAAATTCAAATTGTGAAGTATTTATACAAAAAACTGTTTACAAAATATCTTAGGAATTGAGATAATGTTTTAATAAAAAATAGGAAATAAAACTTCATAAGAGGGACAGTTGCAAAACAGTTTGCAAGATGTTACATTTTTACAAGAAAAAATAGAACTGATTATTCTAATTTGAACTGATTGTTGATGTGCTATGATTACTGCTGGCATTAGGTGCATCTTATCGTGGAAAGTGGTTGAAGAACTTTCCTTCCTTTGTCTTTAAATGATGATACTCTTTATTCATCTGATCTTAGTTGTTTTACTGTGGTAATTAAAATGTAACCAACAATATCTTTATTTTCACTGATACTCTTTCACCTATTGATACACTTTAACCCTGTATTTTTTACCTTTGACGTAACAATAAAATATGAATTTCCAAGCGATTTTTTTGTTTCTTTATCCATCAATTTTCACAGCAGATTTGTGAATTCTTTCCACTTTTCTGCAGAGGGGATCTTCATAGTCTTGAATTTTTTGTAACTTTCATCTGCTTCTGTATACTTGGAAAAATTAGGCTTTATAGCGAACATATGTTTGATCTCATTATCCAAAAAGAACAGATTTTCAAAATACTGAAGAGTTATTTTTCCTATTGGTGATCCTTGTGGCAGAGGCTATCTGGCTTGTTCTTTTGCATGATTTCTGATTTTTAGATCATAATATTTCTGATGCATCAGTTTGTCATTCAATGCATGAATGTCAGGCAAACCGGCTTCTGATAATGTTTTGTATTTGGCCAAAAATATTGAGATGGATACATTCATGTCTTTACACCTGTCCTCTAGGTTAATCATTATGTTTCTTTTGTTTAGGACCTTTTTTATTTGAAGAATGGTTTCTGTCCTATCAAAAATTTTCAATTATTCCAACTCTTCCCTGTTTTTACTATTTAAAAAATCTATGAGTTGGATTGCTTGAGCTGGTTTATTGTCAATTTCCCTTTTAGTCTTGTCAATCTCTGCACTAGCAACTTGAAGTAACTCCCTCTGTTCATAAATTATCCGAATTGAAGGCCATTGAGAATGAATGCCTTCAATAATTTTGGTCCATAAATGATTTTTTATATAGGCCACTTCATCTGTAAGGTTTACTTGTGCTTACAGAATCTTCACCTGTTCTTGTAGTTGATCAACCCTTTGCTCATGTCCTTTAGAAGTAATCAAGGCATCATTTTTTGAAATTAACAGATTTTTAATAATTCCTTTCAAACTAAGAATTTCTTTATCTTTAATAGATATGTCTTCCATGGCTTTGATCACGACTGCTTGGTATTGTAGTGTGATCATCTATGAGGATGAAGAAGAAGAGGCAGAAATTTTCTGAGAATTAATTGGTACTGCAGTGGCCATTACTCCCTGTGGCACTAGGTGTTTAGCTAATGTGGATGGAATAGTAGTACTTACAGTAGGAATTATTGTAGGAATGTGAACCTATTGAGTTTTCCTTAAGGCTTTATTTTCCCTTATGGAAGTTTCCAATTGACTTTCCATTTATTTTATTTGAGCAGTCATTTGATGTACAAGATGCTTTAATTCATCATTCTCTATTCTTTGCTGTAGAATTTCTTTTGCTTGAGAGTTTTCACTCTGACGAAACTTTAGTTGTTTTCTAAGAGCAGCTATATCCTCATTTTTCTGTTTAATTAGGAATTTTTCCCCTTCAATTTTTGCTAGGTCACCCCTTGCTTCAATCACTATATCTTCTAGTGCTTTTATTCTCAAATTATTAGCATATAGTGAGGCTTTGTCCAACTTCATTTGATTTTGGAGGTTGAGCACTGTTTTCTCAAGCCTGATTGATTTCATAGTCTTAATAACAATTTCATAATATAGCATTTCAATATTTCTCCTATGAAATTCAGTTTGATTCAATTCATGAATGGCATCAGCGTCTACTTCAAAATCTGTTTTGGAATAATCTACCACTGATTTTGGCTCAGCCACTGTAGGCTTCAAGAATGACATTACCAATTTATTAGATGAATAATCAAATGTTGAAAGAAGCTTGTCTTTGCTTCTAGGCTTTTCCTTAAGAAATATAGAATATGCTTGACTCTTTATTTATTCATTCTTCTCTTTAATCTGTTTGAATTGGATCTAAATCTCTGACTCTATATTGTCAGTTTCCTTAGAAGAAGGAGACAAATAAACAGTAGCTTGGTTTTCTTTCATGAATGTATATTTTTGTTGTGTTCCAATTTTTACATTTTGAAGCTCTTTTAACGTTTCAGTGACTATTCTTGTAGCTTCATCCTCTGTTTCATTATTTTCAATATTTACATCCGTATCCCTTTCTTCTTATGTCATCTTAATTCTCTTACTATAAGGAATTCTGAATTTTTTGTCCTCAATAGTCTCAGCTATGAAACTATCTCCTTCCCTGTATCTTTTATGTACATTATCAGTCTCTTGGCTTGTGAAAGCCACCTGTGTCTGTTCAATCTGCTTGCCTTTGCCACTGTCTACCTGTATTACCTGTACTACCTGTGAATCATCATCCAATAGAGTGTTTGGCTCCCATACAATTTTATTAGCATATCTCTCAATATGGGGCTTATGATCATGCAAGTAAATAGACAACTTGCATTTTACCCTTATTGTACTCAAAATACCATGTGGGTCATAATTCCATATAAAACTACATGGGAACTTGTATTATTTAAGTTTGACATTTATTTCATTGGCAACTTCTCTATTATTCACAATGAATGGCCCAGTTTGATTTTTCAGCTTAAATTGGGTCTTTTTCCTGGAAGATATGAAGTTGATTTCATCTACATTCAATAGCTGTCTCGGATATTCCAAACCAAATACTCTTGTAGTAACAAATTTTGGTAATTTATATGGGGCCAAGGATGAGCCATACATTGTGATTTCTATGTGATTTTTATATAATTACCAGTCCCTAGTTTTATAGCTCTCTGATAACTGTATAATTATTCTTGTCTCATCATTAATCCTGGGGATTTCATCTTTTTCCAAAAGATACATCGCAGGAGCTATAAATGAGTCATTGAAATCTGTAAAACTATACTCTTTGTTCCATTTTCTTAGAATAAATGACCAAAATACTACTGACAGAACCTTTCCTTCTGCATCCAATTTTTGACATTCAATGGGGAATTTATCTGTTTGATAATATAAAAAGAGGTGGAATCGATAAGAGGATTATCTGAAGACTCCTTCTAATAATATGGAAAACTGATAATGCATGTTTTCAGCAATGAATCTAGCAAAATTGAACTGAATGGATGGTAATTGACCAGGGCTTAGAGTTGACAGAAAACCTAGGATAGCCACATTAGTGAATTCATCACTGGTGTATCCTAGTATGAAGGATAGCATTGAGACAATCTGCCTAGTCTCATCTGGGAAATCAGAGGTATCAAAAGGACGATTTAACTTAGGAATATCAACTTGCTTTGGAAAAAAAGTCTGGAATATTTTGAATCTGGTATTGAAATCCAAGTCAAGATATAGTTGGGTTAGATCTTCTATTGATAAGGAATAAAAATTAGAGTCACGATTCATTTTTAGTATGGAATTTATTAACTCTTCAGTAATGTAAAACATGATCTCTTTTTCTTTGTTTACAATACATCTTTGTTCTGGCATGTAATAGGCTTGGCATAATCAGATAAAGCTAGGAAAAGAATGAGTGAGAGGAACAATATATCTAGGCATATTGGATTCCCAAACTGGAACATATTTGTCACCCTTTTCCACTGATTTGCCATAGATCCAATTATAGACATCAAGCAGGTTAAATTCTACATTAGGGTCTAGTATTCTATAGTCCAGATCAACTAAAGGGCTATTGTCTGTGGAAATGACTCATGGCTGGACTGGTCTGACCACTTCTGTAGAATCAACCGTCAGTGCAGGGGTCGGCTTGTCGATTTTGAAGGGCTTAGGGTGAGGGATTTTTGCAAAAGATTTCTTTTGAGATTTTGGGCCTCTATTCTTAGGGGTTACCTATTTCTTTGTCATTTTAAATTTGAACGAAGCAAGCTTAAATGGTTTTCTAAGTTTCCTTTATGAGAAAAAGGGGTTTCTTGGTAAATTTCTACTAGGAAATGGGGTTTCTGAGCAGGGTTTTGGGTAATGCAAGGGTTTTAAAGCTCCGAACGTATATTAATATTGATTTGAATAGAGAAATAGAATGGGGTTTGGGAAAAACTACGAGAAAGGGTAATTAGGAATTCTAGGGAGATTTTGACAGAGTTTCCCCTATAAAATGGACACTTTTATGCAGTTCAATTGTACAATTTTGGCAATTATTTTGAAAATAATGGGAATTTTGAAGTCTAAGAGTGCAAGCTCGAAGAAAATTACCTGGAAAACTAGTGAAATTCGGTTGAAGATGTTCGCAGAGGTGCACAATCTTCAATTCTTCTAAAATGGTTTCGTAAAAGATAATGCAGTGCTTTGTAATTGAAATTTAGTGCAATGGGCATTGAAAAATGGCATTGGTAAGTTGAAAAAAGGCTTTGCATGGTTTTCTCAGGGTTTAGAGGTGCGAATTCGAGGAAAAGTGTTTATGGATGCATTCACCAGTTTAAAAGAAAATGGTGAAAATTTGAATAAAGACTTTAAACTTTAGCATATTGAACCGATGGCATAAAGCATAGTTAAATAACATTAAATCGTGGTTAAGTGGGTTGGTTTAAGGGAATACCACCAATGGTATTCCCGTAGGTGAAGGGAGGTAAGTGGTAAAATGCATTTTGAATGCGATACAATGTGGTCGTGACACGTAAGCGCGCGGTGGTTTGGAAAAACCATCCATTTCGCGCGGCTTTGCCAAAACATCAAATGTTTATGTTTGGAGAGAAAAAATGAACAATCACCATTGGATCGGGTGCTTGGGAGTGAACGGTCTAGATTTAAAGGGAAAGTGCAGGGAGATTTTTTTATCGGGTAGGACGAGAGCCGTCGATCTTGGGAATGGAAAGTAGATCGAATGGTGGAAATTTTACGCGATGAGAGTAGGATAAATGTATTGGGATATTTCTCACACCTAGTTGACCGTAGGATAAAATGGTCTTCTGGGGATCGGACGGTCAGAGGTGACTCCGATGGGTTATACAAAAATGATTATTTCGATGAAAAATCAAATGATCAGGAGGGTTAATCAAGGAATTAACCAAGGTTAGGGACTGGGATTAGGAGGAATGTATGTGGGGAACAAGATAAAGTTAAGGTTTTGACCTTGGGTAAAAGGACTTGGAGCGGGAATATGCAAGGGAAAGGTTTGTTTTTTGGTTGAAGTTTATTTTAGGTGAAACTTCAATGATTTGTTATTTAAAATATATATAGCATATGTTTTAAGCTTTTTCTTCATATATTTTATTTATACGATAAATTAAATAAAAAAGACTTAATTACCATAGGGGCGGGATTAAATATAAAGATAAAATTTTAGCCAAAGGGGTTATAAGGGGGGTTTTATTTAAGCATGTGGGAATAAAATACTTTGGCTTAAGTTATAATAAGTGGGTCTTTGGGATTTATTTATAAAAGGAGTTATATAATAGGAAAAGGTTAATTGTATGGAATTAATACATAAGTTAGAGTTAATATGACAAGGGGACAATGTATATTCAAAAACACATTAATATAACTAAGAAGGTGAATATTAAACAAAAAATTTGCATTATAATAACTTCATCACTTATACTTAGGATAAAATGTGATTTTGAGGGCTTTATGCTTTGAAATGATATGGGAGGTTAATCAAATGTGGATTAGAGTATCTTTAAGTAAAAATGAAGTTTTACTTAGGATTTTTGAGGGGAAATGAGTGCATGAATGGTAAATGATGTGATTAAGGGATTAATATAGACATTTCACACTTTCAACTGACCAGTCATAGAGCCTTGGGTCTGGTCCCAACAAAAGTGAAGGAAATGCCTTGAGCCTTTCTGACTGATAGTCTAGAATGTTTCATGACTATGGGAAAGGGAAGTTAGTTATTTTGCAACCCATGATGAATGATATTTATATTGAGACTTTTCACATTCTTCTACCTACCCATCTTACCATGCTAACATTTTTTCTTCTTTTGTAACAAGGTGCATTTAAGCTAGCAACCTTCACAACATTTATTTTTTCTGAAAGCAAGTAAACTATCTAACTCTACACTTATTTCATTCATGAATCTAGTTTAAACTATTCGATTCACTTTATTTCTCTACCTAACTATTGAATTGTTAGGATTCAACTGTCTAACAATTCATTATTCTCTATCTACAATAATGGAAATTGAAACAATGATAAGTTAAGATTGAATTGTTTAACTCATCATGGACTAATGGCATTTATTGACACTCTGCCATAGTCAAAAAGTAAAAGTAGTGGCATTTATGCTTGCTCACTTTCATGTTTTATTCATTTTTTCTTTTGGGGTATCTTATTTTTTCTAAGTCCTTTGATTATTCTTTTAGCACATTTTTACCCTCTTTTTGATTTTTTGAATTTTTTTATTTTTTTACAAAATATGTGAATACAACTTGTAGAAGGAAAAGTATGTAAAAATTTACAAAATTACCAATAGTCAAGTCAAAATTATGACCCCTATATTATAGGTTGCTAACGTCGGCTCCACTTGGGGATGGATTTTCCTAGTGAAATGCCAAGAAATCTAAGATCAATAGCCTTATCCATTGACTTTGGTGAATCTGCAAATGTCTTCTTTGTTCTGCTACAATCATATTTATTATATGTTATACTGCAAAGCTTAGGGCCTTCTCTCCGGGCTTCAACTTTGTAGATAATATATCCAATCCAATATTACACTCTCACTATGAATATTTACAATGATAAAGTAAATGGGTCTAACTTTTTAAGTGACTTGCAGGGAACAGTAATGTTTCAACATTATTCCATTTACTGGTCCTTCTTGAAGCTCTGTACCATCCAAATTTCTGAGAAAAAAGGAATTATTTCCTCTGTAACCATATATGACATAGGGTCCCTGCCACAGAAAGTCAAACTTCCCATGTTTACCTTTATCCTCTCTTCTTGCAACCCATCTTAAAACTTGATCTCCTATGAAAAAGTCATCTTCCTTAATTCTTTTGTCAAAAATATTTGTGATCTTGTCTTGTAAAACTTGTGACTTTTCATAAACTTCATCTCTAGTTTGTTGAAGGTGTATGGTATCATTTATTCTTCTTTGAATATCATTAGTTTCTACATGTGATTCCTGGATGATCTTCATGACTGGGACACCCAAAGAAGAAGGAAAAAATACATCAGTACCATAAACAATTTGATATGGTGAAGTTCCTATGGAATTTTTTGTAGTAAGCCTGTCATCCCAAAGGGCATATATCAACTTCTTGTTCCATGTGTTTTTATTATCTTGGAGTAGTTTTTTAATGATGTTGACTAGAATTTTATTCGAGAATTCGGCCAGACCATTACCTTGGGGTTAATATGCTGTGGAATGACCTAAGGTAATATGGTATTTATGGCAGAAAGAAATCATCTTTTTAGATTTGAAAGTAGCAGCATTGTCTATGATAATTTTGCGTGGGCATCGAAATCTAGACAAAAAATTACTTTCAATGAATGAGATAATAACTAAATCTGTAGCTTGCCTAGTGGGGATTTCTTCAATCCACTTACTAAAGTAATTAGTAGCAGTTAGAATCCATTTGTGTTGACCTGAGGATGGAGGATGAGTCTCACCTATGAAGTATAAACCCCATAACTGAAATGGTTTTTCTGCAGATATTGGTTTTAGAGGAAATGGCAGAAGTTTCTTTTTACCTTCAAAAATCTAACACTTATGACAAGAAGTAACAAATTTTTTAACATCTGAAAATAAGGATGGCCAATAAAAACCAGCTCTGAGTATTTTATCAGTTGTACTCTTCCATTATATATGTCTGCCACAGTCACCTGCATGAAACTCTTCAAGGATTTTGTCAGCCTCATATTTCAATAAAAAATTGAGTAAAATTCCAGTACTTTCTCTCCAATACAATGCATTATTTAAGATACATAATTTCATTGATTTTTTATTGATAAATCTTGCCTTGGTTTTGGTAAGTCCAGGAGGAGCTTGTAAGTTTGTAAGTACAAATATTATGTAAGAGTACCATGGTGAGTCTTGATAGGCTTCACTGATCGATGGAGTCACCATCTCCTCCTGTTCATCTACTTTTGCAATGAAATTAATGTCTAAGGCATTGCAATTATATTCAGCCATTAGTCTGGCTAAACCTTGTCCCTTGATGAGTTTAGTTGGTTTAATTTCCAGATCATATTCAAGGATTGTGGCTATCCATTTTCCTCTTCTGCTATCTAGTCCATCTTGAGTCAAAATGTCTTTAACTACTGCATTAGGGACATATGCAATTATATGTGAATGAAGTATATACACTTTGAAATCCTTTATAACTTTAACTGGAGCCAAAGCATGTTTTTCTATTATGTTGTATTTCAGTGGTGCATCTCTGAGAGCTTTACTGAAAAATGCAATGGGATGTTCAAAGTCTTGATCATTCTTCTGTAGAAGAACTGCAGCTATGGTGTGTTCGGATGCAAAGGAAAAGATTATAAAATATTTTGTGTAATCTAGACTGATAAGGACTGGTGCTTTAGTTGAGGCCTGTTTGATAAATTAAAAATATTTTTTGGCCTTTATTGTCCATTTAATTGAGGAGTCCTTCTTAAGCATGTTATTAAGATCTTTTATAATCTCAGCCAGATTTCAGATGAATCTTCTTAGAAATTTGATCTTTCCCAAGAATGCTTGGAGTTATTTAATGTTCCTTGGTGGTTGAATGTTTAGGATTGCTTCGATTCTAGTAGGGTCAATTCTAATGCCTTCTTTTGAAATGATATGACCTAGCAATTTGCCTTCTTCTAGTCCAAAAATAGACTTTTTTGGATTAAGAGATATACCATATTTTCTGCATTTGATGAAAAATTCTCTCAGATGATCCAAGTGATCATTATTTTTTTTAGAAAACACAGTAATATCATCTAAATAAACAACTAAAAACTCATGGATTTCCTTGGAAAAGGCAATATCCATGGCCCTTTGAAACGTAGCACCTGCATTTTTTTAATCCAAAAGGCATTTTCACATACATGAAAGTGCCCCATGGAGTAGTAAAAGCAGCTTTGGTTTGGTCATCTTTGTGAACTAGGATCTAATTGTAACTAGAGAAACGATCTAATAAAGAGATTCTAGAAGAACCTGCTACCCTCTGTAAAATATGGTCCATTTTTGGCAAGGGGTAGTTATCCTTCAAGGATGATTTATTAAGATTTCTAAAGTCTATACATAATCTGATTTCTCTTGAATTTTTCCTAGTTGGCACTATTTTAGATACCCAGTCAGAAAATCTAATTGGTGCAATTATCTTAGCATCAAACATTCTCTTGATTTCTTTTTCAATTAATGGCAACAAAACTGGATTAATCCTTCTGAGTTTCTGTTGAAAAGGTTTTTGATTTTATTTTAAAGGAATTTTGTGTTGAATAATGTTTGTGTTATAAGTTTTCAAGTCCTCATATCTCCATGCAAATACATCTTGAAATTCCTTTAAAAGTTCAACGTATTTATTCCTTTCATCTGATGGTAAGGATTTGGATCGCGTAATGATTCTTGGTTTATCATTTGTCCCAAGGTTATACTCTTCTATGTCAGATTTAACTGGCTCCATTTTTGCCCTTATAGGCACATCATTAGAGTCAAATAAATCCTCTAGAGGAGTTAAACCTCTGGCTAAAATGTTATTCTTCAAATCAATCAAGTCTATTTCATCTTCAATCAATTCCTCTATTTCTATTTTTTCCATTTCATCAATGTCACTTTGAGTAAAAATAGTGGGATTTTCAATCTTATGTACATCTAAATTATCCAAATCATCTATTTGATAGAAATTTAAATCTATATTACAAGGTGGGTCTATATTAAATTTGTTATTGATTTGACAATTTTGAAATTCATTTTCATTATTCAAAAAGTGATAAATTTGCTCATCCTCTGAAAAAATTTGCCAATAGGTTACATTGTTAGGAATAATAGGCCTATATTTAATCTTAGCAGTGTATTTTTGCAATGGTGAAAAAGGAATTTTACAACTGCTAGAAAAAGTGGCTAAGCAATGGGCCTTCATGTTCTGATCTCTAGGGATGATAGCAAAATTACCTTCTAACAATTCTTCAAGGAGTTCCAATACTGTTTCTCTGTATCTTGCAAGTCTAGGGTTATGAATTGAATATTCAGGGTTAATTTGTTTTATAACTAGTTCAGAATCACCCAAAACCATTATTATTTTTCCTCCCTTTTTTATTATAATTTGCAGGCCTAAGATTAAAGCTTCGTATTCAGCCATATTATTGGTGCATTTGAAGTTTAATATAAAAGCATGCCCTTCAGAATGACTTGTTTCAACGTTTGTGATCCAAACACCAGCTCCTGATCCAAAGTTATTAACAGATCCATCAAAATCTAGATGCCACAGAGCTTCATGACCAATATAATCATCCATGATTTTAAGTCTTTTATCAGTGAGTTCAATTGGATTTTCATTTTGATCATAGTTACCGAGAATAAAAGAATCAAGATCAGTGGGGGTGGAATAAATTGGATAATTTGTAGGTATGTTTGCACTATTGATCATGTACTTCATCAAGGTTTCTCTATAAATATTCTTAGGTTGCCCAAATACGGAGATAGTAGCATAACTCATGTCCATTTGTAAATATCCCTGCAACTTTGCTCTCCATGAGCGAGAAAGGAGCATGCCATACTTTGGCGGGATGTCAACTACTACAACGTCCATGATCATACCCTTACCAGGATACTGGACTAGGTTAACACACAGATCTTTAATCAAACCAATACATTGTACTTTGGATGAATCAAATGAGAACAGGTCCTTATAAGGTCTAGTTATGTCTAGATTAAGAGTCTCCATTATAGCTTTAGGCATTAAATTGTGAGAAGCTCTAGTATCTAGCATAACGTTATGTAAAATTTGGTCATGTATGGCAAGAATTAAATAGAATGGGGGTACCGACCCATATGAATGCTTGCCATCAACATTGGGACCAAAAATTAGTTCAGGCCTATCTTCATTCATGTTAATTGTATCTTCATTGTCATTGACATTCAACATATCAGAAATCATTGATCTATATAAATGATTTTTAGCTAGTTCTTTTAAGGGAACAACTAATTTCAATTTGGATATTTCAAACTGCATATTAAATGTTGGCTGAGATCTACTAATTTGAATCATTTCTTCCTTGGGAACTATTGTTTGTGCGGATTTTTCTTGAGTTTATACTTTTTTTCCTTTTCTCTGTGCTCTTCTCTTGTCTTCTGTCTGAGTTTCTTGGTTCCTGCTATCTTTAGTCATTTCTTCAAGAATGATTTGAGGATTAACAAGAGTTTTATCAGATTTAGGATTCTCAATAGAAGGTTTAGGATCTGATATTTTAAAATCAGTAGGATTATTTCTTGGTTCAATGATTGTTGTCGAATTGGTGGCTTTGGGAGAATTATCTTTGGGAACATCTTTGGAAGGTTGTGCCAACTCGTCAGTAATATCTACAATTTTTAGGCCTTATTTCTTTTTAGGACTGGTTGGATTTGAACTCTGTTTGCCATCTCTGGGAAGAATTTGCAAGAATTTTGATTTAGAAGTATCAGACTTCTTTCTATTTTTTTCTTGTTGCTTTGGAGGATTACTCTTTATAGCAGGATCAATTCTTTTCTTTCTCCTAAGGTTGTATTGACTATAAATCTCATTTATTGAAAAATCATAACCTTGTTTATAATCATAAGATTCTCCAGATCCTACTTTGAGTTGTTGAAGTTCAAAGAGTTCCTGGTCCTCTTGGGTGAGGAAAATAGTATTGTTCTCATCGATCACCATAACAATGTTTATGTCTTCCTCCTCGTCAACACTGTTTTGTGAACTTTCTACAAAGTTTTCTTGAAATGGGGTTCTTATATTCTAATCAGGGGAAGGTTCCTTACCTTTCTCGGGGTTGGTGTTTTTTCTGTAGTTGGGATTTCGGATCTGGGATTGATTGTCCCATTGTGGTTTCTTTTCAATTCGATCCAGTCTTTCAACTACTTTTTCTATGGATTTAGTAATGAAATCAAATTTACTATCCAAGTGAGATGCTTCCTCTTTAATAGTAACCCTTCTTTCATTTCTCATTCTGGCCTTCTTTGCCAGTATGTTGACTTCTACACCTACAGTATCTTTTTTCATTTTCTCTAAAGTATCTACATCCCTTTCTCTGAGCTAATAAGCCATGTCTATGTCAAAATAGTCAAGGAGTTTCAGTAGCACAGAATATGGGGTAGGTTTAAGGTCCACAGGAATGGCATTGTATACGCTGTTATATCTTGTGCAGAAATCTTGAACAGTTTCATTTGGGGCTCTTTTGACAGCATCAAATTCAGATAGTATTTGCATAGGGTTCTTCTTTTCTCCCATTTATTAAGGAAGGCTCTATGGAATGCAGCTATGTCTGCTATGCTACCAGGTGCTAAAGCTTTAAACCAAGTTTTCACCTCTTTAATTAAGCTCTGAGAAAATAGTCTCATTTGGACATCAGACTCATCTATCTCATAGAATTCCCAGATATCACTCATTCTAGTAACGTGTTGTTGTGCAGTAATCTGTGAGAGATTATCAAACAGTGGAATATTTTTTTGATAGTTCTAGGGCATGTCATGGAGATTTTGAGGTAAGACCAAGGGAGCATATCGGGCTGCCATGGCTTGAATTTTAGCTTGGATGGGAGGTACAGTTGTGGTATAAGCGATAGTACTAGTTACTGCAATGGATGAACTTGAAGAGATGGATAATGCGGATGAAACAGAAGTAGTATAGCTAATGGTAGTTGTAATGGGTTGGGTGAATGATGGATATACTACTTTGGGCTGCAAGGGCAGCTTAGGGATAAATGGATCAGTTGATGAACTAGCAGTGGACTGTGGATACAATGAGTAAATGATTCATTGGGTCAGAGACAACTCAGGGCTTATGGGCTCTTGAGGTAAACTGACAGTGGAATCAGTAAAAGATTTGGCAGCATACAGAGTTGAATTTGATGTTGGAAAGAGTGTTGTTTATAGTTCAGAGACTGGGGGTTTAAATTTAGACAAAAATTTAGCTAACTTAACATCTTCTTCAATGTCTTTGATTTTTCTAACATGACCCTTTTAGATAGACTTTTACTTTCAGTTTGATCTGATTTACTAGGAACATAAATAATTTTATGCTTTTCACTTACATAAGAAGCAAAAATTGGATCTAAAACAATTTTTTTTTAATCTGATTCAGATTTTGTTCTAAATAAATATTTCTCAAACTTAATGTCAAAATCAATGTCTGATAAGCTAACCAATTCACTGGGTAAAGAATCAGCCCTTTTCAGATTTATTTCAGTTTCAAAACTATCACTTTGTTTTTTCTTCTTTTTTCCTATCTGGTTAGGATTATCTACTATATCTGGAGGATTAGGATCAGGGTTGTTTCTAGTGTAGTAGATTTTCTTGGGAGCTATATTTTTTATTGGGTAAAATTCCCACAACCTTTAAACTCAATATTAAAGTAGAAAAGATATAATTAAAGATCTTCCTTCAAGACTAAACTTAAAACTGGAGAGTGGTTAGTTCCCCAGTATGGTCGCCAATATGTTATCACCCTAGTAAATCTCAGGTTGTGGGATGGGGATTTTTGCAGTTAAGAACACCAGGGGTAACCAAGGAATGCTTTGGGAATTCAAGATATAGACTTCTTGAACTCCAGCAAGGGATCTCTCCGTATGATTTATCTTTGTTTTAGTAACATATATTAGGCTAGCTATGATTGTGTAATTGGGTTTGATTTTAAAATATTGGTGGGAATAAAAAATATTTCAAGGTAAACCAGAAGGATCCACCAGAATATTGGGCAATGGAGTCAACTCTCTAGGCAAGCAGAACTAAGAAAAAAGGCTCATAGATGCAAATGTGCTAAGGGAAAGATAGGTGACTTTATAAGGCTATGTATAGGCTTGATTTGATGGAGTGGGTGGAATTCGAGAAAAAGGGAACTTAAGAATCCTTAAGCTACAAATAAGAATATTGAAGAAGGGGATCTAACTAGGACCTAGAGAAATTAAGAATTCTATGGTCCGGTTGTCAAGTATAAAACATCAAAATTCCAATAAGTTTCGAAACAGGGAGCTTATGATCACTAATCCTGTTTAATTTTTCCTTAATTGATCATTACATAATAGAAAAACATAATATGAATGAATGTAAACTTAAGAGAAATACACTGAAAATAAGGAAAGAATGAGACTTATCTTGTCACCACAAGAATCCTTAGCTATGATGTCTCTGATCTCTTTCCAGTCTGCTGATTTCGCTAACTGACTCACCAACTTCAATATGACCAGCAGATAAGACTATAGTTGTCTTCAGAAATTTTTATTCACCCTGAGTACTCTGAATTGTGAAGTATTTATACAAAAAATTGTTTACAAAATATCTCAGGAATTGAGATAATTTTTTAATAAAAAATAGGAAAGAAAAATTAATAAGAGGGACAACTGCAAAAAAATTTGCAAGCTATTACCTTTTTAAAAGAAAAAATAGAACTGATTATTCTAATTTGAACTGATTGTTGATGTACTGCTGGCATTAGGTGCATCTTATCATGGAAAGTGGTTGAAGAAATTTCCTTCCTTTATCTTTAAATGCTGATATTCTTTATTCATATGATCTGAGTTGTTTTACTGTGGTAATTAAAAAGTAACCAACAATAACTTTATTCTCACTGATACTCTTTCACCTACTGATACACTTTAACCCTATATTTTTTACCTTTGAGGTAACAATAAAATATGAATTTCCAAGTGATTTTTCTGTTTTTTTATCCATCAATTTTCACAGAAGATCTGTGAATTCTTGCCACTTTTCTGCAGAGGGGATCTTCATAGTCTTCAATTTTCTGTAACTTTCATCTGCTTCTGTATACTTGGAAAAATTAGGCTTTATACTGAACATATGTTTGATCTCATTATCCAAAAAGAAAATATTTTCAAAATATTGAAGAAGTATTTTGCATGTTGGTGATCCTTGTGGCAGAGGCTGTCTGGCTTGTTCTTTTGCATGATTTCTGATTTTTAGATCATAATCTTTCTGAGGCATCAGTTTGTCATTCAATGCATGAATGTCAGGCAAACATTCTTATGATAATGTTTTGTATTTGGCTAAAAATGTTGAGATGGATACATTCATGTCTTTACACCTGTCCTCTAGGTTACTCATTATGTTTCTTTTGTTTAGGACCTTTTTGATTTGAAGAATGGTTTCTGTCTTATCAACAATTTTCAATTCTTCCAACTCTTCCCTATTTTTACTGTTTACAAAAGCTGTGAGTTGGATTGCTTGAGATAGTTTATTGTCAATTTCCCTTTTAGTCTTGTCAATCTTTTCACTAGCAACTTGAAGTAACTCCCTCTATTCATAAATTATATGAACTGAAGGCCATTGAGAATGGATGCCTCCAATAATTTTGGTCCATAATTTATTTTTTATATAGGCCACTTGATCTATAAGGTTTCCTTGTGCTTGCAGAATCTTCACCTGTTCTTGTAGTCGATCAACCCTTTGCTCATGTCCTTTAGAAGTAATCAAGGCATCACTTTTGGAAATTTCTATATTTTTAATAATGCCTTTCAAAGTAAGAATTTCTTTATCTTTAATAGATATGTCTTCCATGGCTTTGATCACGACTGCTTGGTCTTGTAGTGCGCTCATTTGTGAGGATGAAGAAGAAGAGGTAGAAATTTCCTGAGAATTAATTGGTACTGCAGTGGCCATTACTCCCTGTGGCACTAGGTGTTCAGCTAATGTGGATGGAATAGCAGTACTTATAGTAGGAATTACTGTAGGAATGTGAACCTGTTGAGTTTTCCTTAAGGATTTATTTTCCCTTATCAAAGTTTCCAATTGACTTTCCATTTCTTTTATTTGAGCATTCATTTGATGTACAAGCTACTTTAATTCATCATTCTCTATTTTTTGATTTAGAATTTCTTTTGCTTGAGAGTTTTCACTCTGAGGAAACTTCAGCTTTTTTCTAAGAGCAGCTATAACCTCATTTTTCTATTTAATTAGGACTTTTTCCCTTCAATGTTGGTTGGGTCACCCCCTGCTTCAATCACTATATCTTCTAATGCTTTTATCCTCAAATTATTAGCATATAGTGAGGCTTTGTCCAACTTCATTTGATTTTGGAGGTTGAGCACTATTTTCTCAAGCCTAATTGATTTCATAGTCTTACTAACAATTTTGGAATATAGCATTTCAGTATTGCTCCTATGAAATTCAATTTGATCCAATTCATGAATGGCATCAGCATCCACTTCAATATCTGTTTTGGAATAATCTGCGACTGATTTTGGCTCAGCCATTGTAGGCTTCAATAATGACATTACCAATTTATCAGATGAATAATCAAATGCTGAAAGAAGCCTGTCTTTGTTTCCAGGCTTTTCCTTAAGAAATCTAGAATATGCTTGATTCTTTTTTTCTGCATTCTTCTCTTTAATCTGTTTGAATCTAATCTGAATCTCTGGCTCTGTATTGTTAGTTTCCTTAGAAGAAGGAGGCAAATAAACAGTAGCCTGGTTTTCTTTAATGACTGTATCTTTTTGTTTTGTTCCAATTTTTACATTTTGAAGCTCTTTTAATGTTTCAGAGACTATTATTGTAGCTTCATCATCTGTTTCATTATTTTCAATATTTATATCCTTATCCCTTTCTTCTTCTATCATCTTACTTCTCTTACTATAAGGAATTTTGAATTTTTTGTCCTCAATAGTCTTAGCTATGAAACTATCTCCTTACCTGTCTCTTTTATGTACATTATCAATCTCTTGGCTTGTGAAAGCCACCTGTGTCTGTTCAATCTGCTTGCCTTTGCCACTGTCTACCTGTATTACCTGTACTACCTGTGAATCATCATCCAATAGAGTGTTTGGCTCCCATTCAATTTTATTAGCATATCTCTCAATATGGGGCTTAGGATCATGTAAGTAAAAAAGAAACTTGCATTTTACCCTTATTGTACTCAAAATACCATGTGGGTCATAATTCCATATAAAACTACATGGGAACTTGTATTATTTAAGTTTGACATTTATTTCATTGGTAGCTTCTCTATTATTCACAATGAATGGTCCAATTTTATTTTTCAGCTTAAATTGGGTCTTTTTCCTGGAAGCTATGAAGTTGATTTCATCTACATTCAATAGTTGTCTTAGATATTACAAAGCAAATAATTTTGTAGTAACAAATTTTGGTAATTTATATGGGGCCAGGGATGAGCCATACACTCTTCTTTCTGTGTGATTTTTATATAAATACCAGTCCCCAATTTTATAGCTCTTTGATAACTATAGAATTCTTCTTGTCTCATCATTAATATTGGGGATTTCCTCTTTTTCCAAAAGATACATGGCAGGAGCTATAAATGAATCATTGAAATCTATAAAACTATACTCTCTATTCCATTTTATTATAATATATGACAAAAATACTACTGACAGAACATTTCCTTCTACATCCACTTTCTGACATTCAATGGGGAATTTATCTGTTTGATAATATTGGAAGAGGTGGAATAGATAAGAGGGGTATCTGAAGAATCCTTCTTCTGATAATCTGGACAACTGATAATGCATGTTTTCAGCAATGAATCTAGCAAAATTGAACTGGATGGATGGTTATTGACGAGGGCTTAGAGTTGATAGAGAACCTAGGATAGCCACATCAATGAATTCATCACTGGTGTATCCTAGTATGAAGGAGAGCATTGAGACACTTTGCCTAGTCTCATCTGGGAAATTAGAGGTATCAAAAAGAGGATTTAACTTAGGAATATCAACTTCATTTGGACAAAAAGTCTGGAATATTTTGAATCTAGTATTGAAATCCAATTCAAGATATATTTGGGTTAGATCTTCTATTGATAAGGAAGCAAATTTGGAGTCATGATTCATTTGCAGCATGGAATTTATTGACTCTTCAGTAATGTAAAATAGGATCTCTTTTTATTTGTTTACAATACATCTTTGTTCTTGCATGTAATAGGCTTGGCATAATCTGATAAAGTTAGGAACAAAATGAGCGAGAGGAACAATATATCTAGGTAGATTGGATTCCCAAATAGGAATATCTTTGTCACCCTTTTCCACTAATTTTCCATAGCTCCAATTATAGACATCAAGAAGGTTAAATTCTACATTAGGGTCCAGTATTCTATAGTCGAGATCAACTAAAGGGCTATTCTCTGTGGAAATGACTGGTGGTTGGACTGGTCTGACCACTTCTATAGAATCAGCCATGAGTGCAGGGGTCAGCTTGTCGATTTTGAAGGGCTTAGGCTGAGGGATTTTTGTAGAAGATTTATTTTGAGATTTTGGGCCTCTATTCTTAGGGGTTACCTGTTTCTTTATCATTTTAAATTTGAATGAAGCAAGCTTAAATGATTTGCTAAGTTTCCTTTATGAGAAACAGGGGTTTCCTGGTGAATTTATACTGGGAAATGGGGTTCTAAGCTGGGTTTTGGGTAATGCAAGGGTTTTAAAGCTCGAAACATATATTAAGATTTATTTGAATAGAAAAACAGACTGGGGTTTGGGAAAAACTGCGAGAAAGGGTAATTAGGAATTCCAACGAAATTTTGACAGAGTTTCCCCTGTAAAATGGACACTTTTATGGAGTTCAATTGTACAATTTTGGCAATTATTTTGAAAATAATGGGAATTTTGAAGTCTTAGAGTGCAAGCTCGAAGTAAAGTACCTAGAAAACTAGTGAAATTCGGTTGAAGACGTTCGCAGAGGTGCACAGTCTTCAATTCTTCGAAAATGGTTTCTCAGAGGATAATGCAACGCTTTGTAATTGAAATTCAGGGCAATGGGAATTGAAAAATGGCACTGGTAAGTTGAAAAAAGTTTCTGCATGGTTTTCTCAGGGTTTAATGGTGCAAATTCGAAGAAAAGGGTTTATGGATGCGTTCACCAGTTTAAAAGAAAATGGTAAAAATTTGAATAAAAAATTTAAACTTTAACGTATTGAAATGATGGCATAAACCATAGTTAAATAAAATTAAATCGTGGTTAAGAAGGTTGGGTTTAGGGAATACCGCTAGAGGTATTCACGTAGGTGAAGGGAGGTAAGTGGTAAAATGCATTTTGAACACGATACAACGTGGTGGCAACACGTAAGTGTTGGGTGGTTTGGAAAAACCACCCATTTCGCGTGGCTTTTACAAAAAATCAAACATTTATGTTTGGAGCACGAAAATGAACAATCACCATTGGATCGAGTGCTTGGGAGTGAACGATCTAGATTAAAAGGGAAAGTGCAGGGAAAATGTTTTATCGGGTAGGACGAGAGCTATCGATCTTGGGAATGGGAAGGAGATCGAACGGTGGAAATTTCACGTGATGAGAGTAGGATAAATGTATTGGGATCTTTCGTGCACGTGGTTGACCGTAGGATCAAATGGTCTTCTGGGGATCGGACGATCATAAGTGACTCCAATGGGTTATACAAAAATTATTGTTTTGATGAAAATTCGATTAATCGGGAGGGTTAATCAAGGAATTAACCGAGGTTAGGGACTGGGATTAGGAGGAATGTATGTAGGGAAGAAGATAAAGTTAAGGTTTTGACCTTGGGTTAAGGGACTTGGAGCGGGAATATATAGGGGAAAGGTTTGTTTTTTGGTTGAAGTTTAGTTTAGGTGAAATTTGAGTGATTTTTGATTTAAAACATATATAACATATGTTTTAAGCTTTTTCTTTATATATTTTATTTATATGGTAAATTAAATCAAAAAGGCTTAATTACCATAGGGGCAGGATTAAATATACGAATAAACTTTTAGCCAAAGGGGTTATAAGGGGGGTTTTATTTAAGCATGTGGGAATAAAATACTTGGGCTTAAGTTATAATAAGTGGGTCTTTGGGATTTATTTATAAAAGGACTTATATAATAGGAAAAGGTTAATTGTAGGGAATTAATACATAATTTAGATGTAATATGACAAGGGGACAATGTATATTCAAAAACACATTAATATAACTAAGAAAGTGAATATTAGACAACAAATTTGCATTATAATAACTTCATCACTTATACTTAGGATAAAATGTGATTTTGAGGGCTTTATGCTTTGAAATGATGTGGGAGGTTAATCAAATGTGGACTAGAGTATATTTAAGTAAAAATGAATTTTTACTTAGGATTTTTTAGGGGAAATGAGTGCATGAATTGTAAATGATGTGATTAAGGGATTAATATAGACATTTCACACTTTCAATTGACCAGTCATAGAGCGTTGGGTCTGGTCCCAACAAAAGTCAAGGAAATGCCTTGAGCCTTTCTGACTGATAGTCTAGAATGTTTCATGACTATGGGAAGGGGAAGTTAGTTATTTTGCAGCCCATGATTAATGATATTTATATTGAGACTTTTCACCTTTTTCTACCTACCCATCTTACCATGCTAACATTTTTTCTTCTTTTGTAACAAGGTGCATTTAAGCTAGCAACCTTCACAGCATTTATTTTTTCTAAAAGGAAGTAAACTATCTAACTCTACACTTATTTCATTCAGGAATCAAGTTTAAACTATTGGATTCACTTTATTTCTCTACCTAACTACTGAATTGTTAGGATTAAACTATCTAACAATTCCTTATTCTCTATCTACAACAATGGAAATCGAAACAATGATAAGTTAAGATTGAACTGTTTAACTCATCATGGACTAATGGGATTTATTGACACTCTGCCATAGTCAAAAAGTAAAAGTAGTGGCATTTATGCTTGATCACTTTCATGTTTTATTCATTTTTTCTTTTGGGGTATCTTATTTTTTCTAAGTCATTTGATTATTCTTTTAGGACTTTTTTACCCTCTTTCCGATTTTTTGATTTTTTTTTTTTTTTTTACAAAATATGTGAATACAACTTGCAGAAGCCAAAGTATGTACAAATTTACAAAATTACCAATATTCAAGTCAAGATTATGACCCCTATATTATATGTTTCTAACAGACCACATAAAGTGGGATTGTTTCATCAAGTAAAACATTCTTTCTATTCTCCAAAATCTTGTGGGATAGTTCTTTCAGGCTCCTAGCTTGATTGAACCTTCTCAACCTCTCTTTCAAATTATAATAGATTTCGGAACATACAATATCTCTAAAATATATATTTTCTTGGAATGGTTTCATTTTTAGGTCTTCTATATTAGAAGCTTAAAACCATCTGTTCCATAGCATTTGGGTCCAACTGAATCCCCAAAATACTATATCAACTAGATGGATTGATCCTCAAGAAAGGCTTGGTAAAGCCTTAACCTTTTTCAAAGTAGAAAGATTTGTCATGGACTCTTTCTCCAATGTGCAACATTGCAACTACCTCAATAAATAAATAAATAATCTTTGAGGTAGTTACAAGTCCTCAAGAATTGTCGAAGGAAAGAGTTAACAATAATTAATTTATTAGTCTTACACCAGCCTCACATGAGTAAATCCCAAGCAACCAACTCCATGGTTGAATGTGAAAAATGAAGTAGTCAAATCCCAAAATAGTAAGTGGGCAACCTCAAACAAAACAAATCCATCGAAAAAAGGGTTAAATATGGGTTTGACAATGCCAAAAATCCATGGAATAAATAAGTATTAACCTTCAAGAATAGTAAGAAGTGACTCCACAAGTTTACCCTACAAGGATATGTTCCAAATTTAGTAGGATGATTAAGTAATGTGCCACCTTCCCTTTGCAAGTGTGAAAATTTTTTCCAGGATCATTAGACCAAAAATATTGTGTATTTTTTAAGTGTGTGCTTGCATTTATTGCTCATATCATATGAAACTAAATGGTAGAGGTAACTCAAATGCATTTAAAATAAATTGTATTCAAAATTTTTACATCAGACTTACTAGTTTGGGACTGTGGGAATCAAATTTGTGCAAAAACATTGAAACTACGGTGAGCTGCCAACTAGCAAAAATTTTTACATGTCTACCTAAATATTATAAGAACCCACTCTGATTTGGCCCATGGAAATGCAAAGAGCATACACCCAATTAAAATTAGAACCAACATCCTCTACAGTTCCAATAAACTCCACAATGGTATCATACGATCAACTTTAGATAAGAATGAATCTACAGATGTAGCTCCAAAACTAAGGCTTGCATTTGATATAAGTTTTTTCTTGAGCAGGATGCTCAAGAACAATGGAGAGAAAAATAATCGACTTCAATTTTGAAGTGAAGTACTATTTTTTCCTTTAGTTTATCTTATTTCTTAGTGTTGTTTCTCTTATTAGCACTATTATGAAAGCACATATAGTCAAATGAGTTATTTGT
The DNA here is from genome assembly GCA_034641835.2 of Pinus albicaulis. Taxonomy (NCBI): domain Eukaryota; kingdom Viridiplantae; phylum Streptophyta; class Pinopsida; order Pinales; family Pinaceae; genus Pinus; species Pinus albicaulis. The sequence continues at coordinate 966,777,971 of CM076578.1, read as the reverse complement.
TCAAAAAGCATAGCTTGCTTCTTAAGTAGTATAAGGGGTCATAAAGTTATGTTGAAATGCCATGATTAGGAAGTCATGTTTAGAAAGTCATCATTGTAGCGAGTTGGGACAATTTTCCCAACCTTCATCTCACCAAGGCCTTGATTAGTACGAGAGACCTCCCTTTTTTTCAAACTGAGTTAGCATTATGAGTGGAGGCATCATTGCTAGCATTTTTCTTCAACCTCCATTATATTAAACACCTTTACATATAAATATAAAATTATACTTGATAAAATGATTTCATCCTCTGTCAAACTGCGCTAGAATTATGAATAGAGGCATCATTGTTGGCCATTTGCTTCTACCTCTGTTCTATTAATTACTTATACATCTAAATGTAAAATTGTGCTTGATAAAGATGATTTCACCCTTTGTACGCTCTTCTCTTGAATTTTGTTTTATGTGTTTTCCTTTTCATTTGAGTCAAGTTCACATTGTTGAGACATTTCATTGTCATCACTCTAAACTAATAGCCACAGAGAAAATCATTCTTAACACCCTCTCAAAGGAATTCTTGCAAGGTGACACTTGTGTCATTCATGACTCTAACAAGTTCAAGTTGGTGATCTACTGACTAAGATACCCATCCATAAAAAAAAAACCTTCCTTATGAATGTATTCATGCATAACAACTTATAATTAACAAGAAATGGATTCTCATAACACATAATGATGTTATAAACATTAACTTGTACAACATTAACATTAAATTTTAAACAACACATCCACATGGAATGAAATGAAATCCACATTCCAAAGAGAGATCATAAAAACCACAATCAATCAAGCTACCGTGTTCTCATAATTGCCATGAATTGTTGGACTTTGTCTCGGTGTCCTCTACCTAGCTTATGTTGTGGGGTAAAAAATGTTGGAACACCTAATCCTCCATGGGTAGGTGTGGAATGCGAAAAGTCACAATGGAGTCCAAGTGACCTTGGAATATGAAACCAAGAGTCACACCATTGTACTATAAATGTACATCATGTATAATGGAAAAATAAGAGAGTTGCATGCTTATCCTTCATTGTGTTGAGTTTCTTTTTGTGTGTGTTTTTCTTTCTCCTAAACCATGTGTGTGTTTAACATGGTATCGGAGGTGACAAGTTCATAACTAGCTCAACATTGAGTGAGCCATTTGTGTTTCTGGCCTGTGCATATCTACAAAAAATTTTGGCATTTTTGCAGCACTTGGAGAGTCTCTGCAGTAGACATTTTTCCGCATTCAGAAAGTGATTTTGAAGAAGAGCAACATTATTTTTGAAGAAAATAAGCACTGTGCATTCTTCAAGTTTTCATTCTGATTTCTTCCTGCAATTTCTGCCTATTAAATTCTTCATTTTGTAGATCTGGTGGAATAGTGTTTCAAAGTGGGTTTCTGAAAGGAAAATTTCTAAGTTTTTCATTGAAAAATTTCTGCAAATTTCTGGGTTTTCTGCTGAAATTTTCTGGAAGAATTTTGCATTTTTAAAGTTTTGTTCTCTGATGCTGGAAAAATTAGTTCTTGCCCCAGGTCTACAAGATTCTGCAAAATTCTCCAATTTTCCTTTGTTGTGTATTAATCCTCTGCTACTATTAAAAATAAAAAATAAAAAATAAAAAATAAATAAAAAAATAAAAAAATTCTGCAACAACTCGGCCTTTCGGCCCCCCTACCCATAGCTGCACATACTCCGCCCCCTCTCCCACGCGGGCTGCAACCACTTTCATCCCCTCAACTCACCGTGACCTATCCAAACAACACCTCCCTTGGCTTCTGCATACGCTCACCTCTCTAGCTATACAGTGCCCCTACTTCTCCCTACGCTCCTACCCTCCCTGCTAGCCACCCCACCGCTCCCTATCCTCACCTCACGTGGCCCTTCCCCCTCTTCTACCCACGAATACCCTCCCCTCCCTTACAACGATCCCTCCCTATGTAAAAACCACTCCTTATACCTCCCCCTCCCTATGGTACAACCCCCTTCCCCTTACCCTCTCACACTCAACGCTCCGCCCCCTACCCCGCTCACCACAACACCCCTAAATCTCCTACCTGCGCTAACTACGCTACCCTGTTACCCTGCTGCCTGTCCCCCTCTACCACTCCCCCATATCCCATACAACAACACACACCCCATCCCCACTTGCACAACACACTCCTCCCTCCCTAACGCAACACCTATCCCTCGCTTTCAACTCGGACTTCCCACACCATAGCATGAGCTCTCCCCTCCTCCATTCATTTTTTAATATAATAAACCCCCCCTGATGGCCACTTCTCTCTTGGCCATTCGACCATTTTAATTTTTTTCTTTTTTTTTAATTTTCAATTTTATTTTCTATAGTTATAATACCCTTCCCCCCCCCCTCATAAATTTCCCTCCCCATTTTTAAATTTATCCTAAATTTTTTTTCCCAAAAAAAAAAAAAAAAAAAAAAAAGAACAGAGAGAGAGGAAGAGAGGATATGAATAGCAAAAAAGAAGAAATGGCATATGATTAAATGGACAGTAAACAGAGAAGAGAAAAGTGAAATAAACATTATATGATTTGTGGCATTGATAGAAGGGTGATTTTCTGCAAGAGATTTACAAGTGAAGACAAATTGGTCACCATTTTGAAAACAATAACGACATTCATTATTTGGACACAAAGTTTCTGATTTGTGGAGTTTCTCTTAATTTCTATTGCATTCTGCAGCAGTACAGCAAGGTCAAGTATACAAGCTTGTGAATATCTCCTCCTTTTGTTGAGTTGAGTTGAGTTTTTGTTTGTGATGTCAAATAGATCTTTGAAGAAGAGAAAAATCAGTTGCCTTAAAGGCCTCTTGCACAGTGTTTTCAGCTGCACATTTACAAAATATTTTTGCAGAGATATTGTATTGTATTGACATTGTATTATGAGTGGATATTGCTTCTTCATAGTTGCAATAAGTAAATTTGAGTTTTTAATTCTTGATGTAAGTCATTGTTTCTTACGGGTTAGACAACCAACTCTATACCTTGATGTCCTCCATAATTTGAGGAGTAGATTTTGTACTTTGAGAATTCCATAGTTGGAAATTCTTTCGAGTCATTTATAATTTTTGAAAGGAAGTTAAATCACATTGTAAATGGATGCATTTTCAGTTGAAGCTGACACCGTTTCATTTTTTGAGCCTAAGCTGTTGAAAATGGATAAAATCAATGAGGCATTAGAGTTTTTAAATAACCTCATTCATTCAAATGTTGATGATATTATAAAAATGAGCAAGAATTCTTTTTGTAATATTCAATTTTTTTTGCAAGATGCACAAGAAAAGATTGAGTTTTTGCAGTTGGAATCTCAGCTCCAACAAGATAAACTTCAACAAAAGGGTCACCATTCTGAACTTGTTTCTATTCAGAAGATTGTGAAGGACTCTCATCAGAAGAAATAAGATAAAGTTGCATTTGATTCACATTCAATTCCTTGCACAAGAGCATATTTACATGCAGATGCAGCAGTTCATCATGCGCTTCCCAAGCCCATCATCAGACCTTGGGAAGAGCTTTTCCACAACAAGCACAGAAATAGTGTTGGATATTACAAGGATGTGTGCTTTCATATTCCAGACAACAACAAGCCCATCATATTTCAAAGTGTCGGATTCCTGTATGACAGTTCACCTGCGGTTGTTCCAGATCCTACTCCACTTCCACAACAAAAACAACAGATTGAAAAATTCCAACACTGTGATCGAGTTAGCCACATAAAAGATCATTGTTTTGATCTTCATCCATACAATCACTGTGGTCGACACACCCATTATTTATACAGATGCTTAAGAAACAAGCCTCCTTCAAGAACAAAGATTCATCTTGGATGGATCGCTTCTTGGCAATGGGCATCAGCAGCCAAGAAGATGTTTAAGACACATGTCAGAACTTGTTCTCAGATATTGAGCAAACTTGTAGTTTATTTTTCATCATCATCTCACCTTGTCCCTAACAGGGGGGGAAACGGTGGTCATCTACAAGCTTCGACGTTAGATCAAGGGAGCCTGAGCCACAATCTCTCATTCCATGTTCAGAGTTGTAGCTAGAGACACAGCAGTTCAAGAGAGCCTGAGCCACAACTTGTCATTCCAGATTCAGAGATGTAACCAGAGACACGGATGCCCATGAGCATGCCTTTGGTTGGTGGAAAACCTTAAACCATCATCTTTGGTTGGTGGATAGCCTTAAACCATCACAAGTTGTAGACCTCCCTTCTTTTAGGTTGAAGGTCTCCCTTTCATATATGAGGGACACTTCCTCTAGCAGAAGTCTTCAGCTTCTTGCCAGCTTTGGTTGAGTTCCAGGAAATGCTTCAAGCATTCCAGTGTTGTTGGTAATCCTAAAACCATCACAGGTAGTAGACTGCCCTTATTTTAGGTTGAAGGTCTCCCTTTTTTATGAGGGACAATTCCTTTAGCAGAAGCTTTCAACCTCTTGCCAATTTTGGAAGAGTTCCGAGAACTGCAACAAGTATTGCATTCCAATGTTGGTGGTCATCCTTAAACCACCTCTTTTTTCCAACATTTCAGAGAGTTGATTCAGTCCAAGTTCTGCCATATATACTTTGTATATTTTTATTACAACTCTCTTCTTGGACTCACACATACCCCTTCAGATTAAGGGGGGGAATGTTGGAACACCTAATCCTCCATGGTTAGGTGTGGAATGCGAAAGGTCACAATGGAGTCCAAGTGAGCTTGGAATGTGAAACCAAGAGTCACACCATTGTACTATAAATGTACATCATGTATAATGGAAAAATAAGAGAGCTGCACGCTTATCCTTCATTGTGTGTTGAGTTTCTTTTTGTGTGTGTTTTTATTTCTCCTACATCATGTGTGTGTTTAAAATGGTGTTTAACAAAAAATAAAAGTGAGAAAGCCCAATGGAGAAGATCTTCAATTAAGAACTGCAGAAGTTCACTTTTAACAGAAAGAAAAATTCAGCTAAAGTATACCTTACTACCTTTATATTGTTGCATCAACTTTTAGCCCATGATCAAATGTGACTTTTTATAATTAGACAAACCAACTTACTAATAAGATTTTTGTCCTAAGTGTACAGATTAAGTGATCAAATTTGGTTTGGTATTGAATCTAAAAAATTAGCTAGTTGTGTTGTAGAGTGAAATGAAGAATGTGGGCATTTAATGTATAGTCTGGTATAATAGGTAGGCCGAAGTTTTAAACAGAGTTTGAGTCCCATATAAAGGGTTGCACTAAGATTGGAGGTATCGAGTGTTGGTGGTTATCAATTGGATACAAAGAAACATACAGCTTCAAGATATTGATATTGGGCCTACAGATGATCATTTGAAGAAGATATTCCAGCTGTTCAAATTCATTTATTTTATTCTTTTTCTTGCAGAATTGAATCAAGAAGTAGATCAACTGTCAAAACAGGCTCAATTTTTTCCAATAGGTCTTTATCTCCTTCGATGAAAGGAAGGACAATGTTTCTTCATTGTTTGTTTCAGCAGTCCACAACTACTTATCTTGCTTGTTTTGTGCTTCTATAGTTTGGGACCACTACAGGCTGAGTAGCTTGAGTTGTAGCATTGTTTTTGGAATTTGGAGGCCATTAAAAGCCTCACTGCAGCATTTTTTTTTCACTCAAGAAAACATTTAGAGCCTTATTGGTTATGTATTTTGTCGATGATATCATTGATATGTATTTTAATTGGTGCCATTTTTATATATGCACCTTTACATGGTACATATATGAGAAGACTTTCTATATTCTGTCTCCAATGGTTTGGAAACATTGTTTATGATCTTACAAATATTTTTTGTCATTAAAAATTAATTATTTTATGTATTTTTTCCAATTCTATTTTATTAAAATTGGTTCTATCTTAGATTGATCTAGTTTTGGTTGGAATCATGGTTAGATAGGCGGTCATTTCTGACTTTTAAAACTATGCTCATAGTGGATAAGATATAGAAAGATAAATTACTACTTGGTATTTACCTCTCCCAAAATGTAACAAAACCATTGAAGGAGGAGCAAAGCAAGCTTTAAATCAAATATTCAATGAATAAAAGGAAACATACATGCTTGATATTTCCAGTCCTTAACAAATATTTCTGAAGAAAATTTGCATTCTCTAAGATGAGTCCATACACCAATTATTTTCTAAGGAACACCTCTTGGGGAAGTCTAAATGATTCTTCCCCATATTCGTAGATGACATATCTAGTAAACTTGTTGTGTAAACTAGTGCAACTCACCTGGGTGGATTTGAACTAGACACCTACTAGCACTAAACTAGTATAATGGCCAACAACTTTGGTGATAACTGGTTGAGCTAACCTATTAGACTAATTTTGTGCACCATTTTTAGAACAGATAAGAATTTTCACTCTTAGTGCAGAAAGTGTCCGAAAAAAAAAAAAAATTAATGGGATGATATCTTCTCAATAAGCCAAATTTTCTTACAGTATTTTTATTTTGGAAAACATGTGCTTCTTTGGTCAACAATCTTGCATATTATGTTTTATTTCATAGAATTTTGCTTGAATGTGGAATTGTGTATCCTGTAATTGTCAATGTAAAGGAACAATATGAACATGTTGGGTGTTTCACTTTTATTTTGTGCCTTGAGAAGAACATTCCTCTCATTGAACTAGAAGCAAGTTGGACTAAACATGTATATGATTGGTACCCTCAATTTTACGCTAGTCATAAAGTCACAAGTTCTATTTTCTCAACTGCAAAACGAAGAGGTAATGTAAATAAACCTCAGAAAAAAAAATCCTCCATAGTGATGGCTACTCCAAAGGATGCTAGAGATTTGTATGTTGTTTATTGGTGTTGTTAGGGTCCTATAATAATAGCATTCATAATTTTTGAATTGAATTTGATAGTCTTGTAAATATGTACATACCTTCCATTTTGTAAGTTGTTTTCGCATATTTTGAAAATTTTAAAAAAAATGAAAAGAGGGTAAAGTCCTAAACGAAATATCGAAGGACTTAGAAAAGAAAACATCAAAAAGAATAAAAATGGACCCCAAAAGAAAAAAGAAATAAAAATAAGACACGAAAGTGAGCAATTAAAAATGCCACTACTATTTACTTTTACTGCTAGAATAATGAGTATGTGCATATTGTTCAAAATTCCATAATCCATGATTAGTTAAATATTTTAATATTAACTTTTCATGCTTTGAATTTCATGTTTTAGATAGAGAATAAATATATGTCAAATAGTTTAAACTTGACAAATCAGTAGATAGTTAGAAAATAAATGAGGAGCTCGACAGTTTAATATGAGCCCTTTGATGAAATAAGGTTATACATAGATAGATTTATGCTTTAAAACAAAAATGTATTTAAGGTTGCAAACTTAAATGCACACATGCAATGAATTAATAAAATGTTAGAATAAATATGGGTAGGTAGAAATAAGTTGTGCAAGGCATTTAATAAAGCATCGTCAGGCAAAATTACTAATTTCCCCAACCTCACAATGATCTAGTATTCTAAACCTTCAGTTAAAGAGGCTGAGAGAATTTCTCTGACTTCTGTTGGGACCAGACCCAAGGCTTAGTAATTGATTGGTAAAAGTATTGGATTCCCTTCATAAAAGCCCATTTCCTTAGCATATTCACCCTCTTCCAAAAATACAAACCCTTCTCCTAAGTAAAACCCTTTTTTACTTAAGAAAAGTAAAATCCCCCTTAATTAATTTCATTTTCATCCAAAAACACTCAAAAACCCACAAAATACATCTTATTATAAGTTTATGTGTAAATATCAAAATGGGATAATTTTATGCTAAAATGCCTATTTACACTTTACTTAGTTTAAATTCTATGTATTTTGATTCATTTTACCTCATTTCATATTAATTTTTTAACTTGAAGTATTAAATCCCATATAAATACCCCTCCCTTATATATTAATTCATTTTTATTTAAAATATCCCAACCCACTTATTTAACATTAAACCTATGGTTTATATATCCCATGTGCTGAAAATAAACCCCGCCATATTACCCATAGGCTAAACGTTATATTATATTAAAATTATGCTACCAATAAACATAAAACATTTGTTAATGTTTTATTTTACCATGTAATATTTTCCCTTTCAATCAAATAATATAATGTTTTTTACGTTATAAACATATATTTATAACCTTAAAACTATCCCACCATACCATATTAAAACATTTATTTTACAATGAAAAGGAAAAGGTTTTTGATATTAAAATTAATCCTGCCATAATACCAAGCCTGGGCCCCATGCCCTACTACTGAGCAACTTTCCAATTTAATCCCCACCGTTCGCATTAACCCCCTCAGATCCGATGATCATAAAGACGTCTCTCATTTTTAATTGCGTGATCATAACCCATTTCAAACTATGTAAAATAGGTGGTTTTCAACCATTCTCCCTCCTCCACGTGTTGACATTTCATTGAATTATATTCGATCCAGTAATACCATATACCACTCAAAGCCTGCACGATAACCACCTCTAGTTTTCCTCCTTTGAAGATGAAACTGCCCTCTGTTTTTGATATGACCACCATTAAATGTTGGCACTTTAAACCTAAAACATTATATAAATCTTCCATATACACAGTCGAAAGCCCTTCGATGCATTGTTTCTGTGCTTTTATCCTTATAGCTAAGAAACAAAGCTGATACATTGGTTTTACGCCTAGAGAACCTGAGAAAGCCCCGCATTTGTTGTCAAAGACTACTGGAATCATCCAGTTTGCTTCCAAAAACCTTCAAAGCTACCAAAAACCTGTTTTATGCCTCAAAAGCCAGTTAAAGACCAAAATACCTGCAAAAACAGGTATTTTCCAAATAAAAACGACCTATTATCATTTGAAAATAATTTTTCTGAAGAAATTAAGCTTTGAAAAAACCTGATTATCCATAGAAAGACCCTGTAGATGCCCGAAAACAATAAGTTCACTGAAAAAATCATGAAAAACCCCTGTATCAATACGGTGTTTGGTTTTAAATTAAAATTAAATATTTCTAGCCTTTAGAGACCTTGAAAAAACACTGCATTTATCTAGAAAACCTTTGCAGGTAACCCAAACCCTTCCGTCCCTTATTTGAACCAGTTTTTAGTCCAGTTTTTCTGAAAAAATCATAAGAAACACTTGTTTCTTATATCTAAATCTGTAAAAGAGTCTGAAGAACAGTTGAAAGCCAAATTGAAGGTTGAAACTCCAGAGAAAACCAAGTTGTGCTTATTTTTATCCAAAGAACCTCTATAAAAATTAAAAAAAATACTTCTGTAAACAATCTAATATTATAGAAGAGTCCAAAAAACCAAAATATAGAGTTTCAACTATCTAGAAAGCCTAAAAATGTCAAAATCAAATCTAGCCATGTCCTCCAAGACTTCAATTATTGTAAATCCTCTACAACCTCCTATTGTAGACATTGAACATACACCTTTAGTAGATGTGAATTATAAAATATCAGATCTAGTTTTTGAATTCAATTTGTTAGACCCCCATTGCTAGAGTTATGAGAAGTCATTATATCAAGTTGAAGAAGTCTAAATTTGGGAGTCAAACTGATTAGGTGATCATGTCCAAGTGGAAAAAAATGCTCAAAATTGAAACTGCTCAGAATTGGTTGCAACCTAAATGACCGAATAGGCCTCATCACTGTGATTCTCACACTATGAACAAGACTCAAATCCGATGCCGTATGTGAAACATACCGAAGTTTAAAGTTGCCCAATAACCTTCAAAACAGGACTTTTGAACAAAAGAAAATTGTCATTTTTGAAAAACATTATATGGAAAAAAAATTATTTTATATGTTTTGAGGTCCTATTATAGGGTCCCACGTGGCCGCAGACCTATGGTTCAAAAGCTATGTTAAATTTTTGTGGGCGATGTGGTTGGAACTCCTGACCTGACCCTCAGGAGGAGGTCGACTCAACCAATGCGACAGTGGGGTCACGCTGAATGAAAGATTGGGTCGGACAAATGAATGCATGTAGAGAATGTACAATCGAGTCTCAAGCAAAGGCTGAATGACCCTTGGGTCATGTCTTGCAAGCCTCGTGCATTTGCTACATGACCATTCGGGTCGGGCACTTGTGTAGCACATGAATGGAGGTGGGTCATCAAATAATGTGCACATCGTTCGAGTTGGGTCTTTGTTTTAAATGTTCGATGGAGTTAGGATTTAAGCCTTCCAGGGTTTAGTGCCTTGGTAATAAGACTGAGGGCCTAAGACCATAAGCTAATCCCTTTTGAATGGGCGGCGATTTGGGCTAAGCCCTCAGGTGCTAGCCCTTGTCGCATGGGACCTACGGGCTATGACCGCGGGCATTGAGTTAACGTTAACCGCCAGCGCTAAACCCTCCGCCTTTTCAGCATGTGAACATGCAGGAACTGGCAGTTAAAATTAATTTTGCCCCAAAATTTAGCATGCGGTTTCGACAAATTTGGCCTTCCGCCATTTCTAGCGTGCCTAATTGGAGTTCATCTAGATTTGGTGGGGTGTCCAAGGGACATTGAGCAGAAAATTGTGGAGGTCATAACTTCTCCAATATTGAACCATTTTGGAAAAAATTTTGGTCAATTTTGGGTATTCTAAGCATTCTAGAGTGTTTGGGATAGGTTGAATAACTAACAGAGGTGTTCTTTAGCCATTTTGGCTTTAGGGAAGCTTGGAGAGCCACCAGGGCCATGAGGGAAATGGAGTTGCATTGGGCTATACTTCACTATTTGAGGTGAAATAAAAGCCATTCTTAGCTTATTTCTGTCTTCTTAATTCAATTTCACAGTTTTTTCTTCCTATTTAGGCATATTTCTCATTCTAAAACCAATTTTAGAAACTTAATATAGCAAGGACATGCCCATTGGGAGCCTTGGACCTGGTAGATGTAGCCCAGGAGGGGTGAAATGCCTCATCATGTTGTTGTGTTGTTATGGTGAAGTTTTGTTGTAGTGTATTTCTGATTTAAGATGTTAAACAGTAATTTTAATTAAAATTCTCTCACACATAAACTCATAAACATTTACCAAAAACACTTTGTTTAAATTGTAAGACGTGATAAACAATTTGCACAAATAATTAATTGAAAATGGATACTTTGAACAACATATAAAAATAGTTTCATTTTTAGATTAGATTGTATTAGAGCCAAGGATTTGAACCTTAGGAGCTAGAGTTTTACTCAGCATTAGTTTTGTGCAAAGATAGAGTTGATTGTTTGCAAGTTTTGATGCTTACTAGGCTTAAACTCAAGAGAGCTGAAGGACACTTGGTTAGTGCACAAAGTAATCCTCAACCAAGAAGGGCCAGAGAGCCACCTCCAAGAGGCATAGAAGCAACTTCAATAATGTCTTCAAGAGAGGGAGAAGCTCTTGAAGATATGGATCCAAAAGAAGAGGAACGGGTGTTTCGAAAGGCTTTCTTGGACATGATGGAGATGGTGAGGACACTCTACCAAGAAAGGAATGATAGGCTTGTTGGAGAAGGGTCTAAAATCCATAAATAAGGAGAAGGTTATTTAGGAGGAAAGAAAAGTGATGATTAGTAAAAGAAAGGACACAGAGGAAATGGTGATCCACCATCCCCATCTTCATCCTCTTCCTCTACATCGTCATCCTCAATTTCAGTGAATCAATCTCACAAGTCTAAAACCACTGGTTAAAGTCAATTTTTAAAGCTTGATGTTAAATTTGAGTTGCCTATGTTTAATGGTGAAGTCAATTCATAGAAACTTGACAATTGGATAATCTAGTTTGAATTTTACTTAAGGATACAAAACCTTCATGATGACGACACCAACATACAGTTAGCCTCTTTGAGAGTGGATGGTGCAGCATTGGTATGGTAGGAAGCCAAGACCAAGGATGAAATTTAAAAACATGGTAATATCGCTTTATCATGGGCTGAATTTATTACTACAATTAAAAATAAATTTTATCCTATAGCCCATTTACAAAAGGCTATCATGAACTGGCAAAACATCAGACAACTTAAGGGAAAAAATGCACAAGACTACACCCAAGAGTTTAGGAGAAGAGCACTCTTATTAGGGGTATACTTACAAATTCAAGATACTTTGCTAAAATATATAGGTGGTTTGTGTAGCTACCTTAGACATACTATCCTTATGTTCAATCCTACTAGTCTAGACCAAGTTTGTGTACAAGCTACGCAATTAGAGGCTAGAGTGAAAAACACTTTTGATGAGGGTAGAAACAAGACTTTTAAGGGGAAAAAAAAAGATAAAACCTCTAAGGGAAAAGGCAAAAAAAATACATCTGTCAAACAAGAGGGTGAGAAAGTGATATGTAAACATTATTCAAGAGAAGTCCATAAAGAGAAAAATTGTTGGAAATTATATCCGGAAAAAAGAACTCAGTTTAATAAAAACAAAGGAAAGAAGAAAATTGCAGCTACTACAACTACACCACAAGACTTAGGTGATGATTCAAGTGACGAAACCAAAATTGCAGCCATGTTTTTGAAGAGTATGAAGGGAAAGGAAATTGAAACTAAGCCATGCACTAGTACTTCAAACTGTCATTTACAAACTCCAAATGAGGAAGAAAGAATTGAATTGTTAAATGTGAGGGTAGTCTCAAAACATACAAAAATTGACACACTGTTTGACAGTGGGTCACAAGAGAATCTCATACAAAAAGACTTGGTTAAACAGCTTAAAATTGAGACCACTCCACATCCAAAGCCTTATCCACTTGGGTGGATATGCAAGGATAAAAGCTTACAAGTCTCAAGAAATTTTATATTGCGATTTGCAATTAATGCACACTTCATTGACATAGTTTAACATGATGTAGTGTTGCTTTATATATCAAGAATTGTTTTGGGAAGTCCTTAATTATTTGACAGGAAAGATATCTTCCATTGCAAGGAGTTCATTTTCAGAGCACATCGCAAGAAGACAAATATAGTGACTGTAAATGCGAGACATGTAAAAAGGCTAGTGAATTCTAGTAAGAGTTTTGTACTTCTTATGGTTAAGCCCAAGGTTGATGTAAATCATGAGTCATTTGAAAACTGTGATTCCAAGCTTGAATAATATTTATATGATGTAGTTTATGCACATCATGAGATGTTTCAGGAACCGACAGGTTTGCCTCCTAAAAGGGAGATTCAACATGAAATCCAGTTACATCAAGATTGTCCTCTTCCTAACATAGGCATGTACCGCATGTATATAATGGAGAATGCTGAAATAAATAAGAAAATTAAATACTTGTTGGAAAAATTATTCATAAGACCAATCAGGTCGCCATGTGGGTCACTGATAGTGTTGATTCCAACAAAATATAGAACTTGCTGCATGTGTGTGGACTTCAGGGCATTGAACAAAATAATGGTAAAGAATCGTTACCCACTCCCAAGGATAGATGATTTGTTAGATCAGCTGAAAGATGCTAAATATTTCACTAAGTTAGACTTACATAGTGGTTATCATCAAGTTATAATTGCAGAAAGTGACATTTGGAAGGCATCATTTAAAACCAAACAGGGACTTTTTGAGTGGATTGTTATGTCGTTTGGTTTATGCAATGCACCTGGAACTTTCATGCAGGTAATGGATAATGTCTTATGTCCTTTTCTTGATGATTCTGTTATTGTCTACTTAGATGACATCTTAATTTTCAGCAAGACTAGAGAAGAGCATGCCATGCATGTTAAGAAGGTACTTGATATTTTGAAGAAAATTCAGTGATTTGTTAAAATGTGAAAGTGCGAATTTGGGAAGAATTATTTGGTTTATTTGGGACACATAGTAAGAGGAGGTGTTTTGAGAATTGATACTTCTAAGGTAGAAGCCATTCTGAATTGGCCTACTCCCAAATCCATTACAGAGGTAAGATTTTTTTTGGGTGCAGCTCAGTATTGGAGGAAGTTTATTTCTAACTTCTCTGCCATAGAAACTCCTATGAATGCAATGACAAGTGTGAAGCGTGCTTTCCAATGGGGAGGAAAGCAACAGAAATATTTCGAGCCTTTGAAAGAGAAGATAAGTTCAACTCTTGTTCTTGCATTACCAGACTTGAGACAGCCATTCGAGATTCAGATAGATGTTAGTGATTACGACATGGGTGCAGTTCGATTAAAAATGGTAAGCCTATCAAATTTCATTTTGAGACATTTAATGGTGTTGTTGTGAATTATCATACATATGATAAGGAGTTGTATGCGTTGGTACAAAGCTTCAAAAAGTGGAAACACTATTTGATGGGAAAATAAATAGTTGTTCATACTGACCATCAGCCTTTAGAGTACTTGCAGTCGCAAAATAAATTACAGCAGTTATGACATTTCAATGGACGGGTTTCCTGCAAAAATTTCACTTGATAATAAGGTACAAGAAAGGTATTTTCAATAAATTTGCTAATATGATTTCAAGGCCTACTATTAGTGCTACTACTTTACTTAATAATGATTCTATTGTTCATGAGAGCTACATAGAATAGTATGCATCAGATGTTGATTTTAAGGATGTGTATGCTAACTTGAGTGAAGGGAATCATGTTGAGGAGAATGATTATCATTTTCATAATAATTTTTTGTTTCATATGGGCAAGTTATGTATACCACAAGGGGAGAGACTAAGCATCATGAGAGAAGCTCATTCTTCTCTTATTGCAGGACATTTCGAGGTAAGAAAAGCAATGACACATTTACAGTGGTATTGTTATTGGCCTCGCATGGTAGATAGTGTTTCACGTTTCATTAGAGGTTGTTCATTATGTGCTACAAGAAAGCCTAGCAATAGAAATATTGGCTTATATACACCATTTCCGGTACCTTCTAGACCAGGGGAAAGTTTTTATATGGATTTTGTTGGAGGTCTACCATTATCTAGAAAGCAGCATGATTATCTTTATGTAGTATTTGATAGATTTAGAAAGATGTGTATTCTTATGCCATGTAATAAATATATAACTGCTGAACAAACTGCTGATTTATATTTTCAACATGTATGGGTTCATTATGGCTTGCCTAATTCTATTTTTAGTGACAGGAATTCCAGATTTGTTGGGAATTTTTGGTCCATTCTATGGAAGATGATGGACACCAAGTTGAATAAGAGTACTACTTTCCATCCGCAAACAGATGGCTAAACAGAGGTAGTGAATAGAAACATTGTGCATATTTTGAGAGGTTATTGCAGCAAGCATCCCAACCTTTTGGATGAGCACTTGCATTACATTCAACATGCTTACAACTGGGCCAAGTAATCTTCTACAAATACTTCACCTTTTGAAGCTTGCTTTGGGTATTTTCCTAAGTAACCTTTAGATTTCATTCTTGAGAAGGATGTTTCCATTGATAGGCATAGTGACATTGACAAAGCTCGCATGTTCATTGAAAAAATTTAGCTCATATATCATCAGGTTCATGAACAGCTTCAAAAAAGTCAAGGCAAGTACAAGGAGAGGCATGCCAAACATAGAGTTGATCATAAGTTTCAAGAAGGATATGAGGTATGGCTACAAATTAGTAAGGAAAGAATGCAAGGAGAAGGTAAAAATTTGAAGCCTATTCGTTATGGTCCATTCAATATCCTTAAACAAGTTAGAAATAATGTTTTTCAACTAGATTTCCCTTCATATATGAAAATGTATTCCGTTGTGAATGTTGAAAATTTATGTCTGTATGAACCTCCTTTAATTCCTGATTATGAAAGTGACATTCAGCTACCATCCATAGAGGATTTCTCACCAGAATTTTTGGATGAGTTGAAAGAGGATGCTATCCTTGACAGAAGGACATGCACTTCGAGGAGGGGAAATGTTGATTATGTTCGGGTTGGTCTTAAAGGCAACAAACCGAGTAAAGAAAAATGGATGGAGGTGGAAAAGGTGAGGGATCTATACCCTCATATTCTTAATAGGTAATTAAATGATTTTGGGGTCCAAAGGCTTCCCAATGGGGAGGTGTGATCAGGTGATCATGTCCAAGTGGAAAACAATGCTCAAAATTAGAACAGCTTAGAATTGGTTGCAACTTAAACGACCAAATAGGCCTCATCACTGCGATTCTGGTGCCGCAAACGGGACTCAAATTTGATGTCGTATGTGAAATATATTGAAGTTTGAAGTTGCCCAATAACCTTCAAAACAAGACTTTTGAACAAAAAAAAAAATTCGTTTTTGAAAGAAATTATATGGAAAAAAAAAATTATTTTATATCTTTTGAGGTCTTATTATAGGGTGCCACATGGCCTGCCCACGGCTGCCACATGGCCCCAAACATATGGTTCAAAATCTATGTTAAATTTTTGTGGGAAATGTGTTTGGAACTCCTGACCTGATCCTCGGGCGGAGGTCGACCCGACCAACATGGCAGTGGGGTCACGCTGAACAAAATATCGGGTTGGAAAAATGAACGCATGTAGAGAACATGCAGTTAGGTCTCAGACAGAGGCTGAATGACCATTGAGTCGTGTCATGCATGCCTCGTGCAGAGGCTAAATGACCATTCGGGTTGGACACTTGTGCAACATGTGAACATTGGCGGGTCATCAAATAACATGCATAGCGTTCGAGTCAAGTCTTTGTTTTAAAGATTCCATGGAGTTAGGAGTTAAGCCCTCCAGGGTTCAATGCCTTGGTAATAAGACCGGGGGCCCAATACCATAACCTAAGCCCTTTTGAATGGGTAGATATTTGGGCTAAGCCCCTAGGTGCCAGCCCTTGTCGCATGGGACCTACGGGCTATGACCACGGGCACGCAGTTAGCGTTAACCGCCGGTGCTAAACCCTCCGCCTTTTCAGCATGTGAACATGCAATAGCTGGTAGTGAAAATTAATTTTTCCCCCAAATTTAGCACGCAGCTCCGACGAATTCAGCCTTCCACCATTTATACCATGCCTAACTAGAGTTCATCCAAATTTGGTGGGGTTTCCAAGGGACATGAGCAGAAAATTGTGGAGGTTATAACTTCTCCAATATTGAACCATTTTGGATGAAATTTTGGTCAATTTTGGGTATTATAAGAATTCTGGAGTATTTGGAAAATTTTGTAGAGCTAACAGAGGTGTTCTTCATCCCTTTTTTCTTTAGGGAAGCTTGGAGAGTCACCAGGGCCATGACGGAAATGGAGCTGCATTTGGCTATACTTCAATGTTTGAGGTGAAATAAAAGCCATTCTTAGCTTATTTCTATCTTCTGACTTCAATTTCATAGTTTTTTCTATATTTTTAGGAAAATTTTGTGTTGTAAAACCAATTTGAGTAAACTTAATAGAGCAAGGACATGCCCATTTGGATCCTTGGACCAGACAAATGTAGCCCAAGAGGGGTGAACTGCCTCATCATGTTGATGTGTTGTTATGGTGAAGTTTTGATACTGTGTATTTTTTATTTAATATGTTAAACTGTAATTTTAATTAACATTCCCTCACACATAAACTGAGAAATAGTTACCAAAAACACTTTGTTTAAATTGCAAGACATGATAAACACTTAATTAATTGAAAACGTATACTTTGAACAGTAGATACAAATAGTTTCATTTTCAGATCAAAAACCTACCCAAATATGTTGTCCCACTTACCCATCAATGTCTAGAGGTTATTATGATATGTCAGACCCATTATTGTCCTGAACATAGAGCAATTTTAAATGCAAACAAAGAAGTATTGTTCACAATTACTGCTGAGTCAATAAACTAGATGCTACAACATAAACCTGATCCCAAAGTTGTTCCTTTGTCAATAGAAGCACTCACAAAGTTGTACATTGGCCTAGAATTTCCCAAAATGTTTCACATTTTCCAAGTGTTCATGTCATTACATGTTGAAATTCTACAAATCAGCCCTCCATATTCTACTTCAAAATTTCTAGAAGGGTCAAGGCATGTCATATCTATTGGCCACCTATAAAAATTTGTCATATCAAATGGTGGCTAAATCTTTGTAACCTTCAAGAAACAATTTCATGACCAAATTGTGAGTTCTTGACGTTTTGATGAAGATATTTTCCCTTTGAGTTAATCTTCACTGATTTTTTCATTATTACTCCTAAAGTATCTTTTTTTTAACAAAAGAAAAATTGCTCACAAGACTCCATTTTTCATCATTTCACCCCTCCTTTTACTCATAAAAAACCCCCATTTTCATCCTTATTTTCTTCATAAAATCCCTTCATTAACCTTCACTTAGCCTCTAAACCATTCCAAAACCCCTTTTAAACCTTATATTTCCCTTCATTTGGTTTAAAAAACCCTCCTTCCATCTATCGGAACCTCCAAATTCCTTAAAAAATCCTTCAAAAATCCTAAAAATCTACATTTTTTGCATTAAGGCCTTAAGCCCCTTGGCCTTAGCCCCAACTCCTTTTCCCCACATGAGACCCAGAGCCATAACCTGGAGCTAACCCCCATCATGCAATCACAATCTAGGTTTCTTATTTCCTTATTGCCCTTTACTTTAAAACTCTGATTGCGATAAGCCTTTTCTTTTAAACCCCCGGTCTCCTTGCCCTTTTCACAGTACCACACCTAGCCATCGCAATCGCAATTTTTTTTTATCTTTGGTCTTCTCCCCGAATCTCCGATCCTCTAAATTAATCTCAACCATGAAATCCACAAGAACCGATGGTCGAGATTCAATCGCGCTCCACTCATAAACCTGCAGCCGAGCGCTAAGAAAATGGACCATCCCCATACTAAACACATTTTTTCTTTGGTTTTCCATTTCCCGACCTTTCCTCTCAGGGCAGATCGTGATCGTTGATCTGAGAAGATCAACAGTTTTTGAGTGTTTCTCCCATCCACCCATCCTTCTACCACACACTTCCTCCTTTCGATCTCTGTCTTCCGTTCATGCAGATCCGATGGTTCACATTTAAACCGTCATTCACACTGCGACCAAAGAGATCACGTCATCACCGGGTCTCACTCATATTTATACCCATGCATCTTGCCCTCCATTGCATGTGATCCACACTGTTGGATCTGTTGCCCCTCATCCGAAAACTAGAATTGTGTTTCACGTTTTTTTTCCGCCTACAATTTAATCTCGAAAAAAACGCAAAATGGGTGGTATTGCGAGGGACAAGTGTCAGCAAGTGTATGGTATCGAGTTTATTTTGGCCAAATATAAAACCACTTGAATGTTGCGTGAATACCACTAATGGTTTTCCGCCTTACCACCATCCTCCACAAAAGTAATTTTCACCTTTTAATCTTAGTTGTCAATCTTTGAGATCGGATGGCTCACATTATGTCATGACCCCGAGTCATTTTCCCTTCGCCTTTTCTCCCAAATTCTCCATTGAGAGTTCTCCACCGTCGATCTCTAAAGATCAAATGAGCCTCAGTTAATCTTACCACCATTTTATTTTCACCCAACCTTCTCCCAAATGACTTGATCGAGCAGTCTCAACCGTTAATTAATCTAAATCGACGGCTCCGATTCACCCATGCTCCAAAAACCGCCCAATGCAGTTTTAACCTATTTTTCGCAGGATTTTTGTAATATTTATTTGTTTTGTGTAGGTTATATGGGTTTTCTCTATAGTTTTTAAATTAAAATGAAGGCCAGTAATGATGATTCCGAACCTTCAGTACCAGAGGGTATCCAAAGGGTCTTTCATTAAAACAAACCCCTCCACCTATGTAAACCTTCTGCATGCCTTCAAAACAGCAAAACACAGTAAACATCAATTAAATGAAGAGTATCAGTGTCGAAGGTGAAGATCAGTGCATAAGTGAAGAATAAATTTTTTAAAGAAGATTTTAAAGGGATTAAGGCATAAATTCAAGAATCAAAGGCCTGATCCACGGAGATAAAGAGAGTGTTAAAGGATAAAGACTTGAAATGATGATCAAGGCCTAATCAAGTCTAAAACACAGACCAAAGCAAATGAAAAGTGTTTTAAGGGAAATAAAAAGGATATATCAGTCCGAAAGGCCTCCACTACCACATCCGAGGCTAAAATATCTTCTTCAGCTACCAGAGTACCACTTGCAGCTTTCATAAATCAAATGAAGGCATAGTTATTGGCTAGACAGAAGATATTTGCCTAAAGACAACTGAAAAGTTATTTCAAAAAAATGAATACATTGAAACCGTAAATGAAGTTATTGTAAAAGATTAAAAAAAAGGCCTTAAAAGTCAATCTTTTTATCCACTAGGCCTAAAAAACATAAATAGAGTAAATGAAACAGAGATATAACTCAATGCATTCCTGCCTTATGCCTTGCATGGTTTTCAAGGCTAGGAATTGCATTTACTATGGAATTAATGACACTTGAACCCTAAAAACTCTTCCACCTCCTCATTTCCTTATAAAATCTACCTGAGGAGTACATTGTAAAGGGTTGGTTATTGGACTTTGATGTAATAGTTTCAGTATCGAACCATTTTTTAATGTAAATAAGTTCAGAAGCTCTGAAGCTCTGTTTAAAGTTATTGAAGAAGTTAGGCTGAGAAGAGAATTTTTTGTTGTGATGAAACATTGGACTTGTAGTTTTTAAATGGATTGACAATCAATATACAAGCTGATTCTTGGGATCCTGGTCTATATCATTGGTGAAGTACCTCTTACTGTTATTGTTTTCCTTTAATGTATGCCATTTTTTTCACTTTCCTCTGATAAAGAACAACAAATATAGAGCTAAGATTTACTGTCAAAAGCACCCTACTCTCACTGATAAGCTTTATCTATATGTTTTCTGCTAATTGTTATATTTAGGAATGACTTAAATTAAGTGTAAAAATTATCAAGGAATGTTGTTTTTTCCATGTCTTGAGGTGCAAAAATTGAAAGGAAGTTCTTGAATGATATTTTTATTACATGCCAAGTAGATTTAAACTAGAAAATTTTATGGTTTGCCCTATCTTCTACTTATTTCTCCAAAGGTTGTTTTGAAAGTTTCCCTAAGAGTATGCTGAAAGCAAGTCTAGATTTTGATGATATCTGACCCGATCTTAAGTTGCACTTTGTTTCCTTATCTGTTTTCATCTTTTATGAAAGTAGTCTAGTGAGATTATTGGATTGTTATCTGATAAGTTAACTTAAATACAAGCTTGTCCAAAGAAGTCTATGGTTAGCCCTGTCCTTTGGATGGTTTCAAACGGTTGCTTAAAAATAATTTTCTTGTATGGAAAGTTGATAAATCCTTGTTGAAATTATTGGCCTCTTCCACTTTCTGAAACACTTTTAATGTTCCAATCTATCATTTAATCTAAAGGATATTTTGATATAGATGACTTGCCCCTTGGACCACTCTTGAAATTTTTGTACACTTAAACTCTTTTGTGACTCCATTGCCCAATGGATTAAAGCTGCTTCACACTAATCCTATCTGCTAAATACTTCTCAATATGCTTGCATATTCACACTTTGAAACTCTTTCATTTTGTGATATTCCATCCAATTAAAAATCATACCTGACCAACCAAATAAACAAAAAACCCTTGTTCTTAAAAACTAGCTTAAAATTATACTAAAAGCCTTAAAGATAAATCAATCTTTGCACTTATAGAGAGATCCCTCTCTAGATTCAGAAGGGCTAGATCCTAGAATCCCAAAGTAGTTTTTGGTGTAGTTTCTGCAGCATTTAGTCTTTCCACTCTACTAAATGACAGGGACCTAACATTTTTTCTGACCATACTGGCGACTATCTCAGTAAAATCCTTAAAAAAAAACACTCATTGTTCAGTGCAGTATAAGTAGCTCTCTTCAAGAACTACCAAAGAAAATGGTAATCATGATAGGATTTATTTGAATCAGTGACAAACTAAGTAAACCTTAGGATTCTCATACTGCCTTATCAAACCTTGAAGGAAAAATCTAGCTAAGACATAAGAGTAAACTCTATTTGTCTCATCACCATATCTAAGTGTTGAAACAAATTTAGGACACTCTCATAACATATGGGACTAAAAAAACTCAGAAAACCCAAAACATTTTAGATTGGTATATGGTGGTGGAGCATAAAACATTCTACCTCCAAAAAGAGCTAAACATTTCCACCTAGTGACTCCACATTCCTAAATAGACCTAAAGACTCCACTGGGAAACCCATTACTATCATAACATCATACAAACTCAGTTAAGAAAAATTTGAGGATTAAAGTTTCCTTGCTAAATATCAGTTAGCCTCCTAAAGATTGTCATATTTGGTTAAAATTTTCTAAATATTGGGTCTGAAAACATAGCATAGTGGCTTCTAGAAGAGTTCATACTAGAGCCTATCCTGACCCAAACCCTCCTGAGATAGTTGATAATCCTGAAAGAATACTTAGGAAGTCTCCTAAGGCTCAAACTTCACCTATTGTTAGACCAATCCAAAGAGCTAATTATGTTCTTGAAAACCTTGCAGCTCTACAAGATTCACAAGTTGACTTAAGAAACCCATTCACAACTAGGTCACTTGATGATATAGATCAGATAGATTTGAGTCTCCAACTTCATCCCCAGATAGAAGTGAACATCCTGGTAGCAGAGAAACTACCCCACCTGAATTGGATTTCTTTCATAATTTTGGTTTCTCTCATCCTAGATCTACTCAACAATCTGTTAATAGTCCATCCACTTATGTTATCCATACACCCATTGTTCAAACTACACCATTCCATCAATCCCATCCCATTTTACATCCTCCACCTGTAAAACCCCCACTTTTTCCATAACCTTTTATCATGGCAACATGGTATGCCCCTCTAGTCATTCCTTTACCTCTAGTCAATCTGCAACAGGACTATCAGTCCAAGATACCATTATATGATGCCAACGGTACTACTACTGCTTCATAATATGTGGACAAGATGAATGAATAATTTGATAGAAATGATATTGATGACGAAACTGTCAAACTTAGGTTATTTTCTCAAAGCTTAGGGCGAGAAGCAAGAAAATGGTTCAAAATATTAACCCATAATAGTATTAATGACCTCCAAGCCTTCCATCAGTTATTCCTAAACAAGTGGGAAGTTAGGAAAAACCCTCTCCAAATACTTTCAGACTACAACAACCTCAAGATAAACACTTGGGAAAGTGTTCAAAGTTATTGCACCAGATTCAATAGTGTGTATAGTGCCCTACCCCTAGACTTGAAACCTCCACAAGGCTGAGCTTTAACTAAATTTATTGAAGGATTTGATCTTGAAATGGCCTATCAGCTGAGAGAGAGAGATCCTTTGAATTTAGAGGATATGCAGAAAGGAGCCTTAGCTATGGAAGTGAATCTGATGGAGAAAAGAGCTAGAATGAGAAATGAGAAGAAAGTATCATTTAAGGAGGAAATTTCACCTTCCACTTATAGTTCAAAAATGGAAAGGATGATGGATGAAATGATGAAGGATATGAGCATAATTAAGAGAGCAAAAACTAGAGAAAACCAATTAGCTCCCTAAAACAGAAATTAAAATCAATCTCAAAATCAAAATCAGAAATTTAGAAGAGATCAACCTCAAAACAGACAAAGAGAGGATGATCAACAAGTCAAACCTCCTTTCCAAGAAAACTATGTAAATGAGGTTGAAGAAACAATTGAACAAACAGAGGAAGATGATATAAACATGTTGGGATTAGGTAATGACTAGTTTGATGTTCCTATTAATAGAAAACAAGGTCTATACACACCCTATGATGATAAAAGAACAGAGGATGAACATTATTATCAAGAGTTGGAAAATGTCATCATAGAGACCCGAAAATAATATGACCTTAGGAGTAAAAATAATTTGGAAACTCCCAAGACTAAAACCTCTGAAACCTCTGCAAAAAATAGCCCTGTGAATAAACCCAAAATTGTAAAACAGAAAGACAAAACAATGGTTGTAAAATCTAATCAAAACAAAGAGAAAGGCACTCAAATTAATTAAAAACAGAGTGCAGATATTAGCAGTGTTAGCACTTCAGCTAGTGCTCCTATTAAAACAATTTTGACCAATGTAAATAGAGGAAATCAACATACTGATTTTGCTGATAAAGTGGTGATTAACAAGGCTGAAAAAAACATTGTAAAAAATCAGTTGCCTTTTAGTTTGGAACAGGAAATTGCTAAGATTAAAATCTCTGTTCTCCTCACTGAATTAGTCAGCCAAGATGTATATAGATCACAAATTTTGAAAGATTTCAACATAGTAGAAAATAATGACACTGTTAACCTCAATGATGACCAACCAAAGCTCTTATTTGGTCCTAAGATTGAGGGGAGATACCAAGAAGGGCTAGTTCCACCATTTTGTGTTAGTTTCAAACTTCATGACAAAAGTTTACACAATGTTATGCATGATTGAGGGGCTTCTCAAAACTTAATTCCCAAAGTAGTAATGGAGAGTTTAGGCCTTGAAATCACCAGACCATACAAATATCTATACTCCTTTGACTCCAGTAGAGTGAAATTTTTAGGTTTGATCAAAGGCCTTTGTGTAAACTTAGCTCAAATTCCAGCCAAGTGTTTAGTTATGGATATTGTAGTGGCTGATGGGAATCTCACATGCTCTTATTTATCCTCTTAAATCATGAAACATTTAATGAGAAAGAAAATTTGATTGACTTAGTGGCCACCTCTCACTGTAACATAGTGGCAGACATAGAAAGGGAGGAAGACAAGACAAAAACGTCAAAACAATTTTCCAAATCAAAAAATCATAGCAAACAAATCATAGGTCTGGAGCTACAAAACAATCATCCATTGTTTGTCAATATTGAGAGTCAAGATATGAACCCTCAACATAATGAAGAACAGGAGGAACTAAACCAAATTCAACATAGTTCTAACTCACAAGAACAATCTGAAAGAACACAAGATAAAGAGGATAGTAGTCAAACTAGAAAATCTAAAACTAGTCTTCTTTGGAGTATGAATTTTGACGGGTCTTGCACCAGGAGCAATGCAGGTGCAGGCATATGGATACACCACACAGAAAAAAATCATGCTGAAGGGAATTCCTATAGGTTAAATTTTCAATTTTCAAATAACATAGTTGAGTATGAAGCCCTCCTTTTAGGCCTACACTTATTGAAGAAATTAGGGGCCAAAAGGATAAAAGCTCATGGGGATTCAGAGCTGATTATTAAGCAAGTGAATGGGGAAGATAGTTCCAAACATCCTAGACTTAGAGCCTATAGAAATGATGTCATGGACTTGCTAAAGACATTTTATGAATCTCAACTTATCTTTGTTCCAAGAAACCAAAATGTCCTTGCCAATGGTTTAGCCTTTCCTACTAGAGCTTGTCTAACACCTTATGAAACCAAACAATGCACCACCCAAGTCAAATTTAGACCATCTGTCCCAAACAATGAAAAATACTGGCAAGTTTTTGATGGAGATAAACAAATAGAATACTTCCTGCAGTCCATAAATGAATTTGAGATACCAAGATCGGATTTAGATTATGAAAATGACTGTCCTATTGAAGGAAATCTACATGATGAAGAAGTAAAGTCTCCAGAGATTGCTGATTGAAATATGTTATCTAATAAAATTGAACATACAACAAATATTAGTGCAAATTTAGGAAAATAATACTTAGAAACTCTGCAATCTAACACTCAAAACTTGCCAAAGGGTTTGGTCCCACTAGAGGAGTTGTTTGATTTCAATGATGTTGCCAGAAAACCAAAACTGGAACCTGTTGAAACTAAAGTAGAAGAGTGTAACATAGGAAGTGAACAAAAGCCAAAAATGATTAAACTGTCTGAAACCTTGCCAGCTTACATTAAACTAAAATACATTGAGCTCTTTAAGGAATTTCCTGATGTATTTGCATGGATTTATGAAGATCTAAAATCATATGACACAAAGTTAATTCAACATGAGATACCCCTTAAGGAAAACCAGAGACCTTTTAAACAAAAACTGTGCAGAATTAACCTTATTCGGTTACCTCTGGTAGAAAAGGAAATTAAGAAAATGTATGAAGCTGGAATTATTGTTCCCATTAGATACTCAGAGTGGGTGTCTAATATTGTGTTAGCTAGGAAGAAAGCAGGAGAGATTAGGCTTTGTATTGATTTTAGAAACTTAAACAAAGCCTCATTAAAGGACAACTACCCTTTACCCAAGATGGATCATATTTTACAAAATGTAGTTGGTTCTAAAAGGATTTATTTGTTAAATGGCTTCTCAGGATACAATCAGATATTAGTACATCCTGATGATCAACTCAAAACATCCTTTATTACACCTTGGGGTGCTTTCATGTATGTGAAAATGTCCTTTGGTTTAATGAAT
The DNA here is from genome assembly GCA_034641835.2 of Pinus albicaulis. Taxonomy (NCBI): domain Eukaryota; kingdom Viridiplantae; phylum Streptophyta; class Pinopsida; order Pinales; family Pinaceae; genus Pinus; species Pinus albicaulis. Next base: position 966,751,748 of record CM076578.1, on the reverse strand, counting down.
GTTGGTGCTACATTTCAGAGTGCCATGGATATTGCATTCTCAGAAGAATTAGGCCTCTTCATCATTATTTACCTCGATGACATCACTGTTTTTTCCAAAACAGATGAAGAACACCTAGAACACTTGTGAAAAGTCTTTGAGAAATGTAGAAGATTTGGGTTATCTTTAAATCCAAAGAAAACAATGTTTGGTCTCCAAGAAGGCAAACTTCTTGGACACATCATATTAGAAGAGGGAATAAAGATATACCCAAAGAGGATTGATGGTATATTGCAAATTAACCATCCTAGAAACATCAAGGAACTTCAATCCTTCATTGGGAAGATTAATTTCTTGAGAAAGTTCATACCCAACTTAGTTGAACTCCTTAGTAATATGACAAATATGCTCAAAAGGGAAGAAAGAGTTAAATGGACCTTAGAAGCAAACAAATAATTTCAATTGGTAAAACAAGCATTAACCAAAACACCAGTTCTCATTAGTCCTGATTTTACAAAGGATTTTTTTCATTTTTTCATTTGCATCAGAACACATAGTGGCTATTGTCCTATTACAGAAAAACTTGAAGGGACAAGAGCAGCCAATTGCATTCTTTAGTAAGGCATTAAGAGATGCGCCTCTGAAGTACAATATCATGGAAGAAAAAGCCTTTGCCTTTGTCAAAGCCTTGAAAGACTTCAGATTTTACATTCTACATTCGCACATAATTGCATTTGTGCCTAATTTAGTTGTAAAAGACATTTTAACACAAGATCCAGATGGAAAAAGAGAAAAGTGGATTGCTGTGATACTTTAATATGATTTAGAAATCAAGCCCACTAAGCTCATAAAAGGCCAAGGACTAGCAAGGTTAATGGCTCAGACTAATTTTGAAGCTCTTGATATAAACATGATAGATGCATTAGATGAATAGGAGTAGTTTTCAACTCCCATTGTTGAATAGCATTTTCTGAATTCATCTTGGTATGCTGATATTTTATATGTTTTGCTAAATTTGAATATACCTCCTAGTTTTTCTAAAACAAAGGCAAGATTTTTGAAGTTGAAATATGTTAACTACTGCATTTTGGATAAATGCCTATATTTGAAAAATGCTAGTGGATTATTGCTTAAATGTTTTCCTGAGAATGATGCAAATAAGATCAAGCATGAGTTCCATGAAGGAGAATGTGGAGGCCACCTCTATTGGAAGACCACTGCCAATAAAATCCTTAGAGCTAGCTACTACTGGCCCACCCTCTTTCAATATGTCCACAAAATTATTATTGCCTGTCAAAAATGCCAACTCTTTGAAGGAAAAAGAAAATTGCTTCCCTTACCCTTGCATCCAATCACTGTTGAAGCTCCTTTTCAACAGTGGGGCCTAGACTTCATTGGGGAAATCCATCCTCCCTCATCTGCCCAACAAAGATGGATCCTCATTGCAACAAACTACTTTACCAAATGGATAGAAGCCATCCCTTCTAGGCAAGCCAATGACTCTGTCATCATAAAATTCCTTGAAGATCATATCTTATCTAGATTTGGCTGTCCCATAAAGATTATCACTGAAAATTCTACTGCATTTGGATCCAAAAATATGGTTGAATTCTATCATAAATATTAGATTACATTGGGTCATTCTACTTCTTATTACCCTCAAGGTAATGAGTTAGAAGAATCCTCGAACAAGAGTTTGGTGAATATAATCAAAAATTTGTTGGAAGACAATAAGAAATCATGGCACACAAAGCTAGTACATGCACTATGGGCTGACAGATTAACACTTAAGAAATCAATTGGAATGTCACCCTACCAGCTAGTTTATGGAGTAGATGCAATTTTTCCAACCAGTCTAGGAGTGCCAGTCATGAAGCTGATCCAAGAAGTACATTCGGAAGAAAATGATATGACAAGAAGAATTAATCAAACTATACATCCTCAAAAAACCAAAGAGGAAGTCTATAACAGAGCATTACATAAACAAGAAAACATCAAGAAGTTGTTTGATAAAAGAACCAAGGCCAGTGATTTTAGCATTGGTGACAAAGTTTTGAAGTGGGACTCCAGGAGAGAAGATGAGGGAAAACATGGAAAATTTGATAACTTATGGCGATGCCTTCATCTCATTCATTCTACTGCTGGTAACAATGCTTATTTCTTGCAGGAATTGAATGGAACTAAACTTTTTGGAGGTCCTGTCAATGGTAGGATGCTCAAACATTATTTTTCTTAACTATATCAGTTTGAAGGGTTTTCCTTTTTGCTCATTGTAAATATCATTGTCTGAACATTGCATTCAAATTTATAAAAGGAAAAAATACAAAAGAAAAGAGGGCAGATTGTAAAAACAAGAAAGGTACAACCCCATACCAAAAAAGAAACAAAGTCTAGAAGTGTGCAAGCTCAAATGCCACTCCTAAAAACACATTTCTAGTTATTCATATAGCCTAATCATGAATAATTAGTTTTTCAATTTACTGCTAATAGGTTAGTGAATTAGATCGGCCAAACAACATAATCTTGGCTTATCAGTAAGGTAGATTAGGATAGAAAAACAAAGTTTCAAACAAACTCAAAACCTGAACCTATGATATTGATGAAGAACTGGTTCTAAAAAGCTCAAAACTTGAACCAGATCGGAAATAAAAACATCTCAAAGAATCCTAAAAACAGAGTTGAAGAAATAATGAAGGATGTTTTAGTTTTTAGATCTTAAGCCTTCAACGTTTTTCTTTAATTTTCTGCAAATAAAAATCTATGTGCAACTTGTTTTTATGCCATAGACCTGCAGCAAGTCAAACTACTTAATCTTGGCTTGAATGTTTTTAAATTTTCTATTTTATAATTTATAGAATAAAGGTCTGTTAGACAGTTTAATCCTGATAGATAGTAGTTAGGTAGAGAAATTTATGAGTTCAATTTCTTAATCTAAACTCATGGAGGAATAAGAGTAGAAATAGATTAGTTTTATGTTTTCAATAAAAAAATAAAATTTTGATGAAAAGAGTTTGCCAAATCCAAATATACTCTTAAAGAAGAAAAAATTTTAGGATCATTAGGATTGGGTAGGTACAGATGTTGTTTTGATAGAATTTCATTGATTCAGATTGCTGCAAAGATTGTCAAAACAAAAGAATATCAACAAAAGAAAAGGAAGACTACTTCCCAATGGATTAACACACTAGTTTACTGAAAAGCCAGAGATCAATAGCTAAAGTTTTTGACATCTTCAAGAAGATGCCATCCCCATGTGGAGCCACTGTTAGCCACCTATAAAAATTTGTCATATCAAATGGTGGCTAAAGCTTTGTAACCTTCAAGAAACAATTTCATGACCAAATTGTGAGTTCTTGAATTTTTGATGAAGATCTTTTCCCTTTGAGTAAATATTCACTGTTGTTTTCATTATTACTCCTAAAGTGTGTGCGGTTTAACAAAAGAAAAATTGCTCACAAGACTCCATTTTTCATCATTTTACCCCTCCTTTTACTCATAAAAAACCCCCATTTTCATCCTTATTTTCTTCATAAAAATCCTTCATTAACCTTCTCTTAGCCTCTAAACCATTCCAAAACCCCTTTTAAACCTTATATTTCCCTTCATTTGGTTTAAAAAAACCTCCTTCCATCTATCGGAACCTCCAAATTCCTCAAAAAATCCTTCAAAAATCCTTAAAAATCTCCATTTTTTCCATTAAGGCCTTAAGCCCCTTTGGCCTTAGCCCCAACTCCTTTTCCCTGCATGAGACTCGAAGCATAACCTAGATCTAACCCCCATCGCGCAATTGCAATCAAGGTTTATTACTTCCTTATTGTCGTTTACTTTAAAACTCTGATTACGATAAGCCTTTTCTTTTAAAACCCTGGTCTCCTAGCCCTTTTCCCAGGACCACACCCTGCCATCGAAATCTCAAACAATTTTTCTCTTTAGTCTTCTCCCCAACTCTCCAATCCTCCAATTTAATCTCAACCGTCGAATCCACAAAAACCGACGGTCGAGATTCAATCGCGCTCCACTCATAAGCCTGCAATCGGGCGCTAAGAAAATGGACCATCCCCACACTAAACCCATTTTTCTTTTGGTTTTCCATTTCCTGACCTTTCCTCTCAGGGCAGATCATGATCGTTGATCTAAGAAGATCAACGGTTGTCACGTGTTTCTATCGTCTGCCCATCCTTATACCAAACACTTCCTCCTTTCGATCTCTATCATCCGTTCATGTAGATTCGACGGTTCACATTTAAACTATCGTTCACCCCGCGACCAAAGAGATCACGTCATCATCAGGTCCCACTCATCTTTCCGCCCATGCATCTTTCCCTCCATCGCGTGCGATCCACCCTGTTGGATCTACTACCCCTCATCCGTCGGCCATAATTGTGTTTCGTGTTTTTTTTGCACCTACAGTTTAATCCCGAAAAAAAACGCAAAATGGGCGGTATTTGGAGGGACAGGTGTCAGCAAGTGTATGGTATCGCGTTTCTTTTGGCCAAATCTAAAACCACTTGAACACCGCGTGAAAACGTCTAATGGTTTTCTGCCTTACTGCCATCCTCTGCAAAAGTCATTTTCACCTTTTAATCTTGGCCGTCGATCTTTGAGATTGGACGACTCACGTTATGTCACGACCCCAAGTCATTTGCCCTTCGCCTTTTCTCCCAAACGCTCCATTGAGAGTTCTCTGTCGTTGATCTCTGAAGATCAAATGGCCCTAACTTAATCTTACCACCATTCTCTTTTCACCCAACCTTCTCCCAAAATACTTGATCGAGCAATATCGACCATTAATTAATCTAAATCGATGGCTCTGATTCACCCTCGATCCCAAAAACACCCATCGTAGTTTTAACATATTTTTCACACGATTTTTGTAATATTTCTTTGTTTTGTGCAGGTTATATGGGTTTTTCCTAGAGTGTTTAAATTAACATGAAGGCCAGGAACAACGATTCCTAACCTTCAGTACCGGAAGGGATCCAAAGGGTATTTCATTAAAAAAAACCCCTCTAATTGTGTAAACCTCCTGTGTGCCTGCAAAATAGTAAAACACAGTAAACAACAATTAAATGAAGAGTATCAATGTAAAATGTGAAGATCAGTGCATAAGTGAAGAATAAATATTTTAAATCATAGTTTAGAGGGATTAAGGGATAAATTCAAGAATCAAAGGCCTGATCCACAAAGATAAAGATAGTGTTAAAGGATAAAGACATGAAATGAAGATCAAGGCCTAATTAGGCCTAAAACACAGACCAAAGAAAATTAAAAGTGTTTTAAGGAAAAGAAAAATGACATATCAGTCCAAAAGGCCTCCACTACCACATCTGAGGCTAAAATGTCCTCTTCAGCTACCCGAGTGCCACCTGTAGCTTTCATAAATCAAATGAAGGCATAGTTATTTCCCAGACAAAAGATATTTTCCTAAAGACAGCTGAAAAGTTATTTCAAACACAAGAATACATTTTAAACTCTAAATGAAGTTATTGTAAAAGATAAAAAATGCCTTAAAACTCAATCTTTTTATCCACTAGGCCTAAAAAACATAAACAGAGTAAATGAAACAGAGATATAATTCAATGCATTCCTGCATTATGCCTTGAATGGTTTTCAAGGCCAGGAATTGCATTTACTATGGAATTAATGATACTTGAACCCTAGAAACTCTTCCACCTCCTCATTTCCTTATAAAATCTCCTTGAGGAGTACATTTTAAAGGGTTGGTTATTGGACTTTGATGTAATAGTTGCAGTATCGAACCATTTTTTAATGTAAATAAGTTCTGAAGCTCTGAAGCTCTGTTTAAAGTTATTGAATAAGTTAGGCTGAGAAGAGAAGTTGTTGCTGTGACGAAACATTGGACTTGTAGTTTGTAACTAGATTTACAATCAATATACAAGCTGATTCTTGGGATCCTGGTCTATATCATTGGTGAAGTACCTCTTACTATTATTTTTTTCCTTTCATGTATGCCATTTTTTTCACTTTTCTCTGATAAAGGAAAACAAATATAGAGGTAGGATTTACTGTTAAAAGTACCCTACTCTCACTGATAAGCTTTATCTATATGTTTTCTGCTAATTTTTATATTTAGGAATGACTTAAATTAAGTGTAAACATTATCAAGGAATGTTGGTTTGTCCATGTCTTGAGGTGAAAAACTTGAAAGGAATTTCTTGAATGATATTTTTATTACATGCCAAGTAGATTTAAACTAGAAAAGTTTATGGTTTGCCCTGTCTTCTAGTTCTTTCTCCAAAGGTTGTTTTGAAAGTTTCCCTAAGAGTATGCTGAAAGCAAGTCTAGATTTTAATGATATCTGACCTGATCTTAAGCTGCACTTTTTTTCCTTATCTATTTTCATCCCTTCTGAAATTAGTCTCGTGAGATTACTGGATTGTTATCTGATAAGTTAAATTTAATACAAGCTTGTCCAAATAAGTCTATGGTTAGCTGTGTCCTTTGACTGGTTTCAAACAGTTGCTTAAAAAGGCTTTTCTTGTATGGAAAGTTGATAAATCCTTGTTGAAATTATTGGCTTCCTCCACTTTCTCAAACACTTTTAATGTTCCACTCCATCATTTAATCTAAAGGATATTTTTATATAGATGACTTGCCCCTTGGACCACTCTTGAAATTGTTGTACAATTAAACCCTTTTGTGACTCCATTGCCCAATGGATTAAAGCTGATTCACACTAATCCTATCTGCTGAATACTTCTCAATATACTTTCATCTTCACACTTTGAAACTCTTTCATTTTGTGATATTCCATATAATTAAAAATCATACCTGACCAACCAAACAAACAAAAAACCCTTGTTCTTAACAACTAGCCTAAAATCATACTAAAAGCCTTAAAGATAATTCAATCTTTGCACTTATAGAGAGATCCCTCTCTAGATTCAGGAGGGCTAGATCCTAGAATCCCAAAGTGGTTTTTGATGTAGTCTCTGCAGCATTTAGTCTTGCCACTCTACTAAATTACAGAGACCTAAAAATATCCATGTTGTTATTTATCCTATGGTATTTTACAGATGAACATACAGATGAGTCAATCCTAGGTTCCCTATCTACCTTTGCACCAGGACAACCTCCTTCTATCATTTTCAATTATGCTGAATACATAGTTGATAATATCTATGATCAGCATGTCAAACTAGTAGTTGAGGGAGTATTTAGGTATACCTCCTTCCTTTTCCATATGTTCTTATATTTCCAAGCAGATAAGCTCCCAATTACACTTCAAAATCTTGATATTGAAGAAAATCCACTTTTAGTCATCCTTTGGACTTCTTTGATTAGAAAATAGTCCACAGAGTTCAAATGTGCTAGATACAAATACAAATGTGCTAGATACAAATACAAATGCAGCTACCGTCATTACAAATGAGCCAGCAACAGATATTTTAAATGAATAACATCCTGATAATTCCAATACATAGGTAATTGAAAAGCGGCAGAATATGGAGGCATCCTCCTCACATATAGTAGAAGATAAAGATCTTGATATCAGAGAGAAATATAAGATGATTAAGACAAAGAATGAGGAAATAAAAAATGATATTTATTCTTAGTATTTAAAGAAAACACAAGGTATCCAGAACAAAATTATTTCTGCTTTTGATTATTTAGACAAGAAGTTATTTATGTCAATACTTCAACCAACAGTCAGGACTCCCAAGAAAGTGGCAGATTACAGAAAGTCAACCTTGAAGTGCCAATAGAAAGTATCCATGCACTAGATTAAATTGAATTTCATAGGCAAACTTCTGGGATGTTATATTCTACCATTACTACAAAAGCTATGAGTGTCCACAAGCTTCAAAATACCATAATAAACATGAGAGATAAAATTAAGGTTTATAGTGCTTCCTCATATGCTAAATATCTGAGGATTAAATCTTTAGAATATTTGGTTGTTCAAGTACGATATGATCCTACCAATGTCAAAGCTGCAGAACAAATAGTAAAGAAAAATAATGAGGATATTGCAGCATTAAGGAAACAACTCAAGCTTCAACCAAATGAACATCCACAAGCCAAATAAATAGTGCAAGAGAAAATCCAAAAATATTATATAATGAATTTAATTCTACAATTAATAACATAAATAAAGAAATGGAGATCCAAATGGACAAGCTTTTCCATGAAAGAGAAACTACAAAAGCACAGGAAACTCCTATAGTAATTCCCATGGTTAATATAGTTTTTCCTTCAACTTCTTGCATAAGATTTGGCATCCAAAGTACCAATGGTTACTACAGTACGAGTGACCTCATCCATGACTTCAACTACAGAGTCATCTACATCAATAGTGCAACTAACAGATGAAGCTAGTAAACTAGTTAAGGCCATGGAGGAAAAGCCACTTCAAACAAAAGATATCAACAGATTGAAAAAAGTAATTGAAAAACTTGAAGACACCAAGAAGCTAGCCCAAATCAATGCTAAAACTCTTAAAGAAAGGGCTAACAAGTTAAATACTGAGTTGAAAAATCTACAAAAGGACTTAACCTTGAAAGAGCCAATGTCTTATGTGAAGAATCAGTTATGGAGTAAAATCATTGAAGCCATCAATGATGTGTGGCCATCAATCCAGTTTATATATGAGAAGAGGGATTTACTGAAGGCAGAAAAAGTAGAAATTTAGAAAACAAAAGATGAGCTAGGTGACAAACCTGAACAAGCCTTACAATTAATCAAATTTCTCAACAGCACGAACAAGCAAGAACTTAAAGAAATATAACTTATTGATAGAATAGAAACAATCCTTGAAATAAGGAAATTCATTTCAAAAAAGAATTTAATGAAACAGTTAGAAGAAAAATGTGAAGACATGAACATAGCCATAACCAAGTCTATAGTTAAGTTTGAAAATTTGAGGCAAAGAGGTTTGCCTAACATTCTGGTCATTAATGATAAACTCATGCCATAGGAGGACTACAACAGAAATATTAGAGATTATGCAAAAGAACAAGTTAACAAAATAGAAAGGAAAGAAATTCCTACAGGGAAGGTTTTACATAGAAGTTTTGAAGACTTGTTTTATCTTCAGCATGAGATAAAACACCTTTTTGTTATATAACCAGCACTAGCCAGATACACTAAGGTAGATGAGAACTTTAGGAAACTGAAAAAGATATAAATTCCTAATGATGAAGCTTGGAAATCACTCACCGATTTACTGTAGAAGTCAAATTGTAGATAAAAGGGTAAAACAATTTGATGATTTTTTGCAGTCAAAACAGAATTTTGCAATAGTAAGGCAGATTTAATAGAGTTTAAAGTGTATCAGAGGTAAAGAGTATCAGACGAAAGAGTATAAGATCAGAAGATAATATTTCAAAACGAATTTTAAATATATTTTCTAGCAAAGAGGACAACAAAGCAGCCAGTTGCACCCATTCCAAAACAATTTTCTATTTTATTTGGATAAATAGGACAACTTGCTGATTTGTTAAGCAACTATCAGTATTTTGTTGTAAAAGATATTTTATTTCCTTATAAAAATCCTATGATTATTATAGGATATTTTGTAAACATTTTTTCATATATACTTCATATTTTGAAGTATCAGTGTGGAATAAATTGCTGAAGATTTCTATAGTCATTTTTTGCTGTACTTGAAGGCTTTTTGTTGCAAGTTCAAGTAGTAGACTGGATCAAATAATCTAGCATCATATTTCAGGATTCATGTGATGAGCCATTGAACTGAAGTACTTTCTACTGTCTTTTTTATTTTCTTTTGTTTACATGTATCTATATATGTTCTCTAAATTTGAATGATAAATCGGGAGTATTTTTACAAGATTTGTTAAAAGCACCATGTCTTTAACTGTTTATCATTTCTATGTTTACTGCTAATTTCCAAAGAAGGGAACCCTTAATTTCTCCCTCTTTAGAATGACCTCTTTCTAATCCTTCCTTATCTGGATTAAAGAATCCTTCATTGCTCTTTATCCCAACTAAACCACGTCAGCCAAACAACCTTCTAATATCTTCAAAGACTTGTCTATCTTTCCCTAGGAACATTTTACTTTTTGACGTTGATCCTAGTTTTTTCTACTTAACCTTTGAAACCTTAGCCCAATGGAGAAACAAATCTCCTACTATCCATCTCATTAAGTGATTTTTCCCACCAAACCAACTCAAACCAAACCAATTTGTACATCATAATTAGCCTAACATCATATAATTAAAAAAGGTTAAATCTTATAGAGATAGCCCTCTCTGAACCCTAAGAAGGCTAGATCTTAGAGTTTAAAAGTTGGTCTGTGGTTACTTCTAATTTTCTTATACTTTAAATAAAAAATCTCACAACTTTAGAATTATTAGAGTGATAAAATATGGGTGACCATACTGGGGACTTAACCAATCCTCAGTCCTAAATTAGATATTAAAGAGAATCATTTTCATCATCCTTTTACCTTTAATACTATTTTATAAGTTGTGAGTATAAAACACTGTAATTATGGCATCTATAAAAACCTACTATACCAGGTCAAACTCAGATCATAAACCTACTGTTATAGTAAACATTCCGGACAGAATTGGAAACAAGAATAAACAAGTAGAAGCTTTAGGTGAAAATTTTTCCTTAGATAGAGTAAATTCATTACCAAAATAATTAGTGAGTATACAAGACATATGGTTTGACCTGAAGATTGAACATTCTTTGTTCATAAGAAAATCAGAAACTGACTTAAAAAGTGTTGTTATAGACCCTGTTTTTATTTCATTTCTTGAGGCAAAATAGGAAAATGTTTCAGTAGATTCTAAATCAAAGATATTTAAAGCTCATGATAAACATGAAGAAATAAATGCCACTATTATTAAGGAAATAAATGAAGTAATTTAATTAGCTGATTTATTATAATACACATATAAACCTTATATTTCTCATTTAGATACTACTACATCATCTATAATTTCCACCACATTCCAACCTATAGATCCATTTATCTCTAGAAAACCCTTACAACCTAGAATACTATTTCGATATTCTTCCATATCAACACCATCTATTATTTTACCTTCAGAAAATTTAAACTCATCATTCTCATTTCCAAGTAGTTCTTCATATATTCCAGTTTCATTTTATAGCACCCCAACATTATCCTTTAGCTCGTCCACCACTTTTTCTAGTTCACTATCTTATATTCCAGTTTCATCCATCACTTCATTAATGGCATTAGCAAGTACTTCTAGTTAAGCCCCAAGCACTTCCAATATACCTCCTAGCCATCCTAAAATTCAAGCTATGTCTACTAGGTATGCTCCCCTAGTTCTTCCAACACAACTTCATGATATACCTCATGATTACCAAAGTAAAATGCCCCAATTTGATGCTACTACTCAGTACACTATCCAACAACATATTTATAAAATGACATATTACTTTGAGCTTCATGAAATAGATGATTCTGATGTACAAATGAGACTCTTTGCACAAACATTAACATGAGAAGTTAAAAAATGGTTTAAAGGTATTAATCCTGGTAGTATAACTGATTTAGAAGTCTTTCATAGAATATTTTTGAATAAATGGGAAAAGAATAAAAACCCACTCCAAATATTATCTGGGATTGAATTATAGACACTGTTGTATCTAGTGCAGTATTCTTGAACTGTTTCATTATGAATTCATACAAACTCAGGAAAATCCAAAGAATCAGCCCATGCTCAAACAATAAGACCCCCATTTCAAGAGAACTACGTTGAAAGTTCTCAAAACAATGTTGATGATGAAGCCACCATAAATCTAATGGTTATAAATGATTATAACACTATCTTTCTCACTCAAGAAGACCAAGAATTATTTGATATACAACAACTTTAATTAGATTCAAGTGAATCATTTGACTATAAACAACATTATGATTCTTCCATCAAAGAAGTACACAAGCAATATAACCTTAGGCGTAAGAAAAACACTGAACCTTCTACTAATAAATCTACACAAATTGAAAATAATAAAACATTAGAAACCCCAACAACAAAAGTTCTGCAAATTCTCCCTAGGAAAAATAAGAGAAACTATAACTCATGCCAAAATGTTTCCAGCCCCAAAATTTCACCCAGTCCCAATATTGTTGATATAATAGATGAATTTGTTCAAACATCAAAAGATTCACAAAAATATGCAGCTATAAAAACACCTAATTTTGCTAAAAAAACAAACTTAGAATCCAAAACATCAACTGCTGATCCAAAATCAGCAGATCCAAAAGCTGCCACTGCAAAAACAACTTCTGATAATTCAAAATCTGAAAAAAAATCTACGCTTCTCAAACGATTCCCGAAAAGAAAACTAGGAACAGTAAGACACAATAAACTCAAACAGAAAATGAAAACATAACTGTAGAAAAAAAAGATAAACCCACTCAAACTATAGTTACTAAGGAAGATTTAATTCAAATTATTAAATCACAACCTTCATTCAATATACAAACTGAAATTGCAAAGTTAAAAATACCAATTCCTTTGATAGAATTGGTAAAACATGATTTGTATAAAACAACTATCACTGAAACATTAAACATGAATGATGGAGAAGGCTTTGTAAACTTGAACGATGATCAACCAGAGTTGATTTTCGGCCCTGATGTAAATGGAAAGCATCAACATGGAGAAGTTCCTCCATTTTACATCATCATAACTGTTCATGACCAAATTTTAGACAGTGCAATGTTAGATTCAGGGGATTCACACAATATAATGCCCAAAGCAATAATGGAAACCTTGAACTTAGACATCACAAGGCCTTACAAAGATTTATTTTCATTTGATTCAAGAAAAGTGAAATGCCTAGGTTTAATTAAATATTTTTGTGTCACATTAGTTCAATATCCTGGTAAAAGTATACTCATGGACATTATAGTAGCTGATATCCCACCCAAGTATGGATTTTTATTATCTCACTCATGGGGAGAAAAATTACAGGGATCTCTACAATTGGACGTCATATGCTACCATATCAGTTTTTGGTCAACCAAAGAAACTCTATAGAGAAACATTGATGAAATATATAGTGAGCAGTGCAGCAAGATCAATAAATTACCCAATTTATGCTACACCTGCTGACCTATATTCATTCATTTTATGTAACTTTGAAACTGATAATGAAATCAAAACTTAACTAATGGACAAAAAGAAAACAAAAAGCAATTACAATATATTTCATGAATCTTTATGACATTCATATTTTGATGGATAATTAAGCAAACTAGGAGCAAGAGCAGGAGTTTGGATAACTAATATAGAAAAGAATCATGTAGAAGGCCATGCTTTCAGACCTAATTTTAAATGCACCAACAATATGGCTGAGTATGAAGCCCTCATTTTAGGGCTCCAAATTATCAGAAACTTAGGAGGAAAAATAATATCAATAATGGGAGATTCAGAGTTGATTATTAAACAGATAAAATGAGAATATTCTGTTTATAATCCTAGACTAGGCCAATATAGAGAAACAATATTATATTTGATAGATGAATTGTTGGAACGTAATTTTTCTGCAATGTAACCAAGAAAGAAAAATATATAGGCACAATCCTTAGAAACCTTTGCTAGTACCTATATTTTTCCCTTTCAACCCAATCATAAGTATACTTCATAAGTAAAACATAGACCAATGATTCCAAATAACCTCAAATATTGGAAAATTTTCTCACAAGACCAAAAGATTTACCATTTTATGAGCAATGAAGGAGAATTTCAGAACGATAAAATAGACACAGACTTTACATTAGATAAAGATTTAGATAGTGAAATTGATTTGAATAATATAGATGTAAATAAAGCAAATTTTGCTAGAACTACTAAGTTTAGTCAATCAAATATAGATAACTTAGAGAGAGTAGAAATTGATGCGATAATTGATGATGAATCTGATATATTAAATCTCAAAGATAATTTCTTACCAAAAGGTTTAACTCCTTTAGAAGATTTATTTGACTCAAATGATGTTTCTAGAAAACCCAAAATGGAGCCACTTAGATATGATATTGAGGAATGCAACATAGGCACATAGTTAAAACCTAAGATTATCAAACTTTCCAAAGCCTTACCTCAACAAGAAAAATAAAAATATATTGCTTTTTTTAAGGAATTTGAATATTTTTTTGCTTGGAGTTATGAGGACCTAAAATCCTATGACACAAATATAATACAACATAAAATCCCTATAAAAGAAGGCCAAAAGCCTTTAAAACAAAATTTAAGAAGGATCAACCCTATTTTGATGCCTTCAATTGAAAAAGAGGTAAAAAGAATGTACGATGCACAGATAATTACACCAATTAGATATTCTGATTGGGTTTCTAATTTAGTTTCAACCAGAAAAAAGACAACAGAGATTAGATTATGTGTTGATTTTAGGAATCTAAACAAAGTATCCCTAAAAGATAATTACCGTTACCAAAGATGGATCAAATTTTACAAAGGGTATTTGGTTCTTCTAGGATTTCACTTTTAGATGAATTTTCAGGATACAGCCAAATTTTAGTCCAACCAGAGGATCAAGCCAAAAAAACTTTTAGTACTCCTTGGGGAACTTTTGTGTATGTAAAAATGCATTTTGGTTTAATGAATGCAGGGGCTACCTTTGAAAGAGTTATGGATATAGCCTTTGCAAAATAAATTTATGAATTCTTAGTGAATTACTTAGATGACATTACTACATTTTCTAAGATTGATTATGAACACTTAGATCATATCAGACAAGTCTTTATTAGATGCAGAAATTTTGACATCTCTTTAAACCCTAAGAAAACCTTATTTAGATTAGAAGAAGGAAAATTACTAGGACACATAATATCCAAGGAAGGAATTAGAATAGACCCTGCCAAAATAAAAGTAATTCTTAAAATTATTCCTCCAAGGAACATAAAAGAGTTACAAGCCTTTCTAGGAAAAATTAGCTTTTTAAGAAGATTCATTTCCAATTTAGCTAAAATAATCAGAGAGCTTAGCAACATTCTTAAAAAAAATTCTATTCTTAAATGGACTATTGAGGCCAAAAAATCATTTGAATCCTTAAAACATGCCTTAACCAAAACCCCAGTCCTTATAAGTCTTGACTTTAAAAAGGATTTCATCATTTTTTCCTTTGCTTTAGAACACACCATTGATGCAGTTTTACAGCAGAAAAATGACCATGGTTATGAGCATCCCATAGATTTCTTTAGCAGAACACTAAGAGATGCCACTTTGAAATATGATATCATGGAGAAATAGGCCCTAGCTTTGGTAAAGGCCATTAAATATTTCAAAGCATACATTCTCTACTCTCATATCATTGCTTATGTCGCAAATGCAGTAGTAAAAGACATTCTAACTCAGGATGGTCCTGATGGTAGAAGAGGCAAGGGGATTGCCACGATTTTTGAATATGACATAGAGATAAACCCACTAGAATTATAAAAGGTCAAGGTTTTGCCAAATTCATCGTTGAATCAAATTGTCATGCCCTAGACATAAATTTTATTGCTCAAGTAGATGATCAAGAAGAGATGTCTACTCTAGAGATCAGTGAAGCCTTTTCAGACTCACCATGATATGCAAATATCATATTTTTATTACTAAACTTAGAAGCTCCTCCTAGATTATCAAGAATAAAAGCTAGATTCTTAAAGCTTAAGGCAGTAATATTTTGTATATTAGAAAATGTACTTTTTTGGAAAGATCATAGTGGGATTTTGTTAAATTGTTTGTTAAAAGAAGAAGATGACAAAGCATTAGAATAATTTTATGCAGGTGACTACGGAGGACATCTCTTTTTTTGTAGATGTAAAAATATATGTGACCTCCTGTCACAAGTGTGAAATATTTGAGGGTAAGAAAAAGCTCTTACCATTTCAACTGAAATGTCATTTCAACAATGGGATCTCGACTTTATTGGTGAAATTCACCCTCCATCATCAGCCCAATAAAAGTGGATTATGACAGCCACTGATTATTTTACGAAGTGGATTTAAGCGATACCCTCTAGGCAAGCCATAGACACTGTCATTATTTCCTTTTTAGAGAGCAATATATTTTGAATATTTGGATGTCCCCAAAAGATAATTACTGACAATGAAATTGTGTTCAAATCTTAAAATATGATTGAATTTTTCCATAAATATCACATTACCCAAGGCCATTCTACTGCATATTACCTTCAAGGTAATGGACTTGTTGAATATTCAAATAAAAGCCTTTTAAACATCCTCAAGAAGTTACTAAAAGATAACAAAAAGACTTGGAACAAGAAGTTAGTCAATGCCTTATGGGCAAATAGACTTACCACCAAAAAATCCATTGGTACATCTCCTTACCAGGTTGTCTATAGAATGGATGTTGTTTTTCCATCTTCCTTAGGAGTACCAGTAATGAATATTATCCAAGAATTACAAGTTGAAACAAATGACATTCGAAGAAGGATAAATCAAATAATTCACTTTCAACAAATAAGAGAAGAGGCTTATATTAAGTCTCAAGTTATCCATGATAAAATAATTAAATTTTTTGACAAAAATATTAAAGAATATGATTTTTACATTGGAGACAAAGTGTTAAAATGGGATTCAAGAAGAGAAGAGAAAAGTAAACATGGAAAATTTGATTTTCTATGGAAAGGACCTTATGTTATTTATGGTTACAGAGGTAACAATGCTTTATTTCTGAAAGAAATGGATGGATCAGATATGCTAGATGGACCAGTAAATGGAAGAATGTTGAAGCACTACTACTCCTCAGAGATAACAAATAGTTAGTTTTATTTACTTTGACCATTGTACATGTTAGTAACCTATAAATAGGATTCATAATTTTGACTTGAATGATGGTAATTTTGTAAATCTATACATACTTTTCCTTCTACATGTTCTATTCACATATTTTGTAAAAAAGAAATAATAAAAAAAAAATTCAAAAAATCAAAAAGAGGGTAAAAATTCGTAAAAGAAAAATCAAAGGACTTATAGAAAATAATAGACCCCAAAATAAAAAGATCAATAAAACATGAAAGTGTGCAAGTATAAATGCCACTACTTTTACCTTTTCGAGTTGATTATGGCAGAGTATCAATAAATGCCATAATTTGTGATGATTTGAACAATTTAATCCTGACTTGTCACTTTTCAATTTCAAATGTTGTAGATAGAGAATAAAGAATTGTCATACAATTTAATCATGAAAATTCAGTAGCTAGGTAGAGAATAAGTGAATCCAATAGTTTAATCTGGATTCTTGGATGGAATAAGTGTATAATCAGATAGTTTATTTTCTTTCAAAAAGAATAAATGTTGTAAAGGTTGCTAGCTCAAATGCACCTAATCAAAATGGAAGAAAAAATGTTAGTAGTTAAAATTGGGTAGGTAGAAGAAGATGAGAAGCATCAATGTAAATATTATTCACCAGGGCTGCAAATAACTAACTTCCCCTTCCATAGCCAGTAACACTCTAAGCTATCAATCAGAAAGGCTCAATGCATTTCCTTGACCTTTTTTGGGACCGGACCCAAGGCTCTATTGTTGATTAGTGGAAAATGTTAAATTTCTATATTAATCACTCAAACTCACATCATTATTCCATTTCATGCATTCATACCCCTAAATAATCCTAAGTAAGACCTCATTTTTACTTAAAGATACTATAATTCCCATTTGACTAATTTCCTTCATCACATGAAAACATTAAACCCTCAAAATTACATTTTATCATAAGTTAAAGTGATGAGGCTAGTATGATGCAAATTTGCATTTTAAAACTTCACTTTACTTGGTTATGTTTATGTATTTTGAGTATACCTTGTCCCCTTTTCATATTAATTTTAACTTATTTAATAATTCCCTATAGAATAACATTTTCCTATATGATATAATTCCCTTTTATAAAATAGCCCCAAAAACCCATTAATAAAATTTTAGCCAAAGTTATTTATTCCCACATGTTTAAATAAAAAACTCACTTTATACCCCCTTTGGCTAAATATATCATTATATAAATAGCCCGCCCCCTATGGTATTTAAATCATTTTGATTTAATTAACTATATAATAAAAATATATGAAAAAATGATTAAACATGTTTAATTATGTGTTTAAAAAAAAAAAAATCGAAGTTTTGTTGAAACTAAACTTCAAAACCCATTCCCTTGTTCACTTTTCCTTCCCCGACTACCTTAACCTAAGGTTAAACTATAACCCTTTGCAAATTCCTCGATACATATCCCATACCGCAATATTAACCTTGGTTAAAATCCTTTGATACCCCGCCCTTCCACTTGATTTATGTATAAAGCCTGTTTTATATATAAAAACCTTCATATATCTTTTAGCTATCAGATTCAATATTGACCCTCCGATCTTCATCCTTTCATTGATCCCACGGTTCCAAACAAACGCGATATTTTTATCCCCATATCTCTTCACAACCTATCGCGCTGCTTTATAGATGTCCAATCATCCATTCACAATCCAACGATTCTTGTTAAGCGCGATATTTTTATTTCATAATCTTACCTTTCCAATCACATCGTATGTCAACCGTTTGATCTTCATTTACCATTAATATCTAACGATCCATATTGCACCCGATATCTCCAGTCTCTGTCCCCACCATAGCCCATCACGTTAAGATACCACCGTTGATCTTTTATCCGCCAGATCAATGGTCAATAATCAATGCCCTGGTCCCACTATACTTTCCCTGCAATTCTCCTTTAATCTCGATCATTTGCTTTTTGAAGTCAGATCCGATGGCTCTAACCCTATATCACACAAATAAAGTGCTCGACAAATGTTTTATAAAAATTACATGCTATGGGTTGTTTTCACAAACTACCCATTGCGGACGTGTCTTAATTTGATTGGATCGTGTGAAAAAAGATAAATTCCACTTACCACCTCATAGCTGCGTGAAAACCACTCAAGCTAAATCGAAAACCGCTCTCACCCAACCTGTAATTAATGTGATTGAACTATGATTTGAATTATGGTTTAATACACTAAAACTTAATGTTTTTCATCACATTTCACCTATTTTCTAGTAAAACATTTAGAAACCTCCGTAGAGCCTTATTTTTATCACATTTCACCTATTTTCACCATTTTTCTAAGCTACCTATGAACCAGTTGCCATTTGAAAAACCATTGT
This sequence comes from Pinus albicaulis, assembly GCA_034641835.2. Taxonomy (NCBI): domain Eukaryota; kingdom Viridiplantae; phylum Streptophyta; class Pinopsida; order Pinales; family Pinaceae; genus Pinus; species Pinus albicaulis. The sequence goes on along the minus strand of CM076578.1, from coordinate 966,732,627 downwards.
TCTCTGAAATTCATTCCTGAGAACCTCCATAAACTCTAATAGTCAAATTCCCCAGAATTGAAGACTGTGAACGCAACTACAACTCCTTCGACCGAAATTATAACTTTTAAAGGTATTTTTTATGTCAATAATATCCAAAATACTTCAATTTCAAAGGAGAAATCATCATTTTATTAGCCATTTCCTTTAATTAATTTTAATTTCCATTACATAAGTCCAAAAACCTCCAAAATATAGGGGCAACCCTGTCAAATTTTCTCCAGAATCCTTCCTCTCCATTTTAGAAGGTTTTAGTCACTCCCTGATCATTTTCACTATTGAACTTGATCAAAGCCATCCTCTGTGCGTTAAAAACCCTTTTTTTCATTCATAACCCTACTCAGAGTTCACATTTTTCCAAAAATTCCTTCAAATACCCCTTGTTTCCAAAAGAGAAATTAGAAAAAATTTTAAACTTGCTTTGTTCAGCTAAAAATGCTTAAGAAACAAGTAACCCCCAAATCAGCAGGCCCAAAATCTCAGAAAAAAAGTCTCTAGTAAGATACATTAGCCTAACCCTTCTAAGCTTGATAAGCCCACTCCTGCACTTACTGCTGAGTCTACTAAACTCGTTAGACCTATTCAACCTCCTGTAAATTCCCAAGAAAGTAGTTTCATTGGTTGATCTTGATTATAGAATTTTTGATCCCTCGGCTGAGTTCAACCTGTTAGAGGTCTATAACTGGTGTGTTGGAAAGTCTGTGGAGAAAGGTGATAAGGATGTACCTGTGTGGGATTCTAATCTACCAAAGTATATTGTCCCTCTTACTCATTCAACACTTGATTTTGTCAGATTGTGTCAATTATACTATCTTCTAGACCAGAGGTGCATTATCAATAAAGATAGGGAGGTCATATTCTATATTAATGTTGAATCCATAAACTCTATGCTGCAATTAAACCATGACCCAAATGCTACTTCATTGTCAATAGAGGACTTAACTCAGCTTTACTTGGAGTTAAATTTTTCTTCCAAGTTCAATATCTTTCAAACTTTTTGGCCTACACATGTCAATGTCCCTAAAGTTAATCCTCCATTTGATACATTTAACTTTCCAAACGAAACAAGGCAGATTGTCTCCATGCTATCGTTTATACCAGCATATAATAGTGGTGAATTCATTGATGTTGTTATATTAGGTTTTCTGTCTACTTTAAGTCCTGGCCTGCCTCCATCCATTGTATAAAATTTTTCCAAGTTTATTGCAGAAAATATGCACTACCAATTGTCCAGATTTCCAAAAGAAGGAGTTTTTAGATATACTTCATATCTACTTCATCTCTTTTTGTATTACCAAATAGACAAATTTCCCATTGAGTTTCAGAAGCAAGATCCTGAATGGAATTTACTTTCAGTTCTATTTTGGTCATCTATTTTGAGGAAATGGAATAGGGAATACACATACATAGACTTCAATGACTTGTTTATAGTACCTGCAATGAATTTGTTGAATAAGGAAGAAACCCCTAGAATTAATGAGGAAACTAAGAGGATCTTATAGCTATCTGAGAGCTGTAAAACAGGGGACTGGTACTTGTATAAGAACCACACAGAGATCAGAGTGTATGGTGCACTCTTGGCCAAATATAAACTGCCTAGATTTGTGACTACAAGGATTTTTGCTCTAGAATATTTGAGGAAAATTTTGAATGCAGATGAAGTCAATTTTATGGCCTCCAGGAAAAAGACTCAATTTAAACTCAAAAATCAAGTTGGGCCATTCATTGCTAACAACAGAGAAGTAGTAAATGAGATTAATACCAAGTTGAAAGAATACAAACTCCCATATAGCTTTATGTGGAATTATGATCCTCAGGTTGTTTTAAGCCAAATCAGATTGAAATGAAAATTGTCTGCTTTCTTGCATGATTATAAGCCTCAAATTGAAAAATCTGACAATAAACTTGAGTGGGAGGCAAATAATTTATTTGATAATGTCTCACAGGGCATACAGGGAAATAGTGAACATGATAAATAGGTGGATCAAGAACAGGTTGTTACAGTCAAGAAAGAGGCTGAATTTTCTCATAAAAGAAGCAGAGAGGAAGACAGTTTCACAGCAGAAACTTTTCTAGATAAGAGATTGAGGATTCCCTATAGTAAGAAGAGTAAATTGAGTAATGAAGAAAGGGATAAAGCCATTAATGTAGATGATAATAATGGCCATAAAACTGATGATGAGGCCACCTTAATTGTAAATGAAACACTCAAGAAGCTTCAAAATGTCCAACTTGAAGCACAAAATAAAGACACCATCATGGTTGAGAAATAAACAAATGTTCATATTCCTTCTTCCTCCAAGGAAATAGAGAAAACAAAGTTAGATATTCAATTCAGGTTCAGACAAATTAGAGAAGAAAATTAAGTATATTCTAATTTTCTTAAAGAAAAGCCCGGGAAAAAAGATAGACTCCTCTCAGCTTTTGATTACTCTTCAAAAAAATTGGTAATGTCATTTATGAAGCTCGCAGTGGCTGATCCAAAAACAATTGCAGACTACTCAAAGACATACTTGGAAGTGGATGCAGATGCTGTCCACGAATTGGAACAAATAGAATTCCACAGGAGCAATACAGAGATGCTCTATTCCAAAATAGTAAACAAGACTATGAGTTCCATTAATATTTAAAAAACACTGATAAATCTTCAGAATCAAATGAAATTGGATAAAACATCATTGCATGCCAATGGCTTAATAATCAAAGAATTGGAAGATATAGTGATTGAAGCAGGAGCTGACCCAGCAAACATTGAAGGGGAAAAGGCCATAATCAGATAGAAAAATGAAGACATAGCAACTCTAAGGAGACAACTGAAATTGCCTCAAATTGAAGATCCTCGAGCAAAGGAGATCCTTCAACAAAAGGAGATCCTTAAAGGAAATGGAAAGCCAAATAGAAGCTTCCATGCAAGAAAATGAAAATTTGAAGAAAGCTCAGCAATTTTCCATTCATACAGTTATTCCAATTATAAGTACAGTTGTTCCTTCAACATTGACAGAACATTTGGCAACGCAAGGAGTATTGGAAAATGTAGTGTCAATTACTTCTAAAGACATCTCTGCCACTTCTTCATCAACATCGATGGTAAATACAACAGAGGAAATAGCTGCCATAATCAAGGCTATGGAATACATGTCCATAAAAGATAAAGATATAATCAGTTTAAAAGGCACCATCAAAAATCTGGAAGAATCCAACAGAGATTCCTTAATCACTTCCAAAGGACATGAATAGAGGGCCAAAAGATTACAGAAATAGGTAAAAATTCCTCAACAATAGGAAAATCTCACTGAGCAGGTTGCCTACATCAAAAATAATTTGTGGACAAAAATCACTGAAGGCATTCACTCACAATGGCCTCCTATTCAGATAATATATGAGCAAAAAGATCTGCTACAAGTTTCCTTATCAAAAATTGACAAAACAAGGAAGGAACTTGACGACAAACCACCACAAGAAATTCAACTCATATCATTCTTGAATAGTAAAAACAGGGACGAATTAGAAGAATTGAAAATTCTAGACAGGACAGAAGCCATCCTTCAAATTAAAATGGTCCTGAATAAGAAAAACATGATGAATAATTTAGAAGACAGGTGCAAGGATATGAAATTGGCTATCACCAGATTTGAGGCCAAATACTCAGTATTGTCACAAGCATGTTTACCAGATATCCATGCATTGAATGAAAAATTAATGCCACAGAAGGACTATGACCAGAAGATTAGAGCCCATGCTAAGGAGCAGGCTAACAAGCCTTTTCCACAAGGATCTCCAAGTGGCAAAGTAGTACTTAAATATTTTGAGATTTTTTTCTTTTTGAAGAATGAAATTAAGCACATGTTCATAGTAAAGCCAAACTTTTCTAAGTACATAGAAGTTGATGAAAGCTATAGATAATTGAAGAGTATAAAGATCCCCACATCTCAACAGTGGCAAGAATTCACAAATATGATGTGAATTTGACAGGTAAAAGAGTAGGAAAATCACATGAAGAAATCACATTTTACTATTACCTTAGGGTAAATATTCACGGTCAAAGTGTATCAGATGTCAAAGAGTATCAGTAAAAAATAATGTTATTGCTGGTTATTTTTCAATTACAGTAGTAAAACAATGAAAATCAAAGATAAAGAGTATCAGGATTGAAAGTGAAAAGGAGTGATCTACAAGCCATCTTCCATGAGATAATGCATCCAATGCCAGCAATGCTCCCATCAAATCATGAAATCATTTTGATTAGGATAATCAATTCTATATTTTCTTGTAAAAAAGGATAGCTTGCAAACTATTTTGTTGTTTTTCCTCTTCTTATGTTATATTTCCTATTTTTCCTTGAAAAGTTATCTCAAACTTTGAGATATTTTGTAAACAATCCAATTGTATAAATACTTCATCTTTCAAAGTATTTAGTGTGGAATAAAATTTATCAATATTACTACAATCATTTTGCTAGATATATTGAAGTTTGTGTGAGTCAATTAGTAAAGCATCAGACTGGAATTGAGATTAAAGACATCATAACTTAGGATTCTTGTGCTGACTAGATAAGTCTAGTATTTTCTTGTTTTCATTGTGTTATATTTTGAAAGTTTCCATACATTTATTTTAATGTTTTTCTGTCTTTAATGATTAACTAGGAGAGTTTAAACATGACTAGTGATAAAAGGCTCCCTGTTTTTTACTAGTTGTTCGTGATTATGTTTTCTGCTTGATAACCGGATTATAGAATTCTTAAATGCTCTAATTCCCTGTTTGATCCCTTTCCTCAATATTCATTTCTGTAACTTAAGGATTCTTAATTGCCCTCTTGTTCATATTTCACCCATTCCATCAAAAAAGCCTATCCAAAAGCCTTTGAAGGTCATCTACCCTGCCCTTAGTACATTTGCATATTTAAGTCTTATTTCCTAGCTTTGGTTGCCTAGAAAGTTGACTCCATAGCCCAATGGTCTGGTAGATAAATCTGTGGTTTACCTTGAAACATATTTTATTCCCACCACACTTTCAAAACAAATCCCACTTTCCACTCATAGCTAGCCTAAAATCCAATTATAAAACAAATTTAAATCTTTAAGAGAGATCCCTCTTCGGAACTCAGGAAGGCTAGATCCTGAATTCTAAAAGAGGTTCTTGGTTACCACTGGTTTTCTTAACTACAAAAAATCATCATCCCACAACCTGAGAATTACTAGGGTGATTACATACTGGTGACCATACTGGGGAACTAACCACTCTCCAGTTTTAAGTTTAATATTGGAGGAAGATTTTTAACTATATCGTTTCTACTTTAAGATTTAGTTTAAAGGTTGTGGGTATTTACCTAATAAACACTCTAGCTCCCAATAAAATTTATTACACTAGATCCAACCCTGATCCCAATCCTCCAGATATAGTAGATGATCTGGACCAGATAGGAAAAAAGAAAAAACAAATCGTTAGTTTAGAAACTGAAATATCCCTTAAAAGAGCTGATTCTTTACCCAAAGAATTAGTAAGCTTATCAGATATTGAATTTGACTGGAAATTTGAAAAATCACTATTTAGAACCAAATCTAAATCTGATTTAAAGGAAATTGTTTTAGATCTTGTTTTTACTTCTTATGTGAGTGAAAAACACAAAATTATTTCCGTTCCTACTAATTCAGTCAAAACTGAAAGTCAAAGTCCAGTAAAAAGGGTAAATGTCACAAAAATTAAAGACATTGAAGAAGCTGTTAAGTTAGCCAATTTTTTGTCTCAATTCAAACCTCCAGTTTCCCAACTATACACCACAGTCTTTCCAGCATCAGATTCTACTCTGTATGCTGCCACTTCATTTACATATTCTACTGTCAGTTCACCTCAAGAGCCTATAAGCCCTAAGTTGCCTCTGCACCATAGGATCATATATTCATCATATCCACAATCCACCGCTAGTTCATCAACTGATCCATTCATCCCTAAGCTGCCCTTGCAACCTAAAGTAATATATCCATCATTCAATAGTTCCAGTACAACTACCACCACCATAAGCACTAACCATACTACTTCTTTTTCATCCCCTTTACCAAGCTCTTCAAGTACATCCATTGTTGTAACCAGCACTATCCCTTATACTACTAGTGTACCTCCCAGTTTAGCAAAAATCCAAGCCATGGCAGCTAGATATGCTCCCTTAGTCTTACCTAAAAATCTACATGACATGCCCCAAAATTACCAAAAAGACATCCCATTGTTTGATATTTTTTTACAAGTCACTGCACAACAACATATCAATAGAATGAATGATTTTTGGGAAATTTATGAGATTGATGAATCTGATGTCCAAATGAGGTTGTTTGCACAAAGCTTAACTGGAGAAGTAAAAACATGGATTAGAAGTTTAGGTGTTGGTAGCATAGCAAACCTAGCTGCATTCCATAGAGTTTTCCTAAATAAATGGGAAAAGAAGAAGAATCCTATGCAAATACTATCTGAGTTTGATGCTGTTAAGTGAGCCCCCAACGAGTCTGTCCAAGATTTTTGCACTAGATACAACAGTGTTTACAACGCTATTCCTGCGGACCTTAAACCCACTCTGTATTCTGTGCTACTCAAATTCCCTGATTGTTCTGATGTAGACATGGCTTACCAACTTAGAGAAAGAGATGCAGATACCTTAGAACAAATGAAACAAAACGCTATAGGTGTAGAAATCAACATCCTTGCCAAGAAAGCTGAAATGAGAAACGAGAGGAGGGTTACAATAAAAGAAGAAGCTTCACACTTAGATGGTAAACTTGATTTTATTACCAAAACATTAGAAAAATTAGTTGAGAGACTAGATCACATCGAAAGGAAACCACAATGGGAGAATCAATCCAAAATTAGGAATCCCAACTACAGGAAAAACAACAATCCGGGGAAAGGTAAAGAATCTTCCCCAGATTAGAACATAAGAACTATATTCCAAGAGAAATTTGCAGAAATTTCACAAAACAATGTTGAGGAGGAGGAATACATCAACATAATTATGGGGATAGACAAAAACAATGAAATTTTCCTCACTCAGGATGACCAAGAACTCTTTGAACTGCAATAGTTCACAGTTGAATCTGGTGAATCCTTCGATTATAAACAAGGTTATGATTTTGAAATCAATGAAATCCACAACCAATATAACCTTAGGAGAAAGAAAACCAATGATCCTACCATAAAGAACAATGCTCCAACCCAACAAAACCAAAACAAAAAGAAGACTGAGGCTCCTAAAACGAAATTTTTTCATATTCTTCCTAGAGAAAATAAAAAAAATCCAAACCCACCCAGTCCTAAAATGCAGCAAAGCCCAAAGATTGTAGATATTACTGATGAGGTGGCTCAATCCTCCAAAGATGCCCAAAAGTCTAATACCACAAAGACCACCAATTTAGCAATAGTCAATGAGCCAAAAAATAATCCAGCTGACTCAAATCCTAAATATTCTGTTGAGAATCCCAAAACTAATAAAACATTTTCTAATACCCAAACTATTTCTGAAAAAAAAAATTAAAGATAGTAGAAACCAAGAAACTCAAACAGAAGACAAAAGAAAATCTTGAAATAAAGGTGAAACTGTTGAAACAAAAGAAAAATCATCACAAAACATAGTTCCAAAAGACAAAGTAATTCAAGCCATCAAATCTCAGTCAACATTTAACATGCAATCTGAAATATCCAAGTTAAAGATAGTTGTTCCCTTAGTTGAATTGGCCAAAAATGACTTGTATAGATCGATTATTTCTGAAGCATTGAATGTAAATGAAAATGAGGATACAATTAATATGAATGAGGATAGACCTGAATTAATCTTTGGTCCAAATGTATATGGTAAGCAGTCAGATGGGTCAGTACCCCCATTTTATTTAAGTCTTACTGTACATGATCAGATATTACGTAATGCTATGCTCGATACTAGAGCTTCCCATAACCTAATGCCTATAGTTATAATTGAAACCCTGAATCTAGACATAACTAGGCCATATAAAGATATATTTTCGTTTGATTCATCTAAAGTTCAATGCATAGGGTTGACTAAAGATCTGTGTGTAAACTTAGTCCAATATTCTGGTAAAAGCATGATCATAGATGTTGTGGTAGGTGATATCCCGCCAAAGTATGGCATGCTTCTTTCTCGCTCATGGGGAGAAAAGTTGCAGGGATCTCTAAAACTTGACATGAGTTATGCCACTATCTCGGTATTTGGACAACCCAAAAATATTTACAGAGAAACATTAATTAAGTTCATGATCAGTACTACTGACAGACCTACCAATTATCCAATCTATTCAACTCCTACTGATCTTGATTCCTTTATTCTCAGTAACTCTAATCAAAATGAAAATCAAATTTAACTCGCTGATAAGAAACTTAAAATAATGGATGATTACATTGTTCATGAGGATTTATGGCATTTTTATTTTGATGGATCTGTAAATAAATTTGGAGCTGGAGCAGGTGTATGGACTACCTATATTGAAACAAGCCATTATGAAGGAAATGCCTTTAGATTGAATTTCAAATGCACCAATAACATGGCTGGATATGAGGCTTTAATATTAGGTTTGAAAATTATTAGAAAAATGGGAGGGCAAAGAATAATGGTCATGGTAGATTTTGAATTAGTTATCAAGAAAATAAATGCAGAATACTCTGTTCATAATCCCAGACTTGCAAGATATAGAGAAACAGTATTGGACTTGCTTGATAATTTGTTAGAATCAAAGTTTTCTATCATCCCTAGAAAACATAACATACAAGCTCATTGTTTAAAAACATTTGTCAACAGTTGTAAATTTCCATTTTCACCATTACAAAAATACACTGCTGAAATCAAACACAAGCCTATTGTCCCAGACAATGTGAAATTTTGGCAAATTTTCTCAGAGGACGAGCAAATCTATCATTTTTTGAACAATGAGAAAGAGTTTCAGAATTGTCAAATGGATAGTGATTGTAATATAGATTCACCTTGTGATATAGATTCACATTCTTGTGAAATAGATGATTTAGATAATTTGTATGTACATAATTTTGATAGACCTACTATATTTACTCAGAGTGACATAGATGAATTGGAAAAAGTAGATATAGAGGAAATGATGGAAGATGAACCAGATTTAATTGATTTAAAACATAACATTTTACCCAGAGGTTTAACTCCCCTTGAAGACCTGTTTGATTCCAATGATGTGCCCAAAAGGCCAAAAATGGAACCAGTCAAGTGTGATATAGAAGAGTATAACTTAGGGACAGATGAAAAACCAAAAATAATCAAACTATAAAAATCCTTATCATCAGAAGAAAAGGTTAAATACATAAAACTTTTGAAAGAATATCAGGATGCCTTTGCATGGAGTTACGAAGATCTGAAAACTTACGACAAAGACATAATTCAACATAAAATTCCTTTGAAAGAAAATCAAAAACCCTTTCAACAAAATCTTGTAAGGATTAATCCAATCTTGTTACCTTGAATCGAAAAAGAAGTTAAAAGAATGTTTGATGCATAAATAATTACACCAGTCAGATATTCTGATTGGGTATCTAATTTAGTGTCCACCAGAAAGAAAAAAGGAGAAATTTGACTGTGTATAGACTTCATAAATCTTAATAAAGCATCCTTGAAAGACAATTACCCCTTGCCTAAAATGGATCATATTTTGCAGAGGGTAGCAGGTTCTTCAAAAATTTCTTTGCTAGATGGTTTCTCTAGTTAAAATCAAATTCTAGTTCATGAAGATGATAAAACTAAAACTTCATTTACTACTCCTTGGGGCACTTTCATCTACGTGAAAACTCCTTTTGGATTAAAAAATGAAGGAGCTACTTTTCAGAGAGCAATGGACATTTCCTTTGCTAAACAGATCCATGAATTTTTAGTTATTTATCTTGATGATATTATTGTTTTTTCAAAAACAAATGATGAACACTTAGATCACCTGAGACAAGTTTTTATCAAATGAAGAAAATATTGTATATCTCTGAATCCTAAAAAGACTCTTTTTGTACTAGAAGAAGAAAAATTGTTAGGTCACATAATCTCCAAAGAAGGCATTAGAATAGACCCAGCAATAATTGAAGCCATTTTAAACATTCAACCACCAAGGAACATAAAAGAACTTCAAGCATTCTTGGGTAAAATCATTTTTTAAAGAAGATTCATCTCTAATCTGGCTGAAATCATAAAAGATCTCAATAATATGCTTAAAAAGGACTCTTCAATTAAATGGACAATGAAGGCCAAACAATCTTTTGAATCCATAAAATAGGCCTTAACAAAAGCACCAATCCTCATCAACCTAGATTATACAAAATATTTCATAGTATTTTCCTTTTCATCTGAACACACCATAGCTGCAATTCTTCTGCAGAAAAACAATCAAGGTTTTGAACAGCCAATTGCATTATTTAGTAAAGCCCTCAAAGATGCACCACTGAAATACAATATAATGGAAAAACAGGGTTTGGCCCTGGTTAAAGCCATCAAGGATTTCAGAGTGTATATACTTCATTCACACATCATTGCATATGTCCCTAATGTGGTAATTAAAGATATTTTGACACAAGATAGACCTGATAGTAGGAGAGGAAAGTGGATAGCCACTATCCTTGAATATGTTCTGGAAATCAAACCAAATAAGATCATTAAAGGACAAGGTTTAGCCAGGTTAATGGCTAAATCAAATTGCAATGCTTTAGATATTAATTTCATTGCACAAATAGATGAACAGGAGGATATGGCGACTCCATTGATCAGTGAGGCCAATCTAGACTCACCATGGTACTCTGATATTATCTTTGTACTAACACATTTACAAGCTCCTCCTGGGCTAACTAAAACCAAGGCAAGATTCATCAAACAAAAAGAAATGAGGTTTTGTATCTTAAATAATGAACTTTATTGGAAAGAAAGTACTAGGATTTTACTAAATTTCTTATTAAAATCTGAGGCTGAAAAAATTCTTGAGGAATTTCATGCAGGTGACTGTGGAGGCCACCTATATTGGAAGAGTACAGTAAACAAGATATTAAGAGCTGTTTTTTACTGGCCAAATTTATTTTTTGATGTTAAAAAGTTTGTCACCTCTTGCCACAAATGCCAAATTTTTTAAGTGAAAAAGAAATTGTTGCCTTTACCTCTTAAGCCCATATCCACTGAAAAACCAATTCAACTATGGGGGCTAGACTTTATAGGTGAAATCCATCCTCCATATTCAGGTCAACATAAATGTATTTTAACTGCTACATATTACTTTACCAAGTGGATAGAAGCTATTCCCACCAGGAAAACCACTGATTCAGTTAAATCTCGTTTATAGAAAGTAATATTTTATCAAGATTTGGATGCCCACATAAGATTATTACTAACATTGCATCAAAATTTAAATCCAAGAAAATGATTTTTTTCTGTCATAAATAGCATATCACCCTAGGTCATTCCACAACATATTATCCCCAAGGTAATGGTTTGGTCGAATCATCAAACAAAAGTTTAATTAATATCATCAAAAAACTACTCCAAGAAAACAAAAGACATGGAACAAAAAGCTGGTCTATGCCCTTTGGGCTGATAGACTTACCACAAAAAAGTCTATTGGAACTTCACCTTATCAGATTGTTTATGGTACAGATGTAGTTTTCCCTTCCTCCTTGGGAGTCCCAGTTATGAAGATTATCCAGGAATCACAGGTGGAAACAAATGATATTCAACGAAGAATCAATGAAACTATAAATCTCCAACAAACCAGAGAAGAAGTTTTTAAAAAAGCACAAGTTTTACATGAGAAAATCAAAATTTTTTTTGATAAAAGGGTTAAAGAAGATGATTTTTTCATAGGAGATCAGTTTTTGAGATGGGATTCATGAGGAGAAGATAAAGGTAAACATGGGAAGTTTGACTTTCTATGTAAAGGACCCTATGTGATATATGATTACAGAGGTAATAATTCCTTTTTCATCAAGAATTTGGATGGAACTGAACTTCAAGAAGGACCAGTGAATGTTAGGATGTTGAAACACTACTATTCTACAGAGTCACTCAATAGTTAGATTGATTTACTTTATCATTGTAAATATTCATTGCAAGTGTGTAGATTGGATTGGAAATTTTATCTACAAAGTTGAAGCCCGAAGAGAACGCCCTAATATTTGCAGTATAATATGTCATAAATATGATTTGTCACAGAAAACAGAAGACATTTACAAGATCACCAAAGTCAATGGATAAGGCTATTGATCTCAGAGTTCTTGACATTTCATAAGGGAATGCCATCCCCAAGTGAATCTGATGTTAGTGACCTATAAATAGGATTCATAATTTTGATTTGACTGATGGTAATTTTGTAAATCTGTACATACTTTGCCTTCTACAAGTCGTATTCACATATTTTGTAAAAAAAATAACAAAAAAAAATCAAAAAATAAAAAAGAGGGTAAAAATTCCTAAAAGAACAATCAAAGGACTTAGAAAAAATAATAGACCCCAAAAGAAAAAGATCAATAAAACATGAAAGTGTGCAAGTATAAATTCCACTACATTTACCTTTTGTAGTTGATTATGGCAGAGTGTTAATAAATGCCATAATCTATGATGAGTTGAACAATTTAGTCTTGACTTGTCACTTTTCAATTTCAAATTTTGTAGATAGAGAATAAAGAATTGTCATACAGTTTAATCATCACAATTCATTAGTTAGGTAGAGAATAATTGAATCCAATAGTTTAATCTAGATTCTTGGATGGAATAAGTGTAGAATTAGATAGTTTATTTTCTTTCAAAAAGAATAAATGCTATAAAGGTTGCTAGCTCAAATGCACCTAATCAAAATGGAAGAAAAAATGTTAGCAGTTAAAATTGGGTAGGTAGAATAAGATGAGAAGCATCAATGTAAATATTATTCACCAGGGCTGCAAATAACTAACTTCCCCTTCCATAGCCACTAACACTCTAAGCTATCAGTCAGAAAGGCTCAAGGCATTTCCTGGACTTTTGTTGGGACCGAACCCAAGGCTCTATGGCTGATTAGTGGAAAATGTTAAATGTCTATATTAATCCCTCAAACTCACATAATTATTCCATTTCATGCATTAATACCCCTGAATAATCCTAAGTAAAACCTCATTTTTACTTAAATATACTATAATTCCCATTTGACTAATTTCCTTCATCACATGAAAACATTAAACCCTCAAAATTACATTTTATCATAAGTTAAAGTGACGAGGTTAGTATGATGCAAATTTTCCTTTTAAAACTTCACTTTCCTTGTTACGTTTATGTATTTTGAGTATACCTTGTCCCCTTGTCATATTAACTTTAAATTATTTAATAATTCCCTATAAAATAACCTTTTCCTATATGATATAATTCCCTTTGATAAAATAGCCCCAAAAACCAATTAATACAATTTTAGCCAAAGTTATTTATTCCCACATGTTTAAATAAAAAACTCACTTTATACCCCCTTTGGCTAAATATATCGTTATATAAATATGCTTCCCCCTATGGTATTTAAATCATTTTTATTAAATTAACTATATAATAAAAATATATGAAAAAATGATTAAACATGTTTAATTATGTGTTTAAAACAAAACAAATCGAAGTTTTGTTCAAACTAAACTTCAAAACCCATTCCCTTGTTCATTTTTCCTTCCTCGACTTCCTTAACCTAAGGTTAAACTATAACCCTTTTCAAATTCCCCGATACATATCCCATACCGCAATATTAACCTTGGTTAAAATCCTTTGATACCTCGCCCTTCCACTTGATTTATGTATAAAGCCTGTTTTATATATAAAATCCTTCATATATCTTTCAGCTATCTGATTCAATATTGACCCTCTGATCTTCATCCTTTCATTGATCCCACGGTTCCAAAAAAATGTGATATTCTTATCCCCATATCCCTTCACATCCTATCGCGCTGCTTTATAGCCATCTAATCATCCCTTCACAATCCAATGATTCTTGTTAAGAGCGATATTTTTATTTCATAATCTTACCCTTCCCATCGCGTCGTATGTCAACCATTGGATCTTCATTTACTATTAAGATCTAACGCTCCAGTCTCCATCCCCACCACAGCCCATCACGTTAAGCGACCGTCGTTGATCTTTCATCTGCTAGATCAACGGTCAATAATCAATGCCCTGGTCCCACTATACTTTCCCCGCAAGTCATATTTTAATCCCGATCATTCGCTTTTTGAAGTAAGATATGATGGCCCTAATCCTATATCACGCAAATAAAGTGATCGACCCAAGTTTTATAAAAATTACGTGATATGGGTTGTTTTCCCAAACCGCCCCTTGCCAACGTGTCTTAATTTGATTAGATTGCATGCAAAAAGCTAAATTCCACTTACCACTTCATAGCTGCGCAAAAACCACTCAAGGTAAATCCAAAACTACTCCCGCCCAACCTGCAATTAGTGTGATTGAACTATGATTTGACTTATGGTTTAATACATTAAAACTTAATGTTTTTCATCACATTTCACCTATTTGCTAGTAAAACATTGAGAAACCTCCACAGAGCCTTATTTCCATCACATTTCACCTATAAGGATGTACACGTGTGGGATTATAATCTGCCAAAGAATATTGTCCTTCTTACTCATTCAGCCCCTGATTTTGTTAGATTGCGTCAATCATACTATCTTCCAGACCAGGGGTGCATTGTCAGTAAAGATAGGGAGGTCATATTCTATATCAATGCTGAATCCATAAACTCTATCCTGCAATTAAACCATGACCCCAATGTTGCCTCATTGTCAATAGATGACTTAACTCATCTTTACTTGGACTTCAATTTTTCTTCCAAGTTCAATATCTTTCAAAATTTTTGGCCTACACATGTCAATGTCCCTAAATTTAATCCTCCATTTTATACATTTTACTTTATAAACGAAACAAGGCATATTGTCTCAATGATTTCATTTATACTAGGATATATCAGTGATGAATTCAATGATGTTGGTATCTTTGATTTTCTGTCTACTTTAAGTCTTGGGCAGCCTCCATCCATTGTATACAATTTTTCCAAGTTTATTGCAGAAAATATGCACTAGCAATTTTCCATATTGCCAGAGGAAGGAATTTTTAGATATACTTCATATCTACTTCATCTCTTTTTGTATTACCAAATAGAAAAATTTCCCATTGAGTTTCATAAGCAAGATCCAGAAGAGAATTTACTTTTAGTTGTATTTTAGTCATCTATTTTGAGGAAATGGAACAAGGAATACACATATGCAGACTTCAATGACATGTTTATAGTACCTGCAATGAATTTGTTGAATAAAGAAGAAACCCCTAGAATTAATGAAGAAACTAAGAGGATCTTACAACTATCTGAGAGTTGTAAAATAGGGGACTGGTACTTTTATAAGAACCACACAGATATTAGAGTGTATGGTGCACTCTTGGCCAAATATAAATTGCCTAGATTTGTGACTACAAGGTTTTGTTGCTCTAGAATATTTGAGGCAACTTTTGAATGCAAATGAAGTCAATTTTATGGCCTCTAGGAAAAAGACTCAGTTTAAACTCAAAAATAAAGTTGGACCATTCATGTTAACAATAGAGAAGCAGTAAATGAGATTAATATCAAGTTGAAAGAATACAAATTCCCATACAGCTTTATGTGGAATTATGATCCTTAGGGTGTTTTAAGTCAAATCATATTGAAATGTAAAATTTTCTTCTTTCTTGCATGATTCTAAGCCACAAATTGAAAACTTTTCCAATAAACTTGAGTGGGACGCAAATAATTTATTTGATGATGACTCACATGGAATACAGGGAAACATTGAACAGGATAAACAGGTGGATCAATCACAGGTTGTTACAATCAACAAAGAGGCTAAAATTTCTCATAAAAGAAGCCGAGAGGAAGGCAGTTTCAGAGCAGAAACTATTCTAGATAAGAGATTCATGATTCCCTACAGTAAGAAGAGTAAATTGACTGATGAATAAAGAGATAAATCCATTAATGTAGATGATAATAATGGCCATCAAACTGATCATGAGGCCACCTTAATTGTAAATGAAACACTCAAGGAGCTTCAAAATGTCCAACTAGAAGCACAAAATAAAGACACCATCATGGTTGAGAAACAAACAAATTTTTATATTCCTTCTTCTTCCAAGGAAACAGACAACACAAAGTTAGATATTCAAGTCAGGTTCAGACAAATTAGAGAAAAAAATGATGAACTCAAAAATGAATTATATTCTAAGTTTCTTAAAGAAAAGCCTGGGAAAAAAGATAGACTCCTCTCATCTTTTGATTACTCTTCAAAAAAATTGGTAATGTCATTTCTGAAGCCCACAGTGGCTGATACAAAAAAAATTGCAGACTACTCAAAGACAGACTTGGAAGTGGATGCAAATTCTGTCCATGAATTGGACCAAATATAATTCCACAGGAGCAATACAGAGATGTTGTATTCCAAAATAGTCAAGACTATGAGTTCTATTAAGCTTGAAAAAACACTGATAAATCTTCAGAATCAAATGAAATTGGATAAAGCATCATTGCATGCCAATGGCTTAAGAATCAAAGCATTGGAAGATATAGTGATTGAAGCAAGAGATGACCTAGAAAACTTAGAAGGAGCAAAGGCCATAATCAGACAAAAAAATAAAGACATAGTATCTCTTAGGAGACAACTGAAATTTCCTCAAAGTGAACATCCCCAGGCAAAGGAGATCCTTCAACAAAAGACATAGAATGATTAATTAATTCAGTTGGTTCTAAAGATGACAGCCCAAATAAAGGAAATGGAAAGCCAAATAGAAGCTTTCATGCAAGAAAATGAAAATTTGAATAAATTTCAACAAGTTTCCATTCCTACAGTTATCCCAAATGTAAGTACAGTTGTTCCCTCAACATTGGAAGAACATTTGGCACCGCAAGGAGTATTGGCAATTGCAGTTTCAATTACTTCTAAAGACATCTTTGTCACTTCTTCATCAACATCATAGGTAAATACAATAGGGGAAACAACTTCCATAATCAAGGCTATGGAAGACATGTCCATAAAAGATAAAGAGATAATCAGTTTAAAAGGCACCATCAAAAATTTGGAAGCATCCAATAGAGATGACTTAATCACTTCCAAAGGACATGAACAGAGGGCCAACAGATTACAGGAAAAGGTAAAAATTCTTCAACAGTAGGTAAATCTCACTGAGCAGGTTTCCTACATCAAAAATAATATGTGGAAAAAATTTACTAAAGGCATTCACTCACAATGGCCTCATATTCAGATAATATATGAGAAAAAATATCTACTACAAGCTGCCTTAGCATAAACTCACAAAACAGGGAAGGAACTTGACAACAAACCACCACAATCAATTCAACTCATATCATTCTTGAATAGTAAAAACATGGAGGAATTAAAAGAATTGAAAATTCCAGACAAGACAGAAACCATCCTTCAAATTAAAAAGGTCCTGAATAAGAAAAACATAATGAATAATTTAGAAGACGGGTGCAAAGATACGAAATTGGCTATCACCAGATTTGAGGCCAAATACTGAGTGTTGTCACAAGCAGGTTTACCAGATATCCATGCATTGAATGAAAAATTAATGCCACAGAAGGACTATGACCACAAGATTAGAGCCCATGCTAAGGAGCAGGCTGACAAGCCTTTGCCACAAGGATCTCCAAGTGGCAAAGTAGTACTTCAATATTTTGAGAATTTGTTCTTTTTGGAGAATGAAATTAACCGCATGTTCATAGTAAAGCCGAAATTTTCTAAGTACATAGAAGCTGATGAAAGCTATAGAAAATTGAAGAGTATAAAGATCCCCACATCTCAACAGTGGAAAGAATTCACATATCTGATGTGAATTTTACAGGTAAAAGAGTACGAAAATCACATGAAGAAATCACATTTTACTGTTACCTTAGGGTAAAAATTCAGGGTCAAAGTGTATCAGATGTAAAAGAGTATCAGTAAAAAAGAATGTTACTACTGGTTATTTTTCTATTACAGTAGTAAAACAATGAAAATCAAAGATAAAAAGTATCAGGATTGAAAGTGAAAAGAAGGAGTGGTCTACAAGCCATCTTCCACGAGATAATGCATCCAATGCCAGCAATGCTCCCATCAAATCATGAAATAATTTTGATTAGGATAATCAGTTCTATATTTTCTTGTAAAAAGTGACAGCTTGCAAACTGTTTTTCTTTTGTCCCTCTTCTTATGTTATATTTCCTATTTTTCCTTGAAACATTATCTCAAACTTTGAGATATTTTGTAAACAATCCAATTGTATAAATACTTCATATTTTGAAGTATTCAGTGTGGAGTAAAATTTATCAAGACTACTATAGTCATTTTTCTGAATATATTGAAGTTTGTGTGAGTGAATCAGTAAAGCATCAGACTAGAATTAAGATTAAACACATCATAACTCAGGATTATTGTGCTAACCAGATAAGTCTAGTATTTTCCTGTTTTCATTGTGTTATCTTTCAAAAGTTTCCATACATTCATTTTCATGTTTTTCTTTCTCTAATGATTAACTAGGAGAGTTTAAACACAATTAGTGATAAAAAGCTCCCTGTTTTTTACTAGTTGTTCGTGATTATGTTTTCTTCTTGATAACCAGACTATAGAATTCTTAAATGCTCTAATTCCCTGTTTGATCCCCTCCCTCAATCTTCATTTCTATAACTTAAGGATTCTTAATTTCCCTTTTGTTAAGATTTCACCCATTTCATCAAAATAGCCTATCCAAAAGCCTTTGAAGTTCATCTACCCTGCCCTTAGTACATTTTCATCTTTAAGTCTTATTTCCTAGCTCTGTTTTCCTAGAAAGTTGACTCCATAGCCCAATGGTCTGGTAGATCAATATTTTCTTTACCTTGAAACGTCTTTTATTCCCACCACACTTTCAAAACAAATCCCACTGTCCAATCATAGCTAGCCTAAAATCCATTTATAAAACAAAGTTAAATCTTTAGGAGAGATCCCTCTCCGGAACTCAGGAAGGCCAGATCCTAAATTCTAAAAGAGGTTCTTGGTTACCCCTGGTTTTCTTAACTACAAAAAATCCTCATCCCACAACCTGAGAATTACTAGGGTGATAACAGTACATATAAAGTGAAGATTTTATATTGGATTTGATGTTTTCCTAACATAGTTGAAGACCAGAGAGAAGGCCCCCAGATTTGAGAGGTAAAATATCATAAGTATGAAATAATTGTAGAGATCAGAAGACACTTACAAGGTCAACTCAGTCAAAATTCAAAGGCTACTAGTATTAAAGTTCTTTACATTTCACCAGGAAATGTCATCCCCATGTGGAGCCACTATTAGGCTCCTATAATAATAGGGTTCATAATTTTTTAATTGACTTCGATAGTCTTGTAAATATGTACATGCCTTGATTTTTGCAAGTTGTTTTTCCATATTTTGAAAAAAAAATAAAAAATGAAAAGACAGTAAAGTCATAAAAGGAATATCAAATGAATTAGAAAAGAAAAGATCAAAAAGAATAAAAATGGAACCCAAAAGAAAAAAGAAATAAAAATAAGACATGAAAGTGAGCAAGTCAAAATGCCACTACTATTTACTTTTACTGCTAGAATAATGATTATATGCATATTGTTCAAAATTCCATAATCCATGATTAGTTAAATATTTTAATATTAACATTTCATGCTTTGAATTTCATGTTTTAATAGAGAATAAAAATATGTCAAATAGTTTAAAATTGACAAATCAGTAGATATTTAGAGAATAAATGAGAAGCTCAACAGTTTAATCTGAGCCCTATGATGAAATAAGGTTAGACTTAGATAGACTTATGCTTTAAAAGAAAAATGGATTTAGGTTTGCAAGCTTAAATGCACCCATGCAATGAAGTAATAAAATGTTAGAATAAATATGGGTAGGTAGAAAGTAGTTATGCAAGGCATGTAATAAAGCATCATCGGGCAAAATTACTAATTTCCCATCCCCCACAATGATCCAGTATTCTAAACCTTCAATTAAAGAGGCTCAGAGAATTTCTTTGACTTATATTGGGACCAGACCCAAGGCTTAATAGTTGATTGGTCAAAGTATTGGATTCCTTTCATAAAAGCCCATTTCCTCAGCATATTCACCGTCTTCAAAAAATACAAACCCTTTTCCTAAGTAAAACCCTTTTTTACTTAAGAAAAGTAAAATCCCCCTTAATTAATTTTGTTTTCATCCAAAAATTCTCAAAAACCCACAAAAATACATCTTATCCTAATTTTATGTGTAAATATCAAAATGGGATAATTTTATGCTAAAATGCCTATTTACACTTTACTTAGTTTAAATTCTATGTATTTTGATTAATTTTATCTCATTTCATATTAAGTTTTTAACTTAAAGTGTTAAATCCCTTATAAATACCCCTCCCGTATATATTAATTCATTTTTATTTAAAATATCCCAACCCACTTATTTAACATTAAAACAATGGTTTATATATCGCATCTACCGAAAATAAACCCCGCCATATTCCCCATAGGTTAAATGTTATATTATATTAAAATTTCGCTCCGAATAAACATAAAACATTTGTTAATGTTTTATTTTACCATGTAATATTTTCCTCGCCAATCAAATAATACAATGTTTTTTACGTTATAAACATATATTTATAACGTTAAAAATATCCCACCATATCATCATAAAACATTTATTTACAATGAAAAACAAAGTTTTTTGATATTAAAATTAATCCCGCCATAATACCAAGCCCAGGCCCCATGCCCTACTACCGAGCAACTTTCCCATTTAGTCACCACCATTCTCATTAAGCCCCCTCAGATCTAATGATCATAAAAATGTATCTCATTTTTAATTGCGCGATCATAACTCATTTCAAACTATATGAAATAGGTGGTTTTCCATGATTCTACCTCCTCCACGCGTTGGCATTTCATTGGATCACATTTGATCCAAAAATATCATATACCACTCAAAGCCTGTGTGATAACCACCTCTGGTTTTCCTCCTTTGAAGCCAAAACTGGCCTCTCTTTTTGATGTGACCGCCATTAAATGCCGACTCTTTAAACCTAAAACATTATTTAAATATTCCATATGCACTACCAAAATCTCTTCTTTGCATTCTTTTTGTGCATTTATCCTTCTAACTAAGAATTAAAGCCGATACACTGGTTTTACACCCAGATAACCTGAGAAAGCCCCGCATTGGCTATCAAAGACTACTGGAATCATCCAATTTGCTTCCAAAAAACTTCAAATCTACTAGAAACCTGTTTTATGCCGCAAAATCTAGTTAAAGACCAAAATACCTGCACAAACAGGTATTTTCCGAAGAAAAACAACCTATTATCATTTGAAAAGAAATTTACTGAAGAAATTAAGCTTTGAAAAAACCTAATTAACCATAGAAAGACCTTGTAGATGCCTGAAAATAATAAATTCGCTGCAAAAACTATGAAAAACCCCTGTATCAATACAATGTCTGGTTTTAAATTAAAATCAGATATTTCTAGTCTTTAGAGACCTTGAAAAAACTCTGCATTTATCTAGAAAACCTTTGCAAGTAACCCCAACCCTTCTGTACCTAATTTGAACAAGTTTTTAGTCCTATTTGTCTGAAAAAAGCATAAGAAACCCTTGTTTCTTATCTCTAAACCTGTAAAAGAGTCTGAAGAACAGTTTAAAGCCAAATTGAAGGTTGAAACTCCAGAGAAAACCAAGTTGTGCTTATTTTTATCCAAAGAACCTCGGTCAAAATAAAAAAAACACTATTGTAAACAATCTAATCTTATAGAAGAGTCCAAAAAATCCTGAATACAGAGCTTTAGTTATCCAGAAAGCCTAATAATGTCAAAATCAAATCCAGCCATGTCTTCCAAGACTGTAATTATTGTCAATCCTCTACAGCCTCCTGTTGTAGATATTGAACATAGACCTTTAGTAGATGTGGATTATAAAATAGCAGATCCAGTTGTTGAATTCAATTTGTTAGACCTCCACTGCTGGAGTTATGAAAAGTCATTGGATCAAGTTGAAATTCTAAATTTGGGAGTCAAACCTACCCAAATATGTTGTCCCACTTACCCATCAATGTCCAGAGGTTATTAGTTTATGTCAAAACCATTGTTCTCGTGAACATAGACCAATTGTAAATGCAAACAAACAAGTATTTTTCACAATTACTGCTGATTCAGTAAACTAGATGCTATAACTTAAACCTGATCCAAAAGTTGTTCCTTTGTCAATAGAAGCACTCACAAAGTTTTACATTGGCCTGGGCTTTCCAAAAAGGTTTCAGGTTTTCCATGTGTTCATGCCATTACATATTGAAATTCCACAAATAAACGCTCCATATTCTACTTCAAAATTTCCAGAAGGGTCAAGGCATGTCATATCCATGTTGTCATTTATCCTAGTTTATTTTACAGATGAACATAAAGATGACTCAATCGTAGGTTTCTTGTCTACCTTTTCACCAAGACAACCTCCTTCTTTCATTTTCAATTATGTTGAATTCATAGCTAATAATATCCATGATCAACTTGTCAAATTACCAACAGAGGGAGTATTTAGGCATACATCCTTCTTTTTTCATATGTTCTTATATCTCCAAGCAGACAAGTTCCCAGTTACACTTCAAAAGCTTGATATTGAATAAAATCCACTTTCAGTCATATTTTGGACTTCTTTGATCAAAAAATAGTGCACAGAGTTTAGTTATGCAGAGTTTACATATTACTTTATTCATCCATTGATAAACATGTTAAAAAATACAGAACAAGCAAGAATCAATGATGAAATGAAGAAATTTTTATAGCTATTAGAGCACACTAGAACTGGAGATTAGTACTTATATAAAAAACATACAGAAATCATAGTTTTTGGGTCTAATCTATTACCCTATAAACTTCCTAAATATGTGCCAATGAGAATTTTTCCTTGGAGTATATGAGGAAAATATTAAACTCAGATTATATCAACTTCGTAGCATCCAAAACGAAGACCCAATTTAAGTTGAAGAATTAGGTGGGACCATTTATTTGTAATCATAGAGATGCAGAATAAGAAGCTACAAAACAATTACTTGAGTACAAATTTGAAGAAAGGTTCTCATGGAATTATGATCCATAAGGAATATTGAGAAAAATGAGGGTGAAGTGCAAACTAATACCTTATATTCATGAAAAAAAACTGGAGATTGAATAATATGTCAATTAAATAGAGTGGCTAGAAAATTCTTTGGTAGAAGTAGTTAAACAGGTTGATACTAGTCACACCTTCGAAACTGAAAATAAAGGAGAGAAAGCTACTGAGAGAGTCACATAAGAAGGTACATACATTGCTGAGACAACAACTAAAAATAGGTTTAAACTTAGATACAATAAAAAGCCTAAGATCAATTTAGTTGATAAAGTAAAAGTGACTATACAAGTGGTAGATACAGATGTGCTAGATACAAATACAGATGTAGTTGAAGTCATTACAAATGAGCCAGCAACAAATATTTTAAATGAAGAACATCCTAATAATTCCAATACAAATGTAATTTAAAAGCAACAGAATATGGAGGCATCTTGCACATAGACAACAGAAGATAAAGATGTTGATATCAAAGAGAAATATAAGCAGATTAAGACAAAGAATGAACAAATAAAAAATGAGATTTATTCTCAGTATTTAAAGCAAACACAAGGTATCCAGAACATACTTCTTTCTACTTTTGATTATTCAAAAAATAATTTAATTATGTCAGTACTTCAACCAATAGTCGGGACTCCCAAGACAGTGGAAGATTACAAGAAAGATGATCTTGAAGTGCCAACAAAAAATATCCATGCACTATATCAAATTGAATTTGACAGGGAAAATTCTGAGATGTTATATTCTACCATTACTACAAAAGCTATTAGTGTCCACAAGCTTTAGAATGCCATAATAAACATGACAGATCAAATGAAGGTTTATAAGGGTTCCTCATATGCTAAAGATATTAGGATTAAGTCTTTAGAGGAGTTCGTTATTGAAGTAGGATATGATCCTGCCAATGTCAAAGCTGCAAAAGTGTTAGTAAATAAAAATAATGAGGATATTGCAGCACTAAGGAAACAACTCAAGCTTCCACCAACTGAACATCCACAAACAAAAGAAATAGTGAAAGAGAAAATCAAGAAAGATGATATGATGAATTTAATTCTACAGTTAATAAGAAAAATAAAAGAAATGGAGAACCAAATGGACAAGCTTGTCCATGAAAGAGAAACTAAAAAATCACAGGAAAATCCTACAGTAATTCCCAAGGTTACTACAGTTGTGCCTTCAAATCTTGCAGAAGAGTTGGCATCCAAAGTACCAATGGTTACTGCAGTACGAGTGACCTCATCCACTACTTCAGCTACAAAGTAATCTACATCAATAGTGCAACCAACAGATGAGGCTAGTAAACTAGTTAAGGCCATGGAGGAAATGTCACTTCAAACAAATGAGATCAATAGATTGAAGAAATTAATTGAAAATATTGAAGACAACAAGAAGCTAGTACAAATCAATGCTAAAACTCATGAACAAAGGGCTAACAGGTTAAATACTGAATTGAAAAATCTACAAAAGGACTTAACCTTGAAAGAGTCAATGTCTTATGTGAAGAATCAGTTATGAAATAAAATCATTGAAGCCATCAATGATGTGTGGCCATAAATCCAAGTAATAGATGAAGAGAGAGATTTACTAAAGGCAACACAAGAAGAAATTCAGAAAACAAAAGATGATCTAGGTGACAAACCTAAACAAACCCTAGAATTAATCAAATTTCTCAACAGCAAGAACAAGCAAGAAATTGAAAAAATATAAATTATTGATAGAACAGAAACAATCGTTGAAATAATGAAAGTCATTTCAAAGAAGAATTTAATGAAGCAGTTAGAAGAAAAATGTGAAAACATGAACATAGCCATAACCAAGTTTATGGTTAATTTTGAAAATTTGAGGCAAAGAGTTTTTCCTAACATTTTGGTCATTAATGATAAACTCATGCCATAGGAGGAATACAACAAAAATATTAGAGATTATGCAAAAGAAAAAGTTAACAAAACAGAAGGGGAAGGAATTCCTACAGTGAAGGTTTTACATAGAAGTTTTGAAGACTTATTTTATCTTCGGCATGAGATAAAAAACCTTTTTGTTATAAAACCAACATTTTCCAGATACACTGAGGAAGATGAAAACTTTAGGAAACTAAAAAAGATACAAATTCCTAATGATAAATCTTGGAAATCACTCACTGGTTTACTGAAGAGGTCAAATTGCAAATAAAAGGATAAAACAGTTTGCTTATTTTTTGCAGTGAAAATAGAATTTTACAATAGTAAGGCAGTTTTAACAGAGTTTAAAGTTTATCAGAGGTAAAGCGTATCAGATGAAAGAGTATAAGATTAGAAGATAATATCTCAAAACAAATTTGAAATATCTTTTCCAGCAAAGAGGACGACAAGGGAGCCAGCTGCACCCATTCCAAAACAATTTTCTATTTTATCTGGATAAATAGGACAACTTGTTTATTTGTTAAGAAGATGTCACTATTTTGTTGTAAAAGATATTTTATTTCCTTAGAAAAATCCTATGATTATTCTAGGATATTTTGTAAAAAAATTTATATATATACTTCATCTTTTGAAGTATCAGTGTGGAATAAATTGCTGAAGATTTCTATAGTCATTTTTGTTGTACTTGAAGGCTTTTTATTGCAAGTTTGAGTAGCAAACTGGATCAAATCATCTAGCATCATATTTCAAGATTCATGTGATGCGCCATTGAAGTGAAGTACTTTATACTATGCTTGTTTATCTTCTTATGTTTACATGTATCCATATATGTTTTCTAAATTTGAATGATAAATTAGGAGTATTATTACAGGATTTGTTAAAAGCATCGTGTCTTTAACTGCTATCATTTCTATGTTTTTTGTTGATTTCTAGAGTAGGGAACCCTTAATTTCTCCCTCTTTCGAATTAGCTCTATCTAATCCTTATTTATCCGAATTAAATAATCCTTCATTGCTCTTTATCCCAATTAAAGCACTTCACCCAAACAACCTTCCAAGATCTTCAAAACTTGTCTATCTTGCCCTGAAAGTATTTGACTTTTTGACCTTGATCCTAGTTTTGTCTGCTTAACCTTTTACTCCTTAGCCCAATGGAAAAACAGATCTCCCACTATCCATCTCATTAAGTGATTTTTCCCACCAAACCAATTCGTACATCATAATTAGCCTAATATCATATAATTAAAAAAAAGTTAAATATTATAGAGACAACCCTCTCTGAATCCTAAGAGGGCTAGATCTTAGAGTTTAAAAGTTAGTCGGTGGTTACCTCTAATGTTATTATACTTTAAATAAAAAATCTCACAACTTTAGAATTATTAGAGTGATAATAGGTGTAAATTTGGAAGGTTCTCCACCCAAGTACTTTAGTTACCACGTGTAATAACAAAGTAAGTTGGATGATGAGGTGTGTGATTTTCTGTACATTGATTAATCCATTATAATTGACATTAATAATATTATCTCATCTTATTTCACTCTAATTTTACCACAATTTGTTTCATTCCGGAAGGATTAAGGAGAATACCTGGAATTTTTATGTATAACGTTGTGATATCCCTAGAAGAAGTAGACACTATACTTGGAGGGAAGCTGTTGAAATTTCTAGGACTCTGTCACTGCTTACACTTCAGGTTTTTCTGTATTTATTTTGTATTTAGTTGCTCTAAAGAATTTGAAATATACATGCTAATGCTTACGGAATTTAAGATCTAAAATTATTTCATTTATAACTTGTTTAACACATTTATAGGTTAGGTATCTTGATACATATATCAAATGGAAATATATTGCATACCCATAAAATCATTGTCCTGATTGTAAGGTTGTGGAAAAAGAGGGTGTTTCTTTTAGGAATGATACCTTTTGTGGGAAAATATATGAAGGTCATGAGGCTAAGCATTTATTGGACATTTGAAACCTGTAAGACATTCCTATCTCTACTGTCAAACATGGTAGAAAAATTGAAGAGACTGAAGGTAGTGTATTCCATGTTTCCTTCAATCTGTTCATATATTTTTTCCCTTTCATTATAATGTGATGGATGTGTGATGTGTTGAAGTTTTTTGTTAATTTGTTGATCAATAAATAATTTTTGGCTTGAAGCAGGTTTGTGTTAGAAATGATTCTGGTTTGAAGCAATTTTATGTTAGCAATGGGTATGTGAATAATGAAGTGACCAGGTGCAATCCTGTGTTATTGAATACAACAACAATATAGATGTTGGCCTACTTGTTAGCCTGAGTATGTCCTAAAAAGAGTCTAATTCCCATCAGTCGTGAGGATTATTCCTCCTCATGGTTTACTCTAAAATAGTAGGTATTTCTGACCTTTGTATTTTAATCATTCATCTGTTCCATCTTGTGCTTTGGGATTCTTCATTGGTAGTCACATGGACACATTGTATGAACCCATCACAACTACACTAATTATAAATGCTAATGACAGCAAAGTATGGAGTCTGACTCACTACTATTGTGCACCATAATCCCATGACTATTATTACCAACAATACCAATTCAAACTACTAACAAAGATAGAGGATGGCCTATTAGCTTATGTAAAAGAACACCACTTAATTCTCGTTTTACCTTTTCAAATATTTTATGACAAAACTTTGATTGATAGTATCTACTCAGCCAAATTTTCCCAACTCTGGCACCTCTGCAAGTGAAACATCCTACAGTCCCCTAGGGGATTATTTAGAGTATATATTCAACCAAAATTTTCCTAGACTATCAATTACCCAAGTGAGACAGTGCACTAGGGAAAATTAAGAGTATCTGTTGAGACAAATTTATGTTAAGACTCGCACCTACCTATGTGAGAAAGTCCACTAAGGATCGATTAAGAGTATCTATTCAACCAAATTTTCTGAGAGAATTTCACCTAACTAGGTGAGATAGTCCATTAGGAGCAGTTAAGAATATTTAATCAACTAAATTTTCCAAATACTTGCACATAACCAGGTGAGGTAGCCCACTAGGGGCAGTCAAGAACATCTACTCAGCTAAATTTTCCCAAGACTTGCACGTACTCATGGGACTCTAGCTAAGGAACAAAAACACCCTTGTTTCACCACCCATCCAAGCATGGACTGACTTGATTTGTATCTCAATATTCAATTGATGCATTTTAACTAAATATTCCTCTTCTGTTTTTCCTATATTCGGTGAAGTTTCTGGTA
This sequence comes from Pinus albicaulis, assembly GCA_034641835.2. NCBI lineage: Eukaryota > Viridiplantae > Streptophyta > Pinopsida > Pinales > Pinaceae > Pinus > Pinus albicaulis. Next base: position 966,704,288 of record CM076578.1, on the reverse strand, counting down.
TAGGATTTGGAAGTCGGCAGATAATCTGATAAAAATAAGTAGAACCTTCCCATGGGACATCCTGCTAGGGTGACTAAGACTATCTATTCATAAAAAAAATCCCAAGACTTGTAGCTACCAAATTGAGAAGGCCCACTAGGAATGAACTTACTAAGGCAATTGAGAATATCTATTTAGAAAAATTTGTCCAGGACTTGCAACTACCCAGGCGAAATAGCTCACTAGAGACAAACATGTTTAGGGGAATTTGAACCTTAGTTGGGGAATAACAACACCCATGTTTTACCAACTAGCTAAACCCCATTCAACTTGTCTTTGACTCTGTGTGTGTATGTGTTTTTCTTTTCAACTCTTTTCTCTCTTTCTTCTTCTTGTGTGTTCTCTTGGAAAAGTTGACACAAGTTGAAACCCACTAGAACCATCCATGAAATTTTTTTACTATCCCCATAGCCAATAACATATTATGCTAGAGTCATAGAACTAGGATATATAACTTTTCCATTTGTATGTTTTACGTTCACGTATGGTCATTGATTCAATTTGTTTTTGGTTATCACATTCACTGCTACAATATAAAGTAAAATGCTGAAAGAGTTTGGCTATGGAAACTAGATCATTTATCACCTAAGCAACTCAACTTGTTTTGTTTTTGTTTCCTAGACTATTTTCAGTGCCTACAAGGCTCATGGCAACAATTAGTGGTATCGTTTCATTTCAAGGCTATACATAACCCCCTGAAGACAAGGACTGAGTATGGGAATAAAATATTTAATCACCTAAACAAATTAATTCACTAAGATGCTAAGTTTTTTTAATCTCCTACAAAATGTGTTATGGTTTTTTGTATTAGAGAAATAATATCTTGTCATTTTTTGTTTTAAATCACCATGAAAATGGTCATTAAATTTATGAAAGGGTTCAAAGTTGTGCCACTTTGTAATATCAGTTTTCTAATGCAAGCCATATTCTTGCAGAATATGTTCCCAAAATTTTATTTATACTGAAAAATAGAGGAAACATTATCAATGGGAAATAAATAATCATTTTACAAGCCCCTAAAAGTGTTTTAATGTCTACTCACATTTTCCCTCCCCAGTCATTGTTTTAGTCAAGGCTAAACATATTCATAAAATTATAAATTGTCTCAGGATAAATGGGTTCTTTAAATGGTCAACATAATTGTAAACTGTAGATCTATCACTCAAAATATTTACAGATGATAGGTAATATTCTCTACCTATGGAAGTGAAGCTCTGAATTAAATAGAGAAGTATTCTTTTGGTCCTATAATATGCTATATCTTTAAATATAGTAATATATTTACACAAGGGAAATTCAACTATAGGCAGTGTAGCAATTGTGGGCCAGAAGTAATAGAAAAAAATTCCTCTTTTTGAATTTGTATTTGATATGTACATTACTTTGCAGTTAGCTAATACCACATATTCCAGATTGGTGTAGGATAACAATCTTCATAGCACAAATATACATTTAGCCTTCTTGGTTTATTCATTAGAGCATATGCATATCTTACATGGAACAGTTAAACTTAGTTCATATAGATTACAATCTCAAACTTGTTCTAAGACTTCTTATAGAATGGAATAAATTTATTCTACTTGTATGTTTGGTACTTCCCAACAATTCACTTACACCTCCACCCGATTTTCATAACTTCTATAACCATTAGGTAGGTACTTGCAACTTTGATGTTATTTTTCTTGTTTAGTAAACTATTTGCCAAGACTTTACAAAGTTTTAAAATTTCTTGAAAGTTGTATAATTTAGAATTTATAAAGTTTTAAGGTTTATTTTTTTTAAGTCTAGTTCTTTAAAGGGTGCGAGCTTAACAGAAGAGAACCTACTTTACAAGCAGGAGGTTGGTGGTTCGATTCCATCCCTGATATTCATATTCAATGGTGACAAAGACTTTTTTGACCATCACCAATGAGCTTATGGTGAAATTGTTTGACCCTCACCAATGAGCTTATGGTGAAATTGTTTGACCCTCACCAATGAGCTTACGGTGAATTTTTTTTACCCCCACCAAAATACGAAATGGTGAGGGTCAACCACTGCCACCATATATATGCATCAATAGCGACGACCATGAAATTTCCATCACCATAAATCATTGTTGTTTAAATGAAATGGTGATGGTCAGTATCAATCATTATAATCATTATTTGTGACGAACCTTGAATGTCACCATAACATCTATACTTTTGGTGAGGCCACCTTTGGTGATGTTCAAATTTTTGGTGACAAAGGCTAAGGTCCATCACCATTGCTCATATAAAATCACGACAGTCACTATTCGTCATTATAAATAATTAATGGTGACGAACCTTGAATGTCACCACATCACCTATACTTTTGGCAATGCCACCTTTGGTGTTGTTAAATTTTTGGTGAAAAAGGCTCTTTTGACCGTCACCAATGAGCTTATGGTGACATTTTTCAATCCTCACAAATGTCCTTTTTTCTTATAGTGTTCAAAATCTAAAAATTCTTCTGTGTTGGCTTCTTCATAAAGAAATTACAACGATTCAAATATTTGGGATTCTTTGAATGTCATAAATTGGTTTAACAAATCTCAAAGACGTCAAAATTATTTACTTCTTCCCATTCTTGATGATATTCTTTCACTAAAAACTTGCTTTACATGCATTTATGTTTTCCATATTTGCAGGGAGTGGAACCAAGAGGTTGACGACCTATCTAAATTTGGTTTTAGACAAGCTTAGGGCTCATGGCTGATTGAAGAGAAGGATGGTTTGAAGGTCTGTGTGTCGGACACCAGACCATATTGATGGGGGTTTCCCCAAATTTTTCAGATGTTCATACACACTATGTTTTTATTTTCTATAGCATTGATATATCTTCTGGAGGGGTTGTATGTTTTTGTATTCATGTTCTAAGACTATTAAACTTATATGTGGTGCTGTGTATTTATTTTAAACTCATAAGGCTATGTATAAAGACACATTTTTATTTTTATTTTTCCTGGCCCTCTGTAAGTCTAGGTTTGGGATTGTTGCTACCATCGTTGTCACTGTCGGGTGTTTCTCCCAGATGGGAGGCCCATTTTTGGAGCTTTTATAGCACATGGTCGATGCTCATTACCATTTAAGAATATTTTCTATCTTTATGGTCCCTAAGTATTTTTTCTATTTGCCAACAATCCCACACTCTGGTGTTGGATGGCAGATTATCTCGCTCCACTTTATGGGGTTAAGAACTTATGGAACATTGGGACATATGTGATGTAAATTTTTGTTAACTCTAATCAAAATTTTGATTTTTTATTGGGAAAAAAACTGCAAAATTGAATGCTACAATAAACATCCTCCCTCCAAATGGCATCCTCATATGGAAGGACTCCCCATATGCAAAAATGTGTAATGCATTCCCAACTCCAAATATTCCTCTCTAAAATGTCTAAAATGGCCTCCAACTGAAAATTTAGATGCCTCTCCACATCAATGAAATCTCCAAGTGGCAACCATATGCTATCGAAATATCTCCTCTATACATGAGGTACATGAAATGAAGTGGTTTATTCCCAAAGTGGAAAGTCCCAACTCATGAAATATCTCTCCAACCCATGTTATATAGAGTATATTGCATCTTTCAATGCTCTCATAATTAGCTCTATTGGCCTTGTGGAATCCAAGAATTACATCAACATAGTGAAAAATAATAAGTAGAGACATATGGATGAACATGTACAATGTCAACTCATACTCTCCCAATAAAAACCACCATAGAAAATCCTTCTACTGCCATGCTAGATCATCATGAAAGCAAGTAAGAGAGCCATACTCTCTCAAAAGAAGCCATTGCATCAATGCTTCTTTCTGCCATGATAAATCAACATAAATAAAAATATGAGAGCCATACTTTCTCAATAGAAGCCACCACAATAATGCCTCTTGTTGCAACATCACATCATCATCATACCAAGTACAATGACCAAACTCTTCCAACAGAAGCCAACACAGTAGTGCCTCTCGTTTCCATCCTCCATAAATGTCATGCAATGTATGGGGAGAAATCATCCCATACTCTCCCAAGAGTAACCAAAGAAATAAGGATTCTTTCTGCCACCTTTCATCATCATGATGAAAGTCATGGAGCAACAACATACTAATAGACATGTGGAATGTCTCATCAAAAAAATACAAATAAGCTCCCTGTTGCCACGTCATGTGAGAGTTATGCCATGTCCCAAACCAAATTACATACATGAATATAAAATATATCCCAAATACAAGTACACTTATGGACATGATACATATTCCAAACAAAAGTATATACATGGACATAAGATACATGATGGGTTGGAAAAACTCTTTCATCAATAACCAACGCAAACATGCCTCCTGCTATTGCATATTATCAGTCATATGTATGGCATGGGTCATACAAATGTGAGATTTTGGGTAGTAGCCATTCTCACCCAAAAGAAACCATTGCAACCATTCTTCTTGCTGCCCTATGTTAGAGATCTGCAAGTACGTGGTTAACACCTTGCTCATTCTCCTCATCCATCCATCCAACTGTGGATGATGAAGCATGTCCTGATCAATATTGGTATCCATCCAAGGTAGAATAAAAATATCTTCCATGCGAACAACTTTTCACTCCATGAGATATTCAAGTGAACCTCTTTTGAGGTCTCTCCATGAGATATTGTCATCAGTGGCCCAATAGAACCCATAAGGTTCCATACATGTCGTAGGTAGACATTTCTCTTTGAGTTGTGAAGTGCTCATGAAGGAAACTCCATCTTGATAATGGAAATTTCTCTCCATCATAGAATGTCTTCCATGGATCATCTGTCCCTCCAGTGCTTCATCATTGAAGCTACCATCAAAATTCTCCAAAAATAATGGGGCCCTCTCATCATCACTACTTCTAAGTGACAGTGCTGTAGATTTGCATGGTGATACATGTGATGTTTAATGGCCATATACAATGCTAAACTCATAGTATGGCACTATACTAAATATGATTTTTCTCCTCTTATCTTCTAAAAATCCACACTTCAACACAAAGTGTTGGGTGTATCTCAACCATGATAAACTGTGATAACTATACATCTTCTCCTTGATCAAGTCAATGGTCCTCTGTGCAGTGATAATTTGCTTCTCCAAATCAGCAAGGTGCTCTAATCCTTGGTTATGAAATTTCCCTGATGGCATGGTCTCACAAATATCAATATGATGTACTGAAATAATATGACATGAAAGTATATGCAAACATTGGATAAGATGAATATCACGAAAATCTTGCACAACTAGAAGAGTTCCTCCAACTTGTGCAATGGTCTCTCCAACTACTGGTACTGATGATGGATGCATCTATTCTATTATACCAGTGCTAGTATATGCCTCCTCCTCATGCATCTCATGGATCATGCATGGGACTCCAACTGTCAAGAGATCAAAACCATCTTGCAAAGATGCAAGTGTTCCTCCTCCTGATGTGAGTACTTCTACAACTGGTGGTGGTGGTACAAGCTCCTCTTCCAGAGTGATAATGCTAAAATCCTCCTTTTTCTTCTCATTTAATATCTCATCAATGATGGTAAGTGTCTCAATGGGGGATATCTCTGGTTTCCTTCTACCAAACGTCTTCCTCGGTATTTGAAAGAAATTTGCATAAGCAGACACTTTGATATATGACAATTGACTGAACCATCAATCTCTTGCTTCATCGTCTAGGTGCAATGATACGATATCCACTTCTTGTCTTTCTGATACTAGATATAGTTGAAATAATGTAGCTAAATCTTCCCTCCAAGCCCTTAATGTGCTTGTGGAAGATCCATCAAGTGTAGGCAAGAAGAATCTATGCCTCTTTCTTGTATTGCTATTGCGGGATCTCCTTTCTTCTTTGAGTTGCAAGAACTGTTTGAGAGTTAGATTCTCCTTGGCAGCTCTAGGTTGTGACTTGTACTCAGACAGATATCTACTTAGGGGCTCATATCCCAAGTATCCTTCATACTCATACCATTCACCTTCATTCTCAAAGAAATGGGATCTAGTAAAATGTTGTGGAGATATATTCATTGTAGATTTCTTCTGCTGCTAATAGGAAGTGCTTGGATCTTCCTCGTCAAATATTACTAGATCCTTCCTTTGCCTTTTTCTCTTCATATTTTTGACCTCCTTGGAGATATCTTGCATATATCTAAAGAGAAGAGTGGCAAAACTCAAACCCTCCATTATTATAGATCTCTACTATCTTCTTCTTCTTTTGATGTTAAAGATGAAGTGCCAACAAGCTGAGCCAAAGATCATGCTCTGATACCACCATAATATCCCGAAAGGGAGAATTCAGTAATAAAAAACACAATAGCTAGAAACTAAAGAAAATAAAAAATAATCTAAATACACCATAAAATAGAAAGAATAATTGAGCCTTTTTATTAATAAGGAGGTGGATAAACCAATACAAAAATGCTCAAAGTATAAGACACTCAAGCCAAAGAAGTGGCTTAAAATGACCCGGAAGTCGTCCCACAGGAGGTACTGCATAAATGTTAGACTGCTGGAAGGAATACTGCGTCGTCTATGCTACAAATGTCGGGACTCCAAGTACTGGAAATTATAGCAATGTAGATCTAGAAGTTTCAGAGCTCTGATGATGCTGAAATTTTAGATCTGGGCTCTATGATGGATAACCAAGATAACCCAGAAATCGATTTCCAGATCTACCAATCTAGGAAAATCACCTTCTTAGGGCTTGCATTATACAACTATTGGGTATGCAGATCTATTGTATGAACTGAAGAATAGATGGCTGCAATAATATACAATCAGCTCAATGCAAGAAGGGTTGATCCCTTCTCTAGATTCTTAAGCTAGAAGCTCAAGATCTAGCTTCTCCTTGCTCCTCCACTGAATGTCACTACTGCTACACAATTGTTGACAAAAAATGCACTATCAAGGAGGAAGGCTCTCTAGCCTACTGCTAAATAATGCAATGTAGTTCAGAAATGATGGAAATAGTGAATGCAAATTGAGGAGATGATCTATAGGACTGGACTGCACAATCCTTCAGGGGACTGCTACTACATGGAGGTATAAAATGATGGCCTGAACGTAGGATATGGATATTCTGCTCCTGAAATGCTAAAATTGAAGAAAAAGGTAAAAGGGTAATCATCTTGTGGTTTCCTAGCTGAAATTCTAGAAAAAACCTCCTCCTCTCAAACCCTCAAGTAGGAATGCATTATTCCTGATACTTAATGTGCATATGAGAGTGGCTGAATGTGGCACCAATTCCTGATGATGAATGGTAGCTCAATAGAGCCTTCCTAGAGTAGGCACTCGAAGTCCCCCATGGGCAAGGGTGGGATTTCCACTTAGAAACACTCGTGTGCTAAACAACACTGTAGACTTAGATAAACAAGATAAGTGTGCATAGAAATGCTACATGAAAAATCTAGATCTAAATAGATCAAAATAATAATACAAAGCTTGCCTGTATTGTTTCCTTCATCTTCGTTATATAATTTTTGAGCCTTCCATATCCATGGCCCACCTCATAACTCCGTTGTACATGTGGCCACTAGCCTCCATGAATACTGCATTGTCTCTCCATGTTCTCCACTATATTTTCATTTAATTCCCACTCTCTCCTTCATGTGTGCAATAGATGCACCACTTCCTCCACTCTTTAATCATTAGTCCTTTATGATCTTACTTTTAATGCACCATGATCTCAGTTGACTTCCTCCAAGATCTTAATGATTTTAAATTAATGATCCATGATCTTCATTCTTCCTTCATTTAAGAAGTTTCTCCACTACTCCGTAATGTAGATCTACATCTAAATTATCCACATTCACACATCAAAAGTGGATTTTATTCATCTATGGGTTTTATGGGTCCCTCCAACCTATTATTTACATAAATTAATTATAAAAAGTAAGAACTCTAATATTCCAATTATATGATGAAAAATTGGGACTATAACAGTCTAAATTTGACCTGGTATGTCTTTTGGGAGCCATATTAAGACAACAATTTTAGACTTTGGCTCAGATTTTAGAATTCAACCTATTTCTAATGCTAGAGATTGTCACCTACTAGTCTAACTTTCATATGATTAAATAAATACTCCTAGGGAATGTTTAGCAATGGCTCCCCGGAAACAATTCCAGTAATGTTATCACTCTCTCGAACTTCCTAAGGTTGACAGTAGGATTGGAGAAAAGTAACCAAAAACCAAACATTAGGTCAAGTAGCTAGCCCTAATCAGACCAGAGAGGGCTCTTTCTTTGTAACTTTAAGAAGTCAAATGAACGGCTAAGTATTTAATTATTTTAGGCTAGGTATGTAAACTTAATAAGTATAATTTTTTTGATGTTTTGAATGTTGTGTTAATTTGTTATATTAATAGTGTAGTCACTTATTATGTTAGTGTGTCCTCCCTTATTGTTATTGTTGTACCCCTGTAACCCCCATATTGTTATTATTGTGCCCTTACATTATTATTGTTAGGTTGGCTAGGGTTACATTGTGGCTCCATGGACTCCTCTATATAGAAAGGAGGTTTTTCCATTTGTATCATCCAAGAAATTTTCATTCATGTAATGTATTGGAGGTTTCCCCCTCGAAGTGATTTATTTCTAAGGCATTGATATCTCTTTTTTTCTATTTTGGAGCTGGTTTCACAACATTTGGTATCAAAGCTTTGGATTCTAGGGTTTCACTGCTCCAAAAAAATCATCATGGAATTTTTTCTATAACTTGTTTTCTACAAAGTTTCAAAAGATAAACATTTTATAGTGCAAAGACGAAATCCTGAGGAAGATCATCGCAAAATTTCAGAGCTTGGTTTGCAATATTTTTGGAGATATGATATGTGGAAGTCAGGGCTTTTGTAGGTTCCTGAATTTAATTTAAACATGTCATCGTAGAATTTTTGCTATAAAGTATTTTCTACAAAGATTAAGAAGCTTAAATTTTTAGAGAGCAAAGAAAAAATCTAGAGGAAATTCTTCGCAAAATTTCAAAGCTTCGTTTGCAAATTTTTTGGAGATATGATCTGTGGAAATTAGGTTTTTCTCAAGCTCCCAAATTTCATCTCAAAGAGGTGATCGTGGGAAAATCTTCATAACTCTCTCTCTGGGCATCGGATCAGAATTCTGTAAATAGTGGCTTGAAGTAAACGGACTATGGTTTTCTCTCTATCAATTGCAGAGCCGAAGGAGGAAACAGTGACATGTGGCAATTCATATAAGTTCACTCTACTAAACTAGTCCATAATTAGGTCGTCGTATGATATTGGGCACAACTTTATCTTCAAGAATCCAAATCAGGGCAGACCTGTGGCATTTGAAATAGAGTTCAGAGGGATACCACAGTGCCAAATTTAAGATATTTAATATATGAAATAATATAGATAATTCACATTCAATATCGAGCTCCTCAAAAGCAAGAAAAAGGTGTATATTTGGTTTTCAAAATTGCATAACGTTTGTTTGAAAAATTAGTTTGAAGTGATTCCAAGGGCATATTTTAGAATTTTTATCAGTGTTTGGTTCTATAATACCTCCAAAAAATAATTCCATACCCATTAAGCCCTCAAAGATCTATATTATGACGCATGAAGAGGAAGAATTGCAGTATGAGATATCAAAATAACGGTACCAAGGGCAACAAATTTCGATCTTACGAAAAGGAACCGAAGATGACATAGATGGTTTAAAAGTAGAAATGGAGGCTAAGTTGGATGGTTTGAAGGATTAAATATTAGATAATATGGATGATAAACTAGTGGAATATCATTTCGAGCATCAACAACAAGTTCTCCAACTCTCAATGGATAACCTAACTTTGGTGCAGAATCTAATCAAACAATAGGAATATCAACATCACATCGAAAGAAGTTCTGAAGAAGTCATAGAAACAAGAAATCGACACGTACGATCAATTTCAAAGTATCTCAGCAAGTGGAAGAACTTTCCTGTAGAATATTCCACATGGGAGGATGATAATTTTATATAAAAGAATCAAGAGATTAAGGAAATTTTGAGGTCTAAAATGGAGATCCTAACAAAATTAAAAAATAATAGTTGAAATAATAAAATAAGATTTGATTACATCATCAAATTTTAGAGGGAAAAAAATAAAAAACTACTTTTTCAACTTGTATTTTCAACTTATCTCCAAAATTTTTTACCCAAACTTCAAGCGGAAGTATTCTTTGGATGCAAAATTTAATTATTCATGCAAAGAGTACCCATGTTTCATACTTTCGATGGATCCTCCTAAACTAAAAATGAGAAATACATGAAAAACATGATTGCAATCACATTTTTTCATGTATTTCTCATTTTTCATGTAGCAGGGTCCATCAAAAGTATGCAACATGGGTACTCCTTGGATGAGGAATTACATTTTTCATCCAATGAGTACTCCCACTCGAAATTTGAGTAAAAACTTTGAGAGCTAATTTGAAAATATGAGTTGAAAAAGTAGTTTTATTATTTTCTTATTTTTTAATGTTTTTATCTTTTACTTAAAAAATGGTGAATCATCCCCCATGGTTGACATCATCATCTTGAATCCTATTGGTTCTTATAAAATTTATTTTTGTTGTAAATTTTTCTTAGGAGGCCCATTTTAGACCTCAAAATTCCCCTAATGAATAATCAAGCGTTGAGGACAAAATCTTTTTGAAGGAGAGGGGCATGTTATGCCCCTATATTAATAGTGTAGTCCCTTATTATGTTAGTTTATCCACCCTTATTGTTATTGTTGTACCCCTATAACCCCCATATTGTTATTATTGTGCCCTTACATTATTATTGTTAGGTCGGCTAGGGTTACATTGTGGCCCCATGGACTCCTATATATATAAAGAAGGTTTTTTCATTTGTATCATCCAACAATTTTTCATTCATGTAATTTATTGGAGGTTTCCCCCTCGAAGTGGGTTATTTCTAAGGCGTTGATATCTATTTTATTCTATTTTTGGAGCGGGTTTCACCACATGCTAATAAAATATTCAGTGAATGGATTTTATATAAGGCTTTTAGGTCTGAACTTCAAGGTGAAATTGTAGAGAATTTGTGAGCAAATATAGGTACTTTTAAAGCATATTAATTATTCATTGAGTATAGGATGAAAATGGAGGAGATTTGGAATGAGAACTGAGATGAATTCGTTCATTTTATAAGAAAATAAACTTAATATAGTGAATCTTGTATAAAACAAAGCATGCATAAACATGAATTTTTCCCTCAAACTTACAATATAAACATATATGAAGAATAATGCATGGCATTAATAATAAAATGATATACATACATGAGAAACACATATACTCCAAAACATACCACAAGTATCTCAACACAATTCCTGCAAATCTGTCTCTGATTTCATTCCACAAGCTAATTACAAGAGCTTCACTGCAATATGAGACTATCTAACCCAACCAAAGGCTAAAGAGAGTATACTTATAGAAAATATAGACTATGAAACCTCATCAGGTCGAAATCACATCTAAAATGGATCATAAATGAAAAATATATGTCATCTCCTAGTTTCTAGGGAGGTTTGAAACCATTCCCTAAATTTTAGTTATAAACTAGGAGTATTGGTCCCTTACATTACTTACACATTATTTCATGATAGGAAGCCAAAAAGGACCCAATAAATATAATTAAAACTCATAGGACAGCATAGCCTCGAATTGTTTACCATTTCTAAGCTTGACAAGTATCCTGAGGGAATCTAATGTTGATATGTGACAATTTTGACTGAAGATTTTAAAAACAATTTGCAGAAATGTAAAATAATTTTGGAGGAAATTTTGTGGCACTTTGAGAGGTCCAAATCCACTTCTGAAAGAATTGGAAACTAGCCTTATGTGTCTAGTTTCCATAACATCTTGAATTTTGAAAAATGGACCACGAGAATGCCTTCAAAAATCCATTCTCACAGTGTCTCTCAAAAGTGTAACAAAGGGTCGAAAAAAGAGGCATAAACATGAAAAATAGGTGGGTTTTGAGCTTTTTCTCCCAAATTTAAGCTTTTCATGCCATGAGAGTTCCTAATCTATGATGTACTCATCAAAATACATCTTTCCATGTAAATAAATCACCATTTGGATGCCTCCAAAACAAAAGCAATAAAAGTTCGTTACCCTTCAGCAATGAGAAATTTCCATAATTATGCAAAAAATCATGTAAAATATCAAAATTTCTCAAAATTTCTCAAAATTGGTCCTTTGGAACCTGCAAGAGATAGGCTACATAGCTAAGGAATCTTTAGCCAATAAATCCAAGCTATCCTTCTCCTTGACCTTCATTTATGCCTCTTTAAGCCTCTTCTTCACTTGTTTGAGCCTTATTTGAGAAATGGTGTCCCTAGTGCGATAATGGTTTTCCATGTGCCTTACAGCTTGTTATCATTTTTATCCTTTTCCAATAGCTTCTCCATATGCTCATTAACTCTTGATAATCAAAGTTATCTTTCCTCATTGATCTCCATGGCAATGAGCTCATCAAAGGCCAATTCTTCAAATTGATGAATTGACCATATTTCTCACTCCAACTCCCTTTTGAGGCCTCTTGTTCTTGGTATTTTTGTTTGTGTTTCAGCCTCCATATCCTCCATTTTGTCAAAAGAAAATTTTTTATCACCTTTACCTCTGTTTTCCTCCATGTATGAATTGTACTTTCTTTGTAGGAGCTGATTCACTTGCAATTGGAAATTGTCCCACTCAAGGAAAGTAATTCATGATTAGGCAATGGAGAATGCATCTTTCAATTCTACTATCTCATTTCCTTTCTCTTTGATTATGTATTTAGCTTATATGAGCTCCTCATGCTCTGATACCTTAGGCTTAAATGGCACTGGCTCATCATGTTGATGCAAGAGAGGCTGCTCCTATATTTGACATTGCTCAACATGGGTGCCAAGTGTAAGAAAACTCTTGGTAGACTTAAGCACAAAAAATTGTTCTTCCCTCTCTCATATGTGTGAGAAAATTCCACAACCCTAGGGATATTTGAAGTCTGAATAGGCATGCTATATGAGCCAATCTCTATTGGGTGTGTCTATGATGTAATAAGCAAGACAGAGAGCACTACTGATAATATATCCAAGAAGTTTTCCTAGGTCATGTTTATGGAGGACAAGTGATGCAACACAATGAGCTCAATTAAGTGATGATGAAAGAGGCTAGTATGATGATCTTCCCTTCTACTCTGAACCTTCTCAACCATATTAATCAAGATCCTATATAAATAATGAGGAAAATCAAGTGTTTTGACTGACAGAAAATGCATCAAAAGCCTAATGTGATACCTATATAGCCTAGGGAATCTTCCTCCACATGTGAAGTAATTAATTATCAACATCATCATAGGAGCATACTTGTTTCTGAGATGTATGAAAGGATAAATAAATTTTGGATCCTCTCTAACATGAGGCTTGAGGAATTTCTTGTTGTTTTCAATGTCTAGGTCCCTTGAACCACTGCTCTCTATGAGAAGGGATAATTGTTGTTATAGGTCAACTTGGGCATAATCCCTAATACTAGTATGAACAAGGTCTATCTTCCCCTAATTCAATTGCTACATGCCCTAGATAAGTCATTCCACTAATGGCTTTAATTCACGATATTTTCAATGTTTGAAGTATATTTAAAATGACCCATTGACTCATCAACACTCCTCTGAATGGGCCTAAGTGCATTGCAAAGCAATTACCCCGATGCAAGGGTGCTCTCCAAAGCACTTCCTGACATTTAAGGGTGTCATTAGGGGAATTTTGAGGTTTAAAATGAGCCTCCTAAGAAAAATGTACAACAAAAATAAACTTATTAGAACCAATAGAATATAAGACGATGATGTCAATCATGGGGGATGATTCACCATTTTTTAAGTAAAAGGGTAAAAGGATTAAAAAAATATAAAATAATCAAAATATTTTTTCAACTCGTATTTTCAACTTATCTGCCAAATTTTTTACTCAAATTTCGAGTGAGAGTACTCGTTGGATGAAAAATTTAATTCCTCATCCAAGGAGGACACTTTCGATGGACCCTTCTACATGAAAAATGAGAAATAGATAAAAAATGTGATTACAATCACATTTTTCATGTATTTCTCATTTTGAGTATAGTATGACCCTTCAAATGTGTGCAACGTGGGTACTCCTTGGATGAGGAATTAAATTTTTCACCCAACGAGTACTCCCGCTCGAAATTTGAGTAAAAACTTTGGGAGATAAGTTGAAAATATGAGTTGAAAAAAGTATTTTTTTTATTTTTTTCCTCTAAAATTTGATGATGTAATCAAACAACATTTTATTATTTTCACTATTATTTTATAATTTCCTTAGGAGGCCCATTTTGGACATCAAAATTCCGCTAATTTTTGGTCTCCTGGGAGTAAAATTATCATTGTTCCGAGAATCTCCACATGTCCAGTGCCTTCTAGAAGAGCTCATAGGTGTCATACTTTGAATACATGTGTTCATCCATCACCATTGAACCTGGAAACATGTCTCATATATTATTATAAAGTCATTCAATATCATTTATTGAGAAACTACCTAAAATTTCACTAAAAATTGAGCACGCACATAAGTGCTATGGAGGAAGAAATTTGTGTAGTGTTATATTGTTGGATTCTCAATTCTTGGAGAGCTAAATTACTATTATGTTGCAGAGATGATGCTTAGCGTGATGAGGACAGAATGAAGTTGGAGTAGGTTGACGATGAACTGATCCACTAGTTGTAATCTACTCCTCCTATTATTTCAATAAAGATATTTTTTCTTTCTCATATATGCACTTATATCTAGTTAATGTATTCTAAAATTTGTATGTATTCTCAAATTTAATTGGTTCAATTTGGTTAAGGTAGAAAGGATGTATATCTTTATGTCGTTTGTTGTCTTCTATCTTTGATTGCAGGTATTTATCAAGTAGGTTTCAACTATATCAAGAGTGATGGGAGAGACAATAGAAGAGGAATGAGAGTGAAGGATCACACATAGGTATTTATCCCTTTTATATTTATGTCTATTTTAGATAAAAGAACATTTAAATTTCTTCTATTTTTCTGAGTGAAGGAACACCAGAGTTAGAGAAGATCGGTTTATCCATAGATTATAATTCCACATAACAAATTGGCGACTCCGCTGGGGAGAAATCCATCATTACTGGTGTTTTTTTCCTTTTTAACCATCATCAGTAGACTTTACTTCATCTACTCAGTCATTGGAATGAATTTTTTTAAAATAAAGTGCATCTAGCTTGTCCCTCAACCCTAGTTGTGCCCAACACACTGTTGGTTAGGGTATAGTGCTCTGCGTAAGATTATCTCACATTTAGAGGTGCTCTGCAATGCAATGTCTACCCTTAAGGGGTGTGTTTCCCCTTAGCCAGCCAAATTCTATCATTATTTCTCTTTTTCCTTCAGTTTCATCCTATTTCTTGCTATATTATCAGGTGCTTGCTTGACCTTAGAGACTAGTAAACATTACTTATTTCTTCCTCCTTTGGATAGTGGTTTGTTCAATTTTTCATTAGCTATTTTCTTTATCATTGTCAAATGAAATCCAAAGTTGTCAATTTTTCATTAGATCAATTGTTTCAGTCTTCATTTCCTAAGATAAAATTGTTGTTTCAGTACTCATTTTTCAAAAGAGAACATTTTATTGATTACTTGTGCATTTAGTTTCTTTTTAATCATTAACATTAAAGGAAACTGAAAAGGAAAACATGCATGTGAATTTAGAGATTGTGAGTGTTGCATAGGAATGGATTAGGGAAATATGCATTTAGATTGTGCTCTTTGTTCTATGCTCAAAAAATATGGTTTCTCTATCCCTTTAGTAGCTAAGGTTTTCATTGAAAAAACTGAATTGAAAAGTTTTCTTCTCATTTACTTTTCATTTTAGGAATTTCTCATCACATATCATGGTGAACCTAAAAGATAAACTATTAAGAAATATCAACATGAAATTCACTTCAGTAAACCTAAGAAAGCAGTGTAACATTAACGATAACACTTCGAAGGTCTAGGTTAGAAACGTGTTCAAGTTTCATTAAGCATAGTAGCTGTCACTAACTTTTCTACGATACATTCCGAGTGTGATACCTCATTCCACATATGTAAGTATATCGGAGCTCATCCACGTACCTTCGGGTATATCAGGTGGTGTTATAATATGAAAATTATAAGGGGGTTCTCTCACTATGCAATTTCACGTTAGACAACGCTAACACAGACTTGGGCCTCCATGTACCTTCGGGTATATTTGGGAGGAAAAATTTAGGTTTCCTACCATCCATAGGTAACCGATTCGGCTTCCCCGTAACTTGTGACATATACCGAACACAACATTCAAGGAAATTTCCTCCCCATACTTCTTGGTTTGCGAGGAGGTATTCTGCAATTCACAATTACTTGGTAATCCTTTTGCCTAGTATCACCCTTTTATTTCTTTATTTTTTTTTGTAATAAATCAATCGATCGTTGTGGAATAAGAATGACCCTTTCCCCATCCTTCATGTAGAATAATGCTTAGACCACCTTTACCACCGGAAGCCATTTCTGGTCATTGAAAGTGACCATGTTCTACCGAATCTAGTGCCATCAGTACCTCTAGTGCATCATCTTCATCATATATACCAGATTTTCCTCGATTCATTTCTACACAACCTGGTTTATCTACTGTCCTCGAAACAGAGTCCTCATCACTACCTGTGGACATTGAAGTTCCAATCAGTGATACCATACATCTAGAACCCGACATTGTTCAACTGGAATTTGATCTGGATCCCAGTGTTCTTTTACTAGAACATCTAGATCCTGAAGTCGAATGACAAGAAGTTGTTCCTATATTAGTTGCTCCTTAGTCATCAGTAGCCATTGATTCTTGCCTTCTATCGCACATTCAACCACTAGAAATATATTTCAGGCCTGATGGTCAAATTATTCCACCCAGTTTTATTTCGATTGAGGAATAACCTCAACAAGGAATACCCTCAACATCAAATCATTTTGGGTTTGGGATTTATCTTTATGAGTCTTTTCCTCTATTAAATTACACTACTTCAGTTGATCCTGTTTCAATCCAAGTTCCTGTAGATATTATCATGTATTCATTGGTTCATTTGACCATAGCTGAGTCAACATCTCTTGCTATACCATATGTTACAGTTGCAACAAAATCTACTGTTGCTACTCTATCGATGTTTACCATGTCACCTGAGTCCCATATTTATGGTGGTCTGTCCATCCCACTGGGTTACCAATCATTATCTAGAACCTAGTCCGGTGCCTCCTCAAATCCATGGACTTCACCCATGTCATCTTATGGAATTCTATTTGGTTCATATATAATGAGCATTGAATCACTTGATCCTTTATTCGCATCTTCAATTCAACACCAAGTTGGTCCCATCAGTTATTTTCCTTGCTGGTCGGTGATTCCACATAAATTACCCTCTGACATTCCAAAATTTAATGGAAACCCTAGAGAAGACCCGTCTACGCATGTTATGAATTATCATTTGTGGTGTTCATCTACATCCTTGAATGATGATTCTGTTAGACTCCGTATTTTCAAGCACACGCTCACTGGTCTCACTGCATGATGAGGATAGTTATTTTACTGTGTCAACCTTGTTAAAAATGAATTAGGTTTTGAGGATGGTTCTTTTACTTTTTCAACCTCGTTAAGAAATGAAACAATTTTCCTTGAGGATATTTATTCTATTATGTCAACCTCGTTAAATGAAACGAATTCCTATGAGGATAGTTCTTTTACTATGTCAACCTCATTAAAAAATGAATCAAGTCCTTGAGGATAGTTCTTTTACTATGGAAACCTCATTAAAAAATGAAACATGTATTGAGGAGAGTTATTTTGTTATGTCAACCTCGTTAAATGAAACATATTCCTTGGAGGATAGTTCTTTTACTGTGTCAACCTCATTAAATGAAACATATTCCTATGAGGATATTTATTTTACTGTGTCAGCCTCGTTAAATGAACATATTCCTATGAGGATAGTCCTTTTACTATGTCAACCTCATTAAAATAATGAATCAGGTCATGAGGATAGTTATTTTACTATGTCAACCTCATTAAATGAAATAGATCCCATTAGGACAGTTCTTTTACTGTGTCAAACTTGTTAAAAAATGAATCAGGTCTTGAGCATAGTTATTTTTCTTGTGTCAAATTGTTAAATGAATCAAGATTCCATGAGCATAGTTCTTTTCATGTGTCAAGCTCGTTAAAAAATTAAACAAATCCTCTCCTAATTAGTTGAGTCTTTCATCTGATCTCATAAATGAACCTTCATTCCATCCAACTATTAGTAACCAGTAGTCTACTTAACTGAATGAAATGAAGCTTGGGGGAATTGAAAAGTTCAAGCACAATTTTCTCTGTTTCAAGATTGTGTAAAAATGAAACCACTTTCAAGAATATTTTTCTCTATTTCAACCTTGGGTAAAAATGAAACCACTTTCAAGCCCAATTTCCTCTCTTTCAAGCTTGTGTAAAAATGAAACCACTTTCAAGCACAATTGTATCTATTTCAAGCTTGTAAAAAAATGAAACCTATTTCGAGTCCATTTCGGTTATTATTTTCAAGACTCGTTAAACACGTGAAAATCCCAAGCTTCTTTTGCTATTTTTCATTCTCGTAAAACACATGAAAATGCCGAGTTCTTTCTGTATTTACCTACTCGTAAATTAAATTTAAATCTGGTCATATGAATACATTTTTATCACTTTTCAGACTCGCTAAAAATTACAAAAAAGAGAAACCATGGAGTCTTACCTAGCTCTTTTCAGACTTCGTTAATGTGAAAATATTTCCGAGCACTTTTCTTTTCAAGCTCGTAAAAGGAAATGAAACGTCATCTACTCAGCATAATTTTAACCCTTTTCCAGACTGACATAGATTATTTATGAAAAAGTAACACCTTATTCAAACATAGCTAAGAGGTTTTCTCAGGTATCATTTTACACTTTTTCGGACCTGAGTGAAAAATTTACGAAAAAGGACCAAGTTTTCATAGTCGTTAGACTAATTAAAACATCAAATAGTGACAGACTTGTCTAATCATGACAATATCTACTTTCACTATTGCTAGCCTCATTAAATCATCAAATAACAATGGATTTACTCGAATGGTCGAATTATATATCAATGATATGTTACCCTCCTCAAGCTTGTTAAAATATAAATGGGTACTAGTCAGCAAATAATGGGGAAAATTTGGTAAAAAGAGCATAACAGTTTATGGTAGTAGGTTGCTTTTGAACATGACACTTTCACTTCATCTCCATGGCTTTGGGTTTGGTAATCTTCTTGACGATCTATCATACCATCATCACTTCAGTTTTGGGTCAATGCTGCCAACTCATTTCAGTGTCATTGATACATTCAAGAGAAGTCATCCAGTAATTCCTCATATTCTACAATACTCATAAATTTCATTTTCAAGGCCACAATCCCTGAACATTTCTTTATCAAGTCACATTTTGTCTCCAAAATCATTACTCCTGTTTCATGTCGTATCTTAGACGATTCGCTTCCTGTCGAAATCATCTCATCATCTAGGAAGTTGAGTTGGAAACATATTTCCAATACCTTGGAACTTGCTTACATCAATGACATGTTTTTTTCTTCTGGCGATAGGTTGAAATCACACACCTTCGACCGAAATATTTTTTTTGGCATTCAAAATCAAATCATATATTCATGCCTTTTGCAAATTGTACTGCAATACCTTGAGAACCATTAACATCAAAGGTGCTTTATCTTGCGTCTGTTAATGACTTACATCATTGGATGGTAATCAGATGATGTCTTCCCATGTTTGACTTCAGATCATATATTCACATGGTTATACTTGTACTTCGAACGATCGAGTGAACAAGATAGAAGACCCTGGATCTAGTTTCATCCATTTAGGTTGTGATTTCATGAATTGTACTACATCATCTGTAAGATGGCTTTACATACATATGATCATCCTATCATGGGCCTATATCTGTAGTGTTATACAGATAAATCCCTCTTGCGTACAAGAGTGATCTCCCTAGTATCCTATGGATAGCTAGAAACAAACATCCATTTTTAAATAGTTTTCTCTAGATTATTTGCAATTCATAATTATTATAAAAAAATAAAGAGGACATGCCCCTATCTTGAAATCTGACATTTGGTGTAGTGTTTTATCCAGTCACTCCAAAGAGGCTTCGTCAATAAGTAGAACCTGCAATCAAAGACAAACAAAAGAATTAAAAGCACCTTCAACATATAATAATTAAGAACAACTAATCTAACTTATTGGTCAAGGAATATAAGTATTGAATTATTCAAATAAGTAAAAGAAAAACTTAATGAGAAAAGGAGATCCATATGTATTATATTGAATGAAAAGAGTAACTTTACAACCTGATGCCTTGATGGCGTACAAGTTCCTCTCGAGGTCCTGAACAATCGTTCCTCCTTGTAATATACAAATTGGAAATAGCAGCAATATACCTCATAAAAATGTAAAGCACAAAAGAGTTGAACATGACATAAGAGGGATCAATATATAGCCAAAATTTTATTAATATATTAGTATAAATATACAAAAGTATAATGAGGGTCAAGCCACTCAAGCAATGGGAACAAGCCTCCAATGACCAAAATAATCAGCACATTAGTTGCTGCAACTGTATAGAATGGCAGAGAGCAGTGAAAATGTTGTCTATATCAGTGTAGCTACTGCTGAATACATATGTAAATGAGATGTGTCTGATAGAAATGAAAGAAATGCCCAGAAAAGAATATGTGGGCTCTAATACAATATTTTTAGCCAACCCAAAAAATATTGCTAGAAATGCCAAGAAATATACAATGTGACAAATAACCCTGGGGTTAATATGCCACTGCAAACTGGATCTGATATCAAATTAGGCTGTGATAGATCTGAAATGGTGATGTCATCCTCCAATGGTATTTCTAAATATAAGGTTGAACCCTCTACTTAGAAATAGATCCTCCTGATGAGTTTAATGAACCCTCCGAGCAAATGCCTCCAAAAATAACGCAGTTAAGAATTTTGGTTGCATTGTGAGGGATGGTTGATGGTTGGCCTGATGCCAAAGATGTGAAAACATGCCCATGATCCCTCCATTTTGATCCTCCAATGGATAGGCTACCTCTCCACTGAAAAACAAGCCCATAAATAGTTCTATGAGATCCTCCTTTGCTGCACCCTGCAACACAACCTAGCTCTAAACAGAAACTAAATTGTAGCTAAAGGAGGTAGCTTGGCCAAAATTCCAGAATAAGGAAATGCAGCTCAAATAACCTCTCCTTCCCTAAGAATGAGGTATGGATTCCCGATCAGGAACACCCTTGTGCTGAACAGCACAACAACCCTGGTAAACAACAAGAGGAAGCAAAAGTATAAACAGACCAATATCAAAATGATAATCTAAAACATGAATAATAATGGTTTCTATCCCATCCATATATAGCATGAGAGCCTCCTCACATTGGTTCCCATCCATACTTGCCACCAAGCTCATGCAAGTTGTCCTCCACCAAAACTGCGATATTTTATCTTAAAGGCCACTCCTCTATGACAACGCTATTGATTTGGTCAAAGTTGACTGAATCAACATGATTCAATCCCTGCTCACACCCAAAGGTGCTTAATTCAGTTGCTTACTCTTCCTCCTTTCACATTAGGAGTGTTATTATTCATTCTAAATGGTTTTTATGTGTCTCCCCACCCACTTATTCACCTACCTAGTGATAAAAACAACTATAATATTCCATTTAGATGAAGGCTAAATTTTTGGAATATTAGAGTCCTCCCCTCAAAAATGTTGTTTGTCCTCATGAAACCATAAAGGTGGAGACAAATTCCTCCCTTCCTCTTATTTTTTCCTCCTCATCGATATTTCCCACCACAACTCAACATAATATGCAACAAATCTATCCTCCAATGGTTCATCCCAAGTATGCAAATCCAAATGGTGTACATCGTGAGAAAGTGGAAGGTGTAAGTGGAAACCTTCTTGTTGTCTAATTTCCTCTTCAAGGTAGAAGTGATGATAAAAATAGGGAATCTCATCCCCAATGAGAGTCTCCCACACCCATTCTATCATCCAAATTAAATGAGCCATTCTAGGTAGCTCATCAACGAAATCCTCAACTCCCGGTTTATGCAATGTATTGGGGCTGCATGGGGAGACTAGATTTTTCCATCCAAGTTTTTTCTCTCTCCATTTATGGTAAGTATGGGACTGTTTCTGATCTTGGGCTGAAATTTCATGTCCTCCAAGACTAGCCTAGGTTACCCCACAAAATAAATCAGCCATGAAGTGCCTCCTCCAAGAACTCAAGTTCTTCAAATGGCTCCTCCCATATGAAGACAAGAGGTGTGATGTGGAAATCATGGTTTTCCCATTGTTTCTCCTAAAACATACAACATGTAAAGTAGGGAGAATCATACTCCCAATGGTCATTTCCAACTCATCTAGCACTCACCAAAGAAAGCTCCCCATGTACATAAGAATATTAGTAATACACGGAAGCAAAAACCAATGAAAACAAGTTTTCATATGACAACCGGAGAGTGGATCATAGTTCCACACATGGAACTAGCACAGGGCATCCCTTTTATGCCTCAAAACAAGGAATAATAAGTGCTTCCTCGGCCACATTTTTTCTTCCACAGTCATCCCATAAGATGGAATCATGAATATACAATGTGGTGTCAATGGTGCACACCAAGAATCATGTGGCTTCCCCCACAAACCACCAATAGGATAGCTAGTATCAATGCTGCACTTGGCCTCAAGTAAATCATAAATATAATGTATAAGAATGAAATACCCTCCTTAATACAGAATGATGCTTAAATAAGTGTAAATCATGATGAAGAACTGTACGTTCTCTACCATGTACTTTGGTCCTTGAGCTGAAATGGCTCAACTGAAAACTTTCCCTCACTCTCAATGAGTAGGGTAGTGGCTGTGACACCCTCTCTATCACCATCCGAGCTATGCATCTCTCCATATGCTGAAATATATCATGTTGGATGCCCTCCCAGATGTACTCCTATGCCAAAGAAATATATGCATCAAAGTGCATGGAAATGAAGTCCTCATGTGCTGCATGTAGAAGCTTCTCCTTGAGCTCAGAAGCTTTAGTCAAGAAGAATCTACCATAATAATAGATGACCACATCATCCACCATATATCTATCATCTCCATCCGAGTCATCAAGAATCATGCAAGAACCAATATCCTTGGAGTACTCTACCATAAGTTGAGACCTCCAATATGGATCAATCCTCCTAAAAGACAACGTTGATGATCTGAAATGTGAAGCTCCCCACATGATGCTATCCTCTCCTTTGACATCCTTCATGCCAAATTCATCCTCCAAATTTCTTCCATGCCCATCATGAAGCTTCTCATGCTAAAATGGTAGTGGTGACCTTTCGAAGTGGGCCTCCCATGAGAAGCTACTATCCAAAAAGAACCTCCTCAACTTCGCTAATGTAAGCATGAGTGGCTTTCATCTACTCCAATGTATGGAGGATTCCTTCCTCAAAGGAAGTACCCTCCGTTTCTCCAAATCCATGGAGAAGTCCCCTTACACCATGGTGGTTCCATCCTCCATCACTGCAACAACTTCTATCAGCATAGTATATGTAGTGAGAGTGGGTAATGTTAAAAATGGGACAATTTCTCCCTCCTCCTTGAGTCTATCCCAGACTCTCTCCATTGTACTAGGCTCCTCCAAGGTCTTCACACCTATAGAATCTAAGAGTGGTGAACCAAATGGTAGGATGTCTCTCACCAAATCTAGATCTAGTGCCCTCCTAGGTGGAATGCCCCCATGTAGTGAGACATCAAAATCTGAAGTGGACTGTATATATGAGTGGACTGATTTTTCCCTCTCTTCACCGTGAAATAAAATCTCCTTCTTTTGTGCAGAAACCTTCTGGAATAAATAAGGGTGAATTCTCATCATCCCTTGATGTCTATCCTTCTTTTCTTCCATCTCAAAATCCACCAAAATGGATATATGCTGCTCCGGAATTGTGCTTTGGTTCCCACATGTTAAATCATTTGGAACTCCTTGAAAAGACATAAGGGCTCCACTAATGAAAGAAATGGATCCATTTCGATCTCCATGTGGTGATAGATCTCCTCCTGATGGTATAACTTTATTAGATATTCTTTTCTCATCCTCTTCATCAATATGTGATAATGCCTCATCATGAATGAGAGACCCTTGATCCTGGTCTTCCTTTGAAGGAGGAACCTCAATGTCTTCATCTATAGAGGAGGGATATTCAAGAAGTGGGGATCTTGCCCTTGTAAAGGTATCATGCATGTTTCCATACCCTTGAAAAAAATTATGGAGTGGAGTTGGAAAAATAAATCTCTCTAACTCATGCAAAGGTTTTGAGTTTTTGGGTTCAACAAGAGATGTTTTACAATGTTTAAGATCAAATATCCTCACTAATTTCTTAGTGAACCCTGCATAAGTATTTAAATTTGCATGATAAAATGAAATATAAATATAAAACCACCAATCATGGGCCATACATTTGAGGTGCAGTGCTGCTACTCTAATGGCCTCCTTTTCTGAAACTTGGTGTAGCTGAAAATAGGAATCTAACTCCTCCACCAAAGCTTGGGCTATGCACTTTGCTGATCCATCAAAGTTAGATACAAAGATTCTACCTCCATTGCTTCTATTATGTCTTCTAGATCTTCTATCTTCCTTGAGTTGGAAAAATCCTTGGAAGTCCAAGTGCTCTTTGAATCTCCAAGATTGAGACTCATACTCCTGAAGATAGTCACTCAAGGTTTCCTCCCTTGGTGCATATTCTTCCTCCATTCCTCTCGCAGTGAATGTGGCCCATAATCTACACTGTGGATCTACATGTGTGGCTGAATGCTCACACCCATTATGAGAAAATCTAGGGCTTTCTTCCCTTTCAAAACCTCTTGGAATTTTCCTACACTTCTCCCCTTTCATCTCCTTGAGATCTCCTTTGATATTTTTCATAGTTTGGAAAAGAAGCTAGGAGATCCTCTCTTCCTTAATTTCTCCAAATAATGGAGTCATGAATTTTTTTCTTCTGTGCAACTTCTCTTTTCTGTGAGAAGAAGATTCTCCTTTGAATGGCATAATGTCTTGAATGCATAGGCTGAGCCAATATTATGCTCTGATAGCACTGTAATATCCCAAATTGGAAATAGCAGCAATATAGCTCATGAAAATGTAAAGAATAAAAAAATTGAACATGACATAAGAGGGATCAATATATAGCCATCATTTTATTAATATATCAGCGGAAATATACAAAAATATCATGAGGTTCAAGCCACTTAAGAAATTGGAAAAAGAGTCCAATGATAAAAACAATCAGCACATGAGTTGTTGCAACTGTATAGAATGCCAGATAGCAGTGACAACGCTATCTATATCAGTGTAGCTTCTTTTGAATACATATGTAAATGATATGTGGCTGATAGAAACAAAATAAATTCCTAGCAAAGAAGATGTGGGCTCTAATACAAGATTTCTATCCAACCTGGAAAAGATTGCTAGAAATGCCAAGAAATATACAATGTGACAAATAAACCTGGGTTAATATGCCACTGCAAACTAGATATGATATGAAATGAGGCTGTAAAAAATATAAAATTTTTATTTCCTCCTCCAATGGTATTTCTAAATATAAGGTTGATTGATCTACTTAGAAATACACCCTCCTGATGAGCTCAATGAACCCTCCCAACAAATGCCTCCAAAAATAGCGCAGTTCAGAATTGTGACTGTACTGTGTGGGATGGTAGATGGCTGGCCTGACACCACATATGTGTAAATATGCCTAGGATCCCTCCTTTCTGATCCTCCAATGGATAGGATACCTCTCCACTGAAAAACAAGCCTAGAAATAGCTCTATGAGATCTTCCTTTGCTGCACCCTGCAACACAACCCAAATCTAAACAAAAAATATGTTGTAGCTGAAGGAAGTAGCTTGCCCAAAATTATGGAATGAGGAAATGAATATCAAAGAACCTCTCCTTCCCTAAGGATGAGGTATGGATTCCCTATCAGGAACACCCTTGTGCTAAATAACACAACAACCCTGGTAAACAACAAGAGGAAGCAAAAGTCTAAACAGACCAATATCAAAATGATAATATAAACCATGAATAAAAATGGTTGCTATCCCCTCCATATATAGCATGAGAGCCTCCACACATTGGGTTCCATCCATACTTGCCACCAAGCTCATGCAAGTTGTCCTCCACCAAAACTGAGTTGTCTTATCATAAAGACCACTCCTCTATGATAGTCTTGTTGACTTGGTCAAAGTTGACTGAATCAACATGATTCAATCCATATTCACACCTAAAGGTACTTAATCCAGCTACTTATTCTTCCTCCTTTCACATTATGAGTGTTATTATTCCTTCTAAAGTGGTTTTATGGGTCTCCCCACCCACATATTCACCTACCTAGTGATATAACCAACTATAATATTCCATTTAGATGGAGGCTAAATTTTTGGAATATTACACTCCTTTAGATTGACAAGCCTTCCTCTCTTTGAACTATCATGAATTTATGGACATGAGTGTGTGATCATTCTCCTACCAATAATAACTAGTGTAAAGAGTATGCTCTATTGACAATTCCTTCAGCAATTACCTTCTGCAAGCTAAAATCTAGAAGCTACAATATACCCTTGAGACTGAAACATGAGCTCAATTTATAGGGAAATTGAGCTACTTTTAGTTCCATGAAGAGGGGGATGGATTCCTCTCATGAAGGGATTTGACCTCCATATACCAAGGGATAAGCTCCATGAGTGGAGGGATAAAGCTCGAACTGATCGCACCTCTAGAAGCTTCCAGTTGGGACAATATTTGTCCAGTTGGGCTTTTATAAAGTTATTTTTTTCTTTATTCAACTATTTACGGGGGTTCGCAAGTTTTATAAGCAGAAACAATATCTGCGGATCTTTAGGAAAGAGCTATAAAAAGTGCGGAGTTAGAAGTTTTAGGGTTTTAATGAGATTTTCCCCAATTCCTAGACTTGGTTTAGGAGCATTAATGCTTTTGAACTCTAATGGAGCATAATATAGGTAGTGATGAACCTATATAGATTGTAAAATATCACGGTGAAAGAACATGTAACAGATTGCCCCCTAAAGTGTGAAGTCTAAGGTAGTTCTAAAGAGTGAAGTGCTTTATCATTCCGAGGATTGGATTTCAGACACACCGGTTGAAAACCCTTGATCTTGGTCTTCCCTTGAAGGAGGAACCTCAATGTCTTCATCTATAGAAGAGGGATCTTCAAGAAGTGGGGATATTTCCCTTGGCAAGGTATCATGCATGTTTACATACCCTTCAAAAAAATTATGGAGTGGAGTTGGAAAAATAAATCTCTCCAACTCATGCAAAGGTTTTGAGTTTTTGGGTTCAACAAGAGATGTTTTACAATGTTTAAGATCAAATATCCTCACTAATTTCTTAGTGAGCCCTGCATAAGTATTTATATTTGCATGATAAAATGAAAAATAAATATAAAACCACCAATCATGGGCCATACATTTGAGGTGTAGTGCTGCTACTATAATGGCCTCCTTTTCTGAAACTTGGTGTAGCTGAAAATAGGAATCTAGCTACTCCACCCAAGCTTGGGCTATGCACTTTGCTGATCCATCAAAGTTAGATAGAAATATTCTACCTTCATAGCTTCTGTTATGTTTGTTGGATCTTCTGTATTCCTTGAGTTGGAAAAATCCTTGGAAGTCCAAGTGCTCTTTGAATCTCCAAGATTGAGACTCATACTCCTTAAGATAGTCACTGAAGGTCTCCTCCCTTGGTGCATCTTCTTCCTCCATTTCTCTCGCAGTGAATGTGGGCCATAAAACTCACTATGTATCTACATGTGTGGCTGAATTATCACGCCCATTATGAGAAAATATAGGGCTTTCTTCCCTTTGAAACCCTCCTGGAATTTTCCTACACTTGTCCCCTTTTATCTCCTTGAGATCGCCTTTGATATTTTTCATAGTTTGGAAAAGAAGTTGGGAGATCCTGTCTTCCTTCATTTATCCAAATAATGGACTCATGCCTTTTTTTCTTCTTTGAAACTTCTCTTTTCTGTGAGAAGAATCTTCTCCTTCAAATGGCATAATGTCTTGAATGCATAGGCTGAGCCAAGATTATGCTCTCATACCACTATAATATCCCAAATTGGAAATAGCAGCAATATAGCTCATAAAAATGTAAAGCACAAAAAAATTCAACATGACATAAGAGGGATCAATATATAGCCATCATTTTATTAATATATTAGCAGAAATATACAAAAATATCATGAGGTTCAAGCCACTTAGGAAATGGGAACAAGCCTCCAATGATCAAAACAATCAGCACATGAGTTGTTGCAACTATATAGAATGCCAGATATAAGTGAAAATGATATATATATCAGTGTAGCTGCTACTGAATACATATTTAAATTATATGTGGCTGATAGAAAGAAAATAAATTCCTAGCAAAGAAGATGTGGGCTCTAATACAAGATTTCTAGGCAACCCGGAAAAGATTGCTAGAAATGCCAAGAAATATACAACGTGAAAAATAATCTTGGGGTTAATATGCCACTAAAAACTAGATATGATATGAAATGATGCTGTGAAAAATATAAAATAGTGATTTCCTCTTCCAATGGTATTTCTAAATATAAGGCTGATCCCTCTACTCAGAAATACACCCTCCTGATGAGCTCAATGAACCCTCCCAGCAAATGCCTCCAAAAATAGCGCAGTCCAGAATTGTGACTGCACTTTGAGGGATGGTAGATGGTTGGGATGATGCCACATATGTGTAAATGTGACTAGGATCCCTCCTTTCTGATCTTCCAATGGATAGGCTACCTCCACTAAAAAACAAGCCCAGAAATAGCTCTATGAGATCCTCCTTTGCTGCACCCTGCAACACAACCCAACTCTAAATAGAAACTATGTTGTAGCTGAAGGAGGTAGCATGCCCAAAATTATGGAATGAGGAAAGGAATATCAAATAACCTCTCCTTCCCTGAAGATGAGGTAGGGATTCCCGATCAAGAACACCCTTTTGCTAAAGAGTGCAACCACCCTGGTAAACAACAAGAGGAAGAAAAAGTCTAAACGGACCAATATCAAAATGATAATCTAAAACATGAATAAAAATGGTTTCTATACCCTCCATATATAGCATGAGAGCCTCCTCACATTGGGTCCCATCCATACTTGCCACCAAGCTCATGCAAGTTTCCCTCCACCAAAACTGATTTGTCTTATCATAAAGACCACTCCTCTATGAAATTGCTAGACTTGGTCAAAGTTGACTGAATCAACATGATTCAATCCCGATTCAAACCTAAAGGTACTTAATACAGCTTCTTATTCTTCCTCCTTTCACATTAGGAGTGTTATTATTCCTTATAAATGGCTTTTATGGGTCTCCGCACCCACGTATTCACCTACCTAGTGATAAAACAAACTATAATATTCCATTTAGATGAAGGATAAATTTTTGGAATATTACACTCCTTTAGATTGACAAGCCTTCCTCTCTTTGAACTATCATGAAGTTATGGACATGAGTGTGTGATCATTCTCATACCAATAATAATTAGTGTAAAGAGTATGCTCTCTTGACAATTCCTTCAGCAAATACCCTCTGTAAGCTAAAATCTAGAAGCTATAATCTACCCTTGAGACTAAAACATGAGATCAATTTATAGGGAAATTGAGCTATTTTTAGTTCCATGAAGAGGGGGATGTATTCCTCTCATGAAGGGATTTGAGCTCTATATACCAAGGGATAAGCTCCATGAGTGGAGGGATAAAGCTCAAACTGATCGCACCTCTAGAAGCTTCCAGTTGGGACAATATTTTTCCAGTTGGGATTTTAGAAATTTATTTTTTCTTTACTCGACTATTTACGAGGGTCCACAGGTTTTATAAGCAGAAAAAATATCTACAGATCGGCAAGAAAGAGCTAGGAAAAGTGCGGAGTTAGACATTTTAGGGTTTTAATGAGCTTTTCTCCAATTGCTAGACTTGGTTTAGGAACATTAATGTTTTTGAACTCTAAGGGAGCATAATATAGGTATTGATGAACCTATATAGATAGTAAAATATCATGGTGACAAAACATGTAACAGATTGCCCCCTAAAGTGTGAAGTCTGAGGTAGTTCTAAAGAGTGAAGAGCTTTATCATTTTGAGGATTGGATTGCGGACACATCGGTCGAAAACCTGTAAAAACATTCAATGCATGAATATATATATATATATATATATATATATATATATATATATATGCATGCATTGAATGTTTTTACAGGTTTTCGACCGATGTGTCCGCAATCCAATCCTCAAAATGATAAAGCTCTTCACTCCGCTAACGTAGGCATTCCCATACTTAGATCAAAGCTAACTAAATGTTCTGGTATAGAAATGATTTTAAAATTACATCAATAGTAGACACAATATGAATGCATCCATTTGTCATAAATAGTCTACTATATCATGAATAATAAAACTTCTCATAGTCTGGATGGTGGACACTAGATCCAGGGTCTTGATTTCCACTTCTCGAACTAGTATGATTCTATCCATGCAATTGATTGTGTCAAAGTCAAACATGGTAGAAACCACTTGATTACCAATCAATGATGTGAAATATTAACAAGTGTGAGAGAAACCACCAATAATGACAATGGCTCTGAAAGTACTCAACACAATACATGAAGTGTGAACAAATGATTTGCAGTCGAACACTTCACGTAATCATTTGATCGAAGGTAATGATGCAACCTGTCATCAAATGCAAGAAACCTGCCATTAGGGCATGTATATGCCAAGGTACTGATAGGATTCTATATCAACTTTCTAGATGATGAGCTGTTGTCGATAGAATGTGACCCATCATAGGAAATCCCACGACATGAAACCATTAGATAATTTTTTGAAGAAATTTTTGCAAGGACTAACTCAGGGATGGTCAACATGAATGGAGAAAAATATTTTCAATGAATGGTTTATTTGAACTGTCTCTTGAACACATAATGAAACTACAGATAGTTTGGTACAATTGACCTAAATCTAATACCCAAAACCCGACTGAAGACTTTCAATGTCGTTTGATTAACTGTTAAACAAAGGATTTTCTCAACCCAGGTGCAAGTGTAACAAAACGTGTCATGTTGAGGAGTGGTATACTACTTTTAAAACAAGGGTGAAAACTTAATTTCTTTTATCTTCCCCCCCCACCATTATTGGAAAGTACCTCTTTATTTTTGAAAATCTTGAGGAGGATAACATTTTCTTATTATGTAAGCTCATTATTCGGATGAGTCCATCTTAGTGTTAAAATTGAACCATACGAAGGAGTGGTTTGTTCCTATTTGTAATCGACAGGTCCTTTACTATTAAATGTTAATGAGTCCAGTATAGGAGAAACTCGACGTTTTTCAGTTTTAGGGAGTCAAAATAAAAACATAAGTGAACTCCGTGGTTGTACTTTTCATAAATTAAGTCTCTCAAGCCTGAAAAAGGATAAAATAATATGGGAGAGAACTCTATTGACCATGATTAGTGAACGTATACCTTTTTCTTAAATAGTCCATTTTAGTCCAAAAAAGAGGTAAAGTTATACTAAAAGGACGACTATTCATTTCCTTTAATGAGTTCGAATAGTCAAATACTTGGCGACCTTTTCATGTTTAGAGAGTCTGAAAAGGGCTTAAAAAGAACTCCAACGTTTCACTTTTTCGTAATTTTCAAGATCCCAAAAAGTCATAAAAGTATACGCATCATCAAAATAATTCTTTTTTACCAAAAACCTATAATCTGCACAAAAACTGAGAAAATTAAAAATACCTATTCCAAAGAAGTAAAATTATTGAAAAATAGCATTTTTAAAGTGAAAATTAAATAAAATATAATATTTTATTCATTCAAAATTATAAAAAGGAGTTTAACAAAATCATTTTCACCTTTTATCTTCAGAGCAACAAATTGAGAGCTTTCCGAAAAGACTTTTCAAAGCCAATAACAGAAGAACCAACCATTCAAATCATGATTCGTCAGAACCAGGTAATCCACATCACTCTACTCTTCATTTATATCCATTTCAATTATCTTTTTTGGCTTTAATTTCATTTTTTTAGGGAGAAATTATGTTTAAAAATGCACCCTCGAGGGTCTGCAGGTCATGCACACGCTACCTGCGGACCCCGATAATTTCCCTAAAAGGAAAATTATCGAGCTACTTTAGTTTTTGTGTGGAGCCCATGTAGACGTCCGCACTGTCTCTGCAAAAAAATTGTGGAGGCTCCATGAGTGTTTTAAAATTCACAAATTATCCTCTAAATGGTTAAATTTCTTCATTCCAATGGTTTCTAACCTTAAAATGTGTTCTTTTGCAGGATATTTCACCATGCTAGAGTGTAGAGAACATGAGCATGAAGATACAAACAATGAAGCCATGAATGATCATCAAACAATGCGAGTGTTAAAAAATTGTGGTTTATATAAGTTTTGGGCGATTCAGGGTATGAGAGCACAAGTAGAGCTAATGACATGGTTAGTGAACACATGGGATGTTCAAGATTAGTGCTTTATCATTGGTGACCATCAACTCACAATCGAGCTCGAGGATATTAATTTTCTCACCAGATTGTCCCGAAGAGGAGAAAATATATCCTTGTATGGAGCTAGATAGGGTGGCCTACCCATTTCTAGCTACAAACAATAGTTTTGAAATGATGTGGCAGATCCAAAGGATAATCACATAGACATAAAAACTATCTTGCGATTATATCTTAAAGTGATTGCATTCATGGTAACCAGGTTGTGTGCAAGTGGGGCACCACATAATAACTAGAGCAAAGAACGAAAAGTTAAAAAACTTTGGTTATGGTGCCATTTTTATTTCCTTTGATTTGGAGAGAATTCCACTTCTTGCCCCTCAGATTATTCCAGTGCATTGTGGGGATCCTCAGGAACTTTGAATGGTATGTTGGGTTGCATTAATGGCCCACCATTGTGGTGATGGCAGTTCAATGGTTTGATTCACTCTGGTGTACTTTATGTGCCTAAAGAATCAAGTCTTCATGATTGAAGATTTATTTTATGCAGGTATAGATTTCAGAGGTTATCTTTAGATGTCCTTGTCTCCAGGGACATAGTGGGATGAATCAGGTAAGCGAACCATTTTTATGCTTTTAAAATATAATTTTTATTTATTTATTCTCATTCAATATTGATAACAAAATTTAAATGCAGAAGTTGGTCCATGACGACTAGCTACACTCTTCCGCTTTGAAAGGTGACAAGCAGAGCCTTCAATACCACCATAGGATCAGGAAACAAAGATCCTAACTGATATGGAACACAACCTGGAGAATTTAACCATAGATATTTCCAATACAGGGACATATGACATTCCTCTCCGGCTTCCAAGACATGTTATAGGTGTACCAGGATAGTTTATGAGATTCCTGCTCAAGGTGGGGAATGTCATAGTCTACTACCATGATCATCATCACAGATAGTGGATGATCATTTTGGATTGAAATATTTTGTTTTTTTGTATCAGTATATATCAGATCATAAGGTGTTTGAACCTATGATCATGGAAGATGTAATATTTTTTGAAAAAAAACCTATCTAAGATATTATACTTTCTTTGAGGATCTTGTTCAACATGTACCGAATTTTGTTTTGGTTTACTGTTTAAATGTTGCAAATGTATATTTAAAACGTGTTTAGCTAATGCATCATCCAATGTGTTTAAATTTCTTGAAATTTTTTGATATTTGATGTAATCAAACTGTCATCCACAAGAGACGAACCTTAAAACATAATCTCAATAAAACTGGATTTTTAATTGCGTATACTCTTTTTAAATGTAATACAATGAGTTTTGAATCTAACCTAATGATCAAATGTTGAATACCAAATGAAATGGCATCAGACAATAACTCAATGACTATGCTATATTCTGCAATATTGTTCGTTGTTTTACCAAGGCTTACCCCGTGCATAGAAACTAACTCAGCAGTGGGTGAATAGATAACCCAAGTTGCAGAAGAAATATTCCATGTACTACGACATGCACCATCAGCAAAACCAATGTACGTTTGAAGGGATTTCAACATCTGCAATATCAAGAGTAATCAAGATAAGAAGTGATAGTATTAAAAGCAAACTCAAACTAGGCACACTTATCTAATATAAGGCACACAAACTAGAAAAGTAACTAATATACAAGTAGGATCTTCACACGAGAATCAAGAATAATATATCTTCAAATAAAGACCATTTATGTAGGTTTTAACCATTAACAGAAATTATCTACACATGAATATTATAACAGAAAATAAATGATATCGAGAGCATAAAACATAAAATAGATAAACACAGAGATTTTCCACTGGATCCCAAATTGGGACGACCATCTTGATTTTTCATTATATTCCTTTTAGTGTTACAACACATATATATACATGCTGAAGCATACATGAACCCTAATCCATTAACCCTAGATTAGAACTTAACCGTAGTTCCCTTGACCGGATCTACAAAAATACCAGGGGCCGAAAACCATTGTACCCCAAAACCATGTGCAAAACCATGCACAAAACCATGGGCACAGACTACCCAGCAGAAATTAAGGACCAAAAATTTTCGTTGGGGCGCTACCTCAGACCTTGACAGAGCGGTCTGCTGCCCCCCCTGTGACCCCCCCATTGCGCCTAGCGCAAAGGGGGGAGCTATCGCCCCCCCTCTTACCACCCCCCCCCGCATGTGCTTAGTCATGGAAGGAATATAACACATACCCAACATTCTCCCACTTGTTGTTTTCTTTCCACAGGGGGCCACAAGAGATCTTATTCATTGGCCCAATTCTTCAACACCCATTTTTTCTCTACACCAAGAGAACTTTTGAGTGCTCACAGACTTCGTCAATGCATCTGAAACATTCTTAAAAGTGTCCACCTTTACCAGCAACACCGTTTTAGCCTCAACCATATCTCTAACAAAGTTATATTGAACATCAATGTGCTTTGTCTTTGAATGATAAGTAGGTTTCTTAGACATGAAAATTGTACTTTGGCTATCACAGTCTATCCTTATAGCTTGCTGTACCAACCCCATACTTGAACACAATCTTTGCAACCAAAATGCTTCCTTGCTTGCATGCGTGGTTTCTATGTATTCTACCTCTGTAGTTGAAAGAGCCACTACAGACTGTCTCTTACTCATCCAACTGACTGCACCTCATAATAGGCTAAACACATACCCACTTGTAGATCTTCTTTTATCTAGATCTCCAACCTAGTCCGCATCAAAAAAACAACTAATGTCCAACATTCTTTCCAATCCTGGTCTTCCATGGTAGCACAAGCCATAATCACTAGTGCCATGTAAATATCTGAAAACCCGCTTCACTGCTGTCCAATGCTCCTTCCCTGGGTTTGAAATAAACCTGCTCAATACTCCCACTGCATGTGCAATGTCTGGTCTAGTACATACCATTACATACATCAGGCTACCCACTGTACTTGTATATGGAACACGGGACATATCCTCCTCTTCTTCTTCTGTCTTGGGACATTTTTCAGCAGATAACTTTACACCTACAGGAATAGGAACATTCATCGGTTTACTATCCTACATATTGAACGTCTGCAATATAGTCTCAACATACTTCCTCTGTTTTAACCAAAGCTTCCTCTTTGCCCGATCTCTCTTAATTTCCATGCCTAAAATATAGTTTGCAGCACCAAGATCCTTCATGTTGAATTTGGAGAACAGTTGGGTCTTCAAATCTTGGATAATTTCTTTGTCATTTCCAATCAACAACATATCATCCACATATAATACCAAATAAATAACATGGTCGCCAATTAATTTAAAATAAACACAATGATCCTCTTTTCTTCTGATGAATCCAAGTCCCCATGTATAGGTATCAAATTTTTGATACCACATCCTTGGTAACTGTTTTAACACATATAGAGACTTCTTCAACCTACATACCAGTTCTTTCTTACCCTTCACCATAAATCCTTCAGGTTTCTTCATGTAGATCTCCTCTTCTAGATCCCCATGAAGAAATGTTGTCTTCACATCCATCTGTTCTATCTCAAAATCAAATGTAGCAGCAATAGATAAAAGTAATCTAATAGAAGTAACTTTCGCAACAGGAGAAAAAATATAACCAAAATCAATTCCCGGCACCCGGGAATAACCTTTTGCTACCAACCGAGCTTTGTATTTCTCCACCTTGCCTTCTACATTCATCTTCTTTTTAAACACCCATTTTCTCCCGATGGGATTCCTTCCAGCTGACAAATCCACCAGATCCCATGCCTCATTTTTCTGCAAGGATGTCATTTCATCAACCATGGCCTCCTTCCAGAGTTTTCCACTCTCTAAATCTACTGCCTCCCTGACAGTTCTGGGATCATCATTAGTTACAGTTAAGGAAAAACCTGAACAGAAAGCATATGGACTATACCTTTCTAGTTTTCCTCTTTCCCGAACTAATCTTCTTATAGCTAGAGTTTGTGGCTCTTCCCCTTCTGAGTCTTCTTCTGTTGTAGAGTCTGATTCATACTCCTTTAGCTCAAACTCTATCTTCTCAGGTTTCTTTCGTAGGACTTCATGTGTAACAACATCTTTCACCTCTCTAAACACCACATCTCAGTTGTACACAACCTCTTTGTTTCTAGGTTCCAAATCTTGTAACCCTTTAAACCATCCTTATACCGAATAAATATGCACCTTTCATATATAATATCCAACTTTGTCCTTTACTCCTTTGGAACATGTACATATGCATCACATCCAAATACCCTTAGATGTGAAAGAGAGGGTTTCTTACCAGTCCATACCTCATGTGGAGTCCTATCCTCCAACAATGATGAAGGTGATCTATTAACCAGATAGCATGCAGTCTCTACTGCCTCTGCCCAGAATTTTTATCCTAACCCAATACCACTGAACATCCTTCTTTCCTTTTCTATCAGTGTTCTATTCATTCTTCCTGGAACTCCATTTTGCTGAGGTGTGTATGGAATAGTCTTCTACTGTGCTATACCACACTTATTACAAAACTCTTCAAATTCCTTCTTGCAGAAATCCCCACCATTATCTGTCCTCAACGCCTTTATCTTCTTCTCTGTCTGGTTTTCCACCAAAGCCTTAAATTCTTTAAATCTGTTAAATACTTCAAATTTATTCCTCAAGAAATATATCCATGTATTCCTTGAGAAGTCATCTATGAATGAAACATAGTACATAGACTTTCCCAGTGATGGAACTGACACAGGTCCAAACACATCACTGTGCACAAGTTCTACTATCTTGTTCACCCTCTTAGCACCAGAAGGAAAACTCACCCGATTATGCTTCCCATATACACAATGTTCACAGAAATCAAAATCCAGAGAGAAATTATACATACCTTCTACCATACCATTTCTATGCAGTATCCAAAGGCCCTTCTCTCCAATATGTCCAAGCCTTTGATGCCATAGCATGGTATTTTCTCTAGAGATAGCTAGGCTTTCTGCTCCACTTTCAAGAACCATAGAACTGTTACACCCATCAATAACAGTGTTACCTTGTAGCTTGTACAGAGTTCCAGTCCGAACTCCCCGCATTAATACCAGTGCTCCCCGAACCATCTTGCAGGAATCTTTCTCGAACACTGTTTTTACACCTGCATCATCCATCTTGCTTACAGAAATCAAATTTCTAGCCAATGAAGGAATATGCAGAACACTAGGAAGTGTTCTAATCCTTCCACCTTGCAGCTTCAGCTTGACCTTTCCATGTTCGACGATTCTGGCCTTCCTATCATCCCCTAGGAAGACATCACCACCATCATATTTCTCATACTCGCAGAACCACTCCCTATGGGGAGTGAAGTGAAAGGATGCACCTGATTCAATCAACCATGACTCATGATCTACATGTGTATTTTAAGAAGAAGCCAAATACACATCCCCACCTTCATCCGAGGTGGTTTTTTCCTCTGCAGAAGGAGCATCATCAGATCCCTTTCCTTTCTCATGAGCTTTAGATCTGCAGTCCTTTTTGTAGTGCCCTTCCTTTCCGCATTTCCAGCACACCTTTACAAACTTTCCAGGAGATTTAGATCTCCCTCTAGATTTAGATCTCCCACTCGAAACCTTATTCTTGTTTCTGTTCTGGGACCTTCCTCGTACAGATAAGACATCTCCATTCTGACCCTCCATATTTCTCCGTCTCATTTCCTCCGATAGCAAGGCTGAGACAATGTCATCAAAATTCAAGGTAGTTGTATTGCTACCTATTGCAATAACCAGACTGTCCCACGAGTCTGGTAGAGAACACAACAAACTGATGCACTTATCTTCATATGAGATTTTAATATCAACAGATGATAGCTGACTTACCATAGTATTGAATGCGTTCAGATGCTCTGTCACCGAGTCTCCATCCTTCATCCTCAGGTTATACAGCTTTTTCTTCATGAAAAATTTACTCACTAGAGACTTAGATTGGTACAAAGTCCCTAGCTTGTCCCATAAGGTCTTCGCCATAGCTTCCCCAGATACATTCAACAATACTGAATCTGAGACACACAATCGTATTGTGCTCTTTGCCTTCCAATCCAGCTTCTTCCATTCTTCATCTGACATTGTCACTGGTTTAGTATCTAGATCTACCACGATTCAGTTATATTTATCCACTAGCATATCCTTCATCTTGAGCTTCCACAAATCAAAACTATGACCATTAAATTTCTCGATCTCTATCTTCCCACTGCTCACCATCTTCTTTCACCGCAAGAATTGATCCCACAGATCTCCCAATGAACAGGGTCTACCTTGGGCCCGAGCAAAAAACCCTGAGCAGAAAAGGCGTCCCCTTGAAGCCGAAACAGCTCTGATACCAAATGTAGGTTTTAACCCTGAACATAAATTATCTACATATGAATCTTATAACAAAAAATAAACAATAGTGAGAGGATAAAACATAAAATAGATAAACACAAAGATTTTCCCCTGGATCCCAAATCGGGACGACCATCTTGATTTTTCATTATATTCCTTTTAGTGTTACAAAACATATATATACATGCCGAAGCATACATGAACCCTAATCCATTAACCCTGTATTAGAACATAACCGTAGTTCCCTTGACCAGATCTACAAAAATACCAGGGGCCGAAAACCAACGTACCCCAAAACCATGGGTGCGAACTACCCATCGAAAATTAAGGACCAAAAATTTTCACCGGGGCGCTGCCGCTCCCCCTATGACCCCCCCATTATGCCCAGCACAAAAGGGAGGGGCTATCTCCCCCCCTCTTAACCCCTCGCGCATGATTAGTCGTGGAAAGAATATAACACACACCCAAAAATTTCTGGGCTTATCTAAAGAGACCCCATCAAAATAACTCAATTCATAGGTCTCTTTGGCAAGCACTCCTTGAAAATGTAAGGAACATGCCAAATTGGTTTGAATTTCCCATCTCCTAGCTTATTGTTAGCTTGATCATATACTAGGACTAGGTCACCTTCTGAAAACACACGAGGTGTAACAATTTGATCATAATGATCTTTCACACGTTTCTTATGAGCTTCGACAACTAATGCAGTGGTGCATCGAGCCTCATCTAATTATGCTAAGCAAAAAAATGTTTCTCCTCTTCAGAGGTAGCTGGTAGTAACTCTATGGCTAATTGGACTAGAGTTATTTCACATTCAATGGGTAACACAACTTCTAAACCGTAAACCAGTTGAAAAGGAGTGAACCCTGTAGTAGTTTTTATTGAGGTTCGGTATGCCCATAGTGCTGAAAAAATCAAGATATGCCAACTAGATTTGTGAGTTCCAATAATTCGTTTAATCACGGTGGTTAAAACATTATTAATGGCTTTAACCTTACCTTTAGCCTACAAGTAATATGGAGTATATTTATCATGGCACAGACCAAGTTGATCAGAAATTTCAGTCATCATTATATTTCAAAAATGACTCCTATGATCTGTGATAATAGCTTGGGGTACAACGAAATAAAAAATCACATGATTTAACATGAATGTAGTTGTATTTTTTCCATCTCTCGCGAATGTAGGCATCACCTCGGCCCCTTTGGTAAAGTAATCTATAGTGAGAATAATATACCCATGCCCCTCAGCTGAGTGAGGGTTACATGTAATGAAATAAATGCACCATTTCGCAAAAGGACTGATAGTAATTATTTGGTGAAGAGGAGCTGGAGGCACACACATATTTCGATAAAAAATTTGGCAGTTGTGGAATTTCTGGATCGCAATAATACAATATTTGAATAATGATGGCCAAAAATAGCCAGAATGCAATATCTTTCAGGTTGTGGCAAACCCAGACATATGACCACCACACGCTCGAGAGTGGTAGTCATTCAAAACCTTTTCAGCCTCTTCATGATTTCTACAACATCAAAAAACAGAATCTGCACCATGACGATAAAGTGTGTCCCCAACGATATTGTATTGTTGAGATTGATAACGTATTCTCCATTGATTTGAACATGAAATATTCAGGTGAAAGGTTTGGGTTTGAAGATAAATGATGATATCTACATACCATGGATCTAATGTACTGATAAGAAATAGAGATTCATCTACAATGGGATGCTCTATCATGGTTTCCGTCTCAGTATTGGGAAAGTCACACATAAATTCTACAAACACCAGTGATTTCTTTGATTTAGATTTCTCAAATTCCAAATCAAACTCTTGAGGATAACAATCCATTTAGAGTATTTTGCCCCGAGTAATTTTTTTGTCAAAATATGCATCATTGGGTTGCAATTAGATATCACGGTTATATTTTGTAACAATATGTAATGAAAAAATATTTGGACAACTTAAACTGCTGCCAAGGCCAATTTCTCCACATGAGAATATTTAATTTTGATTGGATTCAGATTCCTACATAGATAGTAAATTACATGTTCATTGTGAGATTCATCCTCTTGAACTAGAACCATTCCAATGGTGGAATCAAAGGTTGCTAGGTATAAAAAGTAGTTCTCGTTTTAATTGGGTGGATGCAATAATGGTGCATGGGTTAACGTGTGTTTTAGAGAATCAAAATATCGATCAACAAGGTCATCCCAAATAAAAGGAACATTCTGTTTCAAAAACTGGGTAAAACCTTTTGTTATCTCAACATAGTTTGGGATAAATCAATGCAATTTTTTTTTCCCTTGAAAAATTTTCAGTTGGCGAAGTGTGGAAGAAGGAGGTACATTTATGATGGCCTCAAGCTTCAAAGGGTAGACATGAATGTGAGCTTTCAAAACAAAAAATCCCAGTAATCTTCCTGATTGCACAAAAAAAACACGTGTGGATTTAAACTACTCTTGTAATGCCTGCATCTCATAAAAATTGCTTGTAAGTGAGTAGGGTGTTCATATTTGTGTAATGAGTGAGTAGGTAAATCATCCAGATAATGTTGTACAATATGTTTGATATCATGAAAAGCATAAGACATTTCTCTCTAAAAAGTTGCACCAGCATTCATTAATCCGAAAGGTAGTTTTCAACAGGAAAATGTTCCCCAAGGACATATAAACGTTGTTTTTGGTTGATCAATAGGGAGTATGTTGATTTGATCATATCCAGAAAATCCATCCATAAATGAGAGCATTTCATTTCTAGCAGAACATAAATGATCTTGTCAATATAGGGGGTAGGATAATTGTCTTTAGGACATGCTTTATTAATATCCCTATAATCAACACATACTCGTATAGTCCCCTGTTTCTTGGTAACGAGAACTATATTGGATACCCAATCTGTTAACATAATTGGCTAAATAAATCTTGCTCATAGTAGCTTTTCAACTTCTGGTTTAATAGCAGTAGCTTTTCGCGGATGTATGTGACGTAATATTTTTCTAATAGGTTTGGCATTCGGGTATGTTTTTATTTCATGAACGACAATATTTGGATTGATTCCTAGAATCTCTTCGTAAGACTAGGGAAATATGTCTCGAAATTCTTGAAATAGGGCTTTATATGTATTAATTTCATCAATCGTACAATAAGCACCTATATGAATGTTTTCGAAAGTTCTAGGTTTAACTGATATGTCAATAGGAATAGTTCTAGAAATGTTTCCCAAATTAATCTCAAAATTTTAATTTTTAATCGATATGGGATTCTATGGTTCCTTGACATAATAAATTGTAACAAAAGATGAAAAATCATTTTCAAACCTATCAAAAGTTAGGTAAAAAATAAGATCTATGATGTAGATCATCCCAGGGTAATTCATCCATAGACAAAAATTCTCGAATACTTTCATCAGTATGAAACACTTGTTGAAAAGGATCAAAAATTGATGTCAAGGCTGAGCTTGATAGTGAAGAATATTCTTTGGTGATCAAATTAATTGGATCATAATTACTTGAAAGTGTGTTAGAAAATTACTATACTACTTCATATGCCATCTAAAAAGGACTCAAAGGCATCTGGCCATTGAAAGAATCCATTTTTGACTCTGAAGGCACTATCCAAGTGTCATTGAACAGAATAGTGTTTGATGAAATGATATTGATGTTGGAAATAGTATGCGATACATTGGGTGGAGGCATAGACAAAGTTCCCATCAAAGCAGAGTACTTTACTGAACCTACCCCAGCATCTTCATATGGGAT
This sequence comes from Pinus albicaulis, assembly GCA_034641835.2. Taxonomy (NCBI): domain Eukaryota; kingdom Viridiplantae; phylum Streptophyta; class Pinopsida; order Pinales; family Pinaceae; genus Pinus; species Pinus albicaulis. Next base: position 966,661,468 of record CM076578.1, on the reverse strand, counting down.
AGTTCATTTTCCAATATGTTGGATACTCTCTATAAAAGCTGGGTTAGATGAATAATATGACAACTGGTCGATTTTCAAAATATTTTCTTTATGAGGAAACATGATTAACCAAAAGACAGATGAAATGACAGTAGTCATGGCATAAGACCAACTTCGACCCAAAAGAAGGTTGTAATCCAGAGGGGCATCAATTACTTCCACATCTAGATTAACAATTTTTCCTTCTACTTCTATAGGTGGATCTTGGAGTATTCTAAACGGATGGAATCCTCTTCCATGAAAGACTTGAAGGATTTTCGGATATTGGTTGAGTGTCGGATAACCAAGATTTTTCCAACAATGTAATGAAATTATGCACGTGGATGCCCCCTCATCAATTATAGTACGAAAAACTTGTCTATTTTTTACTAATACTGGAATATGAAAAGCCATTTGACAAGGGATCCTTGGTGTAAAATTTTCTAAATAGAAGGCCATAAGGCTATAATACTGAGGGTCTATACCTCCAATAGCTGACATTACTTCCACATCTAGATTAACAATTTTTCCTTCTACTTCTATAGGTGGATCCTGGAGTATTCTAAACGGATGGAATCCTCTTCCATGAAAGGCTTGAAGGATTGTCGGATATTGGTTGAGTGTCGGATAACCAAGATTTTTCCAACAATGTAATGAAATTATGCACATGGATGTCCCCTCATCAATTATAGTACGAAAAACTTGTCTATTTTTTACTAATACTGGAATATGAAAAGCCATTTGACGAGGGATCCTTGGTGTAAAATTTTCTAAATAGAAGGCCATAAGGTTATAATCCTGAGGGTCTATTTCCTTTATGCTGGACATGATTGTAGTACTTCTAAGGCTGACATTGCTGAAGGGGAAATCACCAAGTCTTCAACAATGTTGTAGTTTTGAGTAGCTCTCGCATGTGGATTGAAAGCTGATTTTCGAAGTACACCTTTACCAGGCAGTTTAATTATTAAATTAGGATTAGGTTTCTTGATATGAACTGGATCAGAAACAGAAGGAGATGTAGTTGGTGTTGAATTAGGATTTTCAATCTCTTTACCAGTTACAGGATTTCTACTTCCATAGTCTTGCGATCATGTCACAACCATAACCTCAGACATCATTAAAATATCTGCCGATGAATTTGAAGAATATCCTATCATTTTTCTATCTTGAGTAGGAAAGGGATCCTTCAAGATAGTGGGTGTGGGTGAACCTTTGACGAATTTAGAGACCTTAAACCGATGCAGGCACTCTTTGGTAAAGTGATCCTCATCACAGATAAGACAATGATAACGAGGTTTTTGTTTATCATCAGATGGGTCATTATTTTTAGTTTTCTCTTTGGGAGATGAAGTTTGTTTGTCTTTATTCTTTCCTTTCTTCTTGTTACTGATTTTAGATTTAGCTATAGATGAATCTACAACATGAATCTCGGCAGAAGTTTCAAGAGAAGAATATCCTTTCGGTGAATCTGGTAAAGTTATGATAGGATAAGTAGTTTTTGAAGACTTCTTCTTACTCTTATTCATGCTAACTAAACCAATTACACCATCTATAGCATGATACCCTGAAGGAGTTTCATTTATTTGACCAGGGTGTGGTAATTCAGGAATTTTTTCGTATAAAGTACCAGGCTGTGTATATACAAGGCCTAAGTATTGATCTTGAGCAATGAATTGTTCTTCCATAACAACCCCTTCCTTAGCCACATCTTCAGTGATCTTTGGAAGCAATGATTTGATGAACCATTCTTCCAATATTTGATCTAGAATAAAGACTTTCACTAAACTTCTTTTACGTCTCCATTCATGGATGTGATCTGATATGCATGTAGATGTAGATTGTTTTAATGAGGTCAAGATTTCCGTGCCATTGTCTTATCTGACTGGAAACTGAAAGTGTGTTAAAAAATTCATTTCTAACGCGTTGAAATTGTTGAATGAGCCACGTGGTAGTTCAATATATCATTTTGCAGCTAAACCTATCAGTGTTCTATGAATGAGTCGTAATTGAATGGAATCATCAATCAAAGAGTTGGATGCACACGAGAGGTGGTAATTCATGACATGGTTTGAAGGGTCCTCTCTTGATTTACCTTCAAACTTAGGAATATCACTGGGAAAATTATTTAGAATTGGTGGCCAATACGGAAGATAATAGAGTAGATCATTTGTTAGATGTGGAAAATCAGGTAAATCCAAAGTTGCTATGAATGGAAACCAACGGTTAGGGTCCTGTTGAGTAAATTTATAACCTTGTGGAACTATACCAGTACCAAGAGGAGGATATCCAGGATATCTTGGAATAGCCTGTGCATTTGGGATTGGAATGCATCCCGGATAACCAAGATTAGTCAGACTATATTGGAGTTGAGCTGGTATCTGATACATGTACCGAGGGTATGGTTGATGCTGCTATATTGGATTTTGTGCTACAGGTCCATATTGATATTTCCCTTGATACGATTGACAAAATAACTCAGGTTGGCTTGTTATAATTGTACTTGTACCAGGTTTTCCCACATGCATCTAAACAATAGTATGAATTGTGGGTCCAGGTTGTTGTGCAGTGAATACAAGGATTTTTTGTGATACTTGAGGGGTTGTAGAAATACGAGCTGAAGAAATTCCAGGGATAGATGTGGTAGCTTGAACAAAAATTGGTGCAGCAGTTTGAGGTGGAGTCCTAGGTGTACTCAGACCAGGCTGTGGAACAAAACTAGGTGCATATACCTGTGGTATTACTTGAAGCATAGGTTGGACAGGTTGCTAGATTTGAATGTAACCAATTGGCTGACCATGGTGATTATATGGTACTTCCACGTTAGGTTGTAGATTTTTTGAGTTTGCGATGGATCCCACATCGTGGTTACTGAAGGATATGGAGGTCCCATTGAAATTTGTGTTACATAAGATGGACCATAACTAGGTTGATAATTTGGAATGTATGTTTGATAGTTGGATGGATAATTACAACTGAAAGAATGACCTCCCTTAAACAATTTATTTCCTTGGTAGAACTGTGGCCCTAAAGGAGTTTTTTTTCCTTGGAAAGATGGTTTCCCTGGCATAGGGTACTGTCCTTGAAGAGGATGTGGACCCTGAATTGAGTACTTCCCTTAAGGTTGATATTATCTTGAGGTATGTAGTAGCCTTGAGGTATGTACTATCCCTGAGGTATGTACTATCCTTGAGGTTGCTCCCCTAGGCGATAAGTTACTACTTTGAGAGTCAGGGTTAGGAATGTTTCCAGACATCATGTAAACTTGTTCCGTGTTCAAATTTTCAATATGTGATTCATTTGGACTAGGTGGTGGTATAAATTTGTTAGGAGAAGGAGATGGTCCTAAGAAAGTAACATAAAGTGACTGGTATCCCACAAGAACAAACGGAACACCATACAAATATGATTATGGTGATGCAGAAAACATGGATGACTCACCAGACATGTTTAATGAAGGTTTGTAATTACCTATTGGCATGGCGTAAAAAGGAATTCGGGGTGGCGAATAGTTTAGACCAGAATTGTGTAGAAAGTATGTTAACTGAGAATACCAAAGATATTTTTTGAAAGTGCTATAGTAAATTGATTCACTTGGCCTAAGATATAAAGATTCCTGATGTGAAGGAAGAACAACTTCTTCCTCTGTGTCAGTAACTTCTTCAATGCTAATGAGAATAGGAGGAAGGTTCTTAGTGATGTGAAACTTCACTCTAGGTGAATCAGGATGAACAGGGGTTGGAGTGATGAACTCTAAAGTAGGCTTAGACATAGCAGGTTTAGTTTCTGGTTCAGAAATTTCAGGCTCAATAGCTAATAATTCATTACTTGTGGAAGCAAGCTCAACTAGTTCAGAAATTTCAAGTTTTCTTTGAGAACTCTCTGCTATTTGAGGTTGATATACTTCATAATTGGGATGAATAATTACTGATTTTTCCTTGCGTTCAGTTGATCCAGTCCATGATGTTTGTCCTTTCTTAGATTTGATCTTTTCTAACTAGCTTGGTGTGTACTCTGGGGTTTCCCTTGCATTCTACGAGATTGTCTAGGTAACTCAGCCACGATTAAAAATTTTAACACATGAAATCGAAGAAAATTACAAAAAAATATCGTAAATTTTCTAAGGAAACAATCAAATTGATCACACAACTACAAAATCTAAGAGAGAAATCCACACAGAAATAGTAGATTCCCACGCTAAAAACAATAGTTGGTGATGAAATCCAACGTCGTAGAATTCTAATGCGGAAATGGAACTTGGAATAGTTACCCTGAAAACCTGCTTAATGAAACAGTCCAGTGCAAGTCTCTCTGCTTATTCCATCTCAAAGTAAAGGGTACCCTCTAGAAAGTCCAAGTGAGCCTAGTTGACTTCTACTCCGTGTACAGTGGGACCTTCCCTCCATCATCACGTTGGGAAAAAATCCTAAAGTTTATAGCCACTATGGTCACCAATGAGAACAAATGTACCTGGGGGAACAATCTACGATTTGATATACACGCAAGGGCAGAGTAACTAGCTCAATCCCCTTGAAGGCTACTTGGTATAATCCAAGGTTTACCAACAAGTGACCCCAGGCTCCTCGAAAATGGTCTATCTGAGTTTTACCATTTTTAATACATGTACATCTATTATCTTTCCCAATGAGATAGGTATGATTACCTCACTGGTTTGGACATGATCTCGTGCTTGACTATTTTAAGAAGAGCTTCCCAGAGCACAAATGCTACAATTGGATTTTTCCTACAGCACGATTGCCACTTGTTTGTTTGAACTGTCTTGGAATATTAATTACAACATGTTCCAAGACACTAGCCTAATCTATGTTGGTGGAAAAAAGCCCTAGAAAATGTAAAATATCTAGGTTGATTTTATTAAAGCGTTGTTTTTAATTTGGATGTTTGTTAAGACAAAATGTATGGAAGTGAAACTTCAATGATGTTTAATCACCCAACTCAAAAATACACTAAATCCATCTAAATGAAAAGTACAACTCTTTTCTTTTCAATGAATCTTATTTAAGGGAAGGATTGAGAGATTTAACAATTTTTTAAAGCATCAATTCTTTCATTCCTAAAAAAAATATTTGAAAAGAAGACAATTTCTTGAGAACCCAATTCATAAAATGATCAATTACTCATTCGAAATAAAATCCTTTATCAATCAGATCAAAAACTACAAACCATTTTCCAAAAATAAAATCATATCTAAAACTCCTAAAAACATAAAATTCAAAACGAAAAGAAGGAACTCCAATTTTGAACTCTATATAGAAAGTTTCAAGATATTTTCTCTTATTTTGTGGTCAAACCAAGAAGAATTTCTACTTATCTCAGCAGTAATGAAAGCATCCAACAAGGGTTTAGTGTGAAAATTAGGCCTTAACAAGCTAAAAGCTCTTCTAAATTTTCACATGAAAATGAAAATCAATTTTCATAAAAATAAGGTTTGCAAAGAGTTTAATTGCTCGGAAAAAAAAAACATCATACCAGTAAGCTAAGGTATATGAAGTTTTTTGATATGTAGCAGCAAGAAAGTATGGCAAAAAATCATTCATAAAATTCAAATCAGATGAAAAAATCACAAAAACACAAAATTTATTGAAAGAAATTCACACATAAGACTTTGAGAGTCAATACAAGTTGGGGAAAACACAAAGAATCTGGTAACCTGTCTCCTAAAAAGAGAATTTTTTAATTTTTCAAAAATTTTCCACAAGTCCATAGGTTCTAATGGAGAACAGAGTGGTACCGCACTATTCTGAACTAAAAACTGCAGAGGCTACTGCACTATTTTTAAATAAAAATTGCGGAGGCCAGGAAAAGTACAAAAAAAATAAAAATTCAGATTTTCTTTTGAGGGATTCTGATAAGTTATCTACCCAACGCAGTTTTAGATTAAAAAAAATTAGAAAACTCTTAAAATTCAAACTGAAAAGAAAAAGGAAAAATAAGTTCTATATCCCCAGTGGAGTCGCCATTTTGTTATGCTGATAAATCCCTCTTGCGGACAAGAGCGAACTCCCTAGTATCCTACAGATAGCTAGAAGCAAACATCCATTTGTAAATCATTTTCTCTATATTATTTTCAATTCAAAATTATTATAAACAAATAAAGAGGACATGCCCTACCTTGAAATCTGACGTTCAGTGCAGTCTTTTATCCAGTCGCTCCGAATAGGCTTCTTCAGTAAGTAGAACCTGCAATCAAATAAATACAAAAGAATTAAAATCACCTGCAACATATAATAATTAAGAACAAATAATCTAACTTAGTGATCAAGTAATGTAAGTATTGAATTATTCAAATAAGCACAAGAACAACTAAATTAAAAAAGGAGATCCATGTGTATTATCTTGAATGAAAATAATAACTTTACAACTTGATGCCTTGATGTCGTACAAGTTCTTCCCGTGGTCCTAAACAATCATTCCTCCTTCACATTGACAAGTCCTCCTCTCTTTGAACTAGCATGAATTTATGGACATGAGTGCTTGATCATTCTCATACCAATAATAACTAGTGTAGAGAGTATGATCTCTTGAGAATTTCTTCAGCAATTAACTTCTGCAAGCTAAAATCTACAAGCTACACTCTACCCTTGAGAATGAAACATGAGATCAATTTATAGGGAAATGGAGGTAGTTTCAGTTCCATGAAGAGGGGGATGGATTCCTCTCATGAAGGGATTTGAGCTCCATATACCAAGGGATAAGCTCCATGAGTGGAGGGATAAAGCTCGAACTGATCGCGCCTCTAGAAGCTTCCAGTTGGGAGAATATTTGTCTAGTTGGGCTTCTAGAACTTGCTTTTTCCTTTATTTGAATGTTTATGGGGGTTTTCAGGTTTTATAAGAAGAACGTACGGGATGTGCCACAGGCTATAGAAAAAATATCTGCAGATCCACAGGAAAGAGCTAGGAAAAGTGTGGAGTTAGAATTATTAGGGTTTTAATGATATTTTCTCCAATTCCAAGACTTGGTTTAGGAGAATTAAGGTTTTTGACCTCTAAGGGAGCATAATATAGGTAGTGATGAACCTATATAGACAGTCAAATGTCATTCTAAAAAAATAACGTGTAACATGTAGGTATGTCTATATTTGTAGATGAATTTATGATTTATGTATGTGTTATGATAGTTTATGTGTTGAGCATGGGTATGCCTCCCTCAATAATTCATGTCCAAGATATACAAGATATCATGATGTAATTTATTTCAAATTGATACAGGTCACCGTCCGCTTTAGATCCTACTCATCACATTGTAAAGCATCTCGTCCAAATACTATCATTATTTTGACTTAATGCTTTAGGGGACAGCTATTATGTGCCAATTTTGGCATCATCCCTAAGACCAGTATGAATAGGTTCTATCATCCCCTTATTCAATAAAAAAAATGTTTATCATTCCCTAATTCAGTTGCGACATGCCCTAGAGAAGTCATTCCACTAATGGCTTTAATTCATGATAGTTTCAATGTTTGAAGTATAGTTAAAATGACCCATTGACTCATCAAATCTCCTCTGAATGGGCCCGAGTGCATTGTAAAGCACTTACCCCCATGCAAGGGTGCTCTGCAAATCACTTCCTGACACTTAAGGGTGTGTTGGTCTCATGGGAGTGAAATCATCATTGTTCTGAGAATCTCCACATGTCTAGTGCTTTCTAGAAGAGCTCATAGGTGTCATACTTCAAATACATGTGTTCATCCATCAAATTGAACTTGGAAACATGTCTCATCTATTATTAGAAATCCATTCAATATCATTTATTGAGAAACTATATACAATTTTGCTATAAATTGAGCACTCATCTAAGTTCTAGGGAGGAAGAAATTTGTGTAGTGTTATGTTTTTGGATTCTCAATTCTTGGAGAGATGAAGTACTATTATGCTGCTGAGATGATGCTTTGTATGATGAGGATGGAATGAAGTTGGATCAGGTTGATGATGAACTAATCCATTGGTTGTAATCTACTCCTATTATTTCAATAAAGATATTTGTTCTTTCTTTCATATATCCACATATATTTTGAATGTATTATCAAATGTTTATGTATTCTCAAATTTAATTGGTTCAATTTGGTTAAGGTAGATATGATGTATATTTTTACGTCATTTTTTTTATTCTATCTTTGATTGCAGGTATTGATTAAGCAAGTTTTAGCTAGACCAAGAGTGACGGGAGTGAAAATAAAAGAGGAACGAGAGTGAAGGATCACAAGTAGGTGTTTATCCCTTCTATATTTTTGTCTATTTTATAGAAAATAAAATTTACCTTTCTTCTATTGTTCTGAGTGAAGGAACACCACACTCAAGGAAGAATATTTTATCTGTAGATTAGAATTCTGCATAACACCTATTGTTATATGGAATTCTAATCTATCGATAAACTAGAGCTCCCTCAGTGTGGTGTTCCTTCACTAAAAACAACAAAAGAAAGAAAATTGTTATTTTCTCTAAGAAAAATAGATAGATAGAAAGGAAATAAGCCTACTTGTGATCCTTTTCACTCTCCTTCTCCATCTTTCATTGTTTCATTTGCTCTCAATCTAACTAAATTTGCTAGATTGATTCCTACAATCAAAGACAGAGAACAACAAGCATCATACAAATATACAAATATCTACTTATCTTAACCAAATCAAACTGATTAGATCTAATAATACATATAAAATTTTCGATTTGATTCACAAGATATAAAAATACATATGAGAAAATGAACATATATATTTATTAAGAAATTAGGATGAGAATATTACAACCAATAGATCGATTCTTTTTTAACCTGCTTATTTTCCTAAGGGGCCCTGAACTAGGTTCAGAGGTTAAGGTTTAACAAAAAACCTCTATACTACTGGCCCTTTCGGCAATGACCTACTTTTGCAAGCCAAGGTATCACTCGAACTAGTATGGGAGCATGCTAGAACCAGCTTTCCGCACCCTGGGGGAGAGTAGGTAATTTAAGGCAGATCTGTGTTGAAACTTATCAAGTTCGCACAGAGTGAGTCTATCCATAAGTTATTAATAGTATAATCAACTTATAACCATAACAAAGCTATTATCACTAACAAATATAATCAATAAATTCGCATCCACGTGCGCATCAAAAAATACTATCACAAAAAATTATAATCATAGCTAACTCTTAGATCACATGTACATTTGCAGGTTAAATAAATATCACAGATGAAATTTAGTAGTAAACACGATCAATCCAGATACCATAAAGATACTTCAACTATTTTTCGCATTCATTGGTATACAAAAACCCAAATACAACCCGAAACAAAACCAGCACACACAGCCAATGGGGTCTGCACACAATAGGACTGAGGATCTCTATGCACAGAGCCAGCAGGAGTCCTTACCCAAAACTACCCAACACAGATCTCAACAGTTTGAACGTAGCATCAATATTTCTTCTTCCTTACCTCCTAGACCCATCTATCTATCTATTTATATCGTCGAAGGCCTTGTTATCCTATGGTCTACAAACTGTGGTTTGCAGACCCTAGATTTACCCTTTAACCCATTAAAAAAATGTGGTGCTTTGACCCACCCCAAAACCCCTACACAAGACCAACTATTACAAAATTATACCAAAAATGTAGCTTAGGGAGCCTCGTTCCAATAGGCCCCCAACAAAATCTTGTGACTCATCCCAAGTCACAACAGATGTGTGGTTTGCATCTTTATGTGAAGCTGCTTGATAGCATCAACTAGAGGGGGCATCACTCCTTCACTCCGTGCATCAACGATCTGTGCAATATCCACCAACTTCTGTGAATTTGGGCTTTTAGTAGTAGCCGTGGCACTTTCCAATGTCTGGCTCAGTTGTTTAGCCACGACATCCACTTCCTGAGATAGCTTGAGGGCTTCATCAACCCAAGGCTTGAGGTGGTCACTAAGAACCTTCTTTTTGTGGTGGAGCTCTTCAATGTCATCTCTAAGTGTATGGCTGGTATGCAGACATGCCAAGCATTGAGCTAGAATCAAATAGACATAGTAGCTTCAATTTGTTCAAACTCTTCCTTCTTGTGGTGCAGACATTGAGTAAAATCATGCAGGAGAGGGTTGCACTACACTTTAGACCATAGCTACATAAATATATCCAAAAAATCTACATCCTAAGAAATTTGAGCTGTAACAACGTTGGTGGCCTCTGTGTCCAGCGCGACTCGCTGGGCTCTTACCTCAGGTGGAGTTTCTCACTGCAATTTGGCCTGTAAGGCAGCAATTTGTTGTTCCATCTCCATCTTGACAGTCTGAATTTCGGCCCTAGAAGCCCTTAGTGCTACAACAAGCCCCTCAATCATGGCCTTGGGGTAGCAGAAGCCGATATATCCTCAGTTACATCTGTGCGTAGCCTACTAATTAGACATTCCAACTCGGTCTGTTGTGTGGCAGCGACGGTGCATGCAGCCTGTGATTGGGACACCTTAGCAGTTTTTTCCATGATTGTCTTCTCATGTGTATTGAGCTATTGATGAACCCGGTGTTCTTTGTGCTTGATCTCTTCAAAGAGGGATACATGGAGGATGTTCAATGGTTCATGTGGAATTCGGGACTCCACCTGAGTAGACAGAGGTCTCTTTGATGGGTTAGGTGAACGTGCCTGCGGCATTGTTTGCGGGGATTTCACATTTCAAGGGGAGGTATGTGGCTTCACCCCAACCCATTTCACAGTCCTCCCCAGCCCTTTCTCCTAGCATTTTCCCTTCACCTTCTTTTTCTCCACCTGCTTCCCCTTACTCAATGTGGACACAACCTCCTCAACTTCAATAATGACTTCTACTACTTCATCAGATTCTTTCTCCATCAAGGCCACAATTTGTGAAGTTTTGATGGGATTGGATGTAATCATTCTTGTGCAAAATATGAACTCAGGGTTGCTACTATCAGGGGGGGTAGCATGCCCAGACATGAATAGAGTACAATAGTTTCCATAAATTTCAAGGCACAAGTTGTTCAAAATACACGAAACCCTATTTTGAGCTCCCCTCCTGCTTTTATAGCCTTCGGTAGTGACCAACGGTTGGGTGAGGTTTATTTGAAACTTACCATAAATCAAATGGTAAAAATTCTTTAGAAATTTCCTCATTAATTGCTAGCCGCTTGCTCCTTTCAACAGTAAAACTTTCCTTTTACCTAGTTTTATTATTCCAATGGCTAGTTTTCACAGCTGTGTATTACCCCTATGCTACCATCACACCTCCTCGGGCTTCGAGACCTGCGTTCAACCCCTATGCTCCCAGCGCACCTCTCTGGGCCTCCAGACCTACAATTTATCACTGCGTTTACAACGGTCCTACCTACATTTTCCCCCATGACTGCACGTATTCTACCCCATACAGCTACACCAGCCATATATTCATTTGATCTGGTATGGTTTGAGCTAGCTACCATTGACATATCCTGGTACCATATCAGTGCGCAGTGTGGCTAACCGGACAACTCCTCCATCAGTAATTTCCTTTACCATGTAGGGAACTAGCCAATGCTGATGGAACTTCCCCAAGTGCTTCACAAACTGGCTATCATATAGTAGGACCATTTACCCATCCAAAAATATATTTTTCTGAATATGTAGATCATGTCATGATTTTTTCTAGGCCTTTTGAGCTTGGTGATAGAAGTTAGCAACGAATCGATCTTCCTCCAAGGCCACGATCTACGCTAAATTCTCCTCCATGATATCAAGCTCTGCCATGTTCGTAAAGGATGCGATGCGCAGGATAGGAACAATATACTCCATGGGCATATTGGCCTCCTTTCCATAAACCATCTGAAATGGTGTTTTCCTAGTAAATTTCTTACAAGTGTTTCGATAGGCCCAAAGGACCAACGGGATGCACACATCCCAATCGCCTCAATCGACATTACAAACATTGGCTAGTGTATGTTCCAAGATTTTATTAAAAGCTTCTATAACTCCATTTTCCTGTGGGTGATACAACGTGATTTTCGCATGGTGGATCTGGAATTCTTTAGTCAAGGCCTGTATTGTTTCAATAAAAAAATGCATACCTCTATCACTCATCAAGATCTTCAGACAGCCAAACCTAGTTAGAATATGTTCAAAAATGAAGTGTGCAATAGTATCTATAGTACAATCCTTCACAACTTACGCTTCAGCCCATTTGGTTACATAATCAGTCGCAATGATGATGTAGCATGTAGCTGTCTTCCTCCCTCGTGAGTTGATGGGCCCAATGAATTCTATGGCCCATTTTTCAAATGGTTGCAGGGCCATCTATGGTTGCAGGGGCATTTCATCTCTGCACGATGTTATTCCTATCCTTTGGCATGTGTCGCAGGCTTTGAAATAGTCGTGAGAGTAACTATGTTGTGTGGGCCACCGTAGCCCAACTTTCAAGATCTTCTACGCCATCGCTTTCCCTGCGTAGTGACCTCCTACTATGCCCCCATGGGCTTCTTCTGAGATGGCGTATCTTTCATGCTCCAAAACATATCTTTGCAGCACCTCATCAGCTCCAAGCTTATACAAGTGACCTGCTATGATGGTAATGTCTACTGCGTGGGTTACCAGCTCTTTCTTCTATTGTACTGAATAATTTGTAGGTACCATCCCCATAGTTAAGAAGTGAATGATGTCTCCGAAGTGCACATCAACCATCTTAATAGCAAAAAGTTGCGCATCGGGAAATCCTTCATCTAGGTTGGTCAGCTCTTCACCACTCTCGATTCGGGATAAGTGGTATGGCCCGACATTTATTTTCCCCCACTTCATGATGATCTCAAAGTAATATTCTTGAAATAGCAGTATCCGTCGGAAAATATTCTCCCACAACACAAGCTTATTCACTAGGTACCTCAAATCTAAGTGATTTTTGAACATCTTGAAGTTCCCTCCTAACAGATAATGTCGGTATTTCTGCAGGGCGTATACCATGGCCAACCTTTCGTGCTCAGTAGTCGAGTATTTGCGCTTCACACTAGAGATTTTTATACTAGAAAATACAACTGGATGGTCGATGTCTCCTTCCCTAGGCTACGTAAGGATAGCTCCCAGGGTGATCCTTGAAGAATCTACATGTACATGGAAAACCTTCGCCTAGTTATGAAATATGAGGATAGGTGCAGAGACCATCTTCTCCATGACTAACTCAAAGCTCTTCTAACACTTAGAATCCCAAAAAAATGAAACATCCTTCTTTAGAAACTTCTCCATGGGTGTTTTGATTAGTGCATACCCTTGAATGAACTTCCTGTAGTAGCCTATATATCCGAGGATAGAGCATAGTTGTTTCTTAGTTGTAGGGACTGCTACGTTGATGATAATTGTGACCTTGGCAGGGTCAACCATCAGCCCCTGTCGATAGACTATATGGCCTAGCAAGGTCCCAAAAGGTACTGTTGGAACAAGGTCTCCCACAAGCTGCAAAAATGGTCCATTTTGAATAATTTTGATTAGATTCAATCTACCGTAAAGGTTTTTGGGTGGGTCAAAGCCCTGAAAGCATTGTAATGGGTAAAAGGGTAAACCAGGGGTCCAAAAACCATGGTTTGTGGACCATAGGAATGTTTAGGCTAGATTATTATAAATAGAGGAACATTTTTGTATTGTAAGGTAGGAATGATGAGCCATAGATGTGAATTATGGTTTAAGCTATCTGTTTGGGTTTTGGGGAAAGGACTCCTATTGGCTATGTGTGCGGAGATCAAAGTCCAGCTATGTGTGGACCCCGTTGTTGTGTGCGCAGGATGGGAACGGAATTGTAAGGAGAACTAATAAATGAATGAATAAGAAAGGTTGATAGAGAACTAAATCTATGAGTACCCTTTGTGTCAATTGTTGGAAATTACAGCATTGTGTATTTTCTATATTTGAGCTGCGAAGATCTGTGTAATTGTGTTTTCTATATCTATATCTATTCTGTTCTATTATGAATTACTGTGCTACTATCGTAAAATCATATAATTATATATCTAGCGCATGTGGATGCGAATCGAGACCTAAGTGACCCTACACAGAATGAGGTAATCTAGGAATTACAGGGTCTAACACAGCCCATATTGCCTTACCTATTATTTCTCAAGGTGTGGAGACCTGGTTCCAGCACCCACCCATACTACTTCAGGTGAGACTTTGACCTGCGAAAGTGGGTCACTGCCAAAAGGGCCATTAGTATAGCGGTTTGTTGGAAAACATTGAGCTCTGAACCTGGGTCAGGACCCTTTGAGCCAACAAATGGTTCCGTTTCCGGGACCTGGAGAATATTGAGAAAGGGATCAGGTAATGAAAAGATAATATTGGAAGCTTGAAAGAAAGGAAATCGAAGACTGGTTTGAAAATCAGATCCAGGAATTTGCGCTAAAAGAAAATTGCAGCAAAAATTTAACAGCGGAAAGGTGGAAAAATAGGTACATTCTCATAGAAAGCTATGAAATATTCTTTGTGACATTTGCGATCAAGCTTCAAGAGTGGCTGGCTAGACTCGTAGAGTTCGAGAAGTGCTAGAAGGACAAGCGAGTCACCTAGTGGACCCTGGGGCTGATTCAGCAACTGGAGAGGACTGATAATACTATCACACACACGGTCGATCACTGGGTGGACAGTGTGCTAGGAGTATTTGTGATAGAATTTTTCATCGATCATTTTGTCTCATACTCTAAGGCTGAACGATGATTCTTTAAAGGGTTCTGGGGAAAATTTTTGAGGACATTACTGTTGCTGATTAAGATATTACTGTGTGAAAATAACATTTTGTGTAGTCATAACGACTGAATGACCCTAGATCTAGATGGAAGCACGACGCGCAGTGGTAAATACTATCGAACCAACCTTGATGGGGGGAGATCCACCGATAATCCTTTATAAGAACCACATGTGTAAGATGCCTCGGCTACACCGCCACCTAGGCAGCACAAAGGTGAGAACTCTCCCATACCACCAACCCCGCTGGGCAGCGATATGGATGCGCACCTGAGATTACCTACTTTCAAAGGGGTAGGGGATGAAGATACAATCTGCTTTTGGTTTGTTGCAGAATCCATATGAACTGCACAAAATGTGGCAACTGATACAATAAAGAGGGCGCAACTGTCCCTAGTGTTTGAGGATAGGGAACTGGACTAGTATATGAGATAAATTGCCCAGAATGGGGGTGCATCTATTCAAGATATCAAAGAAACTCTGAAACAATAGTTTCGAAAGCCAAATTCTTATTCTCAGCAAGTAGAAGAAGTAAAAGACTTCAAACAAGGTGCTTCTGAGTCAATATGGGAGGTCGATCAGTGGTTGAAGAGAGAAATCAGCGAAGGAGGATTCAAGTATGATGATAGGAAACACACAGAGTGGTTCATCACTATGTTTTTACCTCACCTGCACACACCAATGAGCCACCAAACCTTTGAATCAGAGGAAAAAGCTATGGAAGTTGCAATGAAAATAGAAGCTTCACCCAGAGAGGATACATCGGTAGGGGTACATAAAATTCAGGAATAGATTGGGGCTATGCATATGGAAATTCAGAACCTACGAAAGGAGCGAGGAAAGAATGGCCACCCAGATCTATGGTGCATACGATGTTGGGTATCTGGTCACACAAAGGATCAATTTCCTCTACTAGCATATTACATGCAGGTAGGAGGACCTATTCCGTTGCGCCCAAGAGTAAGTTGGGAACACATCCTATCCCAACCAAGTTCGAGTGGACCTGCGCTATGGTGTGATGACCGCCATGTAGCCAGACTGCATGATACTAACCATTAAACCCTTCTAGCTGTGTATGTCCCAGAGTTGAAGGAACAATGGTGCAGGTTTTGTCGGTCGGTAGGAACTGTCATACTTATGACTTGATGATAGATCAGGGGAACTTATATAGGGTACAATTAAACCCTACATCACCAGGACTGTCTACGCACCTGGGAGGATCCCCAGCCCGAGGTAGAGGAGGTCGGGGAGGAAGCGTAGGATGAGGAAGTGGGTAGCTAATCTATTATAACTATGGAGATATAGGACATTTTGGCAGAGAATGTCCAAATCCCACCCAGCCATCATGAAAGTATTGTAGACATCTGGACCATGTGGTGGAGGATTGCCCGATTTTAATAGCCAAAATGCAGGAAAAACATACCACTCCTATGCAGAATGTGCAAAGAGTTAAAACTGAGCTAAGAAATATAGATCCAAGTGTAAAATTCATGACGCACAGTGGGAGGATCACCCAGGGTGCAAAGGAGGAGCTTGCCTCTCGGGCAGGAGTGAACTTCAATGAATAGGGATCGCTAGCAGCCAACATGCAACTGCCAAACAAGATAGGGGAGGGGGTTGAGTCCTTCTTGTAGGCATGCATAAAGCTGCTACAAAATCCACAGGCCATAGAGAACCTCCAATAATTAATGAATTCTAGTGTAGCTCGACCTAGTTTGATTCCCGGGACCAAGGATGTACACAAACTATACAGTTATAAAAAACGTACTGGAATAGAAATGCGGTTGACTGTGTAGATTGGCGACTACTAGATGGATCAAGTTATTCTCTATCTAGGGTCAGATGTGAATGTGTTACCAAAACAAACATGGCAGCGAATTGGAGAGCCTAAATTGGAATGGTCCACCATCTAGCTGCGTATGGTGAATCAACAGAATATCATCCCTCTAGGAAGGTTGCCAAAAGTCGTGGTAGATATCGCAGGATTAAAAGTCCTAGCTGACTTCGAAGTCATAGAAATTGTGGATGATGCAAGTCCATACCCCACACTCCTAGGACTAGATTGGGCAATAGACATGGGGGTTGTCATCAATCTCAAAAAGTGCAACATGGTGTTTGAGAACAACGGTACGCATGTAATAGTACCACTAGATCTAGCAGAAGGTGCACAATATACCGAGCCAACCTACGAGGAAAAGGGAATAGATAAAATTTACAAATTGACTACGTGGGATGAAGATCAGGTTAACCCCATGGTCGTAGGAGTACTCTGCTGGGAAAAGGACAATGAGTGTTTCTTCGACTTTGATGAGGAACTAGAAAATTGGCATGGATGATTGCATGAGGTGTCAACACTGCGATGTCTTCGGACCACAAAGAATTTCCACCACATCTCTACCAAGGTAAGAGTCCTGCCCTACCATGATAATGTAGGTAATACCATGACATCGGTTGAAACCCAAATTCCCAAGGAATGCAGGCTAGGGGCACTGTTGCTAACCTTGTGCAAAGAACCTACGCATTGGTGGGGTACACAATAGAAGTCCCAGAGTAGAATAATCCTACGCTTAAGGACCCTAGCTGACAAATGGTCCTCGAGGTCAATAGACCCATGTGGATACTTACTAAAATACGACACTCAAGGGTGCGATAGGGCCCCACCTAAACAGGCTCCCCTGGTTATCAATGACCTAGGTCTGCGTTCCACTACGGAGGTAAACAAACCCACGCGCATCAGGGAGAATTGGAAAACACTTCAAATGATAGATGGAACACGGACGCTTGATGCAACCTTGCCATACAGGAACGTCCCGCCAAAGGGAGAGGTGTGTTGAGGTATAAAAGGTATCTTTTTAACACCTATTTATCCTACATTAATCATCAATCAAAGAACAACTTTTTTCTTCAAGAGTGTACTCTATTTGAGGCTAAAATTTAGGCTAAGAGCAATGTTGTGTGAGATTTAGTACAATATTCTAAATACAAGAGTAAACGAATGCTAGAAAAGAAATATAATTACAATAACATGAACTCAAGTACTCTGAAACTTAACTATTCTCTGCCAAGCATCAATCAAGGATACAATAGCAATAACTCATTCCTTTAGAAATTGATGCAACTGAAATCAAACTGGAACAAGGAAATCAATCTATGAATGATGAAGTAATAACCAATGTTCTCTACAATTGACAGTCTTGATTTAAAGAAATTAAAGAGAAATAGAATTTGAACGAATAAAACGCTGTAAACTTAATGAACTGGAAATGAACAACAAACTGTAATCGAATAACAATGTAAATAAGCAAGCTCTCTGCAATCTGAAACTAATGAATCAGAAATGAACTGCACATTGTAATTGAACAACAAATACTAACTAATGCATAAAATCTTAACTTAATGAAATCAACTAACGAACTCTGTTGAACACCAAACCCTGTCAACAAAAGACGCTATTAAGTAGCAACCTTAAATGAACAACAATCTAATGGAATAGCAAGTAGAGTTAAATATTGAACAACAAAGCTTTATGAGCGATAATAAGATGATTAGTACAGAAATTAAGATCCTTGTTGAAACCGAACAAAAATGCGATTCATTAACGCAACACAACAATACTAATAAACAATTCAACATCAACTAATTAAAACCGATCACAATTATCACACAACAATAATTAAAAGATAGAAATACAAACAGAAGAATGATTCCACCAGTGTCGAGCCCGTAGCACCAGTGAAACACTGCTAGGTTACTGAAAATATTGAAATATGGAACTGAAATGCTTCTTTGCATTAATTAAATATAAAAAGTGTTTACAGCGACTGCTCTCTGATCACGAGAGTCAATAAAGTGCAGAATTACAAGAGAAATGTTTTAATCAATGATTTCGACTCCTTCAATCTCTAAAGGCATTGCCTTATATAACAATTTTAATGGATAAGACAAGGAACAAGATAAGATTTGAACACCAATCCCTCAGGATTGAAAGATCCTGAGGGATTCACTCCTTTTCCTTCTTTAGCTAGCGTTTGGTATTCTTTGGCTGCCAATGTGTTGTTCCCTGTCTTTTCTTAGCTATGCATTCAAATTTCTTTCTTTTTGGCTCGATATGGCCTATTACTAGAGGAAAAACAGTTACTTCTACTTTAGCTTCACCTCTGGTATAGTTTTTCACCTCGTTTGATTCATGTTTTTGACAATAAAAGGCAGTTTTTAGTTACTTTTTATAACAAACATAAGTCTGTGCAAGTCTATCACAATTATATAATAAATCACCTTTCTAGAATAAAAAGAGTTATGTTTAAAGGAAATAATGAGAAAATACATGGCGAATCCATACCTTTTTCAATGCTCAACATACCCCCCTACCTACCCTTTTTCATGTCCTCATGAAAACCATAGTTTACATGAAAAGCAGTTAAAGAATACGCTAGATAGGTTTTTTCATCAAGAGGCCTAAAACCATGATTTGTAACTAAAGCTTCGAAGACATGCCTTGTCTGTCCTTCAAGTATTTCATAAATGGCTTTATAATCCATTGCAGAGTACCATGCAATGGTGCTTCGAAACCTACACCCTAGCCAGAATGGGCCTTCCCTCAAGATGATGTTGCTATAAAGAACCAAGCGGCCAATAGCTAACCCAAAATTTTTATAGTTAAATTGCTCTCTATTTTGAACATTTCGATTGGAAATCCCCCATCAGAATTTAGCTGCTATATAGGCTTGGTCTCTAATAGATAGAAAATATTCTACCCCATTCAAGAAAATTGCTTTACGGACATGCCCCAATGCTTGGATAAGACCCTCTTTTGTCATGAGGCTCTTCTACCTAGCCCATAGTTGCAATGGGTGTTTTGGTTCACTCCTAACCCACAAGTCTAACTCATTTTCTTGCCTTTGGAAAAAATTATAGGCTTTGAGCCATTTTAATTGATTAACAACAAATGAAATAAATGGTTGGAATTGAATGTCACCCACAAAAGGGCTGGGATTTATCTCAATTTCATTCTCCAATATAAGGTTATGCAAATAAAACTCACAAAGGAGATGATGTACCTTAACTGCATAGAGTTTATAGCATTTTATAAAATCCTCTACAGTGTTTAACTCTATAGAATTTCCTGCCCTAACTGCTTTAATTTTGAACTGTAAATATTTCTCTAATAAGAATAAAGCATAATTCTTGGCAGGGCATCTACAAGCTAAAACATCTGTGTATAATGAGAAAAGAGTATCCATTCGATTACGGGCTATTTTTTATTTATTCATTACCTTTTTAGCCTTCTCCTCTGCCTTTCGATACTTCTCATAGGATTCAGTCTCTGCTGCATGGATGCTCTTCATCTGCTGCTGCAACTCTTGGTATTTTCTTCTAGGGACAATGTCTTCTTCAAGTTTTTCCGTTTCCTGCCGAGCCTATTCCAAGTCCTCTTGGAGTTTGGCTATGTTAGGATCACTAAAAGTGTTTTGACTACAGGCTTGTACACTTTCATTTGAGGTTGTTGCATCTGGAACAAGTACCTGTTGTTCCATATCTTCATGATTAGGCTCAGCCTGGGTTTCCATAGTCTCTACAACTTGGGGCTTTGTTTTAGTGGCCACTTTCCTCCTTTTCGGGGCTCGTTTGGTGACTATGATTCTCATCTTTGGGGTTCATTTGGGAATTTGCTTCATTTTAAGAACCCTAAAAGTCTGCCTAATTTTCTCCACTAGCTTCTGAAGCTTCTACCGTTCCCTACGAAATTTCTCAATTTCAGTTACTTTATTTCTCCTCCTTGTTGGAATGGTTGTTCCTTTTCTGAACCCAATTTCTCAGTTGGGGTTTGCTTCTTAGCAGTCGTGCCTTCGGTTGGGCTTGCTTCCCTGTTTTATGTGTGGAGCACTTCTTCAGTATTCATATGCTCTCGGCTGCATTCTTCAGGGTTAATAACCCCAATTGGATATGTTGTTCCCTGAGAATTTTTCATTTTGGAACACTTATTCAGTGTTCACCTCTTCCTGTTCACACTTCTCAGGGGAAGTAACCCTAGCTGATTCTGTTGTTCCATTAGGGTTTCCTCTTTCTTTTTCGTCCGGTATTCCCTCAGTCGTATCTTTATTGTTAACAGCTTTCTCCTGCAATTGGTTGATATCAACATTAAGGTTCAGTGGGCTATGGGGCTGCACATATTCTCTCATGTTGGCCAAAATTTGGACCAATTGGTCCTCTTGCAAAGGTCTTTGTGATGAACTTGCAGTGGTGGTTTCGGGAGGCTCTGCTCCTCTTTCATTCTCACTGCTACGATTATCTTCTTCCTCTTCACAGGTATGGTAACTTCCTTCTTCCTCATCATAGTAGCGAATATCTTCCCCTAAACTAGTATGAGGACTTCCTTCTTCTTCCTCAATTCCCTCTTTTTCATCATTTCCTTCTCCTGCGTTGCTTTGTTCCTCACCACTGGTGTGGTGGATCATTTCTCCTTCATCCCCTTTAGTGCGGTGACTCCCTCCTTCAAGTTGTGGGGGTTATTCATCCTCCGAGCTGGGAAATTCAAAGGGCTGGCTACTACTACCCTGAAGGCCTTCTATCATCCCCCTACTTCTTTTTAACCAGGAGGATTGTCAACATTTTGATGGCTCTGCTGCAGTGCTAGCCATTCTCTTGTGTTTTGGGGCAGGTAGGGCTAATCCTCTATTAATCAAAAATTTCAGTTCTTCCCAACTGGTATGTTGTTGGGCAAGGCTATAACTTATTATCAATCTGATTAAGAAATGGTGGATTACCAACATGTCTCTGTGACGAGCTTTTCTTATACTACGGGCAACATCATGCAGTAAAGAATTTAAAAATGTAGGCATGTTTATGGCACATTTCTATTTTAACACTACTAATAGATTAAGGTGGTGAGGTCTTACCACATCTTTCCTCCCATTGCATGTTATGTAGGCTTGGATTAGTTTTTCCAATTCTGTCCATGGTTCTCCCAAAAAAACTGGTTGAGCTCCTTTCCCTTTGACAACCAATTTCTGCCTTTCATCTTGGAAAAGGTTCATGGCATCTTGAAGTTTCACGTTCTTATGGGTCCATATGGCTCCTTCCACTGGTAGACCAGACACCTCTGCAATTATTTCATCTGTTACTACTATGTGTCTACCTCTAACCATGGAGTAACTTTCCTTCAAATTCTGTAAAAACTTGATAGCTATTATTTCATGAGGTTGTTGTAGCCTTGTGAGGTATGTAATCCATCCCAATTTTTCCAGAATTTCTCGTGTAGCACTTGAAACAACTAGCACCTGCGACTCACTACAAATTAGTCGTCTTCCCATTTTACCTGCACACTGTTAATTCCTTACAAATGCATAGAAATGCAATGGAATAGCACATCACAATATTTAGTGAATATCGAAATAATACCATTAAGCCTTCACTATTACTAAGCATATATGCATTTAACCCGCATGCAGACATTAAAAGGCATCCGTGCCCCCCTGAAGGGTGATAGATCATCCTCTACCATCAAATAAGAGAGTAAAGGACTACACAAAAATCGCATATCATTTGAATAGCATACACACTTATGATACGATCACAAATGATTATATTACTGAAATCAATGCATAATATTAAATTGCGAATAGATATGGAAACATTCATACAATGATTCAAAGATAATGGAAGGGACAGCTAATGTAAAAACAAGTACTTATGCGGTCATTTCTCTCATAAACTATTATGATCGGGTTATAAATAATTTTCATGTATAATGGGTTCAAAATGAAGGGTTTAAAGGTATCCTCTCATTTGATCTTATGTAAAGCTATAAGAAAAAGTTTCATCCTTACTATTGATTTGAAAAGTGTGACTCCAATACCATCGGCAGAGCTCTGTTGCCCACAAGTGTCTATAACCTTGAAAAAGTTGATTTTTCACCCTTGGAGCCATTATCCTTTATTTATGCCTAGGGAAGTGCTTTGTAATGTCATGATGGAGGCCACTGTGCTGGCTTGGGAACCAGATGAACCGCAATGCCATTCACCAGGAAGAAGTGAAAGGTGGACAGGTCGGATTGTGATGAGACCTCCTGTTCCATGGACTTTTTATTATTTTTTCTAAGTTTCCCATTGGACCATATCCCTGGTGTGGTGGCCATAAATGGAATGCCACTTCAGTGCTTCCTTATGATCATGGTAGGATGGCTCTTGATGAGACCCCCTATCCTCCATCTACGATATCATAAAATTGTTAATAATTACATATTTTTTTTTTCTTATATATAACACTTCCCTACTTATATATAGAGGACGGCTCAACACTCCTTAAGACTAGGGATGGTGGAATAATTCTGGACATCTCAATGGAAAAAGATATGCCTTTATTCTTATTTAATAAATAAATATCAAAGAGAGATAGTTTAGGGAAGAACCATCATGATAAAAATACCCGATCATATTAATTTAAATGAGAATAGAGACAACAAATAAATATAAATGGTTGTGTCCTTTCCTTTTCCTTATCATTGCAAAACTATTTCTTAAAAATAACAATTTCTCTTGATTTTCTGATTTTAGTAATTTCTAATTTGTGTATCCTTACATAAATCGTGTGTTTTCCATCAAGAGAGTCATGAAGAATTCATAAAAATCATCAAAATGTTGTTCAAAATAAAATAAAAAATAAAAAATATATTGAAAAAGTGTAGTCTGCAAAAATGATGTTCCTTTGGAAAGGAACAACAAAAAACAGGCGGAAAAACTGTTGTTCCTTTGGAAAGGAACAACAAAAAAAAGGTGGAAAAACCGTTGTTCCTTTGAAAAGGAATAGAAAAAATGCAGCAAGAAACTGTTGTTTCTTGCAAAAGGAACAGCAAAAGGAAACACTCAAACACATTGTTTCCTGAGAGAAACCATTGTTGTTCCTTAGAAAGGAACAACTTAAGAATAAAATTTTGCACACAAAAAACAATCAAAATAAAGAAAAAACATTATGTACAAATTTCAAAATAAAGAAATAATTCAGAGAGTGGGTGTTGAGGAGGAGTTTTCTCCCTCAGCAAGAATCTGCATGGTGGAATCTTCGCGTAATTGTTGGTAAAAGGATTCCCGATTAAGCGGTTTATGGTAAAGTCGCACTCAATGAACATTTACTTTGAAGGAATGCCTAGATCCATCAATGGTGGTTAATGTGATGGTGCCATTATCATGCACCTTTTGTATCTCCTAAGGTCCAAGCCATTGTGTCTAGTGTTTCCCTAGGAAATCCTGAAACTTGGAATCATATAGAAGTGCCCAATCTCCTTCGTGGAAGATCTTCTCTTTGATGAAGGCATCATGCGATTTTTATCTCTGTTGTTGAATTAATGCAATGTGATGAAGAGAAGAGAGCCACATTTCATCGAACTCATTGATTTGTTGTAACCTTTTGACCTGGGCTTCATTTAATTCTAAACCCACCTCTTGGGCTGTTCTAAATGTCTGAATTTCAAACTCCATCGGAAAGATGGGCTCTTTTCCAAATACCAACTGATATGGTGAATACCCCATGGTACTTCTCCATGTTGTTCGATATGCCCACAAGGCTTCGGTTAATCTATAAGCCCAGTATCCTCTATGTGAGGCAACTATTTTTTTCATAATAGATTCGATCACTTTATTCGTGCTCTCTACGTGGACGTTTTCCTGTGGGTGGTACGGGGTTGTAATTTTGTGTTGAATGTAGTAATTCTATAATGTTTCAGCGAGTTTATTACCTACAAATTGTGGTCCTCCATCTGTGATTATGGGAGGCTGTATCGCACAAAGATTTGGAAAGGAATTATATTACAGAGTCCTCTATAGCATTCGAAAGTTCCTCTGCTTCAACCCATTTAGTGACATGCTCGGTTGCAACTAGGATGTATGTTCTTTGGTTCAATGGGGGGTTAATGGGACCAAAAAAATTGAGCGCCCAATGTTCAAATGGTTCAATTACTAATTTTGGGTTCAAAGTCATTTCCTCAGACTGCCCAAGGTGACCCGCCCTTTGGCATATTTCATGGACCTGCACAAATTTTTTAGCTTCTTTAAAAATTGTATGCCAATAGTAGCCTGTCTGTAAAACCTTGTGGGCAGTTCTACGATCTACAAAATTTACGCCACACGACCCATCATGGCATGCTTTCAGAATATCAAATACTTCGTCCTCTTGGACACATCTCCTATTTTTCATATCTGACCCTGTATGAAACAGGTAGCCCCAAATCCAAGAGAATCGAGTACTACGTTGTATTATCTATTTTTGTTCATTAGGCATTAGATGTTTTGGTAATTTATGTATTGCTAAATAATTTTCTCTATCAGCATACCATAGGGTTCTAATAGTAACAGTGAACAAATGTTCATCTGGGAAGTGATCTTTGACTGTTGCTGCATCTATTGGCTTTGGCATTCAAGACAAGAAATCAGCTACATGGTTCTCTTTTCCAAATCGATGTTTATTTGTGATATCGAATTCCTCCAATAAAATCAACCATCTTGTCACTCTTCCATTTGTAACAGGTTTATTTGCTAAATATTTAATGGAAGAGTGATCGGTATATAAAACTATAGGATACCCAGTTATATAATGTATAAACTTATTTACAGCATCAACTACAGCTAAAAATTCCTTCTCAGACACAGTATAATTTAATTCAGCAGGAGATAGATTTTTGCTAATATAATAGATTGCATATGGTTTCTTATCCTCTTCTTTCCCAAGCACTGCTCCAATGGTTGTTTCTGAGGCATCAGATGAAATTTGGAATGGTAAATCCCAATTTGGGCCGCTCAGCACTGATGCTGTTGATACAAGCTTTTTCAGATCCTTGAAAGCATGGTCACATTTATCTATCCAAATGAAATCAACATTGCTTTTTAGCGCATATAAAGGTGTAGCTATTTGAGAATAATGTTATATAAATATTCTATAATAACGAGAAAATTGAAGAAAGCTATGGACCTATGTTTGTGTGGTGGGTGTAGGTATTAACAAAATTATCTAAATTTTGGTTGGATCCACCTGAATTCCAGCTGCTAAAATATAATGTCCTAAGATAAGTCCTTCGGTCATCATCATATGACACTTTTCATGGCTTAAACAAAGCCTAGTGTCAATACATCTTTGCAACATCTTTTCTAAGTTTTCTAATGTTGGCTCAAAATCATCTCCGTAAGGTGTGAATTCATCCATATACACTTCGAGCCCTTCATTTATTAAGTCTGAAAAGATGCTGAGAATGGCCCTCTGAAATGTAGCAGGGGTATTGCATAGGCCAAAGGGTAAGAATCGATAGTAAAATGTCCCCTAAGGACAGGTAAAAGTGGTTTTGTCTTGGTCCTCAGGTGCAATCTGGATTTGATTGTACCCACTAAAGCCATCCAAGAAAGAAAAGAATTTTTTTCCTGCTAATGTGTCTAATACTTGGTCAATAAAGGGAAGGGGAAAGTGGTCTTTCTAGGTTGCTTTGTTCAGTTCTCGGTAATCTACGCATATTATCCACTTCCCATTCTTCTTTGGTACCACTACTAATGGGGAGACCCACTTGCTATCAGATATTGGGTAAATGAAATTAAAATCCAACAAATTTTGTAATTCATCTTCCATAATATCTTTAAGGTGAGGGTTTAGTCTTCATTGGGGTTGGCGAATGGGTATCGCATATTTTTCAGTATAGATGTGGTGCATACATAAATGGGGGTCAATTCCCTTCATATCTGGATAATCCCATGCAAAGGCTCCTTTATATTTTTGTAGTAATTGGACTGTCTTCTTTTCTTGTCAACAGTCAAATTTTTGTTAATGTTTAAAGTTTTTCTTGGTTCAATTTCTAAAATCTTACTATTGTACACAAAATTAGTGGGTATTGTTTGATCAAGAATGTCTTTTAAGGGATCTTCTTATTCTTTATTATCAAATGCTACCTTGATCATGTGACATTGTAGATGGGATCTGATTTCCGGTTTGTTAATGAAACTGTTAATGATATCATCCTCTGTTTGATCTTTAAAATCGAGGGCATCTTCTATGGTTAGTGGTGATCCCATATTTTCCATAATATATGATATAGGTTGCTTCCTTGTTTTGATTATTGATAGGCTTGGTTGGGCTGGGGGATATAAAGTTAAATTCTTGACATAGTTTCCCCTTGTTATTTTCATGTTTCCTTGTCGACAACCAATATAAGCATCGACAGTTGCTAACCAAGGTCTACCTAGGATTAGTGGGTGTCCATCTAGCACGTTATTTGGGTTGATAACCAGGAAGTAAATAGGGTACTCCCAAGAATCTACGGATACCATTACATCTTGTAGAGTACCTTCTGGTTTGACCACTGATCGGTCGGCCAATTCCAATAAGGTTGTCATTGGATCTAATGATGTAATGCCAAGTTTTTGACAAGTGGTGGTTGTTAGGATATTAATTGCAGCTCCTAAATCAACTAAGGAATTTAGAAATGATTTCCCATTGATTTTCACTGTCACTATAGGATTTCTCGGGTCCTCATATTTTATAGGTGTTTCCATTCCTAATAATAAGTTAGATAGAGTACCGACTACTTGGACAGTTGGGTTGGTTTTTTTTCTCCTCTTTGGCTTCTTTATACACAATTCCTTAATGGTTTTTGCATAAATAGGAATGTCTTGGATAGCTTGGAGGAGAGGGATTTTTATACACAAATTTTGTAATTCTCCTAGAAGATAAAAATTAGGATATTATATTGGGCGAGGTATGATTAATCATTTTGGGAATGGTGGAGAAGAGGTGGTTGCTTGTTGTGGAGTTTGATGTTGAGTTTGTTGTTGAACCACCTTCTATTTTTGCAATGTTTTTTTCTACAGGTAACAGATATTTAGTGTGAACATTTTTTTCTCCCTTTGTTTCTACAATGCACCCAGATCTCAATTGAAGGTCATTACACTCCCTCAGTTCAGTTTGTAATTCTGGTGGTTCCATTATTTGGACAGACTAAACAAGCCTATTGTTTGGGTTTGGGTTGCGTTGGGCTGGGAGTTGTGGTCTTAAATTGGTCTAGGGGTTTTGTGGAAATGTATAGGGGGCTGGAAGTTTAGGTTGAGAGAGAGGGATTGTTCTAGCTGGCTGACTTGTAGGTCTTTACCAGTTTGACTGCCAAGATTGACTCTGCGAAGTGGAGGGGACCCATTGTGTTGGATAAGCATTTTTTTGCCAAAACAGTGAGCAGAAAGGAAAATTTGGCCAATAAGTTTGGTTTGTTTGATTTTTCCATGATGATGTATGAAATGGATTTTGTGACCAATTGGAGAAAGGTAGCTGATTTTTCCACATTCCATTATATTGCTGAGCATTATATTGGGGAGGCTAAAAGGAAGAGAATGGATCCGTTGGCATACCTGATTGTAGTGGCTGCCATTGTCGGCGCTAATTAAGTAACCATACCACTTCTAATTCTTCTTATGCCTCTTTATAGACTGATTTTAACCTAGGAAGTGAGGTACATCCTTCTGTGGGGTGATATTTTATGCATATGACACAAAATTTGATTATATCCAGCGGGCACTCTTTGTGGCTGTGTTTCTTCCTGCACTTAGGACAAAATATTTCCAAGTTTTGTTCGTCTTATGATTTCTTTTGTTTGGCTTGCATAATGTTGCACTGCGTTGTTAGAGTTCCTAGAATATATTTTTTAAAATCTTCCAGCAGATTTCCAATCTCTGCATGAGTTACACCTTCACTAGAGGTCTTATTATCCCTTGTGATCATGTCACGTTTTGCTGATTTTAGCCTTGTGCTGCCTCTCGAACTCCTGATACACAAATCAATAATGTTAGCATATATTTCCTGATATATATCACCTTTTCCCATAATATTTAATGTTTCAACCCATTGATCCTTCATCCCCCTAATTAATGTAGTTTTCAGCACATTATTAGGTAAGGGTAAAGATGCATAAGGAGATCTCTTGAGGTTGTATTGAAATCGTTCCACATATTCTTCTAGAGTTTCATTGGGTTTTGCTGTCATCTGAAATATTTCATATTTTAGCTCCTAGGACCTGCAATAATCCTGATATTTCTTTAGAAACGTAGCTTTCATCTAAACCCAATCATTTATAACCCCTCCACCTAATCCCATAAACCATTGTAAAGGTGACCCTTTTAATGTGGAAGGAAATAATTTTAATTTTTGGGGATCGGTGGTATAGTCATACCTCGTGCATAAGACATCGAATTCAAACATAAATGCAGCTAGATCTTCTGATGTCAAGCCATGGAATGTAGGAATATGTTGAAGAGGAATGGCTTCCATAGGTGCATTAACTGTAGTGTCCACAATGGGATATTTCAATGTGGAAGTTTGTTGAAGTGTTTACTGGTTCTGGTTCTAGTTCTGGGCCATCTGATCAAATATATGCCAATATCATTCTGGGATATTAAGGGAATTCCTAGGTTGACTAGAAGGAATAGGAATGACCTTGAAAACACTCCCTTGATCTGGAATAAGTGTTCCCTGCTGGCCTACTATCTGAGGAGATTCAGGTCCTTCGTTTTGAATGATGTTGACAACACTTCCCTTATCTGGGCTGCTCACTGTTTGGATTACTTCAAAAGGAGATTTTTGTTCTTTTGTTTCCCCTGTTTCCCCTTCTCCTTTGCAAAATTACTAGAGTTCCCTTCTTGTGGATAAATTAGGCGAGAATTCTCAATTTCTTTGGAATCTTGCTCAATTCCCTTTGTTTGACTATGTATCTCAGCAAAGGCTACAGATGGTGACTCTATGGCTTGAAGGGAACTAGTAGGTTGTCTAGGAATAAATTTCCTAGGTCCTACTGATGGCTAAGATTCAGTTTTATTAAGGATTTTGTCAATTAAAGTTGTTCACCCAAGGGTCACCGGTCCCTTAGGTTTTTCGAGTTTAGGAGGAATTTTGTTTTTTTTAGTTTTTCTATTCATTCAAAAAAACAAGCCTTCATTCCTACCTAAATAAATAAATTTACCCAATTCTGCTGTGAAGCAGGTTGTGAGCAAGTATGTTCCTTTCTCGGTGCGTAGGTTCTTACGTTCTATCTTTAATACCCAATTCTTCACAAGCAGAAAAAAAGGTCAAATGTGCATCACTCCTTCTAAATAGCATACACTATCCCCAGCAGCAGTGCCAAAATATTTAGGTATAAAAGGTATCTTTTTAACACCTATTTATCTTACATTAATCATCAAATGGAGAATGACTTTTTGTTTCAAGAGTGTACTTTGTTTGAGGCTGCAATTTGGGCTAAGAGCAATGTTGTGTGAGATGCAATACAGTATTCTAAATACAAGAGTAAACATATGATAGAAAATAAATATAATTACAATAACATGAACTCAAGTACTCTGAAACTTAACTATTCACTCTGCAAAGCATCAATCAAGGATACAGTAGCAATAACTCATTCCTTTAGAAATTGTTGCAACTGAAATCAAACTGGAACAAGGCAATCAACCTGGGAACGAGGAAGAAATAACCAATGTTCTCTACAGTTGACAGTTTGGATTTAAAGCAATTAAAGAGAAATATAATTTGAACTAAGAAAACACTGTAAACTTAATGAACTGGAAATGAACAGAAAAATGTAGTCGAATAACAATGTAAATAAGCAAGCTCTCTGCAATCTGAAACTAATGAGTTAGAAATTAACTGCACACTAGAATTGAACAGAAAATACTAACTAATGAATCAAATATTAACTTAATGAAATCAACTAACGAACTTTGTTGAACACCAAACCCTGTCAACAACAAATGTTATTAAGTAGCAACGTTAAATGAACAGTAATCTAATGGAACAACAAATAGAGTTAAATATTGAACAACAAAGCTTTATGAGTGATAACAAGATGAATAATACAGGAATTAAGATCATTGTTGAAATGGAACAGCAATGCGATTCATTAATGCAACATAGTAATACCAATAAACAATTGAACAACAACTAATTAAAAGCCGATCACAATTATCACACAACAATAGTTAAAAGATATAAATACAAATAGAAGATTGATTCCACCAGTGTCGGGCCCGTATCACCAGTGAAACACTGTTGGGTTATTGCAGAGCTTGAAACATGGAACTGAAACACGTCTTTGTATTAATTAAACATAAAAAGTGTTTACAGCGACTGCTCTCTGATCACGAGAGTCAATAAAGTGCAGAATTACAAGAGAAATGTTTTAATCAATGATTTCGACTCCTTCAATCTCTAAAGGCATTGCCTTATATAAAAATTTTGATGGATAAGACAAGGAACAAGATAATATTTGAACAACGATCCCTTAGGATCGAAATATCCTGAGGGATTCGCTCCTTTTCATTCTTTATCTAGCGTTTGGTCTTCTTTCGCTGCCGACGTGTTGTTGCATGTCCTCTCTTAGCTATGCATTTGGATTTCTTTCTTTTTGGCTAGATATGGCCTATTACAGGAGGAAAATCAGTTACTCCTGCTTTAGCCTCGCCTCTGGTATAGTTGTTCAACTCGTTTGATTCCTGTTTTTGACAATAAAAGGCAGTTTTTACTTACTTTTTACAATAAACATAAGTCTTCGCAATTCTATCATAATTCTATAATAAATCACCTTTCTAGAATAAAAAGAGTTATGTTTAAAGGAAAGAATGAGAAAATACATGGTGAATCCATACCTTTTTCAATGCTCAACAAGGTGCTCTGATCAAGAATTTTGGTGGCCAAGTTACTAAGCTGGTACCTGAACTATGTTATGCAACACCTGGTGCCAGCCCTGATTCGGGGTACGTGAACAACACACAGGTGTCATCTAAGGTTTCCCGACTCATGGGAGATTCCTTAGGTATTGCTAATGACCATCAGCCCACCCCATGTTGATAGGAAAGGAACCTTGCAGTTATGCAAAAGCAGCGGCAGACCATCAATGCGACCATTTATGGTAAGTTGGATTCGAACGAATGATGGTAAGTTTTGCGTATGGGTTACTCTGCCATTAAATAGCTTCGTACAATGTGGAGATAGCAGGATAACTTTGCAACAGGCTATATTGTCTCTACACCATGCGCTTGTTATCTGAGGATTGTTTTATTGGGATCACTGACATTTCCTAGGACGCAGGTCTTTCTGTTGCTATGGAAGATCCTAACCTTCCGAATTTTTCAGTATCTGGCAGTTTAGCACCCGCAAAAATCATATTGAGGGGGCATGGGAATGTCAAGTTAGATCAAATGATTGGGCGATGGGCTTATGCGGAAGGAATTTCCTATGAACCATGCATGAAGAGGCACCATGGCTACGGGATAGGAGTACCCAACCATCGCACCTCGGGGATGACCATGGGACCCATCCGGACGGGCTGGGCTGATACAGCAGAGAAGTACATGGTATTATTGTGACCCCCCACTGACGGTGTCGCAATCAAGTCATGCCTAATCTTGTGCCAGGAAGGAACGCTAAGATACAGGGATATGATGTGACTGCTCCACAGCCCCAGATTACAGACCAACAGAAGCCATATTTGCTCGCTCCCTCGCACTACCCTAGTTCACGATCATGCTCAAACCGTGGAAGACATACAAATAGATTTGGCATAGCTATACCGCGAAGCGCTACAAGGACTATACACCATGGTTTTGCAAGAGATTCACCACCATGATCAGACTATGCGACAAAAATATGAAATATCTCTGGAATTTCAGGCACAGTGGGTCGCATTGGTCATAGAAGCAAAAAATATTATTCAAGAGTAGCTTATGCAGGGCATGCAATTGGTCAACGTAGCTATGTAGCTCTAGACAATGGTCCGGTACAATCCTATGCTTCAGCGTATACAGGATGACTTATGGCAGGAGGAAGCTGCTCTCGATCAGATCATAGCTCCCTTGTCCTCCAGCAGTTCTGCGCAGTACCTAGATGTCATGGACACGATTGAGAATCTTTGCCGCGCCAAGCATGTTGTTGTGCTCAACTTAGCGTTCCTAAATTGAGGTCATAAATTATCAACCAGGGTCAGTAAATTGTTGAATTGTGGTGCACTATATGTCCCTAGGTATCTGTTTCTCACTACGTTGTGTTTAGTGTTTTTATGATGTTTTTGGTTTTATGGTTTTATGTCAAGAAGGAAAATAACTAAGTGTTGGTAAAGAGAAGTGGATGGTTACACTAAAACAGAGCAAAACCTATTCTAAACTATGTGTGACACTAAAGAACAGAAAATGCAAAGCTTGATAATGACTCCTAGTAAGGAAATAAATCACAACATGAACTCAATAACTCATAGCATGAACTCATCCAATTCATTCATTAGGAATATGTTGGAATAGTTTGAGAAAAGAACAAGTTTAATACAAATGAGGTTCTCCTAAGGACACAATCATCTTAAAATATTACAAAGAATCTCATCCATGGCTAGAGGTTTATCGGAACACAATTGAAAAGAGATTATTTGTAGCACAATAATATTTCTACTCTAAATTAACTTGTAATGCTAATATTACTCCATTCTGCAGCTCAGCTTGTCACTAGTAAACGTCATCCAAAAGTTAGAGATTTTATAAAATATTTTTTGGAAAGAAAGGTTTAATTGTGAATTTGCAAAGGATTGTAGAATAATCAAGGCCTTAAACTGATATTACTAACTTCTGCCCAGATGATGATGTATTAATAGAATTTCATAACAAAATAAGTTTTGTAAATAATGAAGGTTGTGGAATATGATGTTAACAATTAATAATACTTAAATAACAATGGATAACACTGAGAATGCAATTGATCAAACTTGAAACACAGTAACACAACTAAACTACAGTGCCATTAACCTAATTTGAAATATAGTGAACAAAGTTGAACTAGAATGCCACTAATCTAACTTGAAATGCAGTGAATTAAAACTGAACTAGAGTGCCATTATCAAACTTGAAATATAGTGACAGAATTAAACTATGATGACATCTACCACCAGAGTGCTACCACTAGACTAAGGATGAAACTAATTACTGGAATGTTTCATTTCTATCTCATTCAGAATTAGTGGTATTTTGGAATAGTTTGTAGAACAAGACTGGCTGCAGCATGTTATGTAAATGAACATGAAAGCATAAAATTCAAAATAACACAACAAAGCTCTAAAACACCATAGCTATGTCCCATCTGAAATTAGTGATATTTTGGAAGATTTTATAAGATCATGACTAGATGTACAACTGATGTAATTGAGCATAAGAACGTAAAAATAACTCCTAAAATACTACAGTCACACCTCATTCGACATTAGTGATATTTTGGAAGAGTATGTAAGAACGAGACTAAGCTTTAGCATCTAATGCAAATGAATAAAAACTCAAAGTTCAGAAAGTCAATAAAATTAGGAATGAAACGAGGCTAAATTACTTATCTAAATTATATGAAAAAAGCTCCTCAGGTAGCAGGGGCCCTCTACCACTAGAGTAGCATGCAAATCTACTCAATATTGGCTCAGCTCATGCAATAAAATGATGTTTCTTTCATTAAAGGAGAAATTATTCAAAACAGAGTATTTACGGCCTTCAAAGATCTAGCAACAAAACAAAATCTAACCAATAGTTTCTCGGTCTCCTGAGTCATACTTATAATGAATTTACATAAATAATCTTTGAGAAAAATGGGGATAAGTGTCTTTCCCACTTCTAATCAAATTAAAACTCTTATTAACAGTCTTGTGCTTAACTGTGGACATCTGTAGAGTCTGTGTTTTGATAGGAAATTTCTTCCCTTCTACGTGCATAACCGCTTTGATACTTTAACTCAGACTTCATGGGGAGCAAGAGATGATGGGGAGGTGTTGTGGATTTCACCCATATGCCTTTTTCTTTGCAGTGACACTTGGAACCTACATAAACATGAGGATGGTTGCAGAACATATGACTGGCTACGGAATGCCTATATTCTGTAGCCAAATCTTAGACAAAATTACTACACCAACAAAATCATAAAAACATAGAAAGTTAGTCATTACATAAATTCTTAAAGAAATTTTAATTAATCCTATTGATCAGTTAAGCCTATAATTGATGAGGGACAAAGAAAATGAAGTAGAATGTTGTGAAAGAGAAGAACATCTTTGGGGCTCAACATACCCCCACTGCAAGGTTTTTGCATGTCCTCATGCAACTACTTCATGTACTCTGAGACCTCTGCTAGGACATTCAACCCTCTTCTTCTGCTTTGTCTGACATTCAATGTTCTTTTGGGCGTCCTTATGACTAACTTGAATCTTAAATTTTTAAGTGCCCTGATTAGCTTTTTGTTTTTTCTTCTTCAATTTTTCACTAGTCTTGTACAATTTCTCCATTTGTAGAGACAAAGTTGAATTCACATCACTTTTTAGTTTCACCTGCTCCCTCAAAATGTCATTCTCATTCTTGATATGCCTATTGAGTACTGCTAACTCATACTAATCTCTTCTTAGCACATCAATTTCAGATTTTGGTGGGCTGGGAGTTCTGTCTCTACTTTCTGAAGCTCTCCTCTCTAATGACTCAATGTAATTGTAAACAAGTTGCTGTGTTGGGTCAATTTCTGGAGTTTCTTCATCCTCAATGTTTATGATCCCTGTTTTTCTAACCTCTGTTTTCTTTAGTATTCCTCTAAGTCTGTGGCTCTATCTTGGTTGAGATGGCCCTTCACTTCTTTCTTTGGCATATCTGTTTATTATCCTTTCCTTCTTAAGTTGCTTCTTTATTTGAGCCAACTTCTCAGAAATCATCTCTTCACTATCCTCTTAAATTGATTTACTAGTTTCAACTTCAATATCTTTGGAAGTTTCTCTTCTCCTACTTCTTCTTTTAGTTTTACTTCCAGGTGGAGATTCTTTGGGTTCCTCAAAATGGTTTCTTACTAGAAATTCTTCCCAATTATCTCCCATTTTCCTCAAATGATGTTCAATTAAGATTTTGACTAACCCATGGTGATACAAAGTTGTTTCTAGAAATTGAACCCTTTTTTGAACGTTTGAGGCCATTATTTCCAGACTATGAAGTAGGAAAAAGGGAAAATTAATTTCCTCATCTAATAAATGCATCATTAACCGAATATGGTAGACATAGAGAGTACCAAATCTACCTTCACAGGCGATAAGTTTTTTCAAAATGAGTAACATGTTCCTCCACTTATTATTTAATGCCGAGCTAGGAATACCCTTTTTAAAAATGGAAACATCCATACCTGGGGTCTTAAGCATTTGCCTCCATGCTTCGTTATGGAATTCCCTATTTCTGAACCACCTTTCTCCTTGTCTAGGTAGTTTCGTTGCCTCTGCAATGAAAGCCTCTGTAACAATGAATTTAATGTCTCCTATTTCGACCTCGGCTCCATTGAAGGACCTTTCAAATGTTTTAGTCACCTCTTTGTGAAAAACACTAAATTTCTCCAAAAATTGCAACCAACCTACTTGCTGTAACATTTCTCTGATTTGTGGATATCCCTCCAAGTACTTGGTTCCAACCGGTTCAGTCCTCACTATTAGACCCATAGTTTTTCTTCCAACCTTCAGTTTACTGCTCCTCTGTTCACGGTGAAATGGCTGTTAAAGAGATATTTCTTCCCCAAAGATGTTTCCTCTGTTTTATAGAGTGGAATGGCTAAGTATTGGCTGTGGAAATGAATGATATGGAGTGGTTTTGAAACGAGTATAATGCGGTGAGGTGGTTCATATGAGTTGAAAGCTAACACGGAAGAAAATACCGCAGAGATATTTCGTTAAGAAATTCAAAATCATCATTAAATACTTCAGCCTAATGACGTGACTGATCAAATCACTTCAGTACTTTAACCGTTAAGTTTTAAATGATAATCGGGTATGGTAAGATGGAAGGGTTTTTTTGTTCAAAGTTTTTATGATATGGTCGACAGGCATGATCAACACGACTAATTAAAATAACCTTTTTGAATTATATATGACTTAACTATGCTAAAATTTTCATGATTTGTCACCATAATAATTTCATACCTTTGCCTTTCCTTTAATTTTCTTTATGGTTTTGATATGCCTTGTCCTCAATCATTGATATTTAGTTCCTCATAACTCCTTTGATTTTTCATGTTTTCTTGATATGCAGGATCAATTTTTTGCTAAATCAAATGATTACTAGATAGTTCCTTCAGGGTCTTTGGCTGTAGAATGTCTGTCTGGATGCAGAATGTCTGACTGGCTGCAGAATTTCTGATTGATTACATAATGTACATGTAGAAGTCTTAAAACATGGAATGGAATGGTTTGAAGCATGAATGGAATGATGGAATATTGTATGAAATGAATTAAAAATGGATAATGAAATATGGTGTAATGGAGTGTGAGTGAAGTGAATAATGGGATGAAATGAATCACAATTATGAAGTGGAGTGAAAAAGTGGCCTGCAACTTCTGATCTGTATTATTCAATTGCAGAAAGAAATCAATCTTAAAACTTTGAGATGGAAATGAGGTGGACCATGGAATGAAATGAATGAAGTATGGATGAATGAAATGAAATGGAGTATGGATAAATGGAGTGAAATGGATCATAAGTGGGATGTGAATCACTTATGATTTTATGATAGCTTCTTGCAGGGAAAAAAAAAACTTAAAAAGCTAAAGTGTCAGAAAGATTCTGATTTTCACTCTATCTTTTCTGTATAAACATGCTAATCAGAGATTAGTTTTCATGTTTATACTTTATTTATTTTTATTATTATTATTGTTTTTTTTTTTTTTTTAAATTATCTGACTTCAGAAAATTCAATTAAGTTGATGAAGAAGAAAAATTCTTCTTCATTAACTTCACATCACTGTTTTCCTGGAATTTCTTGACAAATTATTCTCTTGAGAGTGGCTTATGATACAGATTCAATCTATGACCATTCACAAGAAAAGTTACCTTCTCTTCATCTATTGTCCTGATTTTTATTGCTCCATTATCAAAAATTCTCATAATTTCATATGGTCCAAGCCAATGTGTTTGGAATTACCTTGAAAATCCTTGAACTTTGAATCAAACAAGAGAGCCCAGTCACCTTCTTTGAACTTCTTTTCCTTGATGTACTTTTCATGCCATCTAGTCCTTTGTTGTTGGACTATACTTGTTTTCTGAACTGCATCTTGTCTAATCTCATCCAATTCATTAATCTACTCCAATCTATGCTTTTGTGCCTCTATTAGATCAAGTCCTAGCTGGCCTGACATTTTGAAAGTTTGAATCTGAAACTCTATGGGAAACAAAAATTGCTTTCCATAAACAAGTTCATAAGGAGTATGGCCTGTTGTGCTTTTCCATGTAGTTCTATAGGCCCACAAGGCTTCAGGAAGCCTATCTGCCCAATCTCTTTTATGCAAATGAATAGTATTCGTTAGGATCCCTTCAATGACCTTATTAGTAGATTCCACTTGACCATTTTCTTGTGGATGATAGGGAGTAGATTTTTTGTGTCTAATTTTGTACCTCTCCATCATTTGTTCCACTAGCTTTGATGTAAATTGAGCTCCTTGATCTGTAACAATTTCCCTTGGGACACCAAAATGAGTAAAAATATCCTCAAAAATAAAATTAACTATAGATGCTTCAGTAGAAAAAAGTAATGGTTTGGCCTCTACCCATTTAGTAACATAATCAGTGCAAACTAATATATATTTATTTTGTCTTGATGGAGGACTAATAGGTCATACAAAATCCAAAGCCCATTTTTCAAAAGTTTCAATATGTACCTGAGGCTGCAATGGCATCTCACCTGAAGGAGAAGGTTTCCCTACCCTTTGGAAACTATCACACCTTTTGACATACTCTTTAGCATATTTAAACAGGGATGGCCAATAATATCCCAAATGAAGGATCTTATAGGTTGTCCTTTTATCAGCAAAGTTTCCACCACAAGGTTCATCATGACATGCCTTGAGAATCTTAGGCATCTCATTTTCCCGAACACATCTCCTAATGATAAATTATGGACCTGTCTTGTATAACTCATTAGCAACCCATGAATATTTTGCACTGTCATAAATGATATTTCTTTTGTCTCTTGCATTCATTATTGAAGGAAATTTCCCTAGAAACTAAATAATTAGCAATGTCAGCAAACCAAGGAGTTTGAGTAGAAATTGCAAAAAGATATTCATCAGGAAATTGATCTTCAACTCGGGTATTGTCTTGGATTTTTTGGAGTCTAGATAGGAAATCAGCTATTTTGTTTTGTTTTCCAGGCCTATCTAGAATGGCAATGCTGAATTCTTGTAAAAGAAATAACCATCTTATGGCTCTGCCATTAGTAATTGATTTGTTCATTAAATATCTAATTGCAGAGTGATCTCTGTGAACAAAAGTTTCATAGCCTGTTATATAGTGTCTGAATTTGTTTATGGCATGAAAAACAGCTAAAAACTCTTTTTCAGTTACAGTATAGTTTAACTCTCAACGAGTCAATTTTTTACTGGTATAGTAGATGGCATAAGGAATCTAGTCTTTTTGTCCCAATACTGCTCCTAGAGCTGTATCTGAGGCATCAGTTGATATATGAAAAGGTAGCTTCCAATTAGGTCCCCTTAAAATAGGTGCTTCAGAGATTTTTGTTTTTAGGGTCTCAAAGGGTAACTGGCAATCAAGATTCCACTTGAATTCACAGTGTTTGGTAAGTAATTTGAAAAGTGGAGATGCTATCTTGGTGAAATTTTCTATAAACCTTTGATAATATCCTGTAAATCCTAGAAAACTCCTAACATCTTTTGACAACTTGGAATAGATAAGTTAGAGATGACTTCAACTTTTTGACTCATCAACTCTAATCCCATCCCCTAATATGTGATGCCCCAAAACAATTCCTTCAGTAAACATCATAAAACACTTTTCATGACTTGGTGAAATATTTGCTTCTTTACATCTCTTTAAGACTTTTTCCAAGTTTGCTAAAGCTTCTTCAAATGTGTTTCCATAAACTGTGAAATCATCCATATATACCTCTACACAATCATGTATTAGATCTGAAAAAATTCCTAGTACTTCCCTTTGAAATGTTGCGGGTGCATTGCATAGTCCAAATGGAAATACTCGGTAAGCATAGGTACCCCAAGGACAGGTAAATGTGGTTTTATATTGATCTTCCAGTGCTACTTGGATTTGATTATAAC
The DNA here is from genome assembly GCA_034641835.2 of Pinus albicaulis. Lineage (NCBI taxonomy): Eukaryota > Viridiplantae > Streptophyta > Pinopsida > Pinales > Pinaceae > Pinus > Pinus albicaulis. The sequence goes on along the minus strand of CM076578.1, from coordinate 966,621,666 downwards.
CACTAAACCCATCTAGGAATGAGAAGTACTTTTTTCCAGCTAATGTATCTAACACCTGATCTATGAAAGGTAAGAGAAAATGATCTTTAAGAGTAGCTTTGTTTAATTCTTGGTAGTCAATACATACCCTCCATTTACCATTTTTATTTGGTAAAATTACCAAAGGAGAAACCCACTGACTATCTAAAATGGGATAGATGAAGTTAACATTTAATAATTTCTGCAATTCTTCCTTAACAATCTCCCTAAGATTTGGATTCATCCTTCTCTGAGGTTGTCTGATTGGTTTACAATTTTCCTCTATGTAGATGTGATGAGTGCAAGTCTTGGGGCTTATCCCTTTCATATCAATGTACTCCCATGCATATGTAGAAGAATGCCTCTATAATATCTTGACTAGCTCTTCTTGTTGAGATTTCTCTAGGTTCTTGTTTATGTTTAAAGTTTTTCCTAGAAATATCTCAATTGTAGAGCTGCCAAATTTATCCATGAAATAGAGAGACATCTGCCTTGATGACAAAAAATCAATGTTGGATTCTTCTTGAAATTTTTCATGCTTATATTCTGAAGAGGGTTCATATTTTTCCAAGGTATTCAGAATCTGGCTATCTTCACTAATTTCTGAATTTGTGAAGAGAGGTTGTAAGTCTTCTTCATCCTCTATCCATTAAGTATCATCTAATTCTGTAATTGTTCTTGCTAGAGGATACAAGGTAAATTTCCTGGTTGAACTACCATCAGATATGTACATATCACCGGATCTATAGCTAATGAAAGCATCAGATGTAGCTAACCAAGGTCTTCCTAATATAATAGGATGTCCTCCTAGATTATTCTTAGGAGTTAGGATCATAAAATCCACAGGATAATCCCAAGAGTCTAGGGACACTGGAATGTCTTCTATTACCCCATCAGGTTTAATCACAGTTCTATCTGCTAATTGTAATAATGTGGGTGTAACAAGAAGATTAGGAAGTTTCAGTTTATCCATGATTTGTCTACTCATAATATTGATTGTTGCTCCTAAATCAATGAGTGTGTTTTGGATTTCAATTCCATTGATGTGAATTTTGAAAACTGGATTTCCTGGGTCTAGATACTTTGGAATAGCAATCTTACCCATCATTATATCTGCTATTTTTCCTGCCAATTGAATTTTCTTTATCTCTCTTATTCTTTTTATTGTTTTCTTCATGCTCAACTCCTTTATTGTCTTTGCTAAGATTGGAATTTCCTTGATGGCTTGCAATAATGGGATCTTAATACAAATATTTTTCACCTCATCTAGGAAATCATAATTAGGCACCATAATTTGTTTTTATACACCCCTATCAATTTGTAATCTTTCTAGAAAGGGAGGTGTAGAAGTGGATATTGATGGCTGCTATAATATATGAGTTGAAATTATTGGTTCTTTTTGTTTTTATTTTTCAATGTTTGGGTCTAGGAAAGTTTCCTTCTCTTCAAGACTTTTATTTACCCGTAGAGAATCTTCCTCAGAATTTTCTTTCTCTTGTATGATTACAGAAGTTTTCCTCTTTTCAAGTATCCTTCCAGACCTAAGTTGAACATCACTAAGGTCTAAAGGAGTGATCAAATAATTTGGAAACTGTTGGCCTTCTATCATGTATGTGTTTTGAGGATTTTTATTGTTGGGGTTTGGTATGGGTTGGGCAGGCAACTGATTTGTTTTATGAGGAAATGGTAATGGAAGTGGTTGATTTTGATGTTGTGGATTTTGAGGATTTTGTTGAAAGTTTTGTTGAGGAGGGAAATGTGGATATGGTGGATAGGATGGTGGATATTGATAATACTGAGAGTATCTTCCATAGGGATTTTGTGCTCCTTGCGCCCAAGTTTGTGATTTATTTTGAAATTGGGGCCAAGGTTGCTGCCAAGAATTCAATTTGGTGGCGGTTGATTGTACATGTGATCATGGAATCCTTGTGTTTGAGGTCCTTGCCAAGGCCTTCTAGAGACAAAATTGAGAGATTCTATGGAACTTGAAGGAGTATCTTCTTGAAATACAGCTTTAAGACTAGGAAGTGAAGGACAACTCTTGGTCTCATGTTCTTTTGAAAAAATTACACAAGTCTCCACAACTTTGGCATCCAAAGGGCACTCTCTCAAAGCATGTTTCTTTCTACATTTGGGACAAAATATTGCTAAGGCATCAGATTCAGCTTTTTGCTTGTTTTGTAACTTAAGGGTGTTTATTTTTTCACTAAGACTCCCCAAGATATCAGATTTGAACTCATCAAGCATATGTCCTATTTCTGCCCTACTTACTGTCCCAGAAGCAGACTTACTTGCCCTTGCAAGAGCAGGGTCTCTTGGTCCTTTTACAGTTTTAGATTTCCCTCTTGAAAGGTTGATACATAATTCAGCTATTTTAGGTAATGTAAGCTGAGATATATCCCATTTTCACATCATGTTAAGGATATCTAACCATTCATCCCTAATTTTCTTCAACAAAAGAGCTTTCAAAGTGTCTTGGTCTAAGTTTTCCATTTTTTCTCTTTTGATGTTGTAGTGAAATCTCTCCAATGAATCTTCCAAATTTTCATCTTTTTTTGTAGCATTTTAAACACTTCCTCCTTATGGTTGGCTGGCATATAGTAGTCCAAATACCTTTCTATAAATACTTGTTTCATGTCTTCCCATGTCCTAATAGAACTGTTGATCAAACTCATAAACCACTTCAATGTTGCTCCTTTCAATGTTGAAGGAAATAATTTAATTTTTTGAGCATCTTGTAAATAGTCATAGGTTCTACAGAGGACTTCAAATTCAAATAGGAAGGTTTCATGATCTTCAGTTTTCAATCCATAAAAGTTTGGAAGGATAGAGGGTGAAATGTTTTTCATAGTTTTATTGGTTTCTTCATCTACTATAGGAAACCCAAAAGAGCTTCCCATTTCTCTTCTACCTCTTCCTATGCCTCCTTCTCCTTCTGCGCCTCTACCTCTACCCCCTCCAAATAGTGTGTGTTATCCATTAAAAAATCCTCCTCCCCCTTCTTCTGGCATAGTTGATTCTTCTGTAGAAGTTGAAAAGTTTATGTCCCTAGCAGGGGTTCCTGAATCTCCTTCTAACACAGGTTCAGTGGGTAAAGTGGAAGGTATTTCTAATGGAATATCTAATATTAAGTTCTTTGGATGTCTAGGATCAGTAAAGGATGGAATGTGGGTTTGAGTTGGAGGCGTGCTGGCTCTAGGTCTTGGTGAAACAAGTGGTGTTCTAGGAATCAAGCTTCTGCTTCTTATGAATCTACCCCTTGAGTCTCTTTCTCTATGCATATCATTGTTTTTGGGTGGTAAGAAACAAGGCTACCTAGTTACACTTCCTTGGAAACGGTGCCAAAATTTTGTGCTCAACTTAGCGTTCCTAAATTGAGGTCATAAATTATCAACCAGGGTCAGTAAACTGCTGAAGTGTGGTGCACTATATGTGCCTAGGTATCTGTTTCTCACTACATTGTGTTTAGTGTTTTTATGATGCTTTTGGTTTTATGGTTTTATGTCAAGAAGGAAAAGAACTAAGTGTTGGTAAAGAGAATTGGATGGTTACACTAAAACAAAGCAAAACCTACTCTAAACTATGCATGACACTAAATAACAGAAAATGAAAAGCTTGATAATGACTCCTAGTAAGGAAACAAATCACAACATGAACTCAATAACTCATAGCATGAACTCATCCAATTCATTCATTAGGAATATGTTGGAATAGTTTGAGAAAATAACAAGTTTAATACAAATGAGGTTCTCCTAAGGACACAATCATCTTAAAATATTACAAAGAATCTCATCCATGCCTAGAGGTTTATTGGAACACAATTGAAAAGAGATTATTTGTCGCACAATAATATTTCTACTCTAAATTAACTTGTAATGCTAAGATTACTCCATTCTGCAGCTTAGCTTGTCACTAGTAAACCTCATCCAAAATTTAGATATTTTCTAAAATAGTTTTTGGAATGAAAGGTTTAATTGTGAATTTGCAAAGGATTGTAGAATAATCAAGGCCTTAAACTGATATTACTAACTCCTGTCCAGATGATGATGTATTAATAGAATTTCATAACAAAATAAGTTTTGTAAATAATGAAGGTTGTGGAATCTGATGTTAAAAATTAATACTACTTAAAGAACAATGGATAACACTGAGAATGCAATTGATCAAACTTGAAACACAGTAACCACAACTAAACTATAGTGCCATTAACCTAATTTGAAATATAGTGAACAAAGTTGAACTAGAATGCCACTAATCTAACTTGAAATGCAGTGAATTAAAACTGAACTAGAGTACCATTATCAAAATTGAAATATAGTGACAGAATTAAACTAAGATGACATCTACCTCCGGAGTGCTACCACTAGAATAAGGATGCAACTAATTACTGGAATGGTTTAGCTCTATCTCATTCAGAATTAGTGGTATTTTGGAATAGTTTGTAGAACAATACTGGCTGCAACATGTTATGTAAATGAACATGAATGCATAAAATTCAACAGAACACAACAAAGCTCTAAAACACCACAGCTATGTCCCATCCGAAATTAGTGATATTTTGGAAGAGTTTATAAGATCATGACTAGCTGTACAATTGATGTAATTGAGCATAAGAATGTAAAACTAACTCCTAAAATACTACAGTCACACCTCATTCGACATTAGTGATATTTTGGAGGAGTACATAAGAATGAGACTAAGCTGTAGCATCTAATGCAAATGACTAAAAGCTCAAAGTTCGGAAAGTCAATTAAACTAGGAATGAAACGAGGCTAAATTACTTATATAAATTATATGAACAAAGCTCCTCAGGTAGCAGGGGCCCTCTACCACCGGAGTAGCATGCAAAACTACTCAAGATTGACTCAGCTCGTGCAATAAAATGATGTTTCTTTAATTAAAGGAGAAATTCTTCAAAACAGAGTATTTACGGCCTTCAAAGATCTAGCAACAAAAAAAAATCTAACCAACAGTTTCTCGGTCTCCCGAGCCATACTTATAATGAAGTTACATAACTACTCTTTGAGAAAAATGGGGATAATTTTCTTTCCCACTTCTAATCAAATTAAAAATCTTATTAACAGTCTTGTGCTTAACTGCGGACATCTGTAGAGTCTATGTTTTGATAGGAAACTGCTTCCCTTCTACGTGCATAACCGCTTTGATACTTTAACTCAGACTTCGTGGGGAGCAAGAGATGATGGGGAGGTGTTTTGGATTTCACCCATATGGATTTTTCTTCGAAGTGACACCTAGAACCTACATAATCATGAGGATGGTTGCAGAATAGACGAATGGCTACAGAATGTCTGTATTCTGTAGCCGAGTCTTAGTCAAAATTACTACGCCAAAAAAATCATAAAAACATAGCAAGTTAGTCATTATATAAATTTTTAAAGTAATTTTAATTAATCCTATTGATCAGTTAAGCCTGTAATTGATGATGGACAAATAAAATGAAGTAGAATGTGGTGAAAGAGAAGAACATCTTTGGGGCTCAACACATATCGTAAGGAAATGGTTGAGACCATGGGGCGAAACAACCCTCCAAATCTCCCAGGATGCTCATACCACTATTGCGTCCTCCACTAGATGATAGAACAGGTTACCACAACTCCAGACGACCCTACCTCCCTCACCCTTGTCAACATTGCATAGCAAGCTACTGTCTAGAGTCAGGAAGTGCTCCCTTCACTTTCCCATGCTCTTGATACCTTGCGTGCACAGATCGAGGCCGCGCCACCACAGTGACTCGGGATGAGTCACAAAATTATGTTGGGGGATTATTGGAATAAGGTGTCCCACAAGCTGCGAAACTGGTCCATTTTGAATACTTTTGATTATATTTAATCTAGCATAGGGGTTATGGGGTGGGTCAAAGCCTCAAAAGCGTTGTAATGGGTAAAAGGGTAAACCAGGGGTTTGAAAACCACGTTTTGTGGACCATAGGAATGTATGGGCTAGATTATTATAAATAGAGGAACATTTTTGTATTGTAAGGTAGGAATGATGAGCCATTGATGCGAATTTTGGTTTAAGCTATCTGTTTGGGTTTTGGAAAAAGGACTCCTCCTAGCTGTCTGCGCAGAGATCCAAGTCCAGCTGTGTGCAGACCCTACTACTGTATGCACAAGCTGGGAAGGGAATTGTAAGGAGAACTGATAAATGAATGAATAAGAAAGGTTGATAGAGAACTGAATCTATGAGTACTCTTTGTGTGAATTGTTGGTAATTACTGCATTGTGTATTTTCTTTATTTGAGCTACGAAGATCTGTGCAAGTGTGTTTTCAGTATCTAGATATGTTCTGTTCTATTATGCAATACTCTGCTACTGTCGTAAAAGCATATAATTATAGATCTAGTGCATGTGGATGCGAATCGAGACCGAAGTGACCCTACGGAGAACGAGGTAATTTAGGAATTATAGGGTCTAACACAGCCCTGATTGCCTTACCTATCCTTTCTCAAGGTGAGGAAACCTGGTTTCAACACCCACCCATACTACTTCGGGTGAGACTTTGACTTGTGAAAGTGGGTCAGTGATGAAAGGGCCAGTAGTATAGGAGTTTTTTGGCAAACCTTGAGCTCTGAACCTGGGTCAGGACCCCTCGAGCCAACAAGTAAACAAAATATGCACTTCTTAATATTGAGGGAAATATGATGCTTCCTACAAGCATCTAATATCATGCACAAGTTCGAGATGTTAGTCTTTACCAAACCAAATACTGTCCAATCATCAAAATACACCTCCAATAACTTATGGATGAACTCCTTGAATACTGCAACCACCACCTGAGAAAATATGGCAGGGTCATTCTTGAGCCCAAATTGCATGATAGTGTACTGGAAGGATCCCCATTCAGTCGAAAATGTAGTTTTTCTACGATATTCAAGTGCGATCTCGATATCATGGTAGCCTGAGAACCCGTCAGTGAATGAGTACGCTTATTTCCCTCCCACGTTATCCAGAATTTCATCAGAAAATGGCATAGGGAAGGGATCGTGAATGCATGCATCATTTAGTTTGCATAGGTCAAAAAAGATTCTTATTTCTCCTTTGGTATTTTTCTCCTGGACCACCATAGGGCTTACCCAATTGGACTGTTCTACTGGTTCAACGATACCTGCAGCTATAATTTTGTCAAGTTCTTCCATGAATTTATGCTTATACTTGGGGTTCAATCGATAAGGACGTTGCTTAATAGGGTGCACATATGGTTTTAAAGTGATGCGCATGACCTCTAGGTCCCCTGTAATCCCTTTGAGGTCAGATAATTTCAAAGGAAATAGGTCCTGGTATTCTGTGAGGAGTTCTGTGATGTTCCCAACAATATCATCATCCCAGTAATCCCCAAGTTTAGCTAGCTTAGGTTGCTCCTCTATTCCAATGTTGACTTCTGTTAGCTTAAGAGGCTTAGTCACATCAACAGTCTATAATGGGGGTCCTACAGTTGTACGTTCTCCCTCTGATTTCGGGATAGTGATCTTTCGCGGGTCTTCATCACATTCCTCCCTTGATAGATTGCGGAAGTTGACAATATCCTGCATATGTGTATCGCAGGCTATTGCCTCATACTCCATACGAGGGTGTGATTCATCAAATACCCAGGCATAAATGTCCTATAAAGCCTCATCAAATGCCTCAGTTCAACCTATCAACCTGAATGTCCCCACAAAATCATCCTACATGGTCCCCCATTGGCAGGTGCACTGGTGTAGCTCTACATCCAAATACCATGTAGTGGGAATTGGCCCTAAGCCATGGATAAATAGGTGGACCCATTCTTCCATGGTCCTTTCACCCCATGCCTCCATCCATGTGGTCAGGTGCCTAAGCGGATCTCCTTGATGAAGGAAATTATCCATACGTAGGTGAATCAGGCGTTTGAACTGTAGAATCATCATTTCATAGCATTCCTCCCAATCCTGGAATGTCATCTTATGAGTTTCCCACCACCATGTAGGGGTTGCATGCAGGCCAGGTTAAGTGCCCACATTCTTCACTCCCTTGGAACTTCATATTCGAATATTCACAAAAAATATTTAATACTACTAGAACCATCAAAGTATGGTAGTTCTCTTACCTTTAAGGAGATACACTGGAAGCTCTTCATGATCCTAAGCCATCACAATGCAGATATGTCATGTAACCAATTCTACCAGTTTTCTATCTTCCCATTGGAGTCAGAAAAGCATTCACTATCTTTCTCCCATAAAAGCACACCTTTAGTTGTAGGATTAATCTAATATGTGTCCCGGGCGATGAGTTTATAAATATGATCTATGTCATCTCCTTTGCACACTGGTTCTATATACCGCTCTCGTTTCGCAGGGTCTAGAGGGACTATCACTCTTGTACCCTGATTCTCAAAAACCATGCTCCTTTTCTTTAAGTTGATAATACCTCCCATGTCTATCACCCAATATAGTCCTAGGAGTGCAAGATAAGGGTTCGCATCTTCCACAATCTGAATTACTTCAACGTCTATGCATACCTTAACTCCTGTGATATCTACCATAAATTTTGATAGCCTCCCCAATGCTATGATATTTTGTTGGTTAGCCATGCGCAGTTGTATAGTAGACCATTCCAGCGTAGTTTCTCCCATCCTTTTGTATGTACACTTTGGTAGGACGTTTGCATCAGATGACAGATCCAAAATCACCTAATCCATTTCATAGTCACCGATCTACACTGTTAGCCGTATTTCACGCCCAGTGTGCTTCTTTGCTTGTACATCTTGTGAACATCTCTAACCTCTGTAGGAGGGTCAGTTATCTTTGCGTAGCTATCTATCTATGTTTGAATATCTTCTATTTCCTTCTGGTTGCGTAGCAGCTTCATACATGCTTATAGGAATGGTTTAACTTTGTCGTCCACTCTTAGGTTTGCTGGAGCCTTGGAGGTAGATGCCTCATCCTTTGAAAATTCCTTGTGGGCTGCAATAAATGTTTCTTTCTCCTTCTGTAGGTCGAATATTTCTTGTTTGATAGCAGCTTTCTAGATAAGGGGTTCAACCGCATCTTTCTCCTCAGCTCCTCTAGCAGCGATGCCGCTATGCGTTATGACATTAATACTTGGTCCCTCATCACACGATTCCACCTTATCCCTCTGCACATTATACGTTGGTGTATGTTGTTTTTCGTGCATGTTTGGTATAAGTACTGGGAAATATTCAATCACGTGGTCCAATTGTCTACAATATCGACAAGATTGTCATGCAGGGTTCAGACAGTCCCTTGCAAAGTGCCCTATTTATCCACAGTTGTAACAGATCAGTTGCCCTCTTCTCCAACCTATGCCTCCACCCCTTCCCCCTCCCTTGCCTCTTGCTGGGTAGCCTCCTCTGCCTGAGGGAGAGTGTGGTGAAGAAGGGTCAACCTGTACCCTTTACAGGTTTCCCCGGTCTATCATTAATTCATAGGTATGACAGTTATGTTCTTCATGTCCCACATATGAGCAAAATCAACACCATTATTGCTTCAATTATGGAACATATGCACCGAGACGGGGGAAGTGGTTGGTATTATGTAGTGCAGCTACGCGATAGTAAATGCACCATAACGTCAGACCACTTGGCCCTGCAGCCTCTTTAGGATGTAATGGGCTGGGCCCCCCAGCCTGCATGTAGTCCACCAGCAGAGGACACTAGTCCTTGGTGTGGCCGGATACCCTACATCTTATGCACCATATGTCTAGGCTAGCTTCCTTTCCTCGCTCTTTTCGCAGATTCTCAATTTCGATGTGCGTTGTCTCCATCTATCCTTGGATTTTCTGCACCCCAAACTAGGCATTATCCCTTGGCACAACTTCTAGATTCATGGCAATCTCGAAGGCTTTCTCTTGCGTCTCAATCACCTGCTGACCATAGGTCCATGTAGGTAAGGGAGCAGCATAGCGATAAACCATTCCTTGTGTTTCCTATCATCATAATGAAATTCTGCATCTCTGATAACCTTCTTTAATCGTTGATCAAACCTCCCATACAAACTCACTGGGTCCCTGTCTAAATTCTTTTAGGTTAGTGACTAGCTGCAAGTAGGACTTAGGCTTCTGGAATTGTTGTTCTAAATATTTCTTAATCTCTTGAATAGATGGATCCGCATGTTGGCCTATGTACCCCATATACCAGTCCAAGGCCCTTCCTTCAAAGGTGATGGATATATGCACTCTTTTTATAGCATCGGTAGCCACATTCTGCACAGTCCATACCAATTCTGCTACAAACTAAAATTGGTCCATATCTTCATCTCCTACAACCTTGAAGGTGCATAGCTTCATGTCTGTGGCCATATCTTCTTCTAGTGGTGGCGGAGGTGTGGGGGAGTTCTTACCCTTATGCTGACTTGAAGGCGGTGTGGCTAGCAAACTATTTCCTTCGTGCATAGCCAATTCTCTTAGTGGACTATATAGGGATCTATCCCCTTCTTGGTTGGTTCTATATTACTTCTCACTTTGTGTTTTACTCTTGATTTGATTAGAGGTCATTCATTCGGTGTGGTTGCATAGAATTCCCTTTTCGCACAGTAATATTTTAATTAACGATGGCAATTGTTTGGTCAATTTAGTGTGTCCTAAATTGCTACATTAATTTATCAATCCGGGATTCGTAACCTGATGAAGTGTGGCGCACTATATGTGCAAGATAACCTATTTCTTACCTTTTTGTCGTTTTTGGTTTTCTAATGTGAGATGGGAATTCTAAAATAAAAACAAGTATGGTTATGATTGTTCAAGGCAATGATATCCTTTATAATGATTTACCAAACTTCAAACTTCAAAAGGATTTTGAAACATACAATGACAAAATTAAAAGGAAATGAAAATGTGTCACTATTCTAATTAAACAAATAATGAACTATTGATCATGAAAACCATTATCCTTGCTGCTGTCCAAATACAAAAGAAACTATACTTAAAGAAATCCAAGAATTGCAACAAAGTAAATCTAAATCAAATTACATCAACTTATATTCTGATCCCTCACCATTAGTCCGGCTATGGCTTTCAGAGGTAACCATAAACAACTTGAGCAATCTGATATCTAATTTGCAGAAAAAAGAAACTAATATCAAACTACACACCTCAACCTTTAATCTCACCATTAGTCAGGTATGGTTTCGGAGGTAACTAAGAATTACATGAGCAATTTTAATATATCTAACTTATGAAAGTAAACTAATATCAAACTACACACTCATACTTCAATCCTCACCATTAGTCTAGCTATGGTTTAGGAGGAAATAGCGAAAATGACGCAGGCAATTAATATATCTAACTTGCCAGAAAGTAAACTAGTAGCAAACTACACACTCATACTTCAATCCCTCACCGGCTGGTCAAACTCTATGGTTTTCGGAGAATGGCGAAAATGACATGAGAAATTTAATATATCTAAATCTAACTACGAAGAAAATGTGCAAGGCGAAATAAACAAAGCCAAATCTTGGAATTAAACAAAAACTAAGAAAAATAAATTAACTGGCAGAAAATATTGATTCCATGTCATTAGTCATTATAAAAAGATGTGCAAATGCCCGGGGTGCCTATTGTAATCTGAAACAAGAACACTGATCAGTTAACAAAAACATAGAACATAAAAGATTATGGACGGAAGTAAAATGTAAAGCATGAAAGATTATGAACAGAGATGAAACATAAATACCATGAAAGATGCAATGTATAAACACGTGAATGACTTATGGCACAATGAACTTAAAGAAATAAAACAAGAAACTATACAGTAATTCACAAAACCTCAGCGTGTGCAGGGGCCCTCTGCACAAACCTCGGGCAACAGCCTTCAAATACGAATTACGTTTGGAAACAGAGTCTTCTTATATATTAAAATGCAGTCATAATAGAGAAATGATATTACAACATAGTGGCAACGCAACTAAATTACAGAGCTATATGGAGGCTAACTATTATGCGTATGAAAACGCGTTATTTATAACAAAGGTGATATAACTAATTCCCTAAAGTTTGTGCTGATAAAGACACGTGAACCATCACGTCCAGAGATCCAGTATCATGGCCACAGTGAGGAGTAAATCTATGAAGAGTGGATGTTGGATTCGGCTTATGGAGCCATGTACAGGTGTTGATGTCTCTCCCGTAAATTAGAAACGGTCGTACAAATATTCACGTGATGAGAAATAGAGTCTTGTCACTGTGGGACTCTACGGTTGACTTCCACTTGGCCACCTTTGACCACAGCCTCCTTAGGTGAATTTGCCCTAGCCAATAGGACACGATCCATGTCCACATCATTCACAGCTTTGCCATGTGGGTCGAATTTCCACGAAAAGAGACACACACAACATAGACTTTCACAAAATGGTGAAGAATTTGCAGAAGCTAGGAAATTGGCAAATTCATGACTAAATGAGCAAAAATATAAATAAAAAAGCAGACACAAAACATAGTTAAAAACCATTTTAGATGCTCTTTTACAATTAATATGCAATGATATTGACAACTTAGAAGGTCCAAGTGAATGAAAAAGGTCTAGAAAGGTGTATAGGAAAGATGTAGATTTGAGACTCAACATACCCCCACTATGAAGGTGTTGCATGTCCTCATGCAACCAAAATTTTGATAATCCTTCTTCAGTTCATATGCCTTGACACTTCAGCCAGTACATCCAGTCCTCTCCTCCTCTTCCTTGGTGCTGCTAACATCCTGGGCTTCTTCATTAAGCATCTGAATTTGATATTAATCAGTGCTATGCTTAACTTCTGGCATTTCCTCTTCAATTTCTTGTTCTTCTTCTGCCATAGTCCCAGATGTAGCATGGTATTATCATGAATGATTTTGTCGAATTTACTTTGTTCCTTCAATGTCTCATTTTCATTTTTAATGTGTCTATTTAAAAGCTCTAGCTCAAAGAATTCTTGTTTCAGTGATTGGACTAGATCATCTTGTGCTATGTGAGGCTGAGTGGATGAAGTACTGGGACCCATAGCTGCTCTTTCTAAAGATTCTATATAATCATATACTTCTTGTTGCTTTGGGTCTATCTCAGGTGTCGTTTTTATTGGGCTATCCCCAAAATGCCGTGGAGGAGAGTTGTCTTCAAAATATGGCTGAGAAGGACTCACATTAACGTCTGGCTGAGAATGGGATGGACTATGTTCAATGTCTGACTGAGAGTGAAATGAACTAGGTTCACTGTCTAACTGAGAGTGAGATGGAATATGGCCAGCTGGGGATTGTTCAGATGTTTCTTCTCCGAAATCAATAAAATGGGGTCCTTTCGTTTGCGTTTTCCTCAACTTCCCCTAAAGCCTGGAACTTCTTCTCACACGCTGTGGACCACTGTCTTTTTGCTTTTGTTTTCCTTTCCCTTTCTTCTTGGCCATAGATGACTGTTCTTGAAGGTGAACTAGTCTTTCAGAGAACACTTGATGATCTTCTTCGAAACAAGGGGTTTGATGCATAGCCTCAGTACTTTTTCTCTCTTTTGATGTTATTGGCTTTTTACCCTTGGTTTCTTTCTTCTTCATTTTTGACAGTCTCTCTTCCCTACTAGTTCTTTCAATTGTAGTAGTAGGAGTACTTTGAGTTTCATCATTTGTTCTTTTTCTCCTACTTCTTCTTGATGTGCTACCTTCATTAATTTCTTAAGGTTCCTCAAAGAAATTTCTAATCAAAAATTGTTCCCATGTGTCCTTCTTCTCTTTTAACTGTTTTTCAATCAAAATTTTCACAAGACCATGGTGATATAGATGTGGTTCTACATCCCCTAAATGCTTCTGAACAGTCACAGACATCTTCTTCAAACTATTTAATAAAAAGTATGGAAAATTGAGGGTCTGGTTATCTAGAAAATTCATCAGCAATCGGGTATGGTACATATACATTGACCCAAAACAGCCCTCACAGGTGATAAATTTTTGAACAACTAGCAGTAAAGTAGCCCATTCCTCTTTCAAAGCATGAACATGAATTCCTCTTTTAAAAATAGTTATGTCCATACCTGGGTTATGTAGAATCACTCTCCAGGATTCATCACTAATGCTTTTGTTTTTAAACCAACGTTCACCCTCTTGAGGAAGTTCTGTGGTAGATGATATAGATGCGTCATTCACCGTAAACTTAAGGTCTCCAATCTCTACCTCCAGGCCATTGAAAGACCTTGCAAAAGCTTTTGTCACCTCTTTATGGTAGCCTCTAAACTTTTGTATAAACCGCAACCACTTTTCCTTCTTCAATATATCCCTGACTTGCGGGTATCCTTCCATGAATTTAGGTCCCTCTGGTTTTTCTCTCAACAATTTACCCATCCTTCTTTCTGCTCTTTAAAAAATTGCCTGCGTGAGGAGGGTTCAATGGAAGTAGGACGGCTAAATGAACGGAAATGAGCACGACGACTGTAGGTAGATATCAGAGAGTGGGTATACAGACTGTAGCGTAACAGAGAACGAAATGGAGTGAATTGGAACAGAGAAGGGTTACGTGAGCACGGCGGAAATGCGGCTGTAAGATTAATAGAACAATAGGAGGAGTATAACACATCCGGCAGTGTTTTAAAATTTTGTGGCTACAGAATAAATGTAAGCACGTTTATACAACGGCTACGGATTTTATGCGGCTGAAAGAAGCCGTAGTCAAATCAACTACGTTTCATTGTCACAGGTGGAATATCGGAGTATGAGTGAAGATCGGAGGTTTAATTATGGGACCATTTGAGAATGAATGCAAGGATTGTGGGAGGATTGTACAGAGATCATGGAGTGGTTACGGATTTTGTCAATACAATCATTGCACATAATGGAGCTTATGGTTTATAACTATATAAAAATGTGTTTTAAATTCCATTTGAAATAAATTTTTACTCATACCTTGGAATTCTTGCCATTTTTCCTTGTTCTTCAATTAGTTGCTCCTCATTGATATCTTGAATGCCCCATGTCTTCATAATTGGTCCTCATACCTGCATTTTATTTCATGATTATGGAAATAACATCTGGTTGTACATTCTTTTGAAAAACAGAGTTGTAGCTGCGGAATCTACTTCTGGCTGCGGAAACTGGTGTCAGCTGTGGAAACTGACACAACAATTATTTGGGTGAATGGAAATGAACGGATGAAAATTGACTAAATGGAAATGGTCATGAAAGAGAATTTTATTGGTGAAATGGAATGAAATAGATAAAATGAAGTAAAATGAAATGAAGTGGAGTGAAATGAAGTGAAATGAAGTGGAATGGAATGGAGTGGGTGGTCACAAAACTTGTGAAATGAAAGAGAGATTTTTTTTTTGGAAAATATAGGGTGTCAGGTGTTCCTGATTTTCACCCTACATTTTCTGTATAAGACTGCCAATCAGTGATTGGTTTTCAGGCTTATACAAATTTTTATTTATTTATTTATTTATTTTATTTTTTTAACTAAAAAGAACAAAAGTTAGGCTAGTGGAGAAGAAGAATTCTTCTGTACCAGCCTGATTGCATAATTTTCTTGAAACATTTTGACAAATTCCTCTTTTGAGAGTGGCTTATGATAAACTTTCAATCTTTGGCCATTCACAATAAGAGGAGTTTGAAAATCATCAATGGTTTTGATTCTTACCGCTCCATTGCTAAAGATCTTTTCAATCTCATATGGCCCAAGCCAATGAGTATGAAATTTTCCTTGAAAATATTTAAACTTGGAATCAAATAACAATGCCCAATCTCCTTCTTGAAACTTCTTCTCTTTGATGTACTTGTCATGCCATTTAGCTCTTTGATATTGAACTAGATCAGTTCTTAAAATTGATTCTTGTCTGATCTCATCTAGCTCGTTCAATTGCTCCATTCTATGCTTTTATGCTTCTGATAAGTCCATCCCCAACTGAATTGCTATCTTGAAGGTCTTGACTTGGAACTCAATGGGGAGCAGGACTTCCTTTCCATAAACAAGTTCATAGGGAGAATGTCATGTTGTATTTCTCCATGTAGTTCTGTAGGCCCACAAGGCTTCAGGAAGCCTTTCTGCCCAATCTCTTCTATGTAGATGAACAGTTTTGGTGATGATACTTTCGAAAACTTTGTTGGTAGACTCCACTTGACCATTTTCTTGCGGATGGTAAGGAGTAGATCTTCTATGCTTGATTTTGTATTCTTCCATCAACTTCTCCACCAGGTTGGATGTAAATTGGCTTCCTTGATCTGTCACAATTTCTCTTGGAACACCAAAGCGAGTAAAAATATCCTCATAAAGAAAATGAACAACTGAATTTTCAGTAGCAGATACTAATGCTTTGGCTTCTACCCATTTAGTAACATAATAAGTACAAACCAATATATACTTATTTTTCTTAGATGGTGGATTAATAGGTTCAATGAAATCTAAAGCCCATTTTTTAAAGGGTTCAATGAGTACCTGTGTTTGCAATGGCATTTCATTTGAAGGGGTAGGTTTCCCTACTCTTTGGCAGTTGTCACACCTTTTGACATATTGTTTTGCATCTTTGAAGAGGGAAGGCCAATAATATCCTAAAGAGAGGATTTTATAGGCCGTCCTTTTGTCTGCAAAGTGTCCGCCGCATGGTTCATCATGACATGCCTTCAGAATATCAGGAATTTCATCTTCCCTGACACATCTTCTGATCACAAGATCTGGCCTTGTTTTAAACAATTCGTTAGAAATCCATGAATATTTTGAACTCTCCTGAATAATTTTTCGTTTTTCACTTGGAAATAAATGTGAAGGTAGTTTCCATGTAACCAAATAGTTAGCAATATCTGCATACCAAGGAGTCTTAATAGTTACTGCGAACAAGTATTCATCAGGAAACTTATCCTCTATAGGAGAATCTTCTTTAGTATTCTGAATCCTAGACAAGAAATCAGCTACTGTATTTTGTTTCCCTGGTCTATCCAACACAGTAATATTGAATTCTTGTAAAAGTAAGAGCCATCTTGTCACTTTGCCATTAGTAACAGGTTTTTTCATTAAATATCTAATTGCAGAATGGTCAGTATGAATAAAAGTTTCATAGCCTGTTATATAATGTCTAAACTTATTGATTGAATGAACAACAACTAAAAACTCTTTTTCAGTCACAGTATAGTTTAACTCTGTGGGAGTCAAGTTTTACTGGTATAATAAATGGCATAAGGAACTAAATCTTTTTGACCCAACACAGCTCCCAGAGCTGTATCTGAAGCATCCGTAGAAATATGGAAAGGGAGTTTCCAATTTGGTCCTCTCAAGATAGGTGCTTCATATATTCTTGTTTTCAAAGTTTCAAAGGCTGATTGACAATCAGGATCCCATTTAAATTCACAGTCTTTTGTAAGCAATTTGAAGAGTGGAGATGCTATTTTAGTGAAGTTTTCTATAAATCTTCTATAGTAACCAGTAAATCCTAGAAAACTTTTAACATCTCTTTGACAATTTGGAATAGGTAACTTGGAGATGACTTCAACTTTTGATCTATCAACCTTAATCCCATCTCCTGAAATATGATGTCCTAAAACAATACCTTCAGTAAACATCATAAAGTATTTTTCATGGCTTAATGAAAGGTTTGTTTCTTTACATCT
This sequence comes from Pinus albicaulis, assembly GCA_034641835.2. Taxonomy (NCBI): domain Eukaryota; kingdom Viridiplantae; phylum Streptophyta; class Pinopsida; order Pinales; family Pinaceae; genus Pinus; species Pinus albicaulis. Next base: position 966,604,109 of record CM076578.1, on the reverse strand, counting down.
TATAAGGAATTTTTCCAAATTTGCTAATGCCTCTTCAAATGAATTACCATAAACTATAAAATCATCCATATAAACCTCTACACAATCATGGATTAGATCAGAAAAAATTCCTAGTACTGCTCTTTGGAATGTTGCAGGTGCTTTATATAACCCAAAAGGAAGCACTCGATAGGCAAAAGTTCCCCATGGACAAGTAAATGTGGTCTTATCTTGATCTTCAGGTGCTACCTGAATTTGATTATAACCACTAAAACCATCCAAAAATGAAAAGTACTTTTTACCTGCTAATGTATCTAATACCTGATCAATAAAAGGCAAAGGAAAGTGATCCTTCAAAGCTGCTTTGTTCAATTCCCTGTAATCAATGCATACCCTCCATTTACCATTCTTTTTAGGTACTATAACCAAAGGAGAAACCCATCGGCTATCCGAAATTGGATAAATGAAGTTTACATTGAGTAGTTTTTGGAGCTCTTCTTTCACTATCTCCCTAAGATTTGGATTCATCCTTCTTTGAGGTTGTCTGATTGGTCTACTGTTTTCCTCAATATAGATATGATGGATAAAAGTCTTAGGATCAATACCTTTCATGTCAGTATACTCCCATGCAAATGCAGTAGAATGTTTTTACAAGATTTTGGTTAGTTCTTCTTGTTGTGACTTTTCCAAATGTTTGTTGATATTCAATGTTTTTCCAGGAAAAATCTCAATAGTAGAACTACCAAACTCTTCCATAGAGTAAAGAGACATTTGTCTTGATGATAAATATTCTATGTCAGATTCCAATTGAAATTGTGTGGGGTCATATTCTGAAGATGTCTCAAAATTTTCTAATGTGTTCAGAATTTGACTATCCTCATTGATTTCAGAAATGGTAAAGACAGGTTGTATAGTGTCCTCATCATCAACCCATTCATTGTCTCCTACTTCTGTGATTGCTTTTGCTGGAGGATACAAATTGAATTTCTTTGTTGAATTACCATTAGAAATGTACATATCCCCAGATCTACAACTAATGAAAGCATCAACTGTGGCTAGCCAAGGTCTTCCTAAGATAAGTGGGTGCCCTCCTAGATTACTCTTGGGAGTCAAAATCATAAAATCTACCGGATATTCCCAAGAATCTAAGGAGACTGAAATATCTTCTAATACACCATCTAGTTTAATAATTGATCGATCTGCAAGTTGCAGTAAAGTAGGTGTAAAAAGAAGGTTAGGAAGTTTTAGCTGCTCCATAGTCTGTCTACTCATAATGTTGATAGCAGCCCCTAAGTCAATCAATGTGTTTGGAATTTCTATCCCATTTATATGTGTCTTGACAATTGGACTTCCTAGATCTACATACTTATGCATGGTAATTTTTCTCATCATGATATCTGCAATTTTTCCTACCAGGTGGATTCTTCTTGTGTCTTTTAGTTTCCTTCCTGGTCTTTTGAAACTCAACTCATTTATTGTTTTTGCTAGAATAGGAATCTCTCAAATGGCTTGTAGCAAGGGAATCTTGATACAAAAATTCTTCAATTCATATAGAAAATCATAGTTAGGCAACAATATTTGTTTTTCCACCCCCTTGTTAATTTGTAGTCTTTTAGGAAAAGGAGGTGTAGATGAAGATGCAGGTTGCTCAACTATAGGAGTTGTGGGTGTTAACTTTTCTTTCTCTTTTTGAATGTTTGAATTTTTAAGAGACGCTTCCTCAGAACCCTCATTGACTTTAAGAGATTCCTCCTCAGAGGTATCTTGCTCTTGAATATCTATAGAAGGTTTTTCTAAAACTCTACCAGATCTGAGTTGTACATAATTGAGAGGAACAATCATATAGGTAGGAAATTGTTGTCCTTCTACCATGTAAGTATTCTGAGGATTTTTATTGTTAGGATTCGGCAATGGCTGAGTTGGAAGTTGATTTGTCTTTTGTTGGTATGGGAGCATGAGTTGAGGATTTGGATTTTTTTGAGAAGGTTGTTGTTGTGGAAATGGCAATGAAAGTTGTGGATTTAGGTTTAGAAGTTGTGGAGCTTGTTGATTTTGAAAAGATGGAGGATATTGATAAAATTGAGCAAATCTCCCATAAGGATTTTGCATCCCTTGTACCCATGGCTGATATGGATTTTGATGTTGGGGCAAAGGTTGTTGCCAAGGATTCCAATTTGGTGGGGTTTGAAGATTCATAGGTTTGTTAAACCCTTGAGTTTGTTGTCCCTGCCAAGGTCTTCTTGCAACAAAACAAAGAGATTCTACTGAATTTGGGTCTTCTTGAAAGACAGCTTTGAGTCCAGGAATTGAAGGAAAATACTTGATCTCATGATTCTCTGAGCAAATTATACATGTTTCTACAAATTTTGCATCCAAGGGACATTCCCTTAAAGCATGTTTCTTCCTACATTTCAGACAAAAGATGGCTAGAGCATCTATTTCTTCTTTCTGCTTGTTTTGAATTTTAAGGGTGTCTAGTTGTTCACTAAGGCTCCCTAAGATATCAGTTTTGAATTCATCAAGAATGTTACCAATCTCTGCCCTACTTACTGATCCAGTTGCAGATTTGTTATCCCTAATAAGAGAAGGATCCATAGGCCCTTTTCCCATTTTAGATTTTCCTCTTGAGAGATGGACACATAGTTCTGTTATGTCACGAAGTGGAAGTTGAGAAATGTCTCCTTTCCCCATCATGTTTAAAATATCTATCCATTCATCTCTAATGGCTTTTAATATGACGGATTTCAAGGTTTCATCATCTAAGTTGCTCATCTTTGCTCTTTTTAAGTTGTATTGAAATCTTTCAAGTAAATCTTCCAAGTTTCATCTTCTTTTTGCATCATTTTGAATACCTCATCCTTGTGATTGGTGGGCATACAATAGTCCAATTATCTATCTAAATTTTTTTGTTTCATATCATTCAAAGTCCTAATAGAGTGAGTGGCTAATCCCATGAACCATTTCAAAGAAGCTCCCTTCAATGTTGAAGGAAACAGTTTGAGTTTTTGAGAGTCTTTCATATAGTCATAGGTTCGGCACACGACTTCAAACTCAAATAGAAATGTTTCAGGATCCTCACTTCGCAATCCATAAAAGTTGGGGAGGACAGATGGTGAGATATTTTTCATTCTTGTATGAGTTTCCTCATCAACTATAGGGAATCCAAACAAGTTGTCTCCTTCCCTATTTCTTCCATTATTTCCTTCACCATTGTTGTCTCCATTGTTTCCTCCTCCTCTACCTCTACCTCTACCTCCAAATCCATATATTATTTCCTCTGCCATGATAGTTTCTTTAGAGTCCTTAAATTCCTCTAGTTCTTCTATCAAGGGAGGATGAGAGGGAGTCTCTTCCTTTTCTAAATGAGATTTAGTAGGTGGTATAGGAGAATCCTCTAATTCAGCTGCTCCTTGAATTCCAAAAATATTAAGGCTAGGGGTAGATGGTGGTGAATCTTGTCTATGCCTTGAAGAAGATGGAGTTGTGAAAATTTAACTCTTGGCTTTAGCTATAAACCTTCCCCTAGAATCTCTTGCTCTATTCATGTCATTTATTTATTTATTTTTATTTTATTTTTTTTGAAAAGTTGGGCTAATAATTCTCCTTCTGATCTTCCAGGTCACACTAGGTGCAAGAAGAGAGCATACTTAAGAAATTACTAAACCAATAACTCTCTTTTTTGATCCTCCAGATCACACTAGGTGCAAGAGGAGAGCATACTTCAAGAAGTTATCAAGTTTTAACTTCTTTTATTATTTTGTTTTTGTTTTTTTTTTTTTTAAGAAATTGGCTACCTAGTTACACTTCCCTGGCAACGGTGCCAAAATGTTTGGTCAATTTAGTGTGTCCTAAATTTCTACATTAATTTATCAATCCGGGATTCGTAAGATGATGAAGTGTGGCGCACTATATGTGCAAGATAACCTATTTCTCACCTTTTTGTCGTTTTTGGTTTTCTAATGTGAGATGGAAATTCTAAAATAAAAACAAGTATGGTTATGATTGTTCAAGGCAATGATATCCTTTATAATGATTTACCAAATTCAAACTTCAAAAGGAATTTGAAACATACAATGACAAAACTTGAAAGGAAATGAAAATGTGCTGCTAGCCTAATAAATCAAACAGTGAACTATTGAGCATGAAAACCAAACTATCCTAGCTGTTGTCTAAACACAAAAGAAACTATGCTTAAAGAAATCCAAGAATTGCAACAAAGTAAATCTAAATCAAATTACATCAACTTATATTCTGATACCTCGCCATTAGTCCAGCTATGGCTTTCGGAGGTAACCATAAACAACTTGAGCAACCCGATATCTAGTTTGCAGAAAAATAAACTGATATCAAACTACACACTCATACTTCAATCCCTCACCATTAGTCTAGCTATGGTTTTCGGAGGTAACTGAAAATGACATGAGCAATTTAATATATCTAACTTGCAGAAAGTAAACTAATATCAAACTACACACTCATACTTCAATCCCTCACCATTAGTCCAGCTATGGTTTTCGGAGGTAACTGAAAATGACATGAGCAATTTAATATATCTAAATATAACTACTGAAGAAAATGTGCAAGACTGAAATAAACAAAGAAGTACTGGAATTAAACAAAAACTAAGAAAAATAAATTAGCAGCAGAACAATATTAATTCCATGTCATTAGTCAAAATATATGCAAATGCCCGGGCTGCTTATTTGTAATCTGAAACAAGAACACTGATCAGTTAACAACAACATAAAACATGAAATATTATGGACAGAAGTAAAATGTAAAGCATGAAATATTATGAACATAGATGAAGCATAAATATCATGAAAGATGCAATGTATAAACACGTGAATGACTTATGGCACAATGAACTTAAAGAACTAAAACAAGAAACTATACAGTAATGCACAAAACCTCAGCGTGTGCAGGGGCCCTCTGCACAAACCTTGGGCAACAGCCTTCAAATACGAATTACGCTTGGAAACAAAGTCTTCTTATATATTAAAATGCAGTCATAATAGTGAAATGATATTACAGCACAGTGGCAACGCAATTACATTACACAGCTATATGGAGGCTAACTATTATGCGTATGAAAACGCGTTATTTATAACAAAGGTGATATAACTAATTCCCTAAAGTTTGTGCTGATAGAGACACGTGAACCATCACGTCTAGAGATCCAGCATCATGGCCGCGGTGAGGAGTAAATCTATGAAGAGTGGATGTTGGATTCGGCTTATGGAGCCGTGTACAGGTGTTGATGTGTCTCCCGTAAATTAGAAACGGTCATACAAATCTTCACGTGATGAGAAACAGAGTCCTATCACCGTGGGACTCTACTGTTGACTTCCACATGGCCACCTTTGACCACAGCCTCCTTAGGTGAATTTTCTCGAGCCAATAGGACATGATCCATGTCCACATCATTTCTGACTTGCCCATGTGGGTCGAATTGCCTGAAGACACCTGCAACATAGAATTTCACAAAATGGCTGCGGAAAGTTGCAGCAGCTGCGGAAAGTGGCAAGATTCGCAGCTAAATGAGAAAAAATATAAATCAAATAGCAGACACAAAACATAGTTAAAAACCATTTTAGATGCTCTTTTACAATTAATATGCAATGATATTGACAACTTAAAAGGTTCAGGTGAATGAAAAAGGTCTAGAAAGGTGTATAGGAAAGATGCAGATTTGAGACTCAACAGAAATGTTCACAATAACATACCCCAGAAACTTTCGAAGAATCTTCGCTCTCCCTCATAATAGGATATGAACTGATTGACTACAAATCCTATTAAAAACCCTCCTAGCACACTATCCACCCAATGATCTACCGTACGGGTGATCATATTGTTAGCCTTCTCCAACTGTTGAATCAATTCCATTTCTCACTGTGTAACCTGATCGTCCTTCCCACATGTTTGAAATTCTATGAGCCTAGCTAACCAATCCTAAAGCTCGTGCACAAAATTTACAAAGAAAATTTCATAGACTTCGGTGAAGATGTACTTGTTCATCCACTTCTCAGCAGTCAGCTTTGTGCTACGATTCTCCTTTATAGAAAATTTCTAAATCTATCTTTCAAACCAATATTTAAGTTTCAATTTCTCAAGTCTCCAATGACCTCAGGGAATTACCCGATGTCTCTCTCAAAATTCTCCCAGTCTCAGCAATGGAACCATTTGTTGGCTTGAGGGGTCTTGACCTAGGTTCGAGGGTTAAGGTTTTCCAATAAACCCCTATACTATTTGCCCTTTCAGCGATGACCTACTTTCGCAAGCCAAGGTCTTACCTGAAGTAGTGTGGGAGGCTTTTGGAACTAGTTTTTCGCACCCTAGCAAAGAATAGGTAATCTAAGGCAGATCTACATTGCAACTTACCAGGTTCGCACAAAATCAGTCTATTCAAAATTTCTTAACAATATAATCATCATATAACCATAACAAAGCTATTATCACTAACAGATCTAATCAATGCATTCGCATCCACGTGCACATAAGAAAATACTATCACAGAACATTATAATCATAGCTAACTCCTAGATCATAGGTACATTCACAGCTTAAAGGTCTGAGCAAGCAAGATCTTTTCAAGTTTGGTGCTTTTGATTTCAGGAGTGGTTATGAACAGTAGCAGCTACTATTGGGAGGTGAAATGGATCTCCTTGGAGGGGTATTTCTAAGGTGTAATGAGTGCAAGGCAATGATGGGTGCAAAAAAAAGTGAGTTCCCAAGGTGTTCCTGATCCAAACATGATTAATTAATGGAGAACCTAATCCGTAATGGTTATTCCAATAATTAGCTACATGAAAGCCATAAATATCACATATGCACTTGTGTAGTAAACACGATCAATCCAGATACCATAAAGATACCTCAAGTACATTCCACACTCATTAGTATCCAAAAACCCAAGTACAACCCAAAACACAGCCCGTGCACATAGCCAGTGGGGTATGCACACAACAAGACTGAGGATCTCCGCGCACACAGCCAATAGGAGTCCTTACCCAAAACTACCCAAAACAGATCTCAATAGTTCACAAGTAGCACCAATATTGCTTCTTCCTTACCTCCTAGACACATCTATCTATCTATTTATCACATCACAACCCTTGCTATCCTATGGTCTACAAACCATGGTTTGCGGACACTAGATTTACCCTTTAACCCATTACAAAAATTTGGGGCTTTGAACCGCCCAAAAAACCCTACGAAAGAACAAATATTACAAAATTATACCAAAAACGTAACTTAGGGAGCCTCGTTCCAACACTGATCCAACTTCATTCCATCCTCTTCAAACCAAGCATCATCTCAGTAGCATATCAATACTTCCAACTCTCCTCAATTTATAATCCAACAACATAACAATACACAAATTCTTCCTCCTTAGCACTTAGATGAGTGCTCAATTTATAGGGAAACTGATGGTATTTTCTTGTTAAATGGAATTGAATGGATTTATAATAATAGGTGAGACATGTTCCCAAGTTCAGAGGTGGTGGATAGACAATTGTATTCAAATTATAACACATATGAGCTCTTATATAAGGAATTGGCCATGTGGAGATTCCCAGAACAATGATGATTTCTCTCCCAGGAGACCAATTCACTCTTGAGTGTCGGGAACTGCAATGCAGTACAACTTTGCATGGAGGTAAGTGAACTGCAACATATTTAGGCCCTTGCAGAGGAGCATTGATGAGTCAGTGGGTTACATAATATATAATTCAAACCTTGGAAATCTCACAATTGAAGCCGTCAAAGGAATGCCTTCACTTAGGGCATATAACAACTAGATTATGGGGATGATAAACCCTATTCATTGGTCTTAGACGATGATTCCCAATTTGACCAAGTCTAGGAGGATGGTGCCCAAATTGACCTATAAAAATTTCCCCCTAAAGCATGAAGTCAAAATCATAATAATATTTGGATGAGATACTTTACCATGTGATGAGTAGGATTCAAAGCATACGGTGACCTTCATAAATTTTCAATACATTACATCATGATATCTTACATCTTGGACATGAATTGCTAAGGGAGGAATACCCATGCTCAACACATAAACTATGATAACATGTACATAATTCAAAAATTTGTCTACATCATAATGTTTCTCGATATAGACATGCCTACAGATATAGGACCATGTTCGGATGATGATCTGTATGTAAAGACATCGTACAAATGATGTGTACAATTCCTAAAATCACAACCCGGATGGATGAAACTAGATCCAAGGTCTTCTTATATCATTCACTTGATCGTTCAAGTACAAGTATAACCATGTGAATATATGATCTAAAGCCAAACATGGGAAGACATTGTCTGATTACCAACCAATGATGTGAGTTGTTAATAGACGCGAGAAAACCACCATTGATGTTAATGGCTCTCAAGGTACTACAACACAATTTGCAAGGCATGAATAGAAGATTTGATTTCAAATGCCAAACAAAGTCTTTCAGTCGAAGGTACAGAAGTGAGAAACCTGTCGATGATGTAGAAAACTCCAAGGTACTGGAAGATGTTTCTAATTTAACTTTCTAGATAATGAGCTGAAACGAGAGTAACGATTTTGGAGAGAAAATGTGACTTGACATAACTATGTTTAGGGATGATTGTCATGAAAATGAAGGTTTATGAGTATTGCAGAAGATGAGGAATTATTGGATGACATCTCTTGAACATATCAACGACACTGAAATGAGTTGGCAACATTGACCCAGAACCGAAGTGGAGGTATGATGAAACATTGGTATTTCATGATTTAGCAAGCCTAGTGATATTGAAACTCGATCTTGCCATGATTGACATGTCCGTCGCTATTTGATTTTTTAACGAGTCTAACGACAATGAATACCCAGTCCTTTTTAATATTTAAGGAGTTTGAAAAAATGGACAAAAATAAACTCCATGAGTCCTTTTTCATAAATTTGTAACTCAGGTCCAAAAAAGTGTAAAATGATACATGAGAAAACCTCTTAGCCATGCTTGACTAAGGTTTTCCTTTTTCATAAATAGTATATCTCAGTCCAGAAAAGGGTTAAACTTATACTATGTATATGTTATTTCATTTACTTTTACAAGCTCGAAAAGAAAAGTGCTCGAAAATATTTCACATTATCAGAGTCTGAAAAGAGCTAAAATAAGACTCCATGGGGTTTCCTTTTTCTCATTTATTAAGGCTCGAAAAAGAGATAAAAATGTTCTTTAATTCCTTTTTCATTTTTATCAAAGCTTGAAAAAAGAGGATAAAAGTATGCTTTGTGGTCAAATAAGTCTTGAATAAGTGTGCACACTAAACTCACTGTATTAGCTATGAATCTTGTTTAGAGAACCATTAAATGGACTAAAAATACTTGTTTCATAGCTAAAATGAATAAAAACCATAGTCGCAGCATTACAATTATAAAAATGACTAATAAAAGAGTTTTTACCATTATGTAGTTACCATTTGAAAATTAGGAGCTCAAAACCCGTTTTTCCCTCGAACTTTAGTGGTTGATTGCGACATATTCGATGGATGATTTCTCTTCTCGTTCATTCCAGGTTGGAGCTATGAACCTTCTCTTTCTTTTAGTATCATTTATTTTGAATTTAATGGTAAATGTTTGGGGTTTCGAGCCCCTTAGGGTAAATATATTACGCTCTAAGGGAAACACACCCTTGAATGTCGAAAGGTGCATTGCAGTGCACTAAAATTGAAATCCAGATACACTGCAATGCTCTATACCTTGACCCAGGGTGCGTTGAGTGCATTTCTCATTTTTGAATCTTGCTATGTGCCCAAAATCTCTAAAGTTTTTTACATGAAATGGATCCTAATGAATCTTATGATTGTATTTTAGGTATTCATTGGATCAAAATGATGATTACGTGGTGAGAAAGAGAACACGAAGAACATGATATAATTTCCCTAAACGATCCGAGTACATTAAGAGCCCTTAGAGATTGTGGGTTGCTAAAATACTTCAAATTTTCAGGGATAAGGTAGCATATGGAACTATTGGAGTTCCTAGCTCATTCATGGGATCTATTATTGCAGGTTTTTCACATTAGGGACAAAGTTCTCCCAATATTGGTTGATGATATTTATTTTCTCACTGGATTATTGAGGCGAGGTTCCCCTATTTCCCTTGCAAGATCTGCTCTTGGAGGAGAGTTATTGAGGGATTACATATGCCAAAATTGTCATCTAGGTACTGAACGAAGTAAATATGGGAAAATAAATATCCATGATGTGAATGATCTATCTTTGAGAACCATCCTTTTCAGTATCACAAGGCTTGCTAGTTCTATGACACTACATGTTGCAAACAGATCATACATGTAGTATGTTCTTAATTGTTTAGAACCAACAATATTCAACTAGGCCAAATTAGTACTCTTTCAAATGAATGAATAGTTGACTAAAGAAAACGGTGGCATGAAGAATAATTTCAACTATGGCTCAATCCCGATTTCCTTGATTTTAGAGCGAGTACCATTGATGCAACCGCAACATGTTACACTGAGTATATCTGGTCCTAGAGATCCTCGAATGAAGAGATGGGTTGAACTGATGTCTAGACATGTTGGTATATTGACCATCATATTATCTACTGCATTCTCTGCCTATTTCAGATGGTAGATATTTTCCATCGACGAGTATGCATATGCAGGCATATATTTCCGCAAATATCCAGACTTGATTCTACCAGATGGTGCTCAATGGAGTGCAATATGTAAGAATTTTTTGACCATGTTTTTTTATTTTTTCTCAGGTTTCTTCATTTTTTTGTATTTTGATGTTTCCCAAGAATAAAATAAAATTTTGATGCACACAGATGTGGTTTAGGTTTGACTAGTGGGTCACCCAGAGCAGGGAGAAGCTGAGCCAACAGAGAGGGTTGTCACGAGAGAAGTCCTTCATAATTTATATATGACTGAGACTCTTGGTGAGCTACATCAGTGCTTGGAGGGATTGAATCTTGGGATTCTAGATTGTTGGATCGAATGGTTACCTATGAGACTGCAACACCATACTATTGGCATTCCTAACCGTTGGATGTGGTTATTGCATAGGATAGCTAGAGAAGTTGCATGTTATAACGAGCATCACTACTTTTCTTTGACATTTTTTCATACATTTTGAGGTTAGATGACCAATGTGTCTTTGGGACAAATTTTGTAAAAATATATAACTACTATCTATTTTTTTTCAGCGTTTTCCTAAGAGTTAGATTGCGACAATAATATAACCATGCTCCCTAGGCGAACGAGGGTTGCAGGTCATGAATTCAATTCCCCATATTGCAAATGGTCCCACACTGATGACATGATGCATTGGTGCTAGCGAGATGTGGATTTTACGATCAAATATCTGGCACACATGAAAACTTCTGAACGCGAGGATGTAGTTGCGAAATATGGTTGGAAAAAACAACCGACGCGGAGAATATTCTGTACGGTAGCATATCTAGGCAGGTGTCCACCATAAGCTCCAACATGAAAATCATTTAGAACTTTCTCACCCTCCTCATGAGTGAGGCACCTATTTGAAATCGTATCAACACCAAGAAGATAAAGTGTATCTCTAACGATCAGATAATATTTGGCTTGGTATCAAATACCTCATTGTTGTGAGTAAGAGGTATCGAGCCAGAAACTATGGGTTTGGAGATAAATGATAAAATACCCATACCAAGGTTCATATGATCCAATTATAAATAGAGACTCATCTATAATTGATGGTTTCGATTTATTTTTAGTACTAATAGAGGGAAGGTCGTATAGAAGCTTAACCAAAACTAAAGAATTTTTTGAATGGGATTTGATGAATTCCAAATCAAATTCTTCCAAAATGATGATCCATTTTGAATATTTTTCCCCCAACAATTCATGTGACAGAATATATGTCATGGGGTTGAAATATGAAATGAAAATGGTATTCTAGAGCAAGATATAATGACGAAATATTTGGATAGCTTGAATGGCAACAAGGCGATATTTTCAACGTATGAATACTTAACCTTCATATCATTGAGATTATGACTAAAATAATATATCAGATGTTCTATCCCATATTCTTCTTGGACCAAAACCATAGCAGTAATCGTATCTGCCATATAAATATATAGGAAATAATCACTCTGATAATTAGGGGGATACATTAATGACGCTCAGATCAGGGTATCTTTAAGAGCATCAAAAGAAGCTTGCACAAATTTATCGCAATGGAAGAGAATCCCATTTTTCAAGAGATGAGTAAATCCTTTAGCCATTTCATCTTAGTTGGGTATGAACCTCCTTAGAAATTTATCCTTTCCTTGAGGTTTCTATAATGAAGTAAATTTGATGGCCCAGGAAAATCAAGAATGGCCTAGACCTTCAATGGGTTGATTTGAATTCCATATTTTTAAATGATGAATCCAAGAAAATTACCAGGAAAAACACAAAACACACATTTGTGTGGATTGAGGTGTACCTTGTCGTGTTGAAAATGTAAAAATATAGCTCTCAAATGTGGTAGGTGATTAGTCTGTTTTCGTGAATGCACCAGTAAATTGTCTAGATAAGGTTGAACAATGTGCTTGATGTCATTGAAAGCATAATCCAATGCTCTCTAAAATTTTCCCCAATGTTATTTTAAAAAATGGGAGTTTATGATAAGTGAATATGCACTAGGGATAGATGAATGTTGTCTTATATTTGTCCTCCGGGCGGTTATTGATTTGATTGCAACCAGAGAATCCATCAATGAATGAAAATATTTCACACCCAACACATCGTCAATAATCTGGTCGATAAAGGGAGTAGGATAGTTGTCCTTTTGACAAGCAATATTGACATCCTGATAATCGATGCATACTCTGATCTTCCCTTGTTTCTTCATGACAGGAACAATGTTGGAAACCCAATTAGTAAGCGGAATAGAGTAAATGAAACCAACACGCAAAAGTTTTTCCACTTCTTCTTTAATGGCAACAGCCTTCTTTGGATGAACAGGATGAAGGCATTGATGTACCGGTATGAAATTAGAGTACATTTTAATTGTGTGCTCAATGATACTAGTATCTATGCCTAGAATTTCCTCATAAGACCAAGAAAATATATCTCGGTATTCACGAAAAATAGAGCGCCAAGGTTCAAGTTCGGATAGAGAACAAGACACGCCAACATAAACGTTTTCTACAATGCCAGGTTCGGTCAAAATATCGATACAAATGGTTTCTTCAATATTTGATATGTTTCGCTCGGATTCGATAACATTAATTGGAATAGAATTTGAAAAGAAAGTAGAGATAATAGGGTGATATAGTTCAATAAAATTATTTTCATCAGAATCCTGAAGATGGGAATGATGATTATGATCTTCCCATGGTTCTCCTTCTGGCATCATGGATTCCATGATGCTCTCATCAGTCAATAAAATGGATGAAAAAGTATCATATGGAGTACCAAAATCTAATGAAAGATCAACCCAAATGATCGGCGACGATGAATCATGATGTGCTACCCAAGCCAAATATATTGATTACTATGCCAAGTTAATTGGTCTTGGGAGTAGGAATTCATCTAGCGTAGCAACTTAAAAATCATTGGTAATATTCCTTAAGTTAGATGAAGTGGAAGATATAATGCAGAAGGTCTCTATTTGTGTAATTTCTGCTAACGTCACAGGCGATGGTAATAGAAATGTGTCCATTAGGCAAGAATCCTTTAAGAGACCTACACCAAATTTTTGAAGTGCTAGATGGGGTGCATGAACTAAAGGAATGCTTCCAGATACCTGGGAACTAGAGGAAAAGAAGGAGATTTGATTGATGATTGTGACAATGCCTTTATGAGGGAAGGCAATCATTCTAAAGTAAGTAGATAGGATCGCAGTCATAGCATAAACCCATGGAATTCCGATTAAAATGTTGTAGTCAAGGGGTCCATCAATGACCTCAACTTCAACAGTTATAGTTTTTCCCCCTAGTCCGAAATGTAGTTTATTGATGATACCACAAGGCTTATACGTACAACCGTCAAAATATTTCAACATCGTAGGAAATTAAGATAGGTGAGGCAAACCAAGTGACCTTGACAATTTAGTGACATAATGCAAGTAGATTCTACCTCATCAATAATATTATGATGAATGAGGTTATTGAGGACATTTACTTCAGTGGAGAATTATAATTCTGTTGGTAATTGTGGCACATAGCCCATGTGATTAAAGACTACAATATTGGAATATGTCAGGTTGATTCCACCAATTGTCGACATCAAAGCTTTCTTCTGGGAGGGACAATTTTGAAGTACCTCAAGTGTCGACATAGCTGAAGGGGACTGAGCCATATCATCAACTATATTATAATTTTGAGTTTCTTGGGCTAGAGGATTGAATGTCAATTTATGGACGACTCCCTTTGGTGGATTTATTGTTAAATCTAGAATAGTAGTCAACAGAATTGATTCAGTAGACAGATTCATGGTCAAGGTAGTAGGTTGATCAATATCTTGACTATCGTAATATTTATTTCACATAGACACCAAAACATCAATTTTTGGATTTGTGAAATATAGCATAAGCACTTGGGAACTAGAAGTGGGATCCATGGAAACCATGTTTGTGTCTGGATTTGGAAAAGGATCTGTCAACAAAACATATGCAGTCGAGGTCTTAAGAAATTTTGAGGCTTCAGCGTGGTGAGGACAGTCTCAAGAAAACTTCTCCTCATTACATATCAAGCAAGGGTAACAAGGTTTCCAATAATTTCCAGCTTGTTGATCAGATGATCATTCCAACGGGGTTTAATTTTTCTTTTTCATGGCTTTCCCCTTTTTATTGCTTCTAGGTTGCTTATCACGTTTTCCTTTGTCATATGACATGGCATGAATTCTGGAAGAAGGTACAGGATCAGATGCAGTAGAGGTGTGAGTTTTGGTAGAAAATATTATACCATCGACGACATGAGAGTCCTTACCATATGAAGGAGGAGAAGTAAAATCTTATTGCGACGCGTTTGGAATTTTATCATAGAGCATGCTAGACTTAGTGTAAATTAAATCTAATTATTGGGCACAAGCAACGACCTTCTCTTCAGTGATGATGGCACCTTTAGCCACATCCTCAATGATAGATGGAAGCAATGAATTAATAAATGACTCAGCTAGGGGATTATCAGGAACAAATGTTTTGAACATTCTACGAGGACGACGCCACTCATGAATATGATCAAAAATGTGAGTAGCAGTTTTCTGTTTGAAATTGGTCAAAATTTTTGTTCCAGTTTCATATCTTATGGATAAATGGAAGTGGGTTAAGAAGGTAGTATTTAAGGAAGTTAAATTATCAAATGAAGCTCGTGGCAGTTCAATGTACCACTTCGTGGCTGGAATAGTGAGCATACACTAGAAAAGACGTAGTCGAACGTAGTCATCATTTAAGGAGTTGGATGAGCACCACAAATGATAAGTCATAATATGAATTGACGAGTCTTCTCTAGGGTTTACATTGAATTTAGGAATGTTGGAGGGTAATTTATTTGGTATCATCTGCCACCAAGGAGAATAGTTGATAGGGTCATTGGTAAGCCAATTTAAATCAGGTATTTCTAAAGTTACGATAAAGGGAAATTGTCGATTTAAGTCAGGTTGAGCATAGCCAGGGTGTGATGGAATTGCTTGGGAAACAGACCTTTGAGCACCAACATAAGGCTTTTTTTGTTGGTAACTAATATAGGGGTTATTTTGGTGACGAAATTCTTAAAGGGTCTGTTTATCAAAACCTGGGTAAGTTTTTTGTTGCTAGAATTGCTGTTGTGGAATTTCTGATTGTGGCTGCCAAGGAGACTGCCCACCAATATTATAGCCCAAACCAAAATATCTTGGACCCAGTTTTGAATTGGTAATACTGGTAGGTTCTTGTGAAATCCCATAAAAGGGTATCCATCCTTTGAATGAAGGATTCCAGATACAACTGGTTGTTGTAAACCAACCAAAGGAGTTGGAGTCTGAATGCCCAAAACTTGAGGTTAATGGGTTGAGGGAATTGCCTAAGATGGTTGAGGTATAACCAACTGAGTCTGTAATAGGGGTAATTAAGTAGCAATAGGTGGAGTAGATGTAGGTGCAACAGGTTGATCTGGTTTATATGAATGTAAAACCGTTTGTGGTTGAAAGGGAAGGATAGGCTGCCACTGACAAATGATCATTTGAACATTTGGTTGACCATAGGTTGTCCCCCAGGATGAGTAGTATAATAATATGGAATATGTTGTTCTCCAAATGGTGGGAGTCCAGTCTATATTGTACTCGATGGAATGTACCCAAATGGACCAGCTTGATATTGAAATGAGGATGTATATAAATGATCAATTCATTCAATACTCATTAGAGATGTAACCGATAGAATACCAGAAGATGACGTGGGTGAATTCCATGGATTTAAGGATGCACCATAGTAGGTTCTAGATAACGGTTGGTAACCTGGTTGGACAGAAGTACCGCCATAAATATGTGACTCTGGTGATGTGGTAAACATCGACAGAGTAGCAACAGTAAATGTTGTTGCAACTGTAACAAACGGTAAAACTAGAGATGTTGACTCAGCCATGGTCATATGACCCAGTGTATACCCTACAGGATCTATGGAAACTCGAATTGAAGCAAGATCAAAAAAATCAGAGTAATTCAATCGAGGAATAGACTCATCAAGATAAAGCCCCAATCCAAAATGAATTGGATTTGAAGGGTGAGTTTCTTGTTGAGTTTCTTTCTCAATCGAAATCAAAGCAGGTGGAAGAATTTCGCCATTAGGCTCGAGATACATTTCAGGTGGTTGAATATGATAAAAGGAATACTTAATGGCTATGATAGACTGAGGAGCGACTAATACAGGAAAAATTTCCAATTGTTCGACTTCAGGATCTAGATGTTCTGGTAAAAGAACGATGGGATCCAGATCAAATTCAAATTGAACGTCGGGTTTGAGAGTTATGGTCTCATTGATTGGATGGATATTCTCCATAGGTAGCTATGAGTACTTCATTTCGATGATAGTGGATAAACCAGGATGTGTAGAAATGACTCGAGATGATTATGGTAGATGTGATGAAGATGACCCACCAGAGGTACTAATGGTACTGGTTTCAGTAGAATGATGTCTCCTTCACCGACTAGAAATGGCTTCCGGTGGTAAAGGTGGATTAAGTGATATTATACACGAACCTCGAGGAAAGGGATGTTATTATTCCATGATCACTGATTGATTTTATTACAAAAAGAGATAAACAAAATAAAAGTGTGATACTAGGAAAAAGGATTACCAAGTAATTGTGAACTCTAGAATACCTCCTAGCGAACCAAGAAGTATGGACAGGAAATCTCCTTGAATATTGTGTTCAGTGTATAAAAAGCTACAAGGCATCTGACACAGTTATATATGGATGGTAAGAAACCTAAGGTTGTCCTCCCAAATATACTCGAAGGTATGTGGAGGCTGAAGTCCGTATTAGCGATGTCTAATGTGAAACCGCACAATGAGAGCACCCCCTTAAACTTTTCGTACTAGAATTACGCTGTATATACCTGAAGGTACGTGAACGAGCTCCTATATACATATGTACGTGGAGTGACGTATCAAACTTGGAATGTATCGCATACAAGTTAGTGACAACTACTATGTTTAACGACATCAGAACACGCCTCTAGCCTAGACCTTATAAATTTTATCGTTAATGTTATAATCCTTTCTTAGGTTGATTGATGTAAATTTTAAGTTGATATTGTTTAAAAGTTTATCTTTGAGGTTCACCGCGTGATGTAATCGGAAATTCTTAAAATGCAAACTAAATGATAAGAAAAATTTTCAATTTATTTTTTCAATGAAAATCCTAGCTACTAAGGGGAAAGAGCAATCATATTTTGAGCATAGAACAAAGAAAACAAACTAAATGCATATTTCCTTAACTTGTTCTTATGCAACACACACAATCTCTAAATGCACATGCATGTTTTTCTTTTCAGTTCCCTTTAACGTGAATGATTAAAATAAACTAAATGCACAAGTAAATCAAACAAATGATTTATTTCGAGAAACGATGAATGAAAAAGAAAATTATCTTTGGAAAATGAATAATGAAACTACATATAGGAAATGAGGAATGAAAAAAAAATTTCCTTTTTGAAAAGAGAATTGATTTAATGAAAAATTAACTACTCTGAATTTGATTTTTCAATGATAAAGAAAATAACTAATGAAAAATTGAACAAATAACTTTTCAAAGGAGGAAGAACAAGGAAAATTTACTGGTCTCTAAGAGAAATTAGACATCTGAGAATACAAGTGACAATTGGTTGAAACTGAAAGAAAATAAAATATTTGATGGAATTTGGTTTCCTAACGTGGCAAAACACCCTTTAAAGACACTAACTGTGTTGTAGTGCACCCCTGAATGGAACACAGTGCACTGTAGCCTGATCAACAGTGTGTTGGGCGCAGCTAAGTTTGGGAAAGAAGTAGCTAAACACACTTCTAAGGAATTTTTTTCATTCAAATGACTGATAAAAAGAAATTAGATTATACTGATGATGGTAGATAGATATAGAAACACTAGGAATGATGGATTTTTCCCCAGTGGAGTCGCCAATTTTTTATACGAAATTCTAATATATGGATAAACTAGATCTCCCTGAGTGTGGTATTTGGTGAGCGCTGGTATTGCACTAAGAGTGTTGCAACTCCCAGGGGCTGCCCTACTTTACTTTATCAACTCGAGGTTTGTACAAACTTGGAGGTGACATTGCTATATACACAGTAGATGCATTCTTCTCATGTCATCCTCTTATACTTTACGAAAGTGTGCTATTTCTTAAACTATGATAAGGACATGAAAGTAAATTGCTGGAAGAAAATGACAGAAAGGAAACTAATTTAACTTGCTGAAAATAAATGGTAGAAAGGAAACTAATTTAAATTGCTGAAAAGAAATTGCAGAGAGGAAATTAATCTAAATTTCTGAAAAGAAATCACAGAAATGAAACTAATCTAAATTGCACTTAACTAGACCAATCGGCTAAACACACGCTACTGACCTTATGCTCTATCTACCATGCTATTATCCATGCAACTAAGCTATCCATGACTTAATCCTAATTGACAATGGTGTTGATTTTCAATGTGGAGGGAAAAATTCTAGAGAGGCTAACAGAGGGCTTAACACATGAAAAAGGGATTAGAGGTGGAAAGCAAAGGTTTAAAACTTATAAGCATTATAATATAGTACAAGGGTGATTTGGAGAGGAATAATTTGAAATATGCGATGGTGGAGATGCGATGGAGGAAAAAATTGCGATATGCGATATCAAAATCGTAATATCGCAAGAGTAAAGGGATATCGAAAAGGTTGACCAGGAGCGGCAGTGAAGTGAGATGAGGTAAGAACTGCAAAGTGCGAAGTGCGATGCAGAAAAATTTGTGACGTGCGAAATGCGATGTTGCAATCAGAAATTCGAGCAGTGAGTCTTAAGAGAAACAAGTAAATATTGCAAAGTGTGATTTGTGATGGGTGACAAGGCGAGAGGACTAGTGGAAAAGTACGATAACAATATCACAATTAGAAAAAGGAGCGATAAGTATTAACAAGGTGGAGAGTGTTGTGAATTGCTATAAGTGAAAGGGAAATTCGGTAAGTTCAAAGATAAATAAAAAATGTTGCGAAATGCAAAATCATTTTGGGAGGCAGATGTGATTGTGATAATGTAATGTGATAAGTCTGTGTGGTACCGAAATGCAATTGTGATATTTCACAATTAGGGTTTAGGAGTGGATAACATTAATATGTATCCTAGGAATTTGAAATTTGAAACTCTGCAAAGGGGTTTGCAGTAACAATAGCACAGGTAAGTGGAAAGAACAAAGAAGGGTCAGACGTCATTGTTTTCGGAGATTTTTCAATAATAAATGGTAGTGCTAAGGCAGAAGGATTATCAGAAACGTAATGAGGAGCAGCAAAAGAAAGGAGAGAGGGAGGATTGTGATATACAAAGTGCGATGAGAAGGAAACTCGAGGAGAAAAAGGGTGGAGGCAAACTTTAGTGGGTTTTTCAAGAGTTTTGTGAATAAAACGAAGACGACAACTGCAATAAAATAAATATGAGAGAAGAAGGAGGGAAATGGAGGTGGAACAGTAGTGCTTAGGCATGAAAACAAAGCTGGAAAGTGAAGCGAGACAACTTGATGAACTTCTCTTGGACTATTGATACTTATTCCTACAAACAAACCTGCGGATTCATGCATGGGAAAAAAAAATGTGTGAGAAAAACATTGAACGAAAAGCAATTTTTGGGTCTGTGGGAAGGTTCGCCCTCCTTGAGCTCTATTGAAAGAGATGAGAAGGGGGTATCAATCCACAACATTTTGGTCTTCCTCTATTCTATTGCTCTCATAAGCAAAGGAAAAAGTACAATAGGACACTGAAATCAGAACTAAGTAGCAATGATACTATCAGAAAATAGCATTTTTACTGTTCAATAATAAAACTAAATAAATGTTAGAAACAAAAGTAGATAAATGAGAGAAAGGAAAGAATTAAAAAAACAAAGAAGCTGAGGCACATGGGTTGGGCCCTAATCTACGAGCCTAGCTCTCTAGAACTATATCAATAAAATGACATCTCTCTACCCATTTCATAAAAAATAACAGTTTGTTACATCCATAAAAGTTTTAATAGATCCTAATGGATTTACAGCAAAAAATTGAATCCAATGGAATGGAATGGAATGGAATTCGATGCAAATTAGATATTTATCAGCTTTATTTATCTTAAATGGAAGCTACCAACAACTCCCTAAAACATAGTGATTAAGTCCACTTTGACTCCAAGTGAAGTATGGCTTGAGTGCACTTGGTCTTGAGTTTCTTGGATGCCTCTCGAATTCAAATTGTTGGAGTGGATATCATGAGGATCCTTTATCTGCCTTTGGGAATTAAGGAGGGTGGAAAACCCCCTTAAATCTCTCCAATATTTCTCCCTAATTTCCTGAAATTGTGCTCATTTGTTCTTCAATCTTGATCTTCCAGTGGCAAGGAGCAAGTCACTAGATCATATCCTTCTCCAAATATGTATAATCTACCAAATAATCTCACAATATTCTACAAAAATAACCAATATTAAGAAAAAATATAGAAATACCTTTAAACCTTCCTAAGAAAATATTGAAGCATAAGAAAACATTATTAAGTGTAGAAGGATAGATTTAATATATCCTTTAATGTGCATAAGGAAGGTAGATGGGCCTTATTATGTATAATTTGGAGGCCCATCAGTGTTCCTTCACTCAGAACAACAGAATAAAGACAACTATTATTTTCTCTAAGACAAATAGATAGGAAGAAAGGAAATAAGCCTACTTGTGATCCTTTTCGCTCTCCTTCTCCTTTTGTCATTGTTTTCATCGTTCTCAATCCAAATAAAGTCGCTAGATCGATTCCTGCAATCAAATACAAAGAATAGAAAAAAATAAGAAAATATACAAATATCTACCTATATTAACCAAATCGACCCAATTATATCTAAGAATACATATACAATTGGGAATGTGATTAACAAGATATAAGCATACATATGAGAAAATGAACATATATCTTTATTAAGAAAGTAGGAGAAGAAGATTACAACAAATATATTGATTCGTCGTCAACCTGCTCCAACTTCATTCTGTCCTCACCACACCAAGCATCATCTTAGTAGCATATCAGTACTTCTAGATATCATCAATTGAGGATCCAACAACATAACATTACAAAAATTCTTCCTCCCTAACACTTAGATGAGTGCTCAATTTATAGGGAAACTAAACGTAGTTTCTCATTAAATGGAATTGAATGGATTTCTAATAATAGATGAGACATGTTCCCAACTTCATAGGTGGTTGATGGACACTTGTATTCAAAGTATGACACCTATGAGATATTTTAGAAAGCACTCGCCATGTGGATATTCCTAGAACAAAGATTATTTCACTCCTAGGAGACCAATGCACCACTAAGTGTTGGGAAGTGCACTACAGTTCACATTTTCATGGTGATAAGTGCATTCCAACTTATTTAGGCCCTTGTAGAGGAGATTTGATGAGTTAATGGGTCACATGATATATATTTCAAACCTTGGAAATATCACAATTGAAGCCATTAAAGGAATGTCTTCACTTAGGGCATATAGAAACTGAATTAAGGAGATGTGTGGCATCCCAAAAGGGAAAATGCAAAAATATTGAAACACAATATAAGAACTTAAACTAAGTAAACAATAAATATAAAGACAACATCAGAATATACAAAGAAGCTGAGCCATTTTATTATATGGAGATGAATCAGTTACACAATGTACAAAACATAAGTAGATCTAGCCCAAGAGAAGGCCTGAAACCACCCTACAATGGTGTTGCAACACACATTTCTTAACTGGTGAGCTTACAGGAAGAAATACTGCGCTTTCCATTTTTGCTAAAGATGTACATTAACTACTGCAAAAGGATATGCATATATAGGGAGCTCAAGAGCTCTGATGATTCCAAGATTCAAGGTATGGCCAATGTGATGGAAACCCAAGATAACCCAGAAAGGATTTTCTAGATCTACAACTTTGGAAAATCACCCTCCTAGGGCTTGATCCTTTATCTGCTGGGATTACAGATATGAAGCTATATCTAAAAAATAGATGGCTAAAATATGTTATAAGATCAGATCTAAGCTTGAAGGGTTGATCCCTTCTCCAGATCTACAAGCTAGAAGCTCTAGATATAGCTTCTCAATCCTTCAATGATGATTACAGCTGCTGCTACACAACTACTCATAAAAATTGTGCTGTAAGGGAAAGAAAGGTTCTATGCCTGCTGAAATATGTTGCAATAGACTCCAGGCTGAACGAAATACTGATGTAAAGGTGAGTGGATGATCCATCACAGGATTACTAGCTAAAATGTTAGAAACTTCCTTCCTCCTTTGGATCTAAAATAATGGACAGCGTAATTCCTAAATGTATTACTATTGCTAGTAGGTAAATAAATTTTGGCCTAATGCCAGATCTGAAATGAAGCTCTGGGAATGTTGATCTTCAAGCCCAAGGTGATAGGAATAAACCTTCAGTGGTTCTCTAGATGAAATACTAAAGACAACCTCCACCTTCCAAACTGATCTTCATAAATGTAAAATTTATGAATATTGATGTTCTGAAGAAAGTAGGGAAATATTTATGGCACCAATGCTTGATGTAGAATGAATTAAAACCCTTTCTCGAGAGCTACTCAAAGAAAGAGGTGGGATTCCTAACCAAGAACACCATGTGCTAAACAACACTTGGAATATTTGATAAAAAACCCAAGAAAGCAATGGAATGTCACATGACAATTCCAAATCTAAACATACCACAAAATATAAAATCAATAGCCTTCCTTCATTTATTTCTTCATATTATTTACATATTTTATGAGCCTTCCCATGCCTTGGCCCTCTTCTAAACTGCATTGTGCATGTGGACAAGGTCCTCCATCTTTGATTGCACTGTCTATCCAAGTCATCCATCATGTCTAGGTGCAATGTACACCCTCTCCATCATGTGTGCATTAATTGCACAACTTCCTCCATCATCTTATCATGATCTTCTGTTTGATCTCTTCCAAGATCTTAGTTGACTATATGAACCTCCATGATCTATCTCATTAATGAGACATGATCTCTAGTTCCATTCACATTAGTAGTGGCTCCACTACCTCATTATGTATATCTAGGCTTAATTAATCCACATTCACACATAAAAAGTAGATATTTATTAATCTTAGGGATTATGGGTCCCTCCACCCTTTTATTTACTTAATTAAGTAGGTTTATTGGGAACTCTAATATTCCAAATATCATGTAAAAATTTGGGAATATTACAATCCTCCCCAAAAAAATGTTATTTTTCCTCAAACAATTGCAAAATTGGATGCTACAACAAACATCCTCCCTCCAAATGGCATCCTCATGTGGAAGGCCTTCTCATTTGTCACAATGTTTAATGCATGTCCAGCTCCAAAGCCGCCTCTCTAGAATGTCTAGAATGGCCTCCAAATACAAATTTAGATACCTTTCCTCATCAATGAATATCAAAGTGGCAATAATATGATGACCAAAGTTCTCCTCTATACATGAGATACATAACATGAAGTGGTTCATTTCCAAAGTGGAATGTCCCAACTCATGAACTATCTCTCCAACCAATGATACATAGAGTAGATTACACATATCAATACCCTCATCATTAGCCATGTTAGCCATGTAGGAATCAAACATCCAATCATCATAGTGAAAAACAATAAGTGGAGACATATGGGAAAACATAAACAATGTCAAACCATATTCTCTTAATAACAACCAATGTAGCAAAGCCTTCTGCTGCCATGCTATATCATCATGAAAACAAGTTAGAGAGCCATACTCTCCCAAAAGAAGCCACCGCAACAATGCTTCTTGTTGCCATGCCAAATCAATATCAATAAGAATATGAGATCCATACTCTCTCAAAAGTAGCCAACGTAGAAATACCTCTTGTTGTCATACCACATCATCATTGTACCGAATGTAGTGGCCATATTCTCTCAAGAGAAGCCACCTCAATAGGGAATATTGCTGCCGCATCACATCATATTCATACCATGTACAATGCCCATAATCCCCCAATAGAAGCCAACGTTGTAAGGCCTCTTGTTGCTATCCTCCAACAATGTCATGCAATTTATGGGAAGAATCCAGCTATTACTCTCCCAGTTGTAACCATAGCAAGAAGGATACTTGTTGCCTCCTTGCATTATCATGATGCAAGTCATGGAGAAATAATATATTAGTGGACATGTGAGATTTCTCATCAACATAATACAAACAAGCTCCCTTATGCCACATCATGTGAGAGTTATAATTTCTCCCAAACCCAAGAACATACATGAACATGAGATAAATCCCAAACATAAATACATGTAAATACATGAGACATATCCCAAACAAGAGTAAATACATGGACATAAGATATATCATGAGATGCCCAAACTCTCTCATGAACAACCAAAGTAACCATGCCTTCTTCTTCTACATTCTTCTAGTGATATGTAAGGCATGAATCAGAAAATTATGACTCATTAAGTGATAACCATATTCACCCAAGAGCAACCAATGTAGCCATGCTTCTTTCTAGCCTGTATCATAGATCTACAAGTGGTTGGGCAACCCCTTGCTCCATACTATCATCCATTCATCCCAATGAGGATGATGGATCTCATTCTGCAAATACTTGGCATCCTCCCATTGTAAAACACCAACCTTCTCAAACTGATGAAGAAATTTTCACTCCATGAAAATTTGAAGTGCACCTCCAATGAGATCTCTTAATGAGACCTTCTTCTTATCCATGGCCTTCCTAAACCAATGAGGTTCTAGATCTGCTGCAGGTATAATTCTCTCTTTGAGCTGTGAGATGCTCATTGAGAAAGTGTCATCAAGGAAGGAGAAAATATTTCTCATCTCAAGATGTCTACCATTTATCATCATAACCTCCATTGCTTCATGAGTGAAGCTACCTTCAGAATGCTCCAAGAATAATGGGGCCTCTTCATTATCACTACTACTAAGTGGCAGCGCTGTGGATCTGCAGGGTAATACATATACTGTCTCAGAGCAAGATACAATACTGATCTCATAACTAGTCATTGTACGTAGGATCATGCTCATCCCTTCTTCTGAAACTCTACACTTCAACTGAAAAGGCTGAATGTAGTCCATCCATGAAAATCTAGGATATCTTTTCATCTCCTCCTTGATTAGATCAAAGGTCCTCTGCAATGTGATATGTTTTTGCTTTAAATCATCATTTTTTTTAACCATTGGTTATGCATTGGCCCTAATGGCATGTCCCCATAAGTCTCAATAAGATCTACTGAAACAATAGGTCATGAATGTGTATGCATACCTTATATCAACTGATGTGTGGGAATCTCTTGACAGAACAAAAGAGTTCCTCCAACTGGGATAATGGTGTCTCTAACTACTGGTAAGAGAGATGGCTGCTCTTCTACCAATGTACCAGCGCTGGAATCTTCCACCTCTTCCTCATACATGTCATGAATCATGCATGGGACTCTATGTTTCAATATCTCAAGACTATCTTGTAAGGTTGCAAGTGTCTCTTCTCTAGATGCAAGTACTTTTGCAGCTAGTGGTGAATGTAGTGACTTTTTGTCTAGAGTAACAAGAGTGACATCCTCCTTTGTTTCCTTAGGAAATGTCTCTTTGTGGCCCATCTCTGTCTTCTTTACATCAAACTTCTTCCTCAACCTGTGAAAAAAATCTGAATATTTAGTCACCTTTGTATGCTCCATGTGACTAAACCACCAATCATTGGCTTCACCTAAGAGATGAACTGGTGCAATTTAGACAATATATTTTTTATCCACAAGATGTAGCATGAAAAATGTATCTAAATCTTTCCTCCAAGCCTTAACAATGCTTGAGGGAGATCCATCAAATGTAGGAAAATATAATATGTTGCGCCTCTTTCTTCTATTGCTGGTATAGGATGTTCTTTTTTCTTTGAGTTCAAATAATTCTTGGAGAGTTAGACTCTCTTTGAAAGCTCTATACTATTCCTTGTACTCTTCAAGATACAAACTGAGAGTGTCATGAGTCTCAAGTTTTATTTTTTCTTCATTTCTATACCTCTCACCTTCTTCAAAGAAAGTGCTCATAGTAGATCTATGAGGAGATCTATGATTCTCTGGTCTTCTTATCTGCTGATAGGAAGTGCTTGGACCTTCCTAATCAAATCTTCTTCTTGGATTCATCTTTTTCCTTTATCCCTTCATTCGATAGACCTCCTTGGAGAGATCTTGCTTGGATCTAAAGAGAGAGATGGAAAAATCCTCCTTCATGATAGATATCATCTATCTACTTCTTCTTTTGATGAAAAATATGAAGTTTCCACAAGTCGAGCCAAAGATCATCCTCAGATACCAGTGTAGTATCCCAAAAGGGGGAATGCAGTAATACTGAAACAAAATAGAAGAACTGCAACTAAGTAAACAATAAATCTAAAGAAAACATCAGAATATTTTGAGAAGCTGAGCCATTTTATTATATGGATATGAATCAGTTACACAATGTACAAAAGATAAGTAAATATAGCCTAAGAGAAGGCGTAGAACCACCCTACAATGGTGTTGTAGCAAGCACTACGTAATTGGTGAGCATACAAGAAGCAATACTGTGTTGTCCCTTCTATTGAAGACATACATGAGTTGCTGCAAAAGGAAATGCAGATATAGGGAGCTCAAGATCTATGATGATGACAACATTCAAGATATAGCCAATGTGATGGAAACCCAAGATAACCCAGAAAGGAGTTTCCATATCTAAAACTTTGGAAAATCACCCTCCTAGGGCTTGCTCCTTTATCTACTGGGATTACAGATATGAAGCTAGATCTAACAAATAGATGGCTAAAATATGTCACAAGATCAGATCTAAGCTTGAAGGTTTGATCCCTTCTCCAGATCCACAAGCTAGAAGCTCTAAATCTAGCTTCTCAATCCTCCAATGATGATTATAGCCGCTGCTACACAACTGCTCATAAAAAATATGTTGTAAGGGAAAGAGAGGCTCTATTTTCGACCCTAGAGATAGCCTTGAGTTGTGAAAGACCAGTGCCTAGGACATCTTATATAGCAAGGAGCGTGTGATATAACAGGGGCAGTTATCAACAAAAGGCTCTTATGCTATCTCTTGTAAATAGGGAGGTTAACTTGAATGGGACCAAAACCTTTAGAAAAGGGACACAGGGAAAGAAATACTGCAGAGGAAAGGTGTCGAATTCTAATACAAATGCATCAGACAATTCAGAGGCAACTTTCTGTAAAGAGGGTCGGTTCGAAAATACCTCAGAGAAATAAATAATCAGAAGGTGATTACTGCGTATGAAAGATTGAGATAATACTAACTATCATCGGGATGATATCCAGATACACAATATCACCATGTAATGGGTTTACCAATTTAATAATCCATACATGACAATAGCGTTTTAAAAATAACCTCCCAAAGAAGCTAATATAGTAGAAATATGATTGAAGCGAAAAGTGAAAAAGTATATCATGCCTGACCCATATTTAAAGCACTTGACTAGTTCAAGCATGGGTATCAACTAGGATAAATCCATACCAAAAACAGGTGAGCCACTCGCATTCCATAACATGATACAAGAAAGGTAGATGAAACGAAATGAACAATTAAACTAACACATAAAGGCAGAAGTTACAAATTGTGAGACACCAAAGACCAGAATCCTCATTAAATATGGAACTCCTCCTCACTAAAACCCAACGGGCTCTGTGCATTCATATAAAAGTTCGAAAATAATGCGTACAAAATTCTCTTACTGCCTAGTTTTCTGAAAATCTGGAACCCTTGATAATCCGTTCCTCGAGGTTTTTATAGGAGAAAAACTAGTAAAGGGAGTGGATGATGAACATTTAATTTGTCTCATTAAGATAGGATGTGGAAGCGTTCACGCCCACACTTCTTAATGTCTCTGCAGTGCTGCATGTACTCTGTAGTCTGGTTCAAATATCTCTGTCAGGTCAAGATTGACCTCGGATGTGTTCTCGAAGTCCTTTCTGGTTGTAAAGCTCTGTGTTTTGCCTTCTAGAATTGATGAATTGAGTAGGAAATCCGTGGGCCTCCATACTCCATAACTACTGATTCTGGAAATATTTAAGAAGCTTCTGTCAGCGTAATTGACTATTTTTGGGCTCGAGGAGGCATGGGGGCTTTGATGGGAAGATGTACTTCCTGGAGACAAATGTCCCGTAGATATTCAAACGCAGATATGGCTATTGCATGTGCTCTTTGGGTCTTCAAAATGCGTATTTATCCTTTGAATATGGGATTAGGCTCTAAATATTCAATTAAAAGGTCCAAATCCCTTAAATTTGTTTCTGCTGCTTCACTTGGCCACTGTTGGAATGGCCTCTCTACACTTTCAGCCGCAATGGCTTTAATCATGGAAAACCAAGTGAATGTATCACTCCTGTGAACCCTACACAATGCGATAAACTCATTAAGAAATCCAGGGAGTGGTGGGAGGAATGCTGTGAAGGCCTACGAAGCGGTGGTGGAAATGGCGGAGAACAGGCGGAGAAATAATATTTAGTGCGAACCATAAGGTTTTAAAAAAGGAAAATGTGCGAAAACATATGAACGGGCTTGTATAGTGGGACCCAGCTAAGGGGGAGGGTGATTTACTGTGAGCCGTTGGATCTCAGGAGCAGATCAATGGTAGGGATTAAAGGATGAAGTTTTGGGAAGGTCCGATGGAATAAAAATGGTAGAAGATGCGATGCAACATGGGTCATCGATCTCGTTTGAACAGACGGTCATAATTGGATCAGAGAATCGCAATCAGGGGGGGCGGAGGGTGACACATTTAAAATTTGCGATTGGCGATGGCACGATTGAGTGCTAACCGTTGGATCCAGAGCCAGATCAATGGTAGAGGTTAAATTGACGGTGACAAAGGTTGGTGCGATGAGTGGAAGGTGATGAGATCTGGGCCATTGGATCTCGAGAGATCAATGACAGAGATCAAATGGGGGATCGCAATCGCAAAGGGCAGAGGGTGGCACCAATAAGAACTTGTGATTGCGATAGAGCGACTAAACGCCAACCGTCAGATCTGGCGGGGAGATCGATGGTTCAAAAATGATTGGAGGGGAAAAAGGGGCTAAGCCTTATATATGAAGAATATGGGTTTCTGGCTCGATTTCAATACAATTTAAAGCCAAAAAGGGATAACGATAGAGGGAAAAAGGGGATATTTTTCCAAACAAAGGGTATTTGTGAGGCTAAAAGAGGAATTTAATGATCAATAAGGGGTCAATGAGGAATTAGGAGAGGGGAAAAATGGTGTTGAAACAGAGGATTAATGGGAATAAAAGAAAGAAAATGGAGGCCTTTTGGGAACCTCTTCTTCACAAGAACAGAGAGGTTTTTGACTGGAAACAGATTCAATGGAGATTCATAGAAGGATAAAGGGCATAAAGGAACCTCAAGGATGCTGTGTTTTCAGTTGGAATGCATTCCTTGAAAGCTCAGAGACATTTTTTCCCCCCGTTTGCCCGTCAAAGCTAGTAGGGGGCATACATGATCAACATTGGCTCCACCTGGGGACGGCACGTTCATCCTTGGGCGTGTCAAGAACTTTGCAGGCCACCTGTTAATATTCCATGATGACACCACTCTTCAGCACTTATACTTTTCTCTTCATGATTCATCACTACACCCACATTATTCAAACAAAGATGAAGCATAAAACTAATGTACAGTATAATACATCAGGCTATCTCTGCCTGAATCAGAACTAGAAATAAGGTTTGAGGCACTGACCATTTACAGGGGCATCGAGCAAGTCTCCCTATAAATTTTCCAACCTGAAAGTGTTGTTGCCCCTTTGTTCCACGATTTTAAAAGGGTCGAACCACAGTGGGTCGAATTTACCATGTTTCCCCTTTTCAGCTCTTTGGATATCCCATCTGAGCACTAAGTCCCCAATCTGCAACTTCCTGTCCTTGGCATGTTGGTCAAAAAGGTCCTTCACCTTCTCTTGATGTTCAGTTAGCCTTTGACTTACCTAGTTTCATGTTTCTTCTAGCTCCACAAGCTGATTTATTCTCCTGGTCACATCAGCAGGTTCCTCCTGAGTCTCCTACATGAATCGGGCTACTGGTAAGGGTAACTGCATAGGGAATACTTCTACCCTCCCATATAATAATTCATATGGGGACTTCCCGATTTCTCTTTTGTTGGTAATCCTATTGGCCCATAGGGAAAATTTCAACTGGGAATCCTAGTTTTTCTTATTTTCATTGATAGCCTTCTTCAGTGCTCTTACCAGGGTTTTATTTGAAGACTCTGCCAAGCCATTTCCTTGTGGGTAATAGGCCATAGAGTGACTTAGTACAATGTTATACTGCTGGAAAAAGCTCACGAATTTTGTAGACTTGAAAGCCTGGGCATTGTCGGTCACAACATCTGTTGCATTCCTCGAAGGTATAGCTTCAACCCATTTTGTGAAATAATCTGTGGCAGTTAATATCCACTTATGCTGACCACTCGATGGAGGATGTATTTCACCAATAAAGTCGATTCCCCATTGCTAGAATAGTTCATCCACGTGAACGGGGATCATGGACAGAGGTGCCAACTTCTGTCTTTCAGCAAATCTTTGGCATTTATGACAAGCTCTAACCTGGGTGAATACATCTCCAAAACATTTGGGCCAATATAAACCTACCTTCAGGATTTTGTGAGTAGTGGCCCTCCAACTGTAATGACCCCCACAGATTCCTTCATGAAATTTGGCTATTATATTCTCTACCTCATCCTCTGCGAGACACAGGAGCAGAATACCTGAAGGATCTCGCCAGTATAGCCGACCATTGGTGACTATGTACTTCTATGATCTCATCCTTAGCGTTCTATATTTAACTTTATCACAGTTAGGAGGGCAGCTGAGTGTAAGAAGATATTCCATTATCTCTTTGTACCACGGGCCGGTGAGGTACTTCAAATGTGCCTTCTGTGTAGCTATCTCTACTCCCTATTGTTCTTCTTCCTCCCCAGACTCCTCAATTGCTGACATGGACAGATTTATACCCAAAGCCTGACAATTTGATTTGGATAAAATTTTGGCTAGCCCTTGCTCCTTGATCAGTTTAGTAGGACAGATGTCTAGCTCATACTCTTGTATCTTGGTGATCCACTTCCTTCTCTTTCCTTCATTATCTCCTTGGAAAAGGATGTCTTTTACTGCAGCTGCGGGCACAAACACAATGATATGGGACTGCAAGACATACATGCGAAATGATTTAAGAGACTTCACCAAGGTGTACGCCTGCTTCTCTAGTATGTTATATTTCAGCTCTGCGTCACGGAGCACCTGACTGAAGAAAGTGATGGGTTTCTCATACCATTCTTCATTTTTTTTCAATAAAACTCCTGCCACTATATGAGGTGATGCAAATGAAAATATCATGAAAGTTTTGGCATAGTCCGGTCCTACTAGCACAGGGGCCTCTGCAAAGGAATTTTGTATCCTGGAAAAGGCCTCTTGTGATTTCTAGGACCATTTTACCTCATTATTTTTCTTCAACATGTCAGTTATATGTCTAATTATCTTAGAATAGTTAGGGATAAAACTCCTCAGAAAATTAATGCGCCCTAGGAACACCTGAACCTCCTTCTTATTTCTAGGAAAAGAAATGCCATTTATAAGCTCTACCCTCTTGGGATATATTTTTACCCCATATTTGGTTACAATATGTCCCAAAATCCTACCCTCTTCTAATGAAAACAACGACTTTTGTGGATTAAGAGAGAGACCATACCTTTTTCATTTTTCAAAAGTTCTATGCAGATGCTCAATGTGCTCAATATCGCCCTTTGAAAACACAGTGATATCATCGAGGTAGACCACCAAAAAATGATCTTACTCCCCAACAAAAGCAATGTCCATGGCCCTCTGAAAAGTGGCCCCTGCGTTGATCAATCCAAAAGGCATCATGGCATACATAAATCTACCCCATGGTGTGGTGAAAGTAGTCTTCTTCTGATCTTTTGGAAGTACAACCACATGATTATAACCAGAGAATCCATCCATCATTGACATCCGAGAAGCTCCTACCACTTTCTGCAGGATGTGATCCATCTTGGGCAGTTGATAATTATCCTTTAAGGATGCTCGGTTCAAATTTCAGAAATCAACACATAGCCTTATTTATCCATTCTTCTTTCGGACAGGGATTAGTTTTGCCACCCATTCGGAGTACCTTAATGGCACAATTATTTTGGCCTTCAACAATTTCTTAATTTATTTCTCAATAGAGGGAAGAAACAGGGGATTTATCTGTCTGAGATTCTGCTTGTGCAGCTTCGCATCTTCCTTCAGTGGAATTTTGTGCTGCATGATGCTAATATCATAAGTTTTTAGGTCTTGATAGGACCATGCAAACATGTCTTTGTAAGACTGAAATAATTTCAAGTATAGCTCCTTATGTTCTTCTGGGACCTTCTTGGATAATTTCACAATTTTGGGATCAACATCAGTACCAAGGTTAAGGTCTTCTACCTGGTTTTCTTCTGTGACTTTGTTTGACTGCAGTGGGACATCATTATTGTCAAACAATATTTCTAGAGGCACCAACCCTCTAGGTATAATGTTTCCCTTCAATTGCAACACTTTGTGACCTACCATTATTTCCTCCCACCTGTTTTCTGAAATATCTTCAACCTCTTCTTCCTCACAATAATCAATCTCCATATTTGAGAACTCTCCGATTGTTTCCATAAATCTTTTCACTTGCTCTTCATCCTCAAAAACCTGCCAGTGCTTGCTGTTGTCTGGGATTGATGGGCAATAATGTACCTCAATTTCATATCTTAATAGAGGGTTTTGAGGTGGACGGAAGGCACTGGCAGCCACTGCAAGAGATTCTGCCATCCTATTCTGCTCTCGGGGCATGAACTAAATATTAAATGCCAGGAAAAAATTCTCCACCAGGTCCCACACTTCATTCCTATAAGCCCTTAGCCTAGGATGATTAGTTTGGCACTGATTCTTCACTTGTCTAACCACCAGTTCTGAATCTCCCAGAACCTTCAAACTCTGTATGTTCATACTCCTGGCTATCTGTAATCCTAATAGAAGTGCTTCATACTCGACCACATTATTAGTGGCTTCATATTCTAGCTTGAATTACAATGGGACCCATTTTCCGGTAGGATAAATCAATAGTACTCCAGCCCCATTACCTTCTTTGGAGTTTTCTCCATCAAAGTGAAGCATCCAGATTCCTACTTCACGGTTCCCTGAGGGCTGCTCGGTCTTGATCTGGTAAAATGATGGCTCTTGAGCATAACCCTGGTCTTCCTCCAGCATTAAACATGAGAAATCACCTTCTTTATTGTAGACTGGTGAATTAACTAAGTTATCATCCTTAGTAACTATCTTGACAAATCTGGTTTCCCTATACAACCTCCTTTCCTGGCCCCCAAAAACTGGGATAGTAGCATATGCTAAGTCCAACTTGATTGACCCACTGATTTTTGTCCCCCGGGACCTTGACAGCAACATGCCAAAGCGGGCTGGGATGTCAGCCACCACGATGTCCGTTACCACACTTTTTGCTGGGATTTGGGCCAAATTAACGACCAAATCCTTGATCATCCCCAGGCATTTAACTCTTTTGGAATCAAATAAATAGAGGTCCTTGTATGGATGGGTGACTTGTAATCCTAGTTCTTCCATGACTGACAGAGGTAATAGATTATGGGAAGCTCCAGAATCTAACATACAGTTATGTAACAACAAGTCATGAATCACTAGAGACACATAGAAAGGAGGAGTAGAAGCATCTAATTCCTCGACATGTGGGCCAAATACAACCATAGGTCATTCTTCTTGAAGGTTCAGACTATCTAGAATATGTGTTGCTTCTGGAGGGAGCATGAAAGATAAGACCTGGGACTGGTAGGCTGGTTGCTTTAATAGTTCAATCAAGGGGACTTGGATTTTTATCTTCTCAAGCTCCTTTTGTAGATTAAAGGTAGGAGGGGACTTTTCTCTTACAACCTCTTTTGACTCTTTATTTTCGGCCAAGGGTTTGGCTTCTTTTGACTCATACTTGGTATTAGGGGGGATGACTACCTTTGAAGAGGAAGGAATTTGATCATCATACTGCAAAAGTTTTTTTAGAGGCCTCTTACCTTTGTCTGGGGCTTTTTGCATGGTTGAATCCTTCTGAGATGACTCCTCTTCTTGATCTTGAGTGCAAGTCCTTTTCCTTGAAGACCTGAGATCATATTTTCTATTGAACTGTGCTTGCATGAAATCAAAAAATTGCTTACAAGAGTAATTAGCCTCTAGGTCTTCTGTGCTTCTATCTTTCTCTTCTTCTTGTAATGAGGTCTCAATTCCATCGCTTCCTTGTAGGGGAGGTTCTACTTCATCATTATTTGAAAAATCAAGGTATGCTCCCTCTTGATTGTAAGTGGTTTCTTCGGTGGGATACTCTACTGGAACTTCCAAGTACAGAGGGTGTGGTACCTGATCTAGTTGATCCTTTTGTTCCCTTTGCAGTAATTGCAGAGGTGGTTTCCTATACTGAGGATTGTAACCTCTGTTTGGGGCATTCTGGAAATTCTTGGAGGTTGAATTATTGGCCTCTAGTTTGAGTTTGACCACCTTATTAGTAAGGTTCTTAATCATTTTGTTCATTTCTTCAACTTTGTTAGTACTGGAGTCTATGTCTTGACTAGAAGTAGACACCTCCTCCTTGCCTTTCCCTCTAGCATATTGGTCTAGCTTACCCTTTGATTTACTAGTGGAGGCGAAATTTGCCTCCAACTCTAGTGCATATGTTTGAGCACCGTCTAGGGTGGCAGGCTTTCTTTCTCTCAGAGAGAAACTGAAATCTGAGTCGAATGCTGTCACGAAGAAAATCTTAGCATCTATTTGATGAGGTTTCATATCAGCAGATAGGCTTAAATACAACTTATTAAATCTCTTGATAAATTCTGACACCCCTTCATTATGTCTTTTCTTGATTATGTTAAACTCAGTAAGACAATGTCCATGATCCTTCTTCTCTCCCCATTTTCTGAGAAAAGTATTTTCCATTCCCTCCCAAGTGGTTATGGAACGGTCTCCTAATGTCTTAAACCACTTTCTGGCTTTTCCATCAAGAGATTGCACAAATAGTCTCAAGACTACATCTAAGTGTTCCACATTAAAGTTCTCTGCAAAAGAGCAGAAGACTTCAAGATTGTTTTGAGCTTCAATCTCATTTTCCCCATTGAATCAGGGTAAAATCTTCAGATAATCCTATGGCATATCGTTCAAAACTTGAGGTAATGCGAGGGGGGAATATTTATTCAACAAGAAGCCGGGAACATTGGCCATTCGAGGAGGTGGAGGTAGTGCATGAGTTGGATGTGTAAAAGGAGGAGGCCGAGGTGGAAGTGGATTATGAATGACAATAGGAATGTATTGGACTACATCTTGAGGTGTTGATGGGAACAATGGTCTGTTAATAGTAGATACTTCAGTGACTTCCTTGACCTCTTCGACCTCTGGACTAGGGCGAGAATCATCTCTGATTCGGACACTACCCTAGGGTGGACTATCTGAGTAGTAGTCGGTATCTCCCACAGTGGAGGAGGATGGAAAATACTGTAAATAAGATTCAGGGATCTCGGTATGAACTGATGGCATTTATTTCCTACTTCTTCTATGTATGATCTTCTCTGGGTCAAACACAGAAGGTGTATTTTGCTGAAACATATCTGACCTCAGGTGTGGCTTACGAGGAGCGAGGAATGCAAGTAAATTTTCTGATGAATGAATGTGGAGTTGCCAAGGTGAGGGATCTACAACTCCCAACTCTTCATGCACACCTATCTGAAGAGTTAATAAAGATTTTGTCGAGGCCCAGGGATTTAACTTTTCTTAACTTCGTTCCCCGGAAACGGTGCCAAAAAAATGTTGTTGACCCTAGAGACAGCCTTGAGTTGTGAAAGACCAGTGCCTAGGACATCTTATATAGCAAGGAGCATGTGATATAATAGGGGGATTTATCAAAAAAAGGCTCTCATGTTATCTCCTGTAAACAAGGAGCTTGACTTGAATGGGACCAAAACCTTCAGAAAAGGGACGTAGGGAAAGAAATACTGCAGAGGCAAGGTGCGGAATTCTAATACAAATGCATCAGATAATTCAGAGGTGGCTTCCTGTAAAGAGGGTCGGTTTGAAAATACCTCACAGAAATAAATAATCAGAAGGTGATTAATGTGTATGAAAGATTGAGATAATACAAACTGTCATTGAGATGATATCCAGATACACAATATCACCATGTAATGGGCTTACCAATTTAAGAATCCATACAGGACAATAGAGTTTTAAAAATATCCTCCCAAAGAAGCTAATATAGCAGAAATATGATTGAAGTGAAAAGTGAAAAAGTCTATCATGCCTGAGCCATATTTAAAGCACTTGACTAGTTCAAGCATGGGTATCAACTAGGATAAATCCATACCAAAAACTAGTAATCCACTCACATTCCAGAACATGATACAAGAAAGGCGGATGAAACGAAATGAACAATTAAACTAACACATAAAGGGGGAAGTTACGAACTGTGAGACCCCAAAGACCAGAATATTCATTAAAGATGGAAATCCTCCTCACTGAAACCCAACGGGCTCTTTGCATTCATATAAAATTTCGACAATAATGTGTACAAAATTCTCTTACTACCTACTTTTCTAAAAATATGGAACCCTTGATAATTCGTTCCTCGGGGTTTTTATAGGAGAAAAACTAGTAAAGGGAGTGGATGATGAACATTCAATTTGTCTCATTAAGACATGATGGTGGAAGCATTCATGCCCACACTGCTTAATGACTCTGTAGTGCTGTATGTACTCAGCAGTCTGGTTCAAATATCTCTGCCAAGTTCAAATTGACCTCGGATGTGTTTTTGAAGTCCTTTTTGGTTGTAAAGCTCTTTGTTCTACCTTCTGGAATTGATGAACTGAGTAAGAAATTCGCAGGCCTCCATACTCCATAATTGCTGATTCTGACAGTATTTAAGAAGCTTCTATCAGTGTAATTCACTATTTCTGGGCTCGAGGAGGCATGGAGGCTTTGATGGGAAGGTGTACTGCCTGGAGATAAACGTCCTGCAGATATTCAAGTGCAGATATGGCTGTTACGTGTGCTCTTTGGTTATTCAAAATGCGTCTTTATCCTTTGAATACAGGATTAGGCTCTAAAGATTCAATTAACAGGTTGAAATCCCTTAAATCTGTTTCTACTGCTTCACTTGGCCACTGCTGGAATGGCCTCTCTGCACTTTCAGCCACAGTGGCTTTAATTATGGAAAACCAAGTGAACTTATCACTCCTGTGAACCCTGCACAATGCGATAAACTCATTAAGAAATCCAGGGAGTGGCGGGAGGAATGATATGAAGGCCTGCGAAGCGGTGGTGGCAATGGTGGAGAACAGGTGGAGAAATAATATTTAGCGCGAACCATAAGGTTTGAACAAAGTAAAATGCACGAAAACATATGAACGGGCTTGTACAGTGGGACCCGGCTAAGGGGGAGGGAGATTTAATATGAACCTTTGGATCTCAGGAGGAGATCAACAACAGGGATTAAAGGATGAAGTTTTGGGAAGGTCCGATGGAAGAAACATGGTATAAGACGCGATGCAACATGGGCCGTCGATCTCGTTTGAACGGACAGACACGATTGGATCGGAGAATCGCAATTGGGGGAGGCGGAGGGTGACACATTTAAAATTTGCGATTGGTGATGGCACGATTGAGCGCTGGTTGTTGGATCTGGAGCCAGATCAACGGCGGAGGTTAAATTGACGGGGACGAAGGTTTGTGCGATGAGTGGAAGGCAATGAGATCTGGGTCGTTGGATCTCGAGAGATCAACGGTGGAGATAAAATGGGGTATCGCAATCGCAAAGGGCAGAGGGTGGCACCGTTAAGAACTTGTGATTGCGATAGAGCGATTAAACGCTAGTAGTCAGATCTGGCAGGGAGATCGACGGTTTAAAAATGATCGGAGGGGCGAAAGGGGCTAAGCTTTATATATGAAGAATATGGGTTTTTGGCTCAATTTCAATACAATTTAAAGCCAAAAAGGGATAACGATAGAGGGAAAAAGGGGCTATTTGGCCAAACAAAGGGTATTTTCGAGGCTAAAATATGAATTGAATGCTCAATGAGGGATCAATGAGGAATTAGGAGAGGGGAAAAATGGTGTTGAAACAGAGGATTAATGGGAATAAAACAAAGGAAATGGAGGCCTTTTGGGCACCTCTTCCTCACAGGAATAGAGAGGTTTTTGACTAGAAACAGATTTAATGGAGATTAATCGAAGGATAAAGGGCATAAAGGAACCTCAAGGATGTCGTTTTTTCAGTTGGAATGTATTCCTTGAAAGCTCAGAGACAGTTTGGCCCCCAGTTTTCCCATCAAAGCTAGTAGGGGGCATACATGATCAACAGGCTCTATGCCTGCTAAAATATTCTACAATAGACTCTAGGATGATGGAAATATTGATGGCAAGGTGAGGGGATGATCCGTCACAGGATTACTAGCTGAAATGATAGAAACTTCCTTCCTCCTTTTGATCTGCAATAATGGACAACGTAATTCCTGAAGGGATTACTGCTGCTAGGAGGTCAATAAATTTTGGCCTGATGCCAGATCTAAAATGAATCTCTAGGAATTCTAATCTTCAAGCCCAAGGTGATAGGAATAAACCTTCACCCGTTCTCTAGATGAAATATTGAAGACAACCCCCACCTTCCAAACTGATCTTCATAAATGTACAATTTCTAAATATAGATGTTCTGCAAAAAGTAGGAAAAGATATATGGGACCAATGCCTGATGTAGAATGAAGTACAACCCTCTATCCATAGCTACTCAAATAAAGAGGTGGGATTCCTAACCAGGAACACCCTCTGCTAAATAGCACTTGAAATCTTTGCTAAATAGCCCAAGAAAGCAATGGAATGTCACATGACAATTCCAGATCTAAATAGACCACAAAATCTATAATCAATAGCATGCTTTCATTGTTGTCTCCATCTTATTTATATAGTTTATGAGTCTTCCCATGCCTTGGCCCTCATCTAAACTGCATTGTGCATGTGGACAATATCCTCCATGTTTGATGGTGCTATCTATCCAATTCATCCATCGTGTCTAGGTGCAATGTACACCCTCTCCATCATGTGTTCATTAATTTCACAACCTCCTCCATCATCTCATCATGATCTTCTATTTGATCTCTTCCAAGATCTTACTCATGACTGTATCAACCTCCATGATCTGTCTCATTAGTGAGACATGATCTCCAATTCCATTCACATTAATAGTGGCTCCACTACCTCATTATGTAGATCTAGGCTTAATTGATCCACATTCACACATAAAATGTGGATATTTATTCATCTTTTGGATTATGGGTCCCTCCACCCTTTTATTTACTTAATTAAGCAGGTTTATTGGAAACTCTAATATGTCGAATATCATGTGAAAATTTGGGAATATTACAGGATGATAGACCCTATTCATTGGTCTTGGGGGATGATGCCCAATTTGACCAGATCTTGGGGGATGATGCCCAAATTGACCTATAACACTTGTTGCTGAAGCAATTAGGCTAGATGATAAGCTGATCTCCATACCTACAAGAGTGACCTTTCCTATACTGTATCTTGTTGTAAATAGGCTAGACAATTGAAGATGATATCCTCCTTCCATAGCGTTTCACAAAATTTCAAACACTCAACTCTTTTAAAACACCTTTTGGACAATGGAAAAGCATTAATCTTGTCCATGGCGATGGTTCAAGCTTAAGATCGCACCCTCATTTTAATCTCTTCTTGTCACTTTCCATGTTTTTTGTCACTGGAATGATGAAAACCCTAGGGTGTCAATGAAATGAGTGAATGAATGTAAATCTAGAAAAACATAGTGTAGGAAGGTGTGAGTTTGGTGGATGAAATGAAGGGTCTTGATGCTAACAAAAATTATGGAAAAATTTGAGTAGGTAGTGTTGTATGTTAGCTTCAAGTTGTTGGTGGAATGAGAGAAAATATATGTGTGGAAGGTATCAAAATGTATAAAACATAGGAAATTTCCAATTATGACTGTGAGAATAGCTTGTGCAATAGTAGGGTAAGTTGGTGAGATTAAATGGGGGTGATAGGGTTGAGTAAAATTTTTGATAAAAATTAAGTGGATAGGGTAGTGTCTTTCCTCCATAATGAAAGTGGAATGAAGGGAAATGGATAGGTTTAGGATGGCGAAAACCTCAAAACACAGTCAATTCCCAATTTAGATTGTCGGAAAAAAATTGTGAATTTTTTTTTTTGAATTTTAAGGAGCATAGAGCCAAGTAAATTTTTTGATAAAATTTTAGTGGATAGGCTAACACCTTACCTCCACAGTGATGGTGGAATGAAAGCAAATGGAGGGGTTTAGGGCAGTCAAAACCCTAAAAATCAGTCACCCTCTGTTTTCACTATTTTCACTGCTTTCACTGTGTAAAATAGCTTAGATTAGGACTTTATCATTTTTTGACATGTT
The DNA here is from genome assembly GCA_034641835.2 of Pinus albicaulis. NCBI lineage: Eukaryota > Viridiplantae > Streptophyta > Pinopsida > Pinales > Pinaceae > Pinus > Pinus albicaulis. The sequence continues at coordinate 966,562,889 of CM076578.1, read as the reverse complement.
ATGGAGGGTAATGTGATGGGTTGGGGTTTGGTTAATCCGTAGGTTAGGGTTTTTTTTTTTTTTTTTTAAATGTATTTATGGGCAGTGGACAGTATAGAGACAACGTAAATGATATGGAAAGATTATTAAACCCTCAAGCATGAAACCAAACACCAACATGAGAGGAGGCTTACGTTTTATTAGAGGCCACACCAAATTTTTGGAGCTTCGGCTTGAGAGTTTGGAGTGTTCCTCGAGCTTTAAACACTGTAATTTTTCACCTACATGAGCGAAAAAATGCATACAGGAGCATACCAAGGCATTTTTTGCAAGTTATAGGAGCGTAACAATGGAAATTTGCACTATACATGAGCATAACAAAGGATGTGTAGTGCTTGCATGGTAGTCCATGAGCATAACAAACCTGGGCAGTGTTCCTCAGAAACGTAACAAAGAGATTCGACAATGAAATGTAAAGACCGGAAATGTAATAAGGGTGGTTTTAAAGGGTTGTAAGTAGGTTTTGATGATATGTTAAGGTTTTGCATCGGAGTTTAGAAGCTGTTGGGGGAAAATGGATAGTAGAGTCGCTCTCACATATAATGAAAAAGGTAACAATGAGTTAAGTGAGGTTTACTTTTCCCTTTATAAAATTTGAAATTCCTTTACCATTTTTTTCTTTTTGACGCTTGACAGTGATCCTTTTTTAATGCTTTGTGCACTTGGAAAGTGACTTTTTGATCCATTTTTCAACATGGAAAGTAACATGATCATTCAAATGAGATAAGAAGGCAAAGAAAATTTATTTGAACTTTTGACATTTTAAGTGACTTGATTGACTTTTGAATGAAATTATGAAACAAACTTCTCCTTTTTATGAAACAATAAGGGTGTTTTTCAAAAACCTTTTAAATTTTCTCATTGGATATGACCATTCAAACAAGATGAGGTGTGTTTTAAACCTGAGGATGACTTCTTTTTCATTTATCTGGAACAATAGGTCAGGTTGACCTTCATTGGACCTCTAACAATCAATATGACTTCTTTTATCCTTTCATAAAACAATGAGACAAAATTTTTATTTTTCATGAGACAATGAAACAAACTAGAGTTGTTTGGAACTTGAGCCATATGAAACAAGATAGATGGCTTTTATTTGAACTTCATAAACATGATTGTTCCTTCACTAGGGTTTAATCGATGAAATGGATACTTTATGCCTTTTTTTAGATGAAAACTTGAATATTTTTCAAAGGTAGAGATGAAATTAGACAATGACATATATGAGATGGAGTGACCTAACCCTAGACCTCTTGAATGGTGATGATGGAGATGGTGACCTTTAAATTGATGATGACGATGACATTGAAAATGGTGGTGACGAATGAAATGAAGGATTAGCATACATGGTTTAGATCTCTGAAGTGACCAAAATTATTTTCTGAAAACATCTTAAAAAAGTAAAAAAAATTGACCTATGAATTCGTGGAAAACAACTGAAAGAGTCATTTTATCACTGACATACCTGGGCTAACACTTGGTATACTATAGGCTACATCATTTATTATTTATGCTTCCTGAATTTGATTTAACGCTATTTTATTCTTTGGAAAATATCTCCATAGGTGATTTTCACCATAACACCAACACTTTATAGGAGGTCTCACACATTCACTGAAATTTTTATTTCTTACATCAGTTCCTCCTTTATCTCCATTATTTTTTTGTTAATTAATTTTTTTTGTTGTAATTTCCAAATTGCATACTTCTTGTGAAAGTGGGAATTTTAAACCCCTTTTTTTATTGCTATTTTTTTTCTGGTTTCTTGGACACCCATCCTTTATAGTTTTTACCTTTATCTTTTCTTTGGTTAATATGTAACTTTTCTTTTCTAATAGTTTCATGCATTGATTTTGGATGATCAAATTCAATTCTTTGTTTGTATGTGAAAGGTAGACAACTGAAAAAGATTTGGATTTTTTTATTTTTCTTCCTTTAAATAAGGAACATACATTAAAAAACTCATTTATTTATTTAAAAACTCATCCATAGTGAGTTATCCTAGCTTCAATTCATGAAATTCATTTTCCTTTTCATGAAATTACCTTTTAGTTAAGTACTTCTTAAATTCCTTCTTGAAAAATTTCGTAGTTAGATTCTTACTTATGATTTTCTTAACAACTTTATTTTCTTCCCACCATAGAGTTCCTTTACCAATAAATTAGTATGTGGCTAGCCTTGCCTTAATATTACTTTGGTAGTGGTATAACTCAAAATTCTTGGACATATTGAGAAGTCATGCCTCCACACCTTCCTTATTTTCACCATCGAAAATGGGAGTCTTAATTTTCTTAAACCCTCCCTATAATTGAGAGGATGATTTCCTTTTTCTGGATGAGGAAATGCTACTACTTGATTTCTATTCATTTTCATCATTGGACTCATTGGTTCCATGATCAAAAGAGGTTTCCAAATTGCTTCTTCTTGTAGCATTAACAAATTTACCTCTATATATATTTCTATGAGTTTTTTTATTATCTCTTTCCTTCTCAAATTTTCTTAACAAATACCCATTAATTCTTCTTGTCCTCTCTTTATTTGACCAAACTTTACTAATTTTCTTTAATATAATCCATATAAATTTTCTAATTTCTTATTATTTGTAGCAACTCAATATTTTTCCCTTCCACAATACTGGTTCCACCTCCAACCATTCCCATCTCATTATCATTTTCCACTTCACATATAGGTGATCCCACAAAGTTTTGTACATTAAACTCTTCTACCATTTTCAAATTCCCTTTCTCTTAAATACAATCTGTTCATGACAGGAGTAATAGTTTTAGTTTGTTGGACCCAAGAAAGGCCCAATGTTGTAATTTTAGCTCTAATACCACTCGTAAATACCCTATGATATTAATTAAGTTGTAAATTCTATGTATATATATATATATATATATATATATATATATATATATATATATATATATATATATATATATATATATATCCAATTTTCTATTTTATTTTAATCATAATAAGCTGTAAAGTAAGGTTACTTTTTTTTCCCTGAACACACATGCCTCCATTTTAATTATTCTAACTTGTTAATGAATACTTTTCAATATGTTTTGAGTGTATACCTTTTTTAAAATGGTCACACAACTTATATAAGAATGCATTGATTATACTATCATTAAATTCTTTCCTCCAAACCTTATTTGACGCTTCTCATTGAATATACATAACGACTATACAAACAAATTCTTTTGTCGTGAGATGATTTACACAATAATAAGTTCTCCCGCATGAATCCTCAACAAGAGCTCTGTAGATTGCATCTATCATTGTGTAATTAAATTGTTGTATTTGTCTTTTCTCAATGTTATTTTTGTTCTACCTATAACATTGGGTTTAAATTTGATTAGAAAATTTATATGTGCGTATTAAAATATATATTATTTTCATAATGAAAACTTCGTAATATGAACTTTCAAACTCCAAAATAACATGATAATTTATAATTCGCTCTTAGTTACTGTTGGCCTGAGGGGTCCTGACCCAGGTTCAGATTTAGGGTTTTCCAACAAACCCCTATACTATTGGCCCTTTCGGCAATGGCCTACTTGCGCAGGCCAAGGTCTCACTCGAAGTAGTATGGGAGGTTGCTGGAACCAAGTTTTCACACCCTGAGAGAGAAATTTAATCGAAGGGGGTCCTTCCAGGTTGATCATACCAGTCTCTAATATAGAAACCCTTAATTGTGTATTAGAAAAATATCTCTAGCGGAGTTTATAAATCATGTAATAGTAGATCAACAAAAGAAAGACATCAAAAATCTAACCAGATCTATGCATTTATTGTCTTATACAGTATCACATCCACGTGTGCATCAACAATGATCAGTATGTAGTGAACATATATAAGTAACACAGTGCACAACCAATAATCATAACAGAGGACACTTCAGTACTCAATAAAAGTTCTTCTGAATCATCAACATTCGAATCTAACTTACAGAATCTATCTACTAGCCCGCACACATAGCCAGTGGGGTCTACACAGAGCAGCACTAAGGGTCTCCACGCACATAGCCAGCAGGAGCCCTTACCTAGAAAATCAACACTAAATATCCACAAGTTCATATCTAGCTTACTTACTTCTTACTTACCTCTTCTAGACTCGACATATCCATCTATTTATACCATGCTAGCCTGCACTACCCTATGGTCCAAAAACTGTGATTTATGGACCCTTGGTCTATCCTTTTGAGATGTTAAAATTCATTGGGGGGTTTTACCAACCCCAGACCCCCTTGTGCTCAACTAAATATTCCAAAATTGGACAAAAATGAGCTTAGGGAACCCTGTTCCAACAGTCCCCCAACACAATATTGTGACTCATCCTGAGTCACAGCACTAGTGGGGTCTTCATATTGTCCTTGAGCTACTTAATCGTGACAGTGAATGGAGGCAGAACATGAAGGCTCTGCATGGCAGCAGTCTGCACAATTTCCACCAGTTTTTGTGAGGTCGTTCCTTCTGTGGTAGTGGTGACACTATCTAAAGTCTGGTTCAAATGCCACACTACCCCTTCTAAGTCCTATGAAATATTGAGGGCTTCATCTGACTAGGGTGTCTGATGGTCACTGAGTATATTATTTTTATGCTAAAGCCCCATAATTTCACTGTGAAGCACATGATTGGTTCGAAGACAGGCTAAGCGCTGGTCTGGAACAAGAGTGGTCATCGTAGATTCCATCTGCTGAAATTCTTGCTCCTTCTGATGCAACTCCTGATCGATTTGTTGGAGGAGAGGTTCGTGCTGCACCTGGGACCAGAGTGACTCCTTGAATAATCTGCATCATGATAGTGGCCGTGGCTTTGGTAACCTATGTGACTCGTTGGGCGTGCACTTCTGGAGGTGTCTCAGGCTAAATCTTGGCCTACAAATATGCGATCTGAAGTTCAAAATTAGGTTTGACAACCTGTACCTTGGTTTGAGATGCCTTCAAGGTAGTGACCAATCCTTCAACCTTGTCTTGCGGTTCAGCGGAGGCAGGAATGACTTCTGGCATGATGTTACAGAGCCAGTTGATCAACTATTCTAAGTTATCTTGCTGTGCGATGGTGGTGACCTACGTGACCTGGATTTGGGTGGCTTCAGCAACTTGAGTCATAATAGTCTGCTCGGCCTTACTGAGGTTCTATTGTGCACAGAGTTCTCATTGCTGGATTTCGCTGGTGATGGCAGTAAATAATTCATGTAGTTATGCATTGGCTAGTCACCAACATCGAGGTCGATCAATGAGCATGCCTGGACTTGGGTACATAATTCAGCGGGTTCCATGATAAAAGAAGCATCGAGGAGAGGGCAGATTCGGCTGTCTGCAATGGTCACCAGGTCTTTAACAGGGACCGGCTGACCCACATGAGTCTCCCTTACTTGATCCATGCTTGCTTGATATATGCTTGCTTTAAGGGTGTCTGCTTTGAGCTGGAGGCCCTGCAACTCTGCTTGCAAGACTTCTACAATGGCCTTGTGTTGTTCTTCCTAGGTAATCCATCGATCAGTAGACACAGTGGTGAAAACATTAAAAATATGGTCAATTCCATCCTATGTTAGGGTAACCTCCACTTTGGTGTAGGTCTTACTGGCCTTAAGGTTCTTTCTAGCTCACTTAGACAACCCGCGAGGACGCTTGAGACTAGGCAAGACTGACATACCTTCATCATCAATATTGTTTATGTTCTGATCCAACGGGGATTCTGGTTCCAGTTACACATTAGTGCTTTTGGGGGTCATGTGCTGCGTGGAGACCAGAATCACCGACTCCCTTGTTGGGCCAAGTGGAGAAGTTGAGTTTGATACTATGTTGTGGCTAGATGTGCCTGCTATGTCTGGGTTTTTTGGTAGGGTTGTGACCCTCCACTCTGGTGCCCAAGTTGAAATTATCCATTCAAATTTAGCCTCGATAGTCATATATGGGAGCTTATGCCAAGTGTGATCTTTACAGGTCAGAATTCGCACATTATGCATGGTCACTTGAAATGCTGCTATATGCTTATAGTTATCATAGGCAGTTGGGGATAAGCATATTTGGGAATCAATGGCCACAAATATAGCCCCATTGTAGAGTACCTATAAGGATTTTTTCTCTTCAACCTACTTGGGGTCCCTTGATTCCCAAAGGTCGACAAACCACACCCCCTCGCACATGCCAGGTTCAAGAGGGGGGAAGATCGCTTCTTCCAGGACCTCCCAAGAAAATAACATGATTAGTAAGATCAAAAAAGAGTAGTAGAAAGCTTTTCCTTGATCCTGACCCTCGCAGTTGAGAAATTCTTCAACTAGGTACTGGGACCAATTATAATATATTCCCTTTTCGCATTGGCCAACGATTTGAATTACATGAGCATGGGCAGCCAGTTCCTAGAATTTCCACATCAACTTGCAGGCAAGAAGTAGAGTACCAATGCGCATCCCTAGATCACTGATTGTATCAATATAGAATCCCATCTTGCTGTAGGTGACATGGTACTTTTCCCGGACAACTTCAGTACTATGGTGCTCGAATTTCATGCTTGAAGTCCTTTTTGGTTGTAAAGCTCTTTGTTCTACCTTCTGGAATTGATGAACTGAGTAAGAAATTCGCGGGCCTCCATACTCCATAACTGCTGATTCTGACAGTATTTAAGAAGCTTTTGTCAGTGTAATTCACTATTTCTGGGCTCGAGGAGGCATGGAGGCTTTGATGGGAAGATGTACTACCTGGAGATAAACGTCCTACAGATATTCAAGTGCAGATATGGCTGTTACGTGTGCTCTTTGGTTCTTCAAAATGCGTCTTTATCCTTTGAATATAGGATTAGGCTCTAAATATTCAATTAACAGGTCGAAATCCCTTAAATCTGTTTCTGCTGCTTCACTTGGCCACTGCTGGAATGGCCTCTCTGCACTTTCAGCCACAGTGGCTTTAATTATGGAAAGCCAAGTGAACTTATCACTCCTGTGAACCCTGCACAATGCGATAAACTCATTAATAAATCCAGGGAGTGGCGGGAGGAATGCTGTGAAGGCCTGCGAAGCGGTGGTGGCAATGGTGGAGAACAGGTGGAGAAATAATATTTAGCGCGAACCATAAGGTTTGAACAAAGTAAAATGCATGAAAACATATGAACGGGCTTGTACAGTGGGATCCGGCTAAGGGGGAGGGCGATTTACTATGAACCGTTGGATCTCAGGAGGAGATCAACAACAGGGATTAAAGAATGAAGTTTTGGGAAGGTCCGATGGAAGAAGCATGGTATAAGACGCGATGCAACATGGGCCGTCGATCTCGTTTGAACGGACGGACACGATTGGATTGGGGTATCGCAATCGCAAAGGGTAGAGGGTGGCACCGTTAAGAACTTGTGATTGCGATAGAGCGATTAAACGCCAGCAGTCAGATCTGGCAGGGAGATCGATGGTTTAAAAATGATCGGAGGGGCGAAAGGGGCTAAGCTTTATATATGAAGAATATGGGTTTTTGGCTCAATTTCAATACAATTTAAAGCCAAAAAGGGATAACGATAGAGGGAAAAAAGGGCTATTTGGCCAAACAAAGGGTATTTTCGAGGCTAAAATATGAATTGAATGCTCAATGAGGGATCAATGAGGAATTAGGAGAGGGGAAAAATGGTGTTGAAATAGAGGATTAATGGGAATAAAACAAAGGAAATGGAGGCCTTTTGGGCACCTCTTCCTCACAGGAATAGAGAGGTTTTTGATTAGAAACAGATTTAATGGAGATTAATCAAAGGATAAAGGGAATAAAGGAACCTCAAGGATGCCGTGTTTTCAGTTGGAATGCATTCCTTGAAAGCTCAGAGACAGTTTGGCCCCCAGTTTTCCCGTCAAAGCTAGTAGGGGGCATACATGATCAACAGGCTCTATGCCTGCTAAAATATTCTACAATAGACTCTAGGATCATGGAAATATTGATGGCAAGGTGAGGGGATGATGCGTCACAGGATTACTAGCTGAAATGATAGAAACTTCCTTCCTCCTTTTGATCTGCAATAATGGACAACGTAATTCTTGAAGCGATTACTGCTGCTAGGAGGTCAATAAATTTTGGCCTGATGCCAGATCTGAAATGAATCTCTAGGAATGCTAATCTTCAAGCCCAAGGTGATAGGAATAAACCTTCACCCGTTCTCTAGATGAAATATTGAAGACAACCCCCACCTTCCAAACTGATCTTCATAAATGTACAATTTCTAAATATAGATGTTCTGCAAAAAGTAGGAAAAGATATATGCGACCAATGTCTGATGTAGAATGAAGTACAACCCTCTATCCATAGTTACTCAAATAAAGAGGTGGGATTCCTAACCAGGAACACCCTCTGCTAAATAGCACTTGAAATCTTTGCTAAATAGCCCAAGAAAGTAATGGAATGTCACATGACAATTCCAGATCTAAATAGATCACAAAATCTATAATCAATAGCATGCTTTCATTGTTGTCTCCATCTTCTTTATATAGTTTATGAGTCTTCCCATGCCTTGGCCCTCATCTAAACTGCATTGTGCATGTGGACAATATCCTCCATGTTTGACGGTGCTATCTATCCAATTCATCCATCGTGTCTAGCTGCAATCTACGCCCTCTCCATCATGTGTTCATTAATTGCACAACCTCCTCCATCATCTCATCATGATATTCTATTTGATCTCTTCCAAGATCTTACTCATCAATGTATCAATCTCCCTGATCTGTCTCATTAGTGAGACATGATCTCCAATTCCATTCACATTAATAGTGGCTCCACTACCTCATTATGTAGATCTAGGCTTAATTGATCCAGATTCTCACATAAAATGTGGATATTTATTCATCTTTTGGATTATGGGTCCCTCCACCATTTTATTTACTTAATTAAGCAGGTTTATTGGAAACTCTAATATGTCGAATATCATGTGAAAATTTGGGAATATTACAGGATGATAGACCCTATTCATTGGTCTTGGGGGATGATGCCCAATTTGACCAGATCTTGGGGGATGATGCCCAAATTGACCTATAACACTTGTTGCTGAAGCAATTAGGCTAGATGATAAGCTGATATCCATACCTACAAGAGTGACCTTTCCTATACTGTATCTTGTTGTAAATAGGCTAGACAATTGAAGATGATATCCTCCTTCCATAACGTTTCACAAAATTTCAAACACTCAACTCTTTTAAAACACCTTTTGGACAATGGAAAAGCATTAATCTTGTCCATGGCGATGGTTCAAGCTTAAGATCGCACCCTCATTTTAATCTCTTCTTGTCACTTTCCATGTTGTTTGTCACTGGAATGATGAAAAACCTAGGGTGTCAATGAAATGAGTGAATGAATGTAAATCTAGAAAAACATAGTGTAGGAAGGTGTGAGTTTGGTGGATGAAATGAAGGGTCTTGATGCTAACAAAAATTACGGAAAAATTTGAGTAGGTAGTGTTGTATGTTAGCTTCAAGTTGTTGGTGGAATGAGATAAAATATATGTGTGGAAGGTATCAAAATGTATAAAACGTAGGAAATTCCCAATTATGACTGTGAGAATAGCTTGTGCAATAGTAGGGTAAGTTGGTGAGATTAAATGGGGGTGATAGGGTTGAGTAAAAATTTTGATAAAAATTAAGTGGATAGGGTAGTGTCTTTCCTCCATAATGAAAGTGGAATGAAAGGAAATGGATAGGTTTAGGATGGTGAAAACCTCAAAACACAGTCAATTCCCAATTTAGATTGTCGGAAAAAACTTGTGAAAAAATTATTTTGAATTTTAAGGAGCATGGAGCCAAGTAAAATTTTTGATAAAATTTTAGTGGATAGGCTAACACCTTACCTCCACAGTGATGGTGGAATGAAAGCAAATGGAGGGGTTTAGGGCAGTCAAAACCCTAAAAATCAGTCACCCTCTGTTTTCACTATTTTCACTGCTTTCACTGTGTAAAATAGCTTAGATTAGGACTTTATCATTTTTTGACATGTTATGGAGGGTAATGTGATGGGTTGGGGTTTGGTTAATCCGCAGGTTAGGGTTTTTTTTTTTTTTTAAAATGTATTTATGGGCAGTGGACAGTATAGAGACAACGTAAATGATATGGAAAGATTATTAAACCCTCAAACATGAAACCAAACACCAACATGAGAGGAGGCTTACGTTTTATTAGAGGCCACACCAAATTTTTGGAGCTTGGGCTTGAGAGTTTGGAGTGTTCCTCGAGCTTTAAACACTGTAATTTTTCACCTACATGAGCGAAAAAATGCATACAGGAGCATAACAAGGCATTTTTTGCAAGTTATAGGAGCGTAACAATGGAAATTTGCACTATACATGAGCATAACAAAGGATGTGTAGTGCTTGCATGGTAGTCCATGAGCATAACAAACCTGGGCAGTGTTCCTCAGAAACGTAACAAAGAGATTCGACAATGAAATGTAAAGACTGGAAACGTAACAAGGGTGGTTTTAAAGGGTTGTAAGTAGGTTTTGATGATATGTTAAGGTTTTGCATCGGATTTTAGAAGCTGTTGGGGGAAAATGGATAGTAGAGTCACTCTCACATATAATGAAAAATGTAACAATGAGTTAAGTGAGGTTTACTTTTCCCTTTATAAAATTTGAAATTCCTTTACCATTTTTTTCTTTTTGACGCTTCACAGTAATCCTTTTTTAACCCTTTGTGCACTTGGAAAGTGACTTTTTGATCCATTTTTCAACATGGAAAGTAACATGATCATTCAAATGAGATAAGAAGGCAAAGAAAATTTATTTGAACTTTTGACATTTTAAGTGACTTGATTGACTTTTGAATGAAATTATGAAACAAACTTCTCCTTTTTATGAAACAATAAGGGTGTTTTTCAAAAACCTTTGAAATTTTCTCATTGGATATGACCATTCAAACAAGATGAGGTGTGTTTTAAACCTGAGGATGACTTCTTTTTCATTTATCTGGAACAATAGGTCAGGTTGACCTTCATTGGACCTCTAACAATCAATATGACTTTTTTGATCCTTTCATAAAACAATGAGACAAAATTTTTATTTTTCATGAGACAATGAAACAAACTAGAGTTGTTTGGAACTTGAGCCATATGAAACAAGATAGATGGCTTTTATTTGAACTTCATAAACATGATTTTTCCTTCACTAGGGTTTAATCGATGAAATGGATTGTTTATGCCTTGTTTTAGATGAAAATTTGAAGATTTTTCAAAGGTAGAGATGAAATTAGACAATGACATATATGAGATGGAGTGACCTAACCCTAGACCTCTTGAATGATGATGATGGAGATGGTGACCTTTAAATTGATGATGACGATGACATTGACAATGGTGGTGACGAATGAAATGAAGGATTAGCATACATGGTTTAGATCTCTGAAGTGACCAAAATTATTTTTTGAAAACATCTTAAAAAAGTAAAAAAAATTGACCTATGACTTAGTGGAAAACAACTGAAAGAGTCATTTGATCACTGACATACCTGGGCTAACACTTGGTATACTACAGGCTACATCATTTATTATTGATGCTTCCTGAATTTGATTTAACACTATTTTATTCTTTGGAAAATATCTCTATAGGTTATTTTCACCATAACACCAACACTTTATAGGAGGTCTCACACATTCACTGAAATTTTTATTTCTTACATCAGTTCCTCCTTTATCTCCATTATTTTTTTGTTAATTAATTTTTTTTTTTGTAATTTCCAAATTGCATACTTCTTGTGAAAGTGGGAATTTTAAACCCCTTTTTTTATTGCTATTTTTTTCTGGTTTCTTGGACACCCATCCTTTATAGTTTTTACCTTTATCTTTTCTTTGGTTAATATGTAAATTTTCTTTTCTAATAGTTTCATGCATTGATTTTGGATGATCAAATTCAATTCTTTGTTTGTATGTGAAAGGTAGACAACTAAAAAAGATTTGGATTTTTTTATTTTTCTTCCTTTAAATAAGGAACATACATTAAAAAACTCATTTATTTATTTAAAAACTCATCCATAGTGAGTTATCCTAGCTTCAATTCATGAAATTCATTTTCCTTTTCATGAAATTACCTTTTAGTTAAGTACTTCTTAAATTCCTTCTTGAAAAACTTCCTAGTTAGATTCTTACTTATGATTTTCTTAACAACTTTATTTTCTTCCCACCATAGAGTTCCTTTACCAATAAATTAGTATGTGGCTGGCCTTGCCTTAATATTACTTTGGTAGTGGTATAACTCAAAATTCTTGGACATATTGAGGAGTCATGCCTCCACACCTTCCTTATTTTCACCATCGAAAATGGGAGGCTTAATTTTCTTAAACCCTCCCTATAATTGAGAGGATGATTTCCTTTTTCTGGATGAGGAAATGCTACTACTTGATTTCTATTCATTTTCATCATTGGACTCATTGGTTCCATGATCAAAAGAGGTTTCCAAATTGCTTCTTCTTGTAGCATTAACAAATTTACCTCTATATATATTTCTATGAGTTTTTTTATTATCTCTTTCCTTCTCAAATTTTCTTAACAAATACCCATTAATTATTCTTGTCCTTCTTTATTTGACCAAACTTTACTAATTTTCATATAATCCATATCAATTTTCTAATTTCTTATTATTTGTAGCAACTCAATATTTTTCCCTTCCACAATACTGGTTCCACCTCCAACCATTCCCATCTCATTATCATTTTCCACTTCACATATAGGTGATCCCACAAAGTTTTGTACATTAAACTCTTCTACCATTTTCAAATTCCCTTTCTCTTAAATACAATCTGTTCATGATAGGAGTAATAGTTTTAGTTTGTTGGACCCAAGAAAGGCCCAATGTTGTAATTTTAGCTCTAATACCACTCGTAAATACCCTATGATATTAATTAAGTTGTAAATTCTATATATATATATATATATATATATATATATATATATATATATCCAATTTTCTATTTTATTTTAATCATAATAAGTTATAAAGTAAGGTTACTTTGTTTTCCCTGAACACACATGCCTCCATTTTAATTATTCTAACTTGTCAATGAATACTTTTCAATATGTTTTGAGTGTATACCTTTTTTAAAATGGTCACACAACTTATATAAGAATGCATTGATTATACTATCATTAAATTCTTTCCTCCAAACCTTATTTGACGCTTCTCATTGAATATACATAACGAATATACAAACAAATTATTTTGTCATGAGATGATTTACACAATAATAAGTTCTCCCGCATGAATTCTCAACAAGAGCTCTGTAGATTGCATCTATCATTGTGTAATTAAATTGTTGTATTTTTCTTTTCTCAATGTTATTTTTGTTCTACCTATAACATTGGGTTTAAATTTGATTAGAAAATTTATATGTGCGTATTAAAATATATAATATTTTCATAATGAAAACTTCGTAATATGAACTTTCAAACTCCAAAATAACATGATAGTTTATAATTCCCTCTTAGTTACTGTTGGCCCGAGGGATCCTGACCCAGGTTCAGATTTAGGGTTTTCCAACAAACCCCTATACTATTGGCCCTTTCGGCAATGGCCTACTTGCGCAGGCCAAGGTCTCACTCGAAGTAGTATGGGAGGTTGCTGGAACCAAGTTTTCACACCCTGAGAGAGAAATTTAATCGAAGGGGGTCCTTCCAGGTTGATCATACCAGTCTCTAATATAGAAACCCTTAATTGTGTATTAGCAAAATATCTCTAGCGGAGTTTATAAATCATGTAATAGTAGATCAACAAAAGAAAGACATCAAAAATCTAACCAGATCTATGCATTTATTGTCTTATACAGTATCACATCCACGTGTGCATCAACAATGATCAGTATGTAGTGAACATATATAAGTAACACAGTGCACAACCAATAATCATAACAGAGGACACTTCAGTACTCAATAAAAGTTCTTCTGAATCATCAACATTCGAATCTAACTTAGAGAATCTATCTACTAGCCCGCACACATAGCCAGTGGGGTCTACACAGAGCAGGACTTAGGGTCTCCGTGCACATAGCCAGCAGGAGCCCTTACCTAGAAAATCAACACTAAATATCCACAAGTTCATATCTAGCTTACTTACTTCTTACTTACCTCTTCTAGACTCGACATATCCATCTATTTATACCATGCTAGCCTGCACTACCCTATGGTCCAAAAACTGTGATTTATGGACCCTTGGTCTATCCTTTTGAGATGTTAAAATTCATTGGGGGGTTTTACCAACCCCAGACCCCCTTGTGCTCGACTAAATATTACAAAATTGAACAAAAATGAGGTTAGGGAACCCTGTTCCAACAGTCCCCCAACACAATATTGTGACTCATCCTGAGTCACAGCACTAGTGGGGTCTTCATCTTGTCCTTGAGCTACTTAATCGCGACAGTGAATGGAGGCAGAACATGAAGGCTCTGCATGGCAGCAGTCTGCACAATTTCCACCAGTTTTTGTGAGGTCGTTCCTTCTGTGGTAGTGGTGACACTATCTAAAGTCTGGTTCAAATGCCACACTACCCCTTCTAAGTCCTATGAAATATTGAGGGCTTCATCTGACTAGGGTGTCTGATGGTCACTGAGTATATTATTTTTATGCTAAAGCCCCATAATTTCACTGTGAAGCACATGATTGGTTCGAAGACAGGCTAAGCGCTGGTCTGGAACAAGAGTGGTCATCGTAGCTTCCATCTGTTGAAAGTCTTGCTCCTTCTAATGCAACTCCTGATCGATTTGTTGGAGGAGAGGTTTGTGCTGCACCTGGGACCAGAGTGACTCCCTGAATAATCTGCATCATGATAGTGGCCGTGGCTTTGGTAACTTATGTGGCTCGTTGGGCGTGCACTTCTGGAGGTGTCTCAGGCTAAATCTTGGCCTACAAATATGCGATCTGAAGTTCAAAATTAGGTTTGACAACCTATACCTTGGTTTGAGATGCCTTCAAGGTAGTGATCAATCCTTCAACCTTGGCTTGCAGTTCAGCGGAGGCAGGAATGAATTCTGGCATGCTGTTACAGAGCCAATTGATCAACTATTCTAAGGTATCTTGCTGTGCGATGGTGGTGACCTGCGTGACCTGGATTTGGGTGGCTTCAACAACTTGAGTCATAATAGTCTGCTCGGCCTTACTGAGGTGCTATTGTGCACAAATTTCTCATTGCTGGATTTCGCTGGTGATGGCAGTAAATAATTCATGTAGTTATGCATTGGCTAGTCACCAACATCAAGGTCGATGAATGAGCATGCCTGGACTTGGGTACATAATTCAGCGCGTTCCATGATAAAAGCAGCATCGAGGAGAGGGAAGATTCGGCTGTCTGCAATGGTCACCAGGTCTTTAACAGGGACCGGCTAACCCACATGAGTCTGCCTTACTTGATCCATGCTTGCTTGATATATGCTTGCTTTAAGGGTGTCTGCTTTGAGCTAGAGGCCCTGCAACTCTGCTTGCAAGACTTCTACAATGGCCTTGTGTTGTTCTTCCTAGGTAATCCATCGATCAGTAGACACAGTGGTGAAAACATTAAAAATATGGTCAATGCCATCCTCTGTTAGGGTAACCTCCACTTTGGTGTAGGTCTTACTCGCCTTACGGTTCTTTCTAGCTCACTGAGACAACCCGCGAGGACGCTTGAGACTAGGCAAGACTGACATACCTTCATCATCAGTATTTTTTATGTTCTGATCCAGCGGGGATTCTGGTTCCAGTTACACATTAGTGCTTTTGGGGGTCATGTGCTGCGTGGAGACTAGAATCACCGACTCCCTTGTTGGGCCAAGTGGAGAAGTTGAGTTTGATACTACGTTGTGGCTAGATGTGCCTGCTATGTCTGGGTTTGTTGGTAGGGTTGTGACCCTCCACTCTGGTGCCCAAGTTGAAATTATCCATTCAAATTTAGCCTCAGTAGTCATATATGGGAGCTTATGCCAAGTGTGATCTTTACAGGTCAGAATTCGCACATTATGCATGGTCACTTGAAATGCTGCTATATTCTTATAGTTATCATAGGCAGTTGGGGATAAGCATATTTGGGAATCAATGGCTGCAAAGATAGCCCCATTGTAGAGTACCTATAAGGATTTTTTCTCTTCAACCTGCTTGGGGTCCCTTGATTCCCAGAGGTCGACAAACCACGCCCCCTCGCACATGCCAGGTTCAGGAGGGGGGAAGATCGCTTCTTCCAGGACCTCCCAAGAAACTAACATGATTAGTAAGATCAGCAAAGAGTAGTAGAAAGCTTTTCCTTGATCCTGACCCTCGCAGTTGAGAAATTCTTCAACTAGGTGCTGGGACCAATTGTAATATATTCCCTTTTCGCATTGGCCAACGATTTGAATTACATGAGCAGGGGCAGCTACTTCCTAGAATTTCCACATCAACTTGCAGGCAAGAAGTAGAGTACCAATGCGCATCCCTAGATCACTAATTGTATCAATATAGAATCCCATCTTGTTGTAGGTGACATGGTACTTTTCCCGGACAACTTCAGTAGTATGGTGCTCGAAGTTCATGCTCGTTCGTTGAATTTGATAGTCTTGTGAATATGTACATACCTTTCTTTCTGCAAGTTGTTTTCCCATATTTTGAAGAGATAAAAAATAATCAAAAATCAAAAAAGAGGGTAAGAAGTCCTAAAAGAAAGATGAAAGGACTTAGAAAAATGTAGACCCCAAAATAAAAAAGAGAAAATAAATAAGACCTGAAAGTGAGTAAATCCAAATGCCACTACTTTTAATTTTATTGTAAGAATAATGATTATCGGCAGTGTCAATAAATTCCATAATCCATGATCAGTTAAACAGTTTAATCTTAACTTTTCATGTTTTCAATTTCATGTTTTAGATAGTGAATAAATATTTCTCAAATAGTTTAAACTTGAAAAATCAGTAGATAGGTAGAGAATAATGAGGATCTCAATAGTTTAATTTGAGCTCTCAAATGGAATAAGGTAGATCTAGATAATTTCATGCTTTTAAAGAAATTTTTTTAAGGTTTCTAGCCTAAATGCACCTAGAAAATGAAGAAAACAGGTTAGTAATAAAGTTGGGTAGGTAGAAAGTAGTTGGGAAATCATGTAATAAAGCATCAACAGGAAAAATCACTAATTTCCCCTCCCCTATAAATATTCAGTATTCTAAGCTATTAGTCAAATAGACTCAGAGCATTTCTCTGACTTTTGTTGGGAACCGAGCCAAGCCTCGATGACTGGCTAGTTAAAAATATTGAGTTCTTATGTTAAACCCACATTTATCATCATTTACCCTTCATTCATACAATAAAACCCCTTTTTTCCTAAGTAAAGACACATTCTTAATTAGTAAATATAAACCCCAAATAATTAACTTCATCCCTTCAAAAGCATTCATAAAACCCTCAAATTACATTTATCCTAAGTATTAGTGAAATACATATAAAAATGAGCAAAGCTTTATTTTATACTTTACTTAGAGATAATATGTGTTTTATTTCCATTTCTCATATTAACGTTTAACCTATTTTTTATTAAATCCCTAAAAATTACACCTACCAATAGATATTAATTCCCCTATAACTAAATAACCCCCAAAAACTCACTATTATAAAGTTTAGACCATAGTTAATTATTCCACATGCATGAAATAAAGACCTCACCTATAAACCCTTTGGTCTAAACTTATCATTAATTAAATACCCCACCCCTATAGTTTTTAAACTATTTAAAATGTTTAAAACTATATAATAACCATGCCCACATGTTTTAAACATTTCACAAATGTTTTAAATAGAAAGACATAACATTACCCCTCAGCTATGTTATTTAATGCCTAAGGGTTCAAACTTTATTAAAACACAGTTTTATAAAGCCTAAAACCATTCCCGCTGCATATAATCACCCCGGTCCCACCCCTAATCCAGTGCAATTCTCAAGCTAATCTCACTCATTTTCTTGTGAAATCCAAATCCAAAGGCATAGATTTCATATCGCGTGAAAGAGATGCACGTTAACCCAACCACCAAACCTACGTGAAATGATTGGTTTCACAATTCTCTCTCTCCTCCATGTGCCATCCAATCATTAGATCACGTGGGTTAAGCCAAAAACAACTTACCACCCAATACATGTGTGATAACCACTCGTAGTTTTCGTCCATTGAAACTTCAAAACCACTTTCCCGCCTGATGCGACCTGCATTCAATGTTATATTAATACACCCGAAATGCATAATAAAACCTTTTAAAATAATTTCATTCTTCAAAATCTTCTTGCGCCTTCAACCTATTGCATTGCCATCTCCCTACTATAGAAACCTTGTTCGAGCCATTTTATAACATATTTATGCCAAAACATGCAGACATTTGCCTAGTAATCCTTTAAAAGCTATTGAGGAGCTACGCATCGCTCCAAACAATTCATTAAAGTTATCAATTCAGCCATAACCTCAGAAAACCTTCCAAAACCGATACCTTCATTACAATAGGTGTTTTTCTAGAATTTGAACCTGCAATCGAGTTGGAAAACATTTTTTAAAGAAATCAAACACATTTAAGTTAAGGAATTGATTAAACAAACTACCAAAAATTCCCAAAAGCAGGCCAAACTCTGGCAATTTTTACCCAGAAACCCGTTTCTCTGATGCGCACCATTTCTGAAGGAATTTAAGAATTTTACATAGTTTTTGGGCTCTGAGATAAGCCAGAAAGCCTCTTTAGGTACCCTATACCCTCTATGATCATTTTAAAAAGGGTTTTTAGCCCTATTCCCATTAAAAATACTCAGAAAACCCCTGTTTTTTGTTTTGAACCAATTCTAAAGCCTCCAAATCTCTTTGATAGACCTAATTGAATGGAAAGCCTTAAGGAAATCCGATAATTTTCCAAATTTTCCCAATTAAGCCTCTGTTATAGTAAAATTGCCTCCGCAAATTGTCTAAACTTGCATAAGCATATCAAAATGCCTATAAAATAGAGTGCAAGCAAGCCTAAAGTTTCTAAAGCTCCTAAACCTACTCCCGCCATGACTCCAAATACTGCTATTGTTTTCAATCCATTACAACCCCCAGTTGTTGATATTGATTACAAAAGATCTGATCCCATTGTTGAATTCAATCTGCTAGATATCCATAGCTGGTGCTATGAGAATTCTTTAGATGATCATGAAAATTTTCATATTTGGGAATCCAATTTTCCCAAATATGTAGTCCCATGGACTCACCCTTGTCAAGTGTAATGTTCTGAAATGGAAATCAACAGATTTTACACTGCTGAGGAACTCCTTTGTCGGAAATATGAACAAGGCTATGTCAGAGATGGACTGAGAGGGATTTTACCAGTTATGTCACCTCTAAAGAGAGGATGATAACTAGAGGCTATCTAGCCCTTTCTAAGACTTTGCTTATATCTATGTAAATACTTCTTCCTCAGAAGATCTTGCTCAAAGGGATGAGCTATAGCAACATCTGAAATTCAATAATGAACAACAGAAACAGTGAAATAATGTGCATAAAATTTGAGAAGAGTGTAAATGTGATATATAATCTGTAGCAGGAAAATATATACAAACCCCTTGAGGAAAAGACTTCTCAAGGTGGGCTCTAGTTAGCCTCAAAGGAAATTATACATACAATGAAGAAAATACTCTGCTACATAACCCAACAACTCTATAACTGTGCAGTCTATAAGGGAAAATGACTGCAAATAGATGTAAATACAAGGATATAACAATATCATCTCAAATAAACAAGGGGGAGCGGGATCTCAACCCCATAAAATACATAACATCAATCCTTTAAGTGGATTGGCTGAAATCTATACAAGAATGATGAATATACAAAATGTCGGAGTTGCAGTAGAAGCAACTGCAACTCAAATATAATACAACATGCGAGAAGGATGTGTATGTTGAAACAAATGTAGAAACCTCCTCCAATCATCTCCAAAGTGAAAGGCTACTCCTCTCACTAAAGATTGCACCCTCTAGTGCACAACGTAAACCCCTTGTGCATGCCTCCTCTGAAGATAACGTTGTAAGGGAAAGAGATTGCGCTGGGCATGAGAAGAAACATATGGCCCAATGCCAAATATACAATATGAGCTCTAGAAATATCTTTTTCTAATCTCCTAGAGAAATATAGGGCTCCTCCTCTACAAAACATCTCCACAAATGAGTGATGATGGTCCCTCACTACAACACCAGCAACTCCAGCGTTTTTTCCCAATAGAATAATGCAGTAGCTGAAGATGAATTCTTTGGCCTAAAGCCAAGATGTGAGGAAGATGAAGAACAGCTCGTCCAAGGTCTCCCAAGGAAGAGAAGGAAACTCCTAAACAAGAATTCCCCTTGTGCTGAACAACACAAGTTATCTCAGTTCAGCAACTGAAAAGAGCAAATTAAAATTATAAAGCATGAATGAATAATGGCTCTCCTTCACCTTTTTATGCAATGAATTCTTCCTTGACATGGACCCCACCCATTAGGGTTTCTCTCATCCTCTAATTTCCTTACATTCAAAACTACACAGTCTTCTTGTGCAAGCTTCCCCTCTTGGGCACGTTGTTGACTTGGTCAACCATGGCCTAGTCTTTTTCCTTTTGGCCCTTTTCACACTAGGGAATGTCAAAATTAGCCACTTAAGTGACTCTTTGCACCATCAGAGAGTTTATTTTGCTGCTACATGGGCTGCCTTACCCATTTTATTCCTTTTATTAAAATAAAAGAAAAATTAATGTTCCAATTACCTTATTGAAAAATTTGGAACATTACAATCCTCCCCTCCCAAATATTGCTTTCCCTCAAGCAAGTATAAGGGTAGAACTGGAAAGGATCCTCCACTCAAGGCATGGAGTCTAAAATATCCTCATGTAGATCCTCTATCCCCAAGAAATCAACCAAAAAAAATGAGTCACCCTCCAAATAGGAAACTCCTGAAAATACTCCTCCACCTTGTGCTCATGTAGAAAAGGTGGGCTGAAATGTTGAACATGGTAAGCTTCATAAGCTACCCCGTGCTATCCTCTTCTCCACTTAGGATAAGTGTGGAGTGAAAGCTGAACTTGGGCTGCAATAGTGTTGCCTTCAAGAGGCAAGATGAAATCTGGATCCCCGAGGACCTCTCCTCCAACGATGCAAATCAAGATGGTCCAAATCATCTCATATGTGATGTGTTGGAATTCATCATCATATGGCATCCAAAAAATCATAAGGTTCACCTCATGGAAAATAAAATGCCTAAACATGGTGACCATATCATCTCCCATACTCCCCTTGGAGCATTAGTTGCAAAAACAATGGAGGTCCCTCCTCCCAAAGGGCACATCCACCCAATGAGTTCCTCCCTCCTCATGATGCATATGGGGCTATTGCTGATATATGGCTGAAATGAAATGGTATTTAGAAGAGACACAAGCCACCCCATCAAACATAAAAACCATGAAGTGCCTCCTCCAAAAATTCAAACTCTCCAAATAGCTCCTCCCACATGAAGGAAAGAGATGAAGTTTGGCAATCATCGGATGCCCATTGTTTCCCCTAAAACATACAGCATGTAAATTAGGGAGAATTATACTCCCAATGGGTATCATCAACTCATGTCCCACTTTCCAAACAAATCTCTCGATGTACCAAGAAAAATTTTCAATGCATGGAAGAAAAAACCAATAGAAGCAAGTTGTCTCATGACAATCGGAAAGTGGATCATTGTTCCACCAATGGAACCTACGTAGTGCACTCCTTGCCTGCATCAAAATAGAAAGAAACAAGTTCTTTCTCAGCCACTTGTTTGCTGCCACAATCATCTCAATAGATGTATACATGAAAGTACAAGATGGTGTAATTGGTGCACACCGAAAATCATGTGGCTTTCCCCCACATTCCACTGCTAGAATAGCCATCACAGTTTCTGCAATAGACCATGAGCATAAAAAAACATAGTGTGCAATAAGGAAATATCTTCCTTGATATAATATGCTTCTCAGAAAAATAAGAGAGTGCCAAACATTAAGCAAATGGTTACCTCCCTCATCATGTACTTTGGCCTTTGAGCTAAAATGGCCCAAGTGAAAAGTCCCCCTTACTGCAACATAGTGGGGAGTGGTTGTGCCAACCATCTCATCATCTCTTGGGCTATGCATCTAGCCATATGATGATATACATCCATTAGAAAGCCCTCCCAAGTGGACTCCTCCATCAGTAGATAGTATGCATGAGAATGCATGGAAGAAGGATCCAAAGATGATGCATGTAGGTGTCTCTTCTTGTGCTTGTGAGCCAAAGCCAAGATAATAAAAAAATATCAAGGGATGTTTCCATCCATTACTTCCTCATACTCCCCTCCTACCTGCCTCTAAGACACATCACTTGTGAAGTGGTTTTGAGAACACTTCAGAAAGTAATCCAGGCTCTCAAGTGACAACGCTGCTGGCCTATGGAGTAGGGACACTGCCATTTCAAAGCTCCCCTCTTTGGTAGGAATATTTCCGAAGACTCCTCCCATCATGTTGCTGCAAATTTAGAGCCCCTCCCATGAAGAAAGTGTTACTTGGGCATCCAAGATCAAAGAGAAATCCTCTTGCACCATGCTAGTGCCTCCTCTTGCTTCTGCAACATCCAAACAAAATCTGAGCAACAGGAATGTTTGATGCTCCTCCATACTCCCACCATACCAAATGTGAGATGGGAACATGATTAATGGTAATAATAATTCCATCCCATCATAATGCACCCATTCTCCTTTCTTATCCATGGTTTAAGTATCCTTCCATCTCCTCTCCCCTTTCAAACCCCATGAAAAGGAATAGATCACATGTTGGCCAAACTCCCTCAAGAGCAACCAATGCAGCATGGCTTCTTGCTGCCCTATGTCATAGATTTGCAAGAGGCTCATCATCCTCTTGCCTCCCATCCACATCCACTTAGCTCCCTGTGGATTCCTTCCACAATTTTTCATCTTGGTATTCCTCCAATGAGATCTACCATTTCCCCCAAAAAGATCTCCATCTTTGAATTTCATGGGGCATTGAAATGCAATCTCCTCCATGGTCCATGTCTCAAACCCCAAACTCATGTGTGGTGTATGAATAATCAATGGTGTCTGATAATAATGGCACAACGTAATGAAAGTTCCCTCCTCAAGAAAATCAACCTGCAATAATGTACAATCCTCCATGATAGATAAAAACTCATGCATACCTTGGAGAGATTCAGAAGAATATTGTGTTGCTATAAGAGCTTCTTCCTCAAGTGTGCTGGCTACCTCCATTACTGAAGATGAAGGGCATTCTTCCATGATTATGGCAGCACTAGTATGTGCTTCTTCAATTGGTGGTGAGGGATCCTCCCTCCTTTGGCCAAATCTTCTGATTAAGATCTGAGAAAAATCAGCAAGAGTAGAAACCCTTGCATGCCTCCCATGGTTGAACCACCAAGTTCTTACTTCTCCCTCAAGGTGCAGCACTGCAATTTCTACAACCTCTCTATATGCTATAGGATGTAGTAGGAAGAAATCCTCGATATTATTCACCCAAACCTCTGTTGCACATGTGAGTGAACCATCAAAAGTAGACAATAGGAATCTATTGCCTTCCATCATCCCATGACTATAGGGTCTCCTTTCCTCCTTCTGCTGAATATAGTGAGGGAAAGATAGAGTCTCTTGGAAAACTCTAGGGTTTTTTCTGTATTCAGCAAGGTACCCACTTATAACTTCAAATTCCAAGTGATCTTCATGCTTCTTCTCTGCTCCTTTGTGAGAATAGGAAGTGCATGGTCCTTCCTCTTCTCCTTTTTCTGTCCCCTCAACCTCCTTCGAGAGGTTCTTGCTGGATCTGAACACTGATGAGATCAATCTCATCCTCTACATCATCTTGACCTCTTCTTCTCTGAAATTCAAACTTCGTAGGCTGAGCCAAGTTCAAGACTCTGATACCACTGTAATGTTCCGAAATGGAAATCAGCAGGTTTTACACCACTGAGGAAATCCTTTGTCAGAAATATGAACAAGGCTATGTCAGAGATGGATTGAGAGGGATTTTACCAATTATTTCACCTCTAAAGAGAGGATGAGAACCAGAGGCTATCTGGTCCTTTCTCATACTCTGCCTATAGCTATGTAAATACTTCTTCTTCAGAAGATCTTGCTCAAAGGGATTAGCTACAGCAACATCTGAAATTTAATAATGAACAACAACAACAATGAAATAATGCTCATAAAATGTGATAAGAGTGTAAATATGATATATAATTTGTAGCACGAAAAGATATGAAAACTCCTTTAGGAAAAGACTTCTCAAGGTGGTCTCAAATTAGCCTCAAGGGAAAATGTACATACAATGAAGAAAATACTCTGATACATAACCCAAAAACTCTATAACTATGTATTCTATAAGGGAAAAAGACTGAAAATAGATGCAAACACAAGGATATAACAATATCAGCTCAAATGAATAAGGGGGAGTGGGATCTCAACCCCATAAAATACATAACGTCAATCCTTTAAAAGGATTGGCTGAAAACTATCCAAGAATGACGAATATACAAAATGTCGGAGTTGCAGTAGTAGAAAATGAAACTCAAATATAATACAACATGGAAGAAGGATGTGGATGCTGAAATAAATGTAGAAACCTCCTCCAATGATCTCGAAAGTGAAAGGCTACTCCTCTCACTGAAGATTGCGCCCTCTAGTGCACAATGTAAGCCCCTTGTGCATGCCTCCTCTGAAGATAACGTTGTAAGGGAAAGAGATTACACTGGGAATGAGAAGGAACATATGGCCCAATGCCAAATATGCAATATGAGCTCTGGAAATCTCCTTTTCTGATCTCCTAGAGAAAGAGAGGGCTCCTCCTCTACAAAACAGCTCCAGAAATGAGTGAGACGGTCCCTCATTGCAACACCAGCAACTCCAACGTTTCTGCCCAACAGAATAATGCAGTAGCTAAATATGAATTCTTTGGCCTCAAGCCAATATGTAAGGAAGAGGAAGAAGAGCTCCTCCAAGGCCTCCCAAGAAAGAGAAGGAAACTCCTAAACAAGAATTCCCCTTGTGCTGAACAGCACAAGCTATCTCTGTTCAGCAACTAAAGAGAGCAAATCGAAATTCTCAAGCATGAATGAATAATGGATCTCCTTCACCTTTTTATGCAAGGAATGCTTCCTTGCCATGGACTCCACCCATTAGGGTTTCTCTCATCCTCTAATTTCCTTCCTTTAAAAACTACGCAATCTTCTTGTGCAAACTTCCCCTCTTGGGCACATTGTTGACTTGGTCAACCATGGCCTAGTTTTTTTCCTTTTGGCCCTTTTCAAACTAGGTAATGTCAAAATTAGCCACCTAAGTGACTCTTCGCACCTTAGGAGAGTTTATTTTTCTGCTACATGGGCTCCCTTACCCATTTTATTCATTTTATTAAAATAAAAGCAGAATTAACGTTCCAATTACCTTATTGAAAAATTTGGAACATTACATCAAGAGATTATTAGATTGTGTCAGCAGTATTATATTCCTAAACAAAGAGCTATTGTGAATGCCAGTAAATAATTACTATTTACCATCACTACAGATTCAATTAACCAAATGTTGTAGCTTCAACTTGACCCCAAAGCAGTACCTTTGTCTATTGAGGCCCTCACCAAGCTATACATTGGCCTAGATTTTCCTAAAAGGTTCATGATTTTTTAGACTTTTATGCCTTTGTATGTTGAAATTCCTAAGTTAAATCATCCATATTCAACATCTAAATTCCCTGAAGGTTCAAGGCATGTGATATCCATGCTTTCCTTCATCCTTGGGTATTTCACTGATGAGCCCATTGGTGAGTCTATCTTGGGATTCTTGTCCACCTTCTCTCCAGGTCAACCACCTTCAGTTATCTTTGATTATCCTAGTTTCATTGTTGATAGTATTCACTATCAATTGACCAATTTACAACTTGAGAGAGTATTCAGATATACCTCCTACCTTTTCCATTTGTTCCTATATTTCCAATCAGATAATTTTCCAATTTCACTTCAAAAAGTGGACATAGAGGGAAATCCCCTATCTATCATATTTTGGACATCTTTACTCCGGAAAGAAGGTACAAATTTTATTTATTTAGTGTTTTCAGAGTTATTTTTACATCCATTGATCACCATGTTTACCAAAACAGAGCATCCTAGAATAAATGAGGAAATGAAGAAGATATTGCAGTTATTAAAGCAGAGTAAGGTTGGTGACATGTATTTATATGATAAATACACTGAAATCAGAGTTTTTGGGACAAACTTGTTGCCTTACAAGTTACCCAAACATCCTTCAATGAGGATCTTTGCCTTGGAGTATATCAAGAGATCCTAAATTTTGATTCAATCAATTTCATGGTAGCTAAGAAGAAGACCCAATTCAAACTTAAAAATCAAATTGGGCCATTCATATGCAATCATAGGGATGTTGAAAAGGAAGCAGAAAATAAATTATTAGAATACAAATTTGAAGAGAGTTTGTCTTGGAGCTATGATCCACAAGGGATCTTGAGAAAACTAAGTGTAAAATAAAAATTAACACCCTTTATACATGAAGCTAAACCAGAAATAGAAAAGTTTTCCAATCAGCTTGAATGGATCGAAAAAACATTAATAGATGCAGTAAGAAAAGGTAATACTAGTCATACCTTAGAGACTGCAAATCAACCAGAGAAATCCATCAAAATAATAAGGGAAGAAGGAGCCTATGTAGCAGTGACTATAATATAAAAAAACTTCAAGATCATTTATAACAAAAGGCCAAAAATAGATACAACATGAAAAGGAAAAGTGACAATAGATGTTGAAGAAATAGAGCCTTTAAATACCAACACAGGTTTGCCAGAGACAAATGTAGCTACTGTAATGATCAATGAGCCAAATCAGAGTGAAGAGCAACTCAATAATGAAGATACAGAGATGATGGAAATACAACAAAGTATGGAAGCTTCTTCCTCACATTCAGTTGAGGAAAAGGATTTGGATATTAAGGAGAAATACAAGAAAATCAAGTTGAAGAATGAGGAAATCAAAACTGAAATTTACTCTCAGTTCTTGAAACAAAAGCCAGGTAATAAAAACAGATTTCTATCAAAATTTGATTACTCAAGTAAAAAATTGATTATGCCAGTATTGCAGCCCACAGTGTCAGTTCCAAAGACAGTTTCTGACTATAAGAAAGTTGATCTAGAAGTAGCTACAAGCAGCATCCATGAACTAGATCAAATGGATTTTGATAGTCGAATCTCAGAGATGTTATATTCCACAGTTATAAAAAAAGCTATGAGTGCTCATAAGCTTCAGAACACCAGATCCAATATGAAAGATCAAATGAATATGTACAAAGCTTCATTGTATGCCAAAGATCTAAGGATAAAAGCCTTAGAATAATTAGTATTGCAGGTAGGATATGATCCTACAAACATTAAAGCAGTAGAAGCATTGGTAAAATAGAAAAATGAGGATATAGTAGCCTTTAGGAAACAGCCCAAAATTCCTCAAAGTGAGCATCTTCAGACAAAATAAGTCTTACAGGAATAGAAGAAAAAAGATGAAATGATGAGTTTAATTCTCTAGCTAACAGCTGATATTAAGGAAATTGAAGTATAGATGGACCAACTTGTCCAAGAAAATGAGACAGTAAAAGAACGAGTGATTCCTACAGTCATCCCAAACATCATTGCAGCAGTGCCTTCAACTTTAGGAGAAAATTTAGCACCCAAAGAACCACTGGCCACGTTAGTGCCAATGACTTCTTCCACTACATTAGCCACTGAATCATCTACCATAGCAGTACAACCTACAGATGATGCCAGCAAGATAGTAAAATCAATGGAAGAGATGTCTTTGAAGACAAATGAAATTAATAGATTAACAAAATTGGTTGAAAATCTTGAAAAGTCAACTAAATTAGCTCAAGTAAATGCTAAAACACATGAACAAAATGCCAACAGATTGAGTGAAGAGCTAAATAAGTTGCAAAAAGAATTAACTCTCAAGGATCAGATATCATACATAAAAAATTACCTATGGAATAATATCATTGAAGCCATCCATGATGTATGACCTTCAATTCAAGTAATTTTTTAAGCAAAGAGAGTTATTATTGGTAGCGCAAGAAAAAATCCAAAAGATTCAAACTGATTTAGTTGAAAAACCTGAACAAGAAGTAAGGGTAATCAATTTCCTTAACAGAAACAATAGACAGGAATTGGAAGAGCTCAAAATAACAGACAAAACTGCCACTATCCTAGAAATTAGGAAACTCACCAGAAAAAGAAATTTGATGAGGCAACTTGAAGAAAAATGTGAAGGTATGAATACTTCCATAACTAGATTTATGGTTAAGTTCACCAATTTGAGGCAAAATGGACTTCCTAATATCATGGTTATTAATGATAAATTGATGCCTCAAAATTATTATGACAAGAAGATAAGAGAATATGCCAAGGAATGGGTAAATAAGACAATAGGTCAAGGCATCCCCACAGGAAAAGTGTTATTGAAAAGTTTTGAAGATCTATTTTACTTATTGTATGAGATCAAACACTTGTTTGTAATCAAGCCCACATTTACTAGATATACAGAAGATGATGAGAATTTTAGGAAATTAAAGAACATTCAGATTCCTAAAAATGAGGATTGGAAAGACCTCACAAATTTACTATGAAGCATAAAAACAAGCAGATGAAAAGAAGATAAAAAATAATTTTCAGAATGACAGTCAAAATAGATTTTATTTACGGCAGTAAATTTTTTTGACAAAAGGTTAAGCAGCATCAGTTAAAGAGTATAAGTGAATAAAGAGTATCCGAGAAAGAGTATTAGTCAAGGAAAGTCAGATTTCAGAAAATATCTAAAGGCCAGCAAGGAGGACACCAAAGCAACCACCTGCTTTATCCTCAAAACCATTTCTATTTCTTGTGGATAAAGTAGGACAACTTGCTGATTTGTTAAGAAACTGTCTCTATTTTTATTGTAAAGATATTTTATTTTCCTAATTTAATTCCTGGAAGTCATCTAGGATAGTTTGTAAAACATTATGTATAAATACTTCATCTTTCGAAGTATTTTGGGTGGAATAAAATTGTTGGGATTGTTATAGTCATTTCTTCTTGGACTTTAAAGCTTTTGTGTGCCAAAAATTCGAGTAGCAGGCTGGATCAAAGCAAATTGGCATCATACTTCAGGATTCCTGTGATGAGATATTTGGAGTGAAGTACTTTATTCACTTGTCATTGTTTATTTTCTTTGTTACATGCATCCATTTATGTTTATGCTAAATCTAAATTTATAACTAGGAGTTTTACTACAGGATATGTTAATAGCACCTTGTTTTTAACTAGTTATCATTTATATGTTTTCCTCTGATTTCTAGTGTAGAGAACCCTTAATTTCTTCCTCTCTCGTTTGACCTCTTCCTACTACTTCCTTTTCCGGATTCAAGGATTCTTAAGTGCCATTTATCCTAATCATACCACCTCACAAAAACAACTTTCCAAGATCTCCAAGGGTTATCTATCTTGCCCTAAAGACATTTTACCTTTTTTTCCCTTGATCCTAGTCTTATTTTCTTTATTTTGGCTCCAACCAATGGACAAATAGATTTCCCACTATCCTTCATTTCAAGTGATTTTTCCCACCAAATCTACCGAAACAAAACCAAAGTTGCACTTTCATAACTAGCCTAATATTTACAAATTGAAACAAAGTTAAATTTTAAAGAGAGAACCCTCTATGAACCCTAGGAAGGCTAGATCCTAGAGTTTGAAGCTGGTCTGTGGTTAGCTCAGTGATTTTTCCTATGAAACTGGAGAAATTACTGATTGATAACATTACTGGCGACTATACTGGGGAGCTAACCAATCATTAGTCTTAAAACTAGTCTTAAAGACAATATTTTTACACATCCTTTTACTTTAAGATTGATTTTATAAGTTGTGTTTATTGAAAACAATGATTCTGGCTTCTAGGAAAGTTAATTTTACCAGGTCTAACTCGGATCCTAAGCCTGCAGTCATAGTAGACAACCGAGACCGAATTGGTAAAAAGAAAAAATAGTCAAAAAATTTAGAAGCTGAAGTATTATTGAAAAGAGTCAATTCATTACCAAAAGAGTTAGTAAGTCTTCAAGATATTGATTTTGATCTGAAATTTGAGCATTCTTTATTTAGAATAAAATCTAAAAGTGATCTTAAAACTACTGTTTTAAACCCTCTTTTAATTTCATTTTTGCATACAAAACAAAAAAATATTACAGTATATTTTAAAACACAGAAATTTCAAGATCAGACTAAAATTGAACAACTTAATCTTACTATTCTTAAAGACATTGATGAAGCTATTGAATTAGCTCAATTTTTGACCTATGCAAAGAAACCTCCAATTTCTCAATTGCATACCACAATAGTACCAGCTAGAGATTCATCTCTGTATGCTGTTACATCATTTATAAATTCCACTACCAGCTCATCTACAGATCCATTTATCCTTAGGTTACCTTTTCAACCTAGATTATTATTTCCACCAATCACTTAATCCACTATATCCATCAGCTCGCCTCTTGATTTCCTAACACATCATCCTCATTTCCTAGTAGTTCTATGTGCATTCTAGTTTCTTTTCCTAGTAATTCAAATACAGTTTTTAGTTCATCAGCTATCATTTCTAGTACAGCTCCAAGTAGTTCTACTTTACCTCCTAGCCAAGCTAAGCTTCAAGCTATGGCTGCTAAATATTCTCCCCTAGTCTTACCACAAAAACTCCATGACATGCCTCAAGACTATCAAATAAAATACCACTGTTTGATGGCACTACCCAATATACTACTTAGCAAAACATTACTAAGATGACTGGCATCTTTGAAATTTATGAAATTGATGACTTAGATGTTCAAATGAGGTTGTTTGCACAAAATTTGACTGGAGAAGTTAAGAATTTTTTTAAAGATTTAGCCGCTGATAGTGTAACTGATTTAGTTGTGTATCATAGATTGTTTTTAAATAAATGAGAAAAGAAAAATAACCCCCTCAAAATATTGTTTGAATTTGATTCCATGAAAAGAGCTCCAAATGAGTCAGTCCAAGATTACTGCACCAGATATAATAGTGTCTATAATTCTATCCCTAAAAATCTTAAACCTACTCCTTATTATGTTCTTCTCAAATTTCCTGATGGATTTGATACAGATATGGCTTACCAATTAAGGGAAAGATATGCAGACACCTTAGAAAAATGAAAACAAATGCAGTTAGTGTAGAAGTAAACATTTTATCCATAAAAGATAGACTTAGAAATGAAAGAAGAGTGAAAATTAAAGAAGGAACTGCCAATTCAGACACACAAATAGATGTGATAGCTAAAACCTTAGAAATGGTGATGAATAGACTAGATAATATAGAGAGAAGACGTCAGTGAGATAACCAACAACAAATTAGAAATTGCAATTTTAGGAAAAACATAAATTATGGAAAAGCAAAAGAAACAGCCCCAGAGCAAACAATAAGGCCCCCATTCCAAGAGAACTATGCTGAAAGTTCTCAGAATAATGATGATGATGAGGATGCTATAAATATAATGGGAATAGATGACAATAATACTATTTTCCTTACTCAGGAAGATCAAGAATTTTTTGAACTCCAACAACTCAAATTAGATTCTAGTGAATTCTTCGATTATAAACAAGGCTATAATTATGCAATAAATGAAATACACAGCCAATATAACCTTAGAAACAAGAAAAAAAATGAGTTTTCTACCAGGAAAACTTCCCAAACTCAGAATCAGAAAATAGTAGAATCTCCGAAAACAAAGGTTCTACAAATTATCCCAATGGAAAATAAGAAAAAATCCAGTTGTAAAAAATCATTCGGTAATAATCACATACAAGGGAACATTATCGACGCGTTTCGAACCAGCTAGTGTGGTTCATCGTCAGGACTTAATGCAATGGAACATTGTCGACGCATTTCGAACTAGCCAGTGTGGTTCATCATCAGGACTAAGTCCTGATGATGAATCACACTGGTTGGTTCGAAACGCGTCGACAATGTTCCATTGCATGTGATTATTACCAAATTTTTTTTTACAATTTATATAATGGATCACAGAAACATAGATTCGAAAAAACTCAAGTTCTTCCCAAAACATTTCTAGTCCTAAAAAAACATCAAGCCCTAAAATTGTTGATATTACTGATGAAGTGGCTCAAGCTGAAAAAGATTCACAAAAATCTGTTGTTGCTAAAGCTTTTAATTCTGTCAAAAAAACAAATTTAGATCTTAAAAAACCTTATGCTGATTCTAAACCAGTAGATCCAAAAGCTGCTACTTCAAAAATATCTACTGATAATTGTAAGTAAAAAAAAAACCATTTTAACATCTATTGCTTCACAAACAATCCCTAAAAAGAAAGTTAAAATTAGTAAAACACAAGAAACACAAACAGAGAATGTCAAACCACTTGAAAATGAAAAAATAACTGTAGAAAAAAAAGACAAAATAACTCAAACCACAGTTACCAGAGAAGAATTGATTCAAATCAGTAAAACTCAACCTACATTCAACATTCAATCAGAAATTACAAAGCTTATAATACCAACTCCTTTGACTGAATTGGTAAAAAATGACTTGTATAAATCAACCATAACTAAAACACTAAATATGAATGATGGAGAAGATTCCATAAATCTAAATGATGATCATCCATAGTTGATTTTTGACCCAAATGTAAATATAAAACATGCAGATGGAGTAGTTCCTCCATTTTATATCAGTATTACCATTCATGATCAATTTTTACACAATGCCATGTTAGATTCAAGAGCTTCCCATAATCTAATGCCTAAAGCCATAATGGAAACTCTCAATCTAGAAATTACAAGGCGATATAAAGATTTGTTTTCTTTTGATTAAAGTAAAGTTAAATGCCTAGGTTTAATCAAAGATTTGTGTTTTAAATTAGTTCAATATCCTGGTAAGAGTATATTAATGGAGATTTTAGTAGCTGATATCCCACCTAAATATGGAATGTTACTTTCTCGCTCATGGGGAGAAAATTTATAGGGATCTCTACAATTGGACGTGTCTTATGCTACTATATTAGTTTTTGGCCAGCCTAAAAAATTGTATAGGGAAGCGTTGATGAAGTACATGGTCAGTATTGCTGAAAGATCCATAAAATACCCAATTTAATCTACACCAATTGACCTTGATTCTCTTATACTATGTAACTATGAAACTTATGAAATCCAAACTGAACTAGTAGAGAAAAGGAAAAGACCAAATAATGATAATATTTTTCATGAATCTCTATGGCATTTAGACTTTGATGGTTCAGTAAATAAGTTAGGAGCAGGAGCAGGAGTTTGGATAACCAATATGGAGACTAATCACTCAGAAGGCCATTCTTTCAGGCTTAATTTCAAATGTACAAATAAT
The DNA here is from genome assembly GCA_034641835.2 of Pinus albicaulis. NCBI lineage: Eukaryota > Viridiplantae > Streptophyta > Pinopsida > Pinales > Pinaceae > Pinus > Pinus albicaulis. The sequence continues at coordinate 966,529,461 of CM076578.1, read as the reverse complement.
ATGGCTGAGTATGAAGCCCTCATCCTAGGACTCCAAATCATTACGAAATTAAGATGAAAAAACAATTTTAATCACGGGAGATCCATAGTTGATCATAAAACAAGTAAATGGAATTTATTCTGTCTACAATCCTAGACTAAGCAGATATAGAGACACGGTGATAGATTTAACTGATGATTTATTGGAATGTAAGTTTGCTGCTATACCTAGAAAAAAAATGCACAAGTTCATTGTCTTGCAACCTTTGCTAGTACATGAAATTTACCATTCCAACCTAAACATAGATATACTGCTGAAGTAAAACATAGGCCAATAATTCCAGATAACCTTAAGTATTGGCAATTTTTTTCACAGGATGAACATATTTACAAATTTATGAGCAATGAAGGATAATTTCAGAATTGATATATAGATACAAATTGTACTATAAATCATGATTTGGATTGTGAAATAGATTTCAATAACTTATATGTAAATAGAATAAAGTTTGATAAACCAAATAGATTTAGTGAAGCTGATATAAATAGCTTAGATAAAGTAGAGAATGAAGAAATTATTGATGATGAATCAGACATATTGAATCTTAAGGATAATTTCTTACCTAAATGTTTAACTCCCTTAGAAGATCTTTTTGACTCAAATGATGTAGCTAGAAAACAAAAAATGGAGCGAGTTAGATCTGATATAGAAGAATGCAATATTGGAACAGAGTTAAAACCTAAAACAATCAAATTTTCCAAAATTTTACCTCAACAAGGGAAATAAAAATATATCACTCTTTTAAAGGAATATCAAGATATCTTTTCCTAGAGTTATGAGGATCTCAAATCCTATGATACCAACATAATCCAACATAAGATTCCAATAAAAGAAGATCAGAAGCCATTTAAACAAAAGTTGAGAATAATTAAACCTGTTTTATTACCTTTGATAGAAAAAGAAGTGAAAAGAATGTATGATGCACAGATCATTGCACCAATCAGATATTCTGATTGGGTTTCCAACCTAGTTCCAACAAGAAAGAAAACAAGAGAGATAATTACACTTTACCTTGTTTAATCTTCCCTAGAGGAGCCAACTAGGCAATTATCAAATTGTATAGGGAAGCGTTGATAATGATCCTAGAGGAGCCAACTACCCTTTGTAATATATGATCTATTTTAGGTAAAGTGTAATTATCCTTTAAGGACACCTTGTTTAGATAATTAGTTGGAGTTAGTCTTTCTTCTTTTGGTTTTTTTTTTCTTTTGAGTGATTTATTTGCTTTTCTGGTTCACCTCCTTTGGCGTCAAACCCCTGTTTAGCCCCCAGAAGACCTGATCCACTCTTTGTTTTTCCTTTTTCATATTTTTTTTTGGCATATGTTGTCCTTGATGGAAACCTACTTGATGAAATAATACTGTCAGCGATATGATGCAATGTGTTGTCCTTGATGGAAACCTATTTGATGAAGTTGTTCTTGATGAGTTGCCTATGATGAGCAACCTATGTGTTAAATATGTAAGGATGATGTATCTGTGTGTTAAAAGGAAGGATGATGTATCTACAGATCAGCTCAGAAGGAATAGAAGAAAGGAAGTGACAGAAAAATGATAAATATGATGTGTCATAAAGCATACGCGGGTTTGTTAAGGCTAAGTAGCGTATGCACGCGGAAAAGTACGTGCCAAGTCACGTATGCCCTTTTGCGCTCCAAATTTAGAATACCAAGGGGTGTTACCATGGTATTGACCCATTGTATTGAGCGCTTGATTATCTATTTGGTCCCATCCAGGAATACCATCAGAAGTGGTGTGGTTTTGACTCATGGTATTGATAAAGGCTAAACCTATATAAGGAGAAGAAGATCATTATGCAAGGGTGTGCATGTGTCTGGGTATTGAATGAATACTTCACTTTGAAGTATATCTGCATGATTGAAATTTGTTCTTGATTGATAAATCTGAATCTATGATGCACCCATGGATGTTTCTAAATCCTTAGATCTGATGATGATGAATCTCTAAGATGATCTGCAGAAGAAGAACTGGTGAAGATCTGGCGCAAAGTCTGCTGAAGGTAATGAAGAAATCTGGGTAAGCTTATAGATCTGGTCTGTTTTGCGAAGCTTTCATTTACAGATCTATACGCAAGTTTGTTGTGGAAAAAGCGCGTGTATACGCGAATCTGATCTGATAAAAGTGCATATGGGAAGTTAGGGTTTACTGAAAAATGCACAGATGCATATGCGGGTTAGTCTAATGAAAAGCGCGTGTATACACGGGTCTATTTAAATAAAAGCACGTATGTAATTTGAACTAAAGGTTTCTCATGGTTGAATGTGTTTCTGCATATCTATTCTGAAGTCTAGGTAATCTCTGATATTCTGGTTACAGTGGTTTCACTGTTCTGTTTGAAGCATTGGGCAAAGTATGTTTGTTGAAAAATGAAAGGTTGAGTTGAAGCTGTTTGATCCAGTTTGAAAATTGATGAAACGTGGTCTGCAGTGGTGCTGAGGGTCGAAGCCTTTAGTAAGGGGGTAGTAGCTCCCTTCCAGTGATAGCTGGTAAATGAGAGCAGGGGGTAGTAGCTCCCTTCCAGGAGAGGCTGGTAAACGAGAGCAGGGGGTTGTAGCTCCCTTCCAGGAGAGGCTGGTAAACGAGAGAAGGTTGTAGCCTTCTGCAGGTGGGTGCGTGCGTGCTGGTATGAGTCTGCGCCAGTACACAGTTGTAAGATGTTTTCTTTATAATAAATATTGAAGACTGAGACGACGGAAACAGTGGTTTTCTCCCGAATTGGGTTTCCACCTAAAATCCTGGTGTTCATGTGTGATGCTTATGTGTGTTGATTTATTCTGTTCTCACTGTACATGTTTGCTGCTTACTAAAATCTAATAAGTGAATGATGCAATAATCTAAGATAAGAATTATCTGCATAATAAGAGATCTGAGCATACGCGAGTTTCCTTAAGGATATCCGTGTATATACGCTAGTTTTGTTCTGTAAAGTAGCGTATGGGTTTTTGAGAAAAGAAAAGTAAAAATTTGATTGAAAAATCAAGATATTGATTCACCCCCCCTCTCAGTATCTTTCCCAACAATTGGTATCAAAGCAGGTCCTTCTGAAAAAAGCTTAGCCGCTAGAAAGAAGATCAAGCAAGATGAGCAATCAAGATGGAACAGCATCTATCAAGCCTCCCCTCTTTAATGGAAGCAATTTAATCTTCTGGAAAACAAGGATGAGATCCTATCTTCAGTCTATGGGAACAGATGTATGGGCCATTGTTCAACAAGGATATCAATATCCAGCTACAATACCAACAGATCCGACTGAAAAGAAGAATTATGAATCAAATGCAAAGGCGATCAATGCTATAATGGGAAGTTTGACTGAATCTGAATTTGTCAAAGTTATGCAGCTAAATACAGCAAAGGAAATGTGGGACAAAATCATTCTAAGTTATGAAGGTGATGCAAAGGTAAAAAGTGCAAAACTCCAAACTCTCAGAATTGAATATGAAAATTTAAAGATGCATAGTGATGAAAGTATTGCTAGTTTATTTTTACGTCTTGATGATATTGTAAATCATATGAGAAATCTGGGAGAAACAATAACTGAATCTACTTTGGTTGAGAAAATTTTAAGATCTCTAATGACAAAATTTGAGTCAAAAGTTTCTGCTCTTGAAGAAAAACAGGATCTTCAAAATCTTATTTTGGTGAAACTTCATGGGGTACTAATTGCATATGAAATGAGAAGAGGAGGACCATCTGAAGTCAAAGAAGCCATCTTTATAGCTTCTACAAAAGGGAAAGAAGTGCAAGAAGCAGAAGGATCAAGATATATCTAAGAAGAAGATGAGGTAAATTTTTTAAAGAAACTTCAACTTGTCTCAGGACGATTTAGAGGTAAGCTTCCTTTCAAATGTTTTGATTGTGGAAGAGTTGGTCATTATGCTGCTAAGTGTCCTTATAAAGAAATATCTGCAAAAGGGAAAGAAGTAGCAAGAAGGAACAAGAATCGGTCTAGCACTAGAAAAAGTTACTATACTCATGAAGATAGTGATGCGTTATCTGATAGTGAGGAAGAATGTGAACAAGATCTTAGACTTCTCATGGCATTTGAATCTAGAGAAGAAAATGATACTTTTGTGGATGCTCTAGAGGAAAATGATTTTCTTGAAGAAAACAATCAACTCAAAATACACTTGGAAGAATGTAAAATACTCTTAGAAGAAAGGAAAATAACCATAGATACTATGAAAAGGCAGTTTGAAGAAGCAAAGAAACACATTGAGAAATTAGAATGTGAAGTGGTAAGTCTAAGAAAATATTTTGAGAAAGAAAAGACTCTGAATCTTAGATTTACTAAAGGATCAGAAACCTTAAATGATATTATCAAGGTACAACGCTCTCCTCTTGTAAAGATAGGTCTTGGATATACCGCGGAATCTTCTTAGGCTTCAGCACCAAATTATCTAAAAGCAGTTATAGCTAGTTTACAAAATTCTGCCACTCAGAAAGCGAATAAAGAATCTTTATAGGTAAAGCATGATCATCTCAATTCAAAGAACACTAACAGGAATATGTTTCAAAGAAACACCAATCAACAGGTAAATTTAAGTAGAAGATTTCATGATCGCAGAAATTTCTTCTTCAACGGACAATGTTTCTCATGTCACAATTTTGGTAAAAAAGCTGTTCAATTTGTTGGATATAAAACCATCATGACAAGAGAAGCGAGAAAGAAAAGGACTGATATTGAGACAAAAAATAATACCTATAACAAATTTTCTCCTCTTCTAAATGAATTTGAATGTGCTTATTGCAATAAATTTGGGCATGAAGAATCTGAATGCAGGAGCAAAGTTCAGCCAAAAGAACATTTTTCTTCAAGTTCCAAAGTATGGAAAAATAAAGATTTACAGGTTGAAAATTGTGGCATAGCGTTATTTGAAGAAGGAGAAGAAAATCAATGGTACATTGATAGCGGATGCTCAAGACACATGACAGGTGACAAAACCAAACTTCGTGCATATAGTACATTAGAAAAGGAAAAGAAAGTTACTTTTGGAAATGATACTCCTGCTATAATTAAAGGAAAAGGGTATGTGTTTCTAAAAGATAAGGTGAAGGCTAATGATGTCATGTATGTGGATGGATTAAGGCATAACTTGTTAAGTGTAAGTCAAATGTGTGATCAAGGAACTGAAGTTGTCTTTAGTTCAAAAGAATGTGTGGTTCATGATCTTGATACAGGTAAAACAATCATAAAAGAAAAAAGAACTCCAAGGAACCTATATGTATTGAAGAACTGCAAAGAACAATGTTACTTGAGTAAATCTTCAGAAAACTGGCTATGGCATAGAAGGTTGGGACATCTAAGCTTCTCTCAAATCAACAAATCAAGTAGACTTAATGCTGTTCCTGGTCTTCCCAATATTACTCTACCGGAAAGTATCATATGCAAATATTTCCAATTCGGCAAGCAGACTAGAGTGCAATTTAATACCAAGGAAGGATCATCAAGTAGGCCTCTTGAACTCATTCATACTGACATATGTGGACCTATGAGTAAAAATTCACCTCATGGTGAACAATACTATATCTTATTTATTGATGATTTCTTTAGAATGTGTTGGATTGGGTTGAGCACAAAGATGAAGCATTTGAGAAATTTCAGATCTTCAAGGCACTGATTGAAAATGAAGTAGATCTAAAAATCAAATTTCCTAGATCTGATCGAGGAGGAGAATATACTTCAAATGAATTTCTTGAATTTTGTGAATAGCATGGCATAAAAAGACAATTTTCTCTAGCTGGAACTCCACAACAAAATGGCGTAGTAGAAAGAATGAATAGAACACTTCAACAAATGGCTAGAGCTATGCTTGATGATTCTGGAACACCTGACACATTTTGGGGAGAAGCAGCACATACAGCAGTAAAAATTCTCAACAAGGCACATGTTCGTGTAAATAGTGACGAAACTCCATATGAACTCTGGTATGGTAATTCTCCATCTGTGAAGCATTTTAGAGTTTTTGGAAGTAAATGCTTTATCAAAAATAATGATGAAAAACTTGGCAAGTTTGAACCTAGAGCTGATGAAGGAATACTTCTTAGTTACTTCTCTACGAGTAGAGCATATAAATGTTACAATAAAAGACTTCGGAAGATTGTTGAATGTATTGATGTTGTTATTGATGAGTCTCCTGCAGCCCCAAAGGAAGAAAAACAGATAACAAATGAAGACGATGGTGACTTATGTCCTTCTACATCAAATAGCAATGATATAGACATTGAACCCAATGAAGAACCTGAAGATGATTTATCTGAAAAGGCTCCATCCAGATATGCTCAAAAGAATCATCCAGAATCTCAAATTCTGGGAGATAAGGGATCAGGTGTACAAATAAGAAGGACTCTTGTGGGATCTTCTAGCTATCTGGCATTTCTATCTACTATTGAAACTCACAATGTCAATCAAGCTAGCAAAGATGAATGTTGGGTTCAAGCCATGAATGAAGAGCTTGATCAAATTGAAAAGAATCACACTTGGGAATTAGTACCAAGACCTCATAACAAAAATTTCATTGGAACTAAATGGATATTCAAAAACAAGTTAAATGAGAATGGGGATGTTGTAAGAAACAAGGATAGACTTGTTTGCAAGGGGTATACTCAACAAGAAGGTATAGACTTTGAAGAAACTTTTGCTCCTGTAGCTAGACTTGAAGCCATAAGAATGTTTCTTGCCTTTTCAAGCTTTCAAAAAATAAAATTTTATCAAATGGATGTTAAATCTGCATTTCTCAATGGTGATCTAGAAGAAGAAGTTTATATAGAACAACCAGAAGGATTCATTTTGGGAAATGATGAAAATCTTGTTTGTAGACTTGTTAGGTCCCTATATTACTAGTATAGTACCTTATTGTTGTTAGTGTAACCCCTTTATTGTTATTATTGTACCCTTTTAACCCCTATTGTGTTATTATTGTGTCCTTAAATTATTATTGTTAGGTCGGCTAGGATTACATTGTGGCCCACTAGGATTACATTATGGCCCCATGGACTCCTATATATAGAAAGGAGGTTTTGTAAATTGAATCATCCAAGAATTATTCATTTATGTAATGTATTGGAGGTTTCCCCCTCGAAGTGGCTTATTTCTAAGGCGTTCATATCTCTTTTCTTCTATTTTTGGAGCTGGTTACACAACATTTGGTATCAGAGGTTTGGATTCTAGGGTTTCGCTGCTCCAAACAAGTCATCGTGGCATTTTCGCTATAACGTTTTTTCTACGAAGTTTCAGAAGCTGAAATTTTTAGGGTGCGAAGAAAAAATCCTGAGGAAGCTTTTATAAAAATTTCAGAGTTTGGTTCACAATAATTTCGGAGATATGATCTGTGGAAGTCAGGTATTTTTTCAGGCTCCTAAACAGGTCATCGTGGAATGTGTGCTATAATTTTTTTGTGCGAAGGTTCGCAGTCCGAAATTCATACGGTAAGAAGCTGAAACTCGAGGAAATTCGTCAAAACCTTTTAGCTTGGTTCGTTAAATATTTTTGGAGATATGATCTGTGGAAGGTAGTGCTTTTTCAGGCTCCTGAATTGCATCTCAAAGAGGTGATCGTGGGAAAAGTTCAATAACTCTCTCTTTGGGCAGTGGATGTGAGTGCCGTAAAAATTGGTTTCAAGTACATGGACTGTAGTTTCTTGGCTATCAATTTCAGAGACAAAGGATAAAACAGTGACACGTGGCAAGTCGTACAAGTTCGCACTACTGAACCAGTCCATAATTAGGTCATTGTGGGAGATTGGACACAACTTTGTCTTGGAGAATCCAAATCAGGTCATACCTATGGCATTCGAAAGATAATTAAGAGGGCTACATTGGTACTGAAATTTAGATATTGAAGTGCTACAATCACAGAAATAATCCAATTTCAATATCAAGCTCCTCAAAAGCAAGAAAAAGGTGTGTATTTTTTTCAAATTGCACAAGTCTTGTTTGAATAATCAAGTTAAATTGATCCCAAGGGCATATTGTAGAATGGGGAGCACGTATGGAGAGAAGAAATGGCCCCTAAATATAATTCAACACCCATTGAGCCTTAAGAAGTCTCCAATATGACTCATGAAGACGAAGAAGTGCACTATGACATATCAAAATTACAAGAGCAAGTGCACCAAATTTCGCTCTCGCAAAGAGAAACAAAAATGAAATGGAAGTTTTGAAAGAAAGGCGGGAAACTAAGATGGATGGTTTGAAGAAAGGCGTGGAAGCTAAGATGAATGGTTTGGAAGCTTGGAGATGGATGGCATGGAAGTGGGCATGGAAGCTAATATCAATGAAAAATGGAAAACATGAAGAATGATCTAAAAGTAGACATCGAAGGTTTGGCAAAGTTGATACAAGAAATGTTTCCTAATGGCAAAAATATAGTAGAGGAAACTCATGATGAGAACAAAATAAATGTTAATCGTGATTTCATAAACTCTAATGTTGGATGGAAGAACCACCATATTCCAAAGATGGATATGAGGAATTTTGATGGCAAGGATCCCGTGACATGGATACTACAGATGGAGCAATATTTTGATCTCAATAATGTGCAAAACACACAAAAGGTACACATTGCAACTTTACATTTAGAACAAAATACATTTGTATGGTATCGATAGCTTTTCTCCCGTAAAAAAATTGTCACTTGGTCAATTTTTACGGAGGAAATGATAGCACATTATGAGGATACAAAGAACAATATCTTCTTTAGCCAATTGATATAATCTCAAACAAAAGGGTTTAGTGGTGGAGCACATCGAGGACTTCCAAACATTTAATATAAGGGTAAGTGATATTCTAGAGGAACAGAGGATTGATGTCTTCATAGGGACTTTAAAGGATAACATCTAACATGAAGTTCACGTTTGGGAACTTGATTCATTGGAGAAGGCATTCAAGTTGGCAAGAAAATTTGAATGTAAAATTATGGCGACAAGGAAGCCTACCACTCAATTCTATAAAGAAGGAAGTGTTGCTACATCTAGATTTCCACAACCTACAAGCTTGACACCACAACAATTGGAAGACAAAAGAGCAAAAGGGATTTTCTACAGTTGTGATAGAAAATGCGCTAAAGGTCATAAGTGTGCTGAGAAGAAATTATTTTACATAGATTGTGAAGAGGAAGAAGAAAATGAACAAGAAGAGGATATACACCAAGAACCAGCTCTAGAAGAGGAAGAAATGAATCCGACCATATCGTGTAATGCACTGGCAGGAATTACCACTCCTCAAACTCTCAAGATAGAAGGACATATCAAGAAGAAAAAGGTAATAGTGTTGATTGATTCAGGTGGCACCCATAATTTTATTCATTGTAAGGTAGCCAAGGAATTAAATTGTTTCCTATACCCAGCACCAGAATGTCAAGTGATGGTTGCAAATGGAGGAACTATAAATTGCTCTGGAAAATGCCATAATATCAAGCTAACCATGGGGGGAATATGTATTGACTAGTCCAATGCTTGCCATTCCTATGGGAGGTGCTGATGTTGTACTAGGAGTACAATGGTTACAATCTTTGGGGACGGTAGCTTTTAATTTTCAAGAACTTTTCTTGAAATTTTTTTCAGAAGGAAAGGAAGTCGAATTACGGGGTATTGAAGGGAAACCGGGAAGGATAATAAGCTCTAATGTCATGACAAAGCTTCTAAAGAAAGAACAACGAGGCGTAATTGCACAATTATGCTCACTAGAAGTTCCGACATCAAAATCATCTATTTCTGCAGATCTTCAACAAGTCTTGGACAATCATTCCAAGGTGTTTGAAACTCCCAAAGGACTCCCACCTATTCGTGATCATGATCATGCTATTCATTTGATTCCAGGAAGTGTTCCTCCAAACATCGGGCCTTATAGATATCCTTACTTCCAAAAGAGAAAAATTGAACGTATGATTGCAGAAATGTTAGAGGCGGGTATAATTCAACCTAGTCAAAGTTCTTTCTCTGCTCCCGTAGTATTGGTACACAAGAAGGATGGATCATGGTGAATGTGTCTGGATTATAGGGAGCTCAATAAGCTCACCATTAAATATAAATTTCCCATTCCTGTGATTGATTAATTATTGGATGAATTACATGGAGCAATTTATTTTACCAAGTTGGATCTTCGTTCAGGATATCATCAAATTAGCATGAAGACTGAAGATATTCCAAAAACAACATTTCGAACTCATGAGGGTCATTATGAATTTTTGGTCATGCCTTTTGGCCTTACCAATGCACCATTCTACATTTCAAGGGTTGATGAATTCCATTTTCAAACCCTTCCTTAGAAAATTTGTGCTAGTATTTTTTGATGATATACTAATCTACAGCAGGTCTTGGAAGGATCATGTTGAACATGTTGACAGGGTGCTCAAACTATTGCGGGAGAAACAATTATATGCAAAAAAATCCAAATGTTTCTTTGGAGTACAAGAGGTGGAATATCTGGGTCATATTGTATCTCACGAGGGTGTTAAAGTAGACCCTAACAAAATTAGAGCCATTAAGGAATGGAAAGTCCCCACAACCATAAAGCAGTTGCGAGGATTTCTCGGATTAACAGGGTATTATCGCAAGTTTGTTAAGAATTATGGGAGAATAGTAGCACCTTTAACAACATTATTGAAGAAAGATGCATTTTCATGGACTCCTGAAGCAACTAAGGCCTTTGAACATCTTAAAGAGGCAATGTGCCTAGCACCGGTCTTAGCTACGCCAGACTTCACAAAAGCCTTTATTGTGGAATGTGATGCCTCAGGAAATGGAATTGGTGCAGTTTTAATGCAGGAAGGAAGACCCATTGCTTTTGAAAGTCGTCCAATCAAAGGAAAGTATTTAGAGAAACCTATTTATGAGAAGGAAATGTTAGCAATACTGCATGCACTAAAGAAATGGCGAACTTACCTAATGGGAAGACACTTCAAGGTAAAAACTGATCATGATAGTCTTAAATTTTTTTTGGAACAAAGACTATCTTCAGAAGAGCAGCAAAAATGGGTCACAAAGATGTTGGGTTATGACTTTGAAATAATCTACAAAAAAGGAAAGCTTAATGTTGTTGCAGATGCACTCTCGAGAAAGAATGAAGAGGTGGAAGCATTGCTTTGTGCCATTTCTATTATCCAACCAGATTGGATAACCGAAGCAAGAGATGAATGGAAGAGGGACAAAGATGTATGGACACTCATTCAAAAGTTGCAGCAAGATCCTAGTACATCTGATACATTTAGTTGGAAAAATGATTCCTTATGGTACAAAGATCGCTTATATCTTTGTAAGGATTCCCAACTAAAACAAAATATTCTTCTGGAATTGCACACTTCTCCTTTAGGAGGACACTAAGGATTTTTAAAAACTTACCACAGGGTGAAGAAAGATTTTTTTTGGGATGGCCTTAAATCTGATATTCAAAATTTTGTGGCAGAATTTTTGGTTTGCCAGCAGAATAAAGTGGAGACAATTAAGACCCCGAGACTTCTACAACCTTTATCCATTCCAAGTCAACGTTGGGAGGAGATTTCAATGTATTTTATCACATGTTTACCTAAGTCTGAAGGAAAGGATGTCATCATGGTGGTAGTTGATAGACTTACCAACTATGCACACTTTTGTGCATTATCTCATCCATTTAAAGCAAGTACAGTTGCTACTACATTTGTGGACATAATTCAAAAGCTACATGGAAGCCCAAGGGTTATTGTGAGTGATAGAGATCCCATTTTTACGGGAAATTTTTGGACGGAGTTATTTTCTTGTTTGGGTACTCAATTAGCTCATAGCTCATCTTATCATCCTCAATCTGATGGTCAAACTGAGATAGTAAATAAATGTTTGGAAGGATATCTTCGTTGTTTTGTATCTGATAAACAAACACAATGGGTCAAGTGGTTACCTCTCGCTGAATGGTGGTATAACACGTCCTTCCATACTGCAGCAAAAATGACCCCATTTATGGCACTTTATGGATATCATCCACCATCGATCACATCATCTTTAAGGGAAAATTCGAAGGCTCAAGCAGTGGAAGATCACATCAAGCATCAGCAAGAAGTTCTCCAACTCTTAAAGGATAACCTGAATTTGGCACAAAATCGAATGAAACAACAGGCAAATCAACATCGCAGTGAGAGAAGTTTTGATGTAGGAGATTAGGTATTTTTACGGCTACAACCATATAAACAAATGTCCTTCAAGCAAGCTAAGAAGGATAATAAATTGTCGCCAAAATACTATGGTCCTTACAAGGTGTTGCAAAATATTGGCACTATGGCATACAAATTGGAGCTTCCTGCTTCTTCGCGAGTACATCCAGTTTTCCATGTTTCATGCGTAAAGAATGTTATAGGTGAAAATATTCCAGTTCAAACAATATTGCCAGAACTTGATGAGGAAGGAAAAATGATATTGGAACCAGAAGCAGTCACGGAAACAAGAACTCGAAGATTACAGAATCGATCAATTTCAGAGTATCTCACCAAGTGGAAGAACTTACCCACTGAAGATTCTACATGGGAGGATGAGAATTTTATACAGAAGCACCCAGAGCTACTCAAGCATTGAGTACAACACTTTTTTGAAGGAGAGGGGCATGTTAGGTCCCTATATTACTAGTATAGTCCCTTATTGTTGTTAGTGTAACCCCCTTATTGTTATTATTGTACCCTTGTAACCCCTATTTTGTTATTATTGTGCCCTTAAATTATTATTGTTAGGTCGGCTAGGATTACATTGTGGCCCACTAGGATTACATTATGGCCCCATGGACTCCTATATATAGAAAGGAGGTTTTGTAAATTGAATCATCCAAGAATTGTTCATTTATGTAATGTATTGGAGGTTTCCCCCTTGAAGTGGCTTCTTTCTAAGGCGTTCATATCTCTTTTCTTCTATTTTTGGAGCTGGTTACACAACAAGACTTAAAAAGGCTCTATATGGTCTCAAACAAGCTCCAAGGGCATGGTATTATCATATTGACAAATATCTTCACCAACAAGGATTTTCAAAGGGGTCTGCTAATAGAAACTTATACACAAAAATTAAAAATGATAAACTTTTGATTGTGGTTGTATATGTTGATGATATAATTTTTTGAAGTAATGAAGAATCTATGAGTCATAAATTTGCTTCTGTCATGCAGCAAGAATTTGAAATGTCTTTACTTGGGGAACTAACATTCTTTCTTGGTTTGCAAGTGCATCAAACTACCGATGGTATATTCTTATCACAAGCAAAATACCTTAAGAAAATTCTGAAGAAGTATGGCATGGAAGAATGCAAACCTGTAAGTACACCAATGATAACCGGATGTAATCTCAGTTCCCATGATGATTCCCCCATGGTGAATCAACCAGAATACAGATCTATGATAGGAAGTCTACATTATCTCACTGGGACTAGACCGGACATTATGCATGCTGTTGGGATTGTTGGATGATTCCAAGCTAATCCAAAAGAGTCTCATCTTCAGGCTATCAAAATAATATTCAAATATCTACAATGAACTCAAGACTTTGGACTATGGTATCCAAAAAATGCTGATCTTACTATTCATGCTTACACTGATGCAGATTGGGCTGGAAATGATGATGATCGGAAAAGCACTAGTGGAGGAGAAATCTATATGGGGCCCTAGTTAGTATCTTGGTTCAATAAGAAGAAAAACTCTATTGCCTTATCTACAGCAGAAGAAGAATATGTGGCTGCCGCATCATGTTGCACACAAATTCTTTGGATGATGCAAACCTTACAAGACTTTCAAATCAAGTGCATAACTCATGTCTCCATTATGTGTGATAATACAAGTTCCATCAGTATTTCAAAGAATCTTGTTATGCATTCCAAGACCAAGCACATTTCCATCAAGTATCACTTCTTACGTGAACAAGTGCGTGAACAAAAGGTGAAGTTGGAGTATGTTCCCTCCAAAGAACAAGTTGTTGATGTATTTACCAAACCTCTTCCCATGGAAGCGTTCGAATATCTTAGACAGAAGCTGGGAGTAGTCTCTACCTTGCAGAAAATTAGAAATTCTTAAATTCAAAAGATTAAATTGGATACGCGGGTTTCCTAAATGAAATTCGCGTATATACGCGAGTTTATGCAAAGAAAACCGTGTATGGTTAGTTGCTGACAAATTTTACTTGGGGTCAGCATTCTTCTGCATAGATGCAGTGATGTTTGGTATCTCTGGTGGTGTTCCAGTTTTCATAATTCTGTTTCTCTCTCTGATGTCTCTTGATAAATATTCCTTGATGATTTTCTATTGAAAGTGTTCAGGATGAACAAGCTAAGGGGGAGCACTGGTCATGTGGAAAGGATGCATTGGATGCATAGTTTCAAGGGGAGCATTAGCATTGCTGAATGTAATGCATTGTTGGCATTATGATAGTTCTGAAATATGATCTCTCTTGAGGTCTTTTTGGTCTTGGTTATAAAAATTCATATTTGTAATTTGATGAAAAGGTTATGTTGATACCTATGATGTAAATTGTAATATTCAGTCTTGTAAATGGTTTGTTCAAATTTGTAAACCCACTTGGTTGGGTAGTTGAGTCAAAATGTGTAAACCCACTTGGTTGGGTACTTGTGTCACATATGTAAATCCACTTGGTTGGATCATTGATGTAATTATGAGTCCCTGGTGCTAGGAAAGGTCATAAAGTCATGTAATTCATTGAATATTATGTTGAAGACTCACCATGAACTCAAAGGGAGCATGGTAACTTCAATGCACATCAGATCTACACAACTCTTCTTTCTACATTAGGAGAAAAAAATTGTCTTGGCTTTGATCCACCCTTTGCCCTTGATGTCAAAGGGGGAGAGTAGCATGGTGTTTGAATAGGGGGAGAATATCATGGTGTTTGCATAATGATTATAATTAATGTTTTTGTGGTGATCAAACACCATCATGGTTGCCATCAAGTCCAAAGGGGGAGATTTTTGGCATTTTTTGTCCTTGATGGCAACCTATTTGATGAAGTTGTTCTTGATGAGTTGCCTATGATAAGCAACCTATGTTTTAAATATGTAAGGATGATGTATCTATGTGTTAAAAGGAAGGATGATGTATCTATAGATCAGCTCAGAAGGAACAGAAGAAAGGAAGTGACAGAAAAATGATAAATATGATGTGTCACAAAGCATAAATGGGTTTGTTAAGGCTAAGTAGCGTATGCACGTGGAAAAGTACGTGCCAAGTCGTGTATGCCCTTTTGCACTCCAAATTTATAATACCAAGGGGTGTTACCATGATATTGACCCATTTTATTGAGCGCTTGATTATCTATTTGGTCTCGTCCAGGAATACCATCGGGAGTGGTGTGGTTTTGACTCATGGTATTGATAAAGGCTAAACCTATATAAGGAGAAGAAGATAATTATGCAAGGGTGTGCATGTGTCTGGGTATTGAATGAATACTTCACTTTGAAGTATATCTGCATGATTTAAATTTGTTCTTGATTGATAAATTTGAATCTATGATGCACCCATGGATGTTTCTAAATCCTTAGATCTGATGATGATCAATCTCTAAGATGATCTGCAGAAGAAGAACTAGTGAAGATCTGGTGCAAAGTCTACTGAAGGTAATAAAGAAATCTAGGTAAGCTTATAGATCTGGTCTGTTTTGCAAATCTTTCATTTACAGATCTATATGCGAGTTTATTGTGGAAAAAGCGTGTGTATACGCAGTTCTGATCTGATAAAAGTGCGTATGGGAAGTTAGGGTTTACTGAAAAATGCACAGATGTATACACGAGTTAGTCTAATTAAAAGCGCATCTATACGCGGGTCTGTTTAAATAAAAGCGCGTATGGAATTTGAACTAAAGGTTGCTCATGGTTGAATGTGTTTCTGCATATCTATTCTGAAGTCTGGGTAATCTCTGATATTATGGTTACAGTGGTTTCACTATTCAGTTTGAAGCATTGGGAAAAGTATGTTTGTTGAAAAATGAAAGGTTGAATTGAAGTTGTTTGATCCAGTTTGAAAATTGATGAAACGTGGTCTGCAGTGGTGCTAGCTCCATGAGATCAGGGGGTAGTAGCTCCCTTCCAGGAGAGGCTAGTAAATGAGAGCAGGGGGTTGTAGCTCCCTTCCAGGAGAGGCTAGTAAACGAGAGAAGGATGTAGCCTTGTGCAGGTGGGTGCCTGCGTGCTGGTATGAGTCTACACCAATACACAGTTGTGAGATGTTTTCTTTATAATAAATATTGAAGACTGAGATGACGATAGTGGTGGTTTTCTCCCGAGTTGGGTTTCCACCTAAAATCCTCGTGTTCATGTGTGATGCGTATGTGTGTTGATTTATTCTGTTCTTACTGTACATGTTTATTTCTTACTAACATCTAATAAGTGAATGATGCAATAATCTAAGATAATAATTATCTGCATAATAAGAGATCTGAGCATACGTGAGTTTCCTTAAGGATATCCACGTATATACACTAATTTTGTTCTGTAAAGTAGCGTATGGGTTTTTGAGAAAAGAAAAGTAAAAATTTGATTGACAAATCAAGATACTAATTCACCCCCCCCCCCCCAAGTATCTTTCCCAACATTTTTCCCATAGTAACCTTGATTTAAACGGTTTAACTCTTGACAGTCGTGCCAACTGGCGGTAGTTGCTAGTTAGTCCCCCACGCCAACACTGTTTTGGCACAGATTATAGCCAAATAGGCATGCCAACTCTATTTCATGTTAGGGTTTTCTTGCTTTTGGGTTCTATGAGCTTGATTTATGGTCCTGGTGTCATTATTTTGATTGATTGAGTGCCTTGAAGTCTTTGTTGACTGTGTTTTACCCTTATCCTCTGGTTGTTTTCCCTTTACTATCAGTTTTTCATTCTAGCCCTAGGGTTTCTAGGTGCTACGGTGTGCTGAGCCTCCCGTGGGAGTTTTTGGTTCTTTCTTTTACGGTCAACTTTGTTTTCACTTCTTTGCATTCATTTTTTTGGATTCCATTGTATCATTGTGTCAGTTGAGTGATTGTTTTCTCTTTCATTCAAGTTTCGCTTTGTCTCATTCCAAGCCTAGATTACACGATTTTTCTGAGTATTTTTTAGATTCTTCTTCGATTTGAGGAATTTCTCCATCAGTTTGGGTCTTGATTGTGTGTGTTTATATTGAGTGAACTTGTTTGTTTTAGCTCTCTCACTGTCATTTCTCGAAATGGTTTCTTCATTAGTTTTTTCATTCATTTAGTGCATTTTCTCTAAAACATTGAAAAATACAAAAACAAATTTCTTTTCATTTTGATTAGTCTAGTGAAAATTGAAAGCTCTTTCACATTATTAGTGTTATATAACTCTAAGAGAGAATTTTTCTAGTTTCATTAGCTTGCATTAGAAACAGTAGTGGATGTTTTTGTGCTCATTTTATTTTTATTTGAAAAGCTCCCAACCCTCTCGTAGATAGCTCTTCATCAAACAAAGTGATATTTTGTGGCATGTAGTGTGCATTTAGAGGATTTTTGAGATCAAACATTCGATAGTGCCGGAAAGTGAAACATAAATTGAAGATCAACTATAAAATTTATTCAATGAACCTAAGGAAACATTGAAACATTAACAGAATATCTAGAGGTCTAGGATAGTGACGTGTTCTGGCGCATTAAGCCTAGTAGTTTTCATTCACTATCTGGCTTTAGACAGCACTAGTACGGACTTGTGCTACCTGTACCATTGAGTATATAAAGGGAGACCCCATTAGGTTTTTATCCTTTATCCGTAGGAAGCCGAGTCTATCGCCTTTTACCCATGATACACCAGACACAACATTCGTAGAGATTACCTGCACGTACATCAAATCCTTGGTTGATTTCTATTTGATTTTTACCAAGGTGTATATGGAAATTCACGGATATATAGTACACCCATTTTCCTAGATTACCATAGCAGTCATTTCGATCTTTACTAACTCATTAAATTTGAAAAGATCATCAAGCGCTTGTCCTTTCATGCTTGTTTCCAAACTGAAAGAGATAGAGTCATATTTTACTCATTTATTGACTCTTAAAATATGAAATGGTAGATTTTTGTTTCAATGTTTTAAAAATTAACTACCCATGAAATATTCTTGGTTAAAGTTAGTTTCCTTAGCGTGTTGTTTTGGTTCATTTTTTATGGCAACTTTCCTGGAGTTCACCAACCAAGGAATCCCCTCTGATGGGAATCCTGTTCATTTTCCTCCTTTTTGGAATGTTGGTGCTCCTTATATGGCAATGTTGTCCCTTCCTATGTTAACTGTTAGGTTGCCCATTTGGTTTTTTTCAACCTCGGTGGTCCTGAATGTCCCGGCTACTGTTCAATTAGTTCCTTCAGCTGAACAAAAGCATGTTGATTCCAAGGTGGAACTCTCCCCTTCTTCGCCTGTTTCTTCGTCCTCATCTTCTTCTTCACCTGGTGAAAGTCTGGATTCTAGTACCTAGGTGGCTAAGAAGAAGAAGAAGAATACTAAGAAGAATAAGTCCGATAAGGGAGAGGCTAAGGCTGCAGCTACTACTTCTAAAACACCTGCTCTCAATGAAACTTCTAACCCTCCGTGGAAAGTTAAGTTCCCTTGCATGTTGTGCCAGGGAAACCATTTTCTTCAATATTTCCCTGGAATTCCCAAGGTGCTCGAAGTATGGTCCAATGGTCGTCCGCCATTTCCTTTGGCTTTCGAGAGTCAGATTGGGGGAACGTCTTCAACTGGTGCTGATAAGACTCATAAGAGACAAGGTAAGCTCACCAATCCCTGTAAGTTGTGTGAAGGGCACCATGCCATTCACCTTTGTCCATATATGGATGAAGCCAAAAGGATTTTTGACAACTCGACTATTTCTGCACCATGCCTTCCAGCTGGTTACAAATGTATTTCTTTGATTCCTCCACCAGATGATCCTACGATTGGTCAAGAGTCATCCTTGGTCAATATCGCTCCCCCGGAAATTCAAATTTAGGAATCCGTTCTCGACCAACCATTGGTCATGGGATCGGTTGAGCTAGCCCCGTCTACGGTGCACCAAGTCTTTTCCGTTGAGAGTGGATCCCACATCCCTCAGGTTCTTCTTGTTTCTTCAAATTCTTTGAACTTGAAGAAAGATTCTCCTGTCCCTATACCTCGAGAAGCTACTCCTCCACCTCCCGTGACAGAGGTCCCAGAGGATACCCTTCTCGACTCCATGATGGAGGTTGTGGAGGATGCTCCTTCTTCTATCATAACACCAGGGGAAGACCATCTCAGTTCAATGGTAGCTCCTCCAAGTATTTTGGTCGCTTCCTTTGATTGGAATTGATTTTCCGAATACCGCCTTTTGTCTTATGTGCATTTTGAAATCATGGTACAGATCTTTGATCTAGTCATACCCAGCACTATTATAGAAAAAGGTGCATCTGTTATTATTTTATCCTCAACTACTTGGCAAGCTTTCGATTTTTTGCCGCTTGTGGCTGTTATATAGAATCTATTGGCATTTAACAGAAGAACTAGTCAACCTTTAGGGATCCTTCCGAAGTTGCCTATTACTTTGGGAGGGAAAACTATCCATATAGACATGATGGTTGTTCCTGGACCCTTGGAATTTAATTTACACCTAGGCCGCGATTATACTTATGCCATGGGAGCACTTGTCTCCTCCCTATTTCGTGTGATGTGTTTTCCGCACCAAGGTTGGATCGTGACCATCGATCAACTTCCATTCTTTGGTCCCAATATGGCATCTAGTCCACCATCATCCCTACCGGATCTTTATCTACCAATTGTGTCATCCCCGTCGCATGTTAATTATGTGGCTACCTGTCCTGTGCCCGTATTCAATGATAGTGCCATTGTACATCGAGTGCTGGGGGCACTAGGTCCAGACTTACAAGATGTTTTCCTTTGATCAGACGGGCAACCCTTGGAAGCATAGTTCCTCTTCCTGTGTCAAGCTCACTAAACAATGAAACAAGTTTCTATGAGGAAAGTTATTTTAAGTGTGTTAACCTCATTAAAATAATGAAACACGATCCCGTTCAATTCGAGTTTTGTTAGATTTCGTAAAATTCAAGTCGAGTCTCTCTTACTCTTGGGTTTTGAACCTTCATTTCCTATGGGCTGAAGCTTGGGGGGCATGTACCTCGAATTGAGACACCATTCTAGGGGCATGCCCATTTTCCTTATCATTTCAAAGCATAGTTTACATTTGTGTTTTAAGCTTGCATAAAAAATAAAACCCATTTCAAGCATAGTTTGGATTTTTTCTTTTAAGCTTGAGAAAAAAAAAATGTGTGGTGTGATGAATTTTGTGAACTTTTAAATTTTCCATTGGGTCGTGCATTATGCAGCTAATGCATTTAGATAACATTGTATTAGGAATTTTCATAACATATTTAAAAGCATCCTCATATGTGAAAAAGATCCATGTAGAAATATATATATATATATATATATATATATATATATATATATATATATATGTCAGATTTTTGCAGCATATGCATCATATAGAATCCAAAAATATACATGTATGTTTTAGTTACATCCGGAGACAACATGTCTCTCAAAAATATGCATATGAAAAGCCTAGGCGACTAATCAGCATGGTGCTCATGGTAGCATGTTACTTCCCGCACCAATCGCCTCAGTAAACGATGAAGGTGACTAGGCACCCCTACGGTGTGCCTCTGATAATCCATAGGGACATATGGTAGGAAAGCATAATCAGGAATCCCACGGGAAATTCCCTCTAAGTTCTGAACCAAATCATTCCCCTCGCCCCCCTCACCCTGAGGGTCATAGGCAAGAGGGGTTCTTCATGTGATCGGTGACATCCCGATGGGCCTCTCTGGGCCAACATCTGCATACATCTAGGATCAATTGTTAGAACATATATTTATACCCAAAAAATCATATATTTAATAAAATAAAAAAGAGTCTTATCCAGCTCCTCATCCTAGTCCTCTCCTTCCAGGAGTGGAAGGTATGGGTCTCCTGTGAAATCAGTAATGGCATAGGGCTAGTCCTTTATGACAATCAACTGTCTTCGCAGCCATACGAAGAACTCGGGAAACCATGAAATTAACTGGCCCCCTCCTACTCTGGGCATCAGCGCTCCCCATCGAGCCATCCATGGCTCTCTCAAAGGTGGATCTGTGACTATTGCCCCCTGGCCCTGGAAAATAGGTAGCTGTTCTAGGATGAACGATACCAAGATTGACCCGTACCCAAACTGATTCAATTTGGCCTTTTTACATTTAGTCAATTGTCGTTTGATATTCATGTTTATGGCTGTAGCCCAATCAAATACTATCAGGTTCATACATTCTGATGCCAGGAGGAGCTGCCTTTTGGTAGCCTCACGCGGCGCCTATGACCCCGTGGCCTGTGTAAAAGTATGTAGCACCACTCTGAGTGCTAAATCGGGAATAGTGTGAATGTCAAATTTTCCACTACCTAATCCTGTTTGTGCCACTGGGCACACTCTTTCCATAACCATCGACATATTTTCACCAAGAGGCCTAGTACCTTTCATAATCAGAACTGGACCTCCGTGAGACAATCCAGTGATGATGTAGACATCGGACACTTCGAGTTCAATCACTTGATCTTGAAGCCTAAAATTCTCTTCATTCTCATCCCAGATAGTTATCAAGTATTGTAACAATTCAGGTTTTTCCCTGAGGCATGGTGTTAAGAATAATTTATTTAATTCGCAATCTCGGAGAGCATTCATGCATTGCTCATTCCCCATTTCCATTTCATCCTCTTTACTCTACTCCCTTTCTTTCCATTCAATCACCATTGTGGCTTTATACCTGCATCAAATTGGTCATAAGAACATCATAAGATCCCTTGGGCATTCAAAAATCCAATTGATTGGTTCATTTTTTGTAAAATTTGAGTGGAAAATGAGGCTGCGTGATTAGCAGGACGCCTTTGCCAAAAGAGCTCGATTGGCGCGGGTCCATGCCTCATACCCGTGCCAATCGTGGGAGCCCTAAATTTGCAAATCCTCCCCTCAAGGATGCCAAATAATGATGGAAAACTATGAAATATGGATTAAAACATAGCTAATGGAAGCAAATCTTACCTGGAAAAGATGGGATCTGAAATGATGCATTGGATCGTCCATAATCATCATCGCAAGATCACAGGGAAATAACTCACTATCACTTTGCAAAAGAGGTGAAAAGTAAAAAGTAAATATGTTTTTACTATTTGGTCATATTTATAACTTTTCAAAGACAAAATTAGGTTTTGGAACTTATTTTTCTCATATTTTATCATATTTTGTTGAAAAATGGGTTTTACGCTTGCTTTTTGTACAGCGACAAGTTTTCACGCGACTAGGACGATGACGCGAGTTGTATTTTACAATTTTTTGGACTCGGTGAAAACACGAAAAAGTCACTGTTGGAGTCATCTTTCAACTCTTTTATGACTTTCTAAAAATGAAAATATTTCCGAGTCGCTTGTCGTTTTGAGCTCATTAATTTGGCTGCGAAACGACATCTACCAAGTATACGTTTAACCCTTTTTCAGGCTAGGATAGATTATTTACGAAAAAGGAATACCCTAGCCTATCGCAACTAGGAGGTTCTCTCAGATATAGTTTTCTACCTTTTCAGATCTGTGGGACTATAAGGGACTGTTGGAGTTTTCTTTTCCATTGTATTTTCAAACTCTCTAAACATGAAAAGATGCCGAGCTATTCCTTTGTCAGACTCGTTAAAAACTGATGACATCGGACTCCATTGTAATGATGATACTTGAGTTCCTCCTTCCTAGGGCTCATTAAATGTACTAGGTTGGATTTTTCCGAAGGAAAAACTTATATCATAAGAATATGCTATCATCTTCAAGCTTGTTTCCAAAAATAATTGGGGTACTTGCGAGAAATGGGGGGGAAAATGGAACCAGTAGCACCATTGTGTCAGCAGTATCTCACTCTTGAACATGGCACTTGTCTACATTCGTGTTGGGTTGGGGACATATCATCTCATTTTATGCTTGCCTCCATGGGTTTGGGCAATCCTTTTTTACTGCTCATCTACTCATTGCCACATCATCCTGACCTCAGATCCTTTCATGTCAAATACTACCAAATCCAGTGTTGTGCCACCGATATGTTCAAGAGAATTTGGCCTCTGCAATTCTCAACCTCCCTCTGATTCTCTAATTATATTGATTCGTAAACATCATGTTCCTTTGTCTCGCGTCGATGATGTTGGAAACACTATGGCCCACCTTCGACCAAGGTCACTTCCTGTCGAATTCAGCTCATTATCCAGGATGCTGATCTAGAGACTCCCTTCAGGTACCTTGGAGCCTACATGCCTCAATGGCAGGGTATTCGCATTCGACGTAAGGTTTTCATTATTGGCCTTCAATCAGATGATTCTATGGGTGTTCGATGCCATCTTATTGTTCACATTCCATGGATTGTACCTATAGTACCTTGAGGGCCATCCTCATTATTGGTGGTTCCTCTCGCATATGTTAACGACTTTCATTATTGGCTGGTAATTATACAATGTTCTTGCATGTTCGACTTCAACTCACTTATTCACATGCTCAGACTTGTACTCTGTTCGGGTCGAGATGGAGTGCAAGACCCTGGATTTTGTCTAATGAAATCTAGGCTGCAAATTCTTTGTGGATTATCATGATTAGCTACATGACTCATTTTATTGGATGGCTACGACCATACCTGAGTCTACTTTTGTATCCTTTTTTACTGGATGGCTGCGTCCATACCTTGGATCCCGGTTATTGTACACTCTATTATCGATGGCTGCTCACATAGCCCATATCATATATTTGAGATATCAGTTGTACTTGTATGCAGGTTTTTCGATGGTAGTGTTTTCAGTTGGGTGCATTCTCATAAAGCATTTCACCCCCCTCTCTCTCTCGGACCTCATGCTTTAGGGGGCATTTATTACACAGCATTTTGTCATCGTCCTTGCAATCCCTCGTCCCACACATTGGAGGACTATTC
This sequence comes from Pinus albicaulis, assembly GCA_034641835.2. Lineage (NCBI taxonomy): Eukaryota > Viridiplantae > Streptophyta > Pinopsida > Pinales > Pinaceae > Pinus > Pinus albicaulis. Next base: position 966,505,463 of record CM076578.1, on the reverse strand, counting down.
CCATGACCTGTGAACAGTGAAATGACCTGAAACCACTTTCATGGCATCCTCTTACATAAGGACAAGCATTCCCCTAAAGAACATTTCCTCTAGAAAAGCCTAAAAATATATGTTTTAGCCTTGGTGCGACTAGACAGTTTAGCCACTGCGCAAATGGGGGAAATCCACACTATAGGGCACGCCAACTGGTACCCTATCCATGTGTTTCACTCATGCCAAGCTTAATAAGGGATTTTTTTTTTAAATAAATGGTGGAATTTTGATTTCAACAAACTCCTGAATGAATCATCTAAAGGAGTTGAGTGGTTTGGCTCCGGATCTCCATGTATAGGAAGTGGTTTTCCACCTATCATGGAAGCTTCCTTAGAGATAGGGCTTATCCCATGATTATAGGGATCCCAAATTCCTTTCCTCCATCTATAAAAGCTTGCATTCTCCATTAGCAAGCTAGCTAAACTTATAGGAAGGAAACTATAGCCGGGAAACTATTGAGAGCCAAGACGAAGAGAGAGAGCTTCGTCCAGATTCCCGATAGGCTTTGTTGAGACATGCTCCATTGTCAGCTTCGTCGAAGGAAGATCATAGCATCAGAGAATTTGGTTGTAATCTCCCTTTTTTCATTGATAATATAAGTGACTATGATTTTGGTTCCATTCATGTGTTCATTTCTTTATGTAATGCAATGAATTATATCCTCTATGACTGATATATGGTTACATGGTTTAGATTTTACATTGTATGTTTTTGTTTCCTTGCATGTGTATAGGTGTTCGGACGTGTCAAACGGAAGGATCGTGATCTGTCAAGCAAGGGATGGGAAACGTCATCTTTTCTTCAATCACAACTGTGTGGTATTTGAGGTAGGCTACCTATCGCAATCTTGGACTTTTCGTAACTAGGAACCAACGTCATTGCATGAATTCATTGTTGCTAGACCTGATCTGGGCTACTGGGATCGACTCTGTCTGCAGAGGGGATTTACCTCTTCAACACTACTCCTTGGGGCACTTTATGTGTGTAAAAATGCCTTTTGGTCTAATGAATGCAGGAAGAACCTTTAAAGGGCTATGGACGTAGCTTTTGCAAAGGGAATACATGTTTTCTTAGTAATTTACCTAGATGAAATTACTGTGTTTTCCAAAATAGAGAATGAAAACTTGGATCATTTGAGACAAGTTTTTATTAAGTACAGGAAATATGGCATCTCATTAAACCCTAAGAAAAGTCTATTTGGATTAGAAGAAGGTAAGTTACTTGGACACATAATTTCTAAGGAAGGAAATAGGATAGATCCTGCTAGGATAGAAGAAATTATGAACATCAATCCACCAAGAAACATCAAATAATTACAAACTTTTCTAGGTAAGATTAATTTTTTAAGAAGATTCATATCTAATTTAGCTGAGATAATTAGAGAACTAAATAACATGCTAAAAAAAGATTCAATTCTTAAATGGACTATTGAGGATAAACAATCATTTGACTCTATCAAACAAGCCTTAACCAAAACTCCAGTCCTAATAAGTCCTGAATTTAAGAAAGATCTCATAATTTTTTTATTTGCTTCAGAACACACCATTACTGTAGTTTTACTGTAGAAAAATGACCAAGGATTTGAACAAACTATAGATTTTTTCAGTAAGACCGTTAGAGATGCCCCTTTGAAGTAAAAAATTATGGAAAAACAAGCCCTAGCTTTGGTCAAGGCCATTAAACACTTCAGATTTTATATTCTCTACTCTCGTATCATTGCCTATGCCCTTACAATATCCCAAAATAGGGAATTTCTACAACAATAAGAATATATGAGATATTATTAAGTTGGAGATCCAGTAATAATTGAACACAATCATGTATGTCATGTCAATTTAACTTCTTAAATCATATTAGCAGCGTATCAACAAAAATATATCTCCATATATCATCTCCAAGTGGGGAAAAGTAGTGATATTGACCATAAAAAAGATATTTCCAGAAAATAAAATTATAAAAGTGAGAAATGGGACTTGGAACCCTTATTTCATGCAATATACATCTCACATATAGAATGGCAGCTGAAACAAATCATTCTAGCTAAGCTAAACATATCTCCCTGTTCTTATTGGCTGGAAAACATTAAAAACCGATGACTTAACTCATACAGAAAAATATAAAGCAAGAACAACATAATTACAAGAGGGTTTCTATAGAATTATTTGGTAGATAACATATGTGGAGTTTATTTATCCAAAGCATAGATGAAAATAGAGATCTAGACTCTTTTATACAATGTGAAGATAACCCGGCAAGGGTTTCTTGGGTGCTCAAGTACAAAAAGGAATAGATCTGAATATTCAGCTACAAAATAATGTAGTCCCCTACAAAATTATATGGACATAGCTTCAAGAAGTACAATAGGGATTATAATCCTTTTTTCTAGCTTTCTGAGGGAAGGGTTGGCCCTTGCCCAAGGAAACTAGCCCAAGATCAACGTATCAAAATTTGTTGCAGTTGCTCTCTAGAAAATGACACAGTTCCTATAAGGGAATGCATTGTAAAAGTGCAGAGATTCTTTGGCCCAGTGCTAAGATGTAAAAATATGCCCAGGAGCCTCTCTTGCTGATACTCCAATGGATAAACAACCTCTCCACTGACAAACAAGCCTAGAAATGGCTCAAAGAGATCCTCCTTTGCTGCACCCTCCAACACAGCCCAGATATAAACAAAAACTGCGCTGTAGATGTGGGAAGTAGCTTGTTAAAAATGCCAAAATGAGGAAATGTAGCTCAATAAATTCTCCTTCCATCAGGATGAGGTAGGGATTCCCGACTAGGAACACCCTTGTGCTAACCAGCACTGCAACCCTGCTAAATAGCAAGAGGAAGCAAAGTCTCAACAAACCAAGGCAAATAATAAACCAAGAATGAATAAAATGGTTGTCCTACTTTCCATATATATCAAGTGATCCTCTGCACAATGGATCCCATCCATATGTGTCACCTAGCCCATGCAATTTGTCCTCCATTAAAACTGCGTTGTCCAACATGGAGATACAATGTATCTGGACAGTGCATGTGGACTTGGTCAAACATGATTGAATCAACATGATTCAATCCTATTCACACCTGTGGCTGCTCAATCCAGTAGCTTATCCTTCCCCTTTTTCACATGGGGAATTTTATTTTCCTTCTAAAGAGGTTAATGGGCCTCCCTACCCATTCTATTCATGAAATATTAACTATAATGTTCCTTTTAGCTTGAGGCTAAAATTTGGGAATATTACAATCCTCCCCTCCAAAATTTTGCTTGTCCTAAAGAAACTGTATAGGGAGAGAAAAATTCCTCCCCTTCTCCTCTTGTGTCCTCTTCATCAACAGTCCCCACCACTGCTCAAGATAATCTGCAACAAATTTTCCCTCCAATGTATCCTCCCAAAGATGCATGACCAAATGGCTCACATCATGAAAAGGTGGAAGGTGTAAGTGGAAACCTTCTTGCTGTCTCATGGTCTCCTCAAGGTAGGAGTGATGATACACATGCGAACTCTCATTCCCAATGAGTGACCCTCTCACCCATGCTATCATCCAAATGAAATGATCAATTCTAGGTAGCTCATCAAAGAAATCTGCAACCCCAGGTTTGTGCAATGTGTTGGGGCTGAATGGAGAGTTTATATTTTCCCATCCAAGTAGTTTCTCTCTCCATTTATGGTAAGTATGACGGGGTTGATGATATTGGGCTGAAATTTCATGGCCTTCATAAATGGCCCAAGCTACCCCACAAGATAATTCAACCATGAAGTGCCTCCTCCAAGAACGCAAGTTCTCCCAATGGCTCCTCCTACATGAAGGAAAGAGGTGTGTTGTGAAAATCATGGTGTGCCCATGGTTTCTCCTAAAACATACAACATTTAAAACAGGGAGAATCATACTCCCAATGGGCATCTCCATCTCAAATCCCACTCTCCAAGAAAAGCTCCCCATGAGTATAAACATATCAGCAATATATGGAAGAAAAATACAATGAAATTTGTTTTCCAAATGACAATGGAAGAGTGAATCAAAGTTCCACACAAGGAACCAGTGTAATGCATCCCATGCCTACCTCAAAACAAAAAATAACAAGTGCTTCCACAACCAATTTTTTGCTGCCACAGTCATCTCATAAGATGGAAACATGAAGATACAATGTGGTGCACACCAATAATCATGTGGCTTCCCCCACAAACCACCAATAGAGTAGCCAAAATCAATGCTACAAGTAGCTACAATTACATTATCATACAATATGCAAGAAGGGATGATTCTTCTTGATACATCATGCTGCTCAAACAATGAAAAGAAGTACAATACAAAATGTGAAATTATACCTCCTCCATCATGTACTTGAGATCTTGAGCTGAAATGGATCAACTGGAATATCTCCCTCACCTCCAATGAGTAGGGAAGTGGCTGTGACCTCTCTATCATCATCCAAGATATGCATCTCTCCATATGCTGAAATATATCATGCTAGATGCCCTCCCAAGTGAACTCCTCTGCCAAAGAAAGATATGCATCATAATACGTGGAAAGGAAGTCCTCATGTGCTGTATGAAGCGACTTCTCCTTGAGCTTAGAAGCTCTGGTCAAGAAGACTCCACCATAAGAAGAGATGAGCACATCATCCACAATATACTCATCATCTCTATCTAGGTCATCAATAATCATACATGCACCTAGATCCTTGGAGTACTCTACCAAGATTTGAGATCTCCAGTATGGATCAATCCTCCTAAGAGACAACGCAAGTGATCTGGCATGTGAACCTCTCCTCATGTTGCTGCCTACTACTTTGACATACCCCATGCCAAAGTCTCTCTCCAAACTCTTCACCTCTCCAAAATCCAAGAGTGGTGAACCCAAACACAAGATGTATCTTATCAACTGTAGATCTGGTGGCCTCCCTAGTGGAATGCCTCCATGTAGTGGGAGATCAAAATCTGAAGTGGACTATATATATGAGTGGACTGAGTTTTCCCTCTCTTCACTACACAGTGCAGTCCCCTCCTTATGTGCCTAAACCTCTCGAAAAAGATAAGGGTGAATTCTCATCATCTCTTGATGTTGATCCTTCTCCTCTTCTTCCATATAAGAGAATGTCTAATCATCAATGAGAGACCCTTGATCTTGGTCATCTCTTGAAGGAGGGAACTCCATGTCTTCACAAATAGAAGAGGGCTCTTAAATAAGTGGTGATCTTGCCCTTGGAAAACTATCATGCATATTTTCATTCCCTTTAAAATATGTAGTGGAGTTGGTTTAAGAGGTCTCTCCAACTCATGCAAAGTGTTTGAGATTTTTTTTTCAACAAATGATAGGTCACAACACTTCCTATCAAATCTCCTCACCAATTCTTTAGTGAACCCAACATAAGTTTTTACATTTGCATGACAAAATGAAGTAGAATTAGTAAACCACAAATCATGGTCCATGCCTTTGAGGTGTAGCGGTGCTACTCTAATGGCCTCCTTCTCTGAAACTTGGTGTAGCTGAAAATAGGAATCTAGCTCTTCTACCCAAGCTTTGGCTGTGCACTCTACTGATCCATCAAAGTGAGATAGGAAAATTGTACCTCTCACACTTCTTTTGTGGTTGTTGGATCTTGCCTCCTTGAGTTTGCAAAACCCTTGGAAGTCCAAGTGCTCCTTGAATCTCCATGATTGAGATTCATACTCCCGAAGATAGTCACTCAAGGTCTCCTACCTTGGTGTATCTTCCTCCTCCATCCTTCTTACAGTAAATGTAGGCCATAGAATATGCTGTGGATCTACATGTGTGGCTAAATGCTCAGACCCATCATGTGAATAGCTAGGGCTTGCTTCAAACCCTCTCATAAATCTTCTACACTCCTCCCCTTTCATCTCGTTGAGATCTTCTTTGATATTCTTCATAGTGTGGAAAAGAAGCAGGGAAACCCTCTCTTCCTTCATTCCTACAAGTAATGGATTCATTCTTTTGTTTCTTCTTCACAACTTCTCTTCTCCATGAGAAGCTTCTCCTACTAATGGTATAATGTCTTGGATGCACAAGCTGAGCCAAGATTATGCTCTGATACCACTGTAATATCCCCAAATACGAAATTTCTACAACAATAAGAATATCTGAGATATTCTTAAGTTGGAGATCTAGTAATACTTGAACACAATAATGTATGATGTTTCAATTTAACTTCTTAAATCAAATTAGGAGCGTATTAGCAAAACTATATCTCCATATGTCATCTCCATGTGGGGAAAAGTAGTGATATGGACAATAAAAATTCTATTTCTAGAAAATAATGCTATAAAAGTGAGAAATGGGACTTGTATTCCTTATTTCATGCAATATACATCTCACATATAGAATGGGAGCTAAAAAAAATCACTCTAGCTAAGCTAAACAAATCTCCCTGTTCTTATATGGTTGGAAAACACTGAAAAATCATGACTTGACTCATACAAAAAACTATGAAGCAAGAAATGTGTAATTAAAACAGGTTTTATGTAGCAGTATGTGGTAGATAATAAATCTAGAGTTTATTTAGCCAAATCATAGAGAAAAACAGAGATCTATCCTCTTTTATACAATGTGAAGATAAGCTGGCAAGGGTTTCTTGGGTGCTCAAGTACAAAAAGGAATATATTTTGACATTCAGCTGAAAAATAATGCAGTACCCTTCAAAATTATATGGACATAGCTGAATGAAGTACAATAGGGATTATAATTTCTTTTTCTAGCTTTCCGGGGGAAGGGTTGGCCCTTGCCCAAGGTAACTAGCCCAAGATCAAGGTATCAAACCTTGTTGCAGCTGGTCTCTGGAAAATGGCACAGTTCCTATAAGGGACTGCACTGTAAAAGCATAGATATGATTTGGCCCTGTGCCAAGATGTGAAAATATGCTCGGGAGCCTCCCTTGATGATCCTCCAATAGATATACAAGCTCTCCGTTGAAAAACAAGCCCAAAAATGGCTCAAAGAGATCCTCCTTTGTTGTACCCTGCAACACAACCCAACTCTAAATAGAAATTGTGTTGTAGCTGAAGGAGGTAGCTTGACCAAAATGCTGAAATGGGGAAATGTAGCTCAAAAAACTTTCCTTCCTTGAGGATTAGGTATGGTTTCCTCACCGGGAACACCCTTGTGCTAAATAGCACTACAACCCTACTAAACAAGAAGAAGAAGAAAAGTCTCAACAGACCAAGGCAGATAATAATCCAAGCATGAATACAATGGCTATCCTCATTTCCATAAATAACAAGTGCTCCTCTCCACAATGGGTACCATCCATTGTGTCACCTAGCCCATGCAAGTTTTCCTCCATTAAAACTGCGATGTCCAACATGGAGATACAATGTATTTAGACAATGCATGTGGACTTGGTCAAATATGACTTAATCAACATGACCCAATCTTGTTCACGCCTCTGAGTGCTCAATCCAGCTGCTTATTATTCCCCTTTTTCACATGAGGAATGTTGTTTTCCTTCTAAAGAGGTTAATGGGCCTCCCTACCCATTTTATTCATCAAATATTAACTATAATGTTCCTTTTAGCTTAAGGCTAAAATTTGGGAACATTACAATCCCAAATTCTTTAGTAAAAGACATTCTTACTCAGGATGGTGCTAATGAAAGAAGAGGTAAGTGGATTGCCACTATCTTAGAATATTACATAGAGATAAAACCCACAAAACTCACCAAAGGTCAAGTATTAGCTAGACTTATGGTTGAATCTAACTGCAATGCCCTAGACATAAATTTTATTGCTCAAGTAGATGATCAGGAAGAGATGGCGACTCCAACGATCAATGAAGCCCTCTCAGACTCACCTTGGTATACAAATATCATATTTGTACTCCAAAACTTGCAAGCTCCTCCTTGATTGTCAAGAACCAAAGCCAGATTTTTAAAACTTAAAGCAGTAAGATTTTGTATCTTAGATAATGTACTTTTTTGGAGAGATCATAGTGGGATTTTATTAAATTGTTTGTTGTAGGAAGACTCTGATAAAATACTTGAATAATTTCATGCAGGTGACTATGGAGGACATCTATATTGGAAAATTACAGCAGATAAGATCCTGAGAAATGGATTTTACTGGCCTACCTTGTTTGTTGATGTTAAAAAATATGTAACCTCATCTCACAAGTGCCAAATCTTTTAGGGTAAGAAGAAATTATTACCCCTCCCCTTAAATCCTATTTCAACTGAAATTCCATTTCAACAATGTGGTTTAGACTTCATTGGTTAAATTAACCCTCCTTCTTCAGGCCAACATAAGTGGATTTTGATAGCCACTGATTATTTTAATAAGTGGATTGAAGCCATACCCTTCAGACAAGCCACATATATTGTCATTATCTCGTTCCTAGAAAACAACATTCTTTCAATATTTGGATGCCCCCAAAAGATAATTACTGATAATGCAGTAGCATTCAAATCCAATAAAATGATTGACTTTCGTCACAAATACCATATTATGCTAGGTCCTTCTACTACATATTACCCCCAAGGTAATTGCCTAGCTGAATCCTCAAACAAAAGCCTTGTAAATATCATCAAGAATTTAGTTGAAGATAATAAAAAGACTTCGAATAAAAACTTAGTCAATTCCTTATGGGTAGATAGACTTACTAATAAAAAATCCATTGGTGGTTCCCCTTATCAACTAGTTTATGGAATGGATGTTGTTTTTCCATCCTCCCTAGGTGTACCAGTGAAGAAAATTATTGAAGAGTTACAAGTGGAAACAAATGGCATTCAAAGAAGGATCAATCAAACTATTCACTTGCAAAAAACAAGGGAAGAATTTTATATCAAATCTCAAGTCATTCAGGATAAAATCAAGGAATATTTTGATAAAAAGACTAAAGAGAATGATTTCTACATAGCAGATAAAGTTTTAAAGTGGGATTCCAGAAGAGAAGACAAAGGAAAACATGGAAAATTGTATTTTATGTGGAAAGGACCTTATGTGATTTATGGATATAGATGTAATAATGCTTTATTTCTAAAATAAATGGATGGAACAGATTTTCAAGAAGGACCAGTAAATAGAAGAATGTTGAAGCACTAATACTCTCCTAAGTTAAAAAATAGTTAGTTTTTATTCACTTTGATCATTGTACACATACATTGCAAAGTTTAGATTGGATTGGATGTTTCCCTAGAAAATTTGAAGCCCGAAGAGAAGACCCTAAGATTTGAAAGGTGAATATCATAAATATGAATAAGTTGCAGATATCAGAAGACATTTACAGTGTCATCACAGTCAAATTTCAAAAGGCTACTACTCTCAAAGATCTTGATATTTCACCAGGAAATGTCATCCCCATGTGGAGCCACTGTTAGGGTCATATAATAATAGGATTCATAAATTTTGAATTGAATTTGATAGTCTTGTAAATATGTACATACCTTGATTTCTGCAAGTTGTTTTCCCATATTTTGAAAAGATAAAAAATAATAAAAAAATCAAAAAATAGGGTAAAAAGTCCTAAAAGAAAGATCAAAGGACTTAGAAAAATGTAGACCCCAAAAGAAAAAAGAGAAAAGAAATAAGACCTGAAAGTGATCAAATCCAAATTCCACTAATTTTACTTTTACTGTAAGAATGATGGTTGCATGTAGAGTGTCACATAATCCATGATTAGTTAAACAATTTAATCTTAACTTTCCATGTTTTCAATTTCATGTTTTAGATAGTGAATAAATATTTTTCAAATAGTTTAAACTTGAAAAATTAGTATATAGGTAGAGAATAATGAGGATCTCAACAGTTTAATTTGAGCCCTCAGATGAAATAAGGTAGATCTAGATATTTTCATGCTTTGAAAGAAATTTTTTTAAGGTTTCTAGCCTAAATACACCTACAAAATGAAGAAATTTTTTTAGAAATAAAGTTGGGTAAGTAGAAAGTAGTTGGGAAATCATGTAATAAAGCCTCAATGGGAAAAATCACTAATTTCCCCTCCCATATAAATATTCAGTATTCTAAGCTATCAGTCAAATAGGCTCAAAGAATTTCTCTGACTTTTGTTGGGACCGGACCCAAGGCTCGATGATTGGCTAGTTAAAAATATTTAGTTCTTATGTTAAACCCACATTTATCATCATTTACCCTTCATTAATACATTAAAACCCATTTTTTCCTAAGTAAAGAGACATTCTTACTTAGTAAAGATAAACCCCAAATAATTAACCTCATCCCTTCAAAAGCATTCATAAAAAACTTAAATTACATTTATCCTAAGTATTAGTGAAATACATATAAAAATGAGCAATGCTTTATTTTATACTTTGCTTAGAGATAATATGTGTTTTATTTCCCTTTTTCATATTAACTTTTAACCTATTTTTTATTAAATCCCTAAAATTACACCTACCTATAGATATTAATTCCCCTATAAATAAATAACCCCCAAAAACACACTATTATAAAGTTTATACCATAGTTAAATATTCCACATGCATGAAATAAAGACCCCACCTATAAAACCTTTGGTCTAAACTTATCATTAATTAAATACCTAGCCCCTATAGTTTTTAAACTATTTAAAAGGTTTAAAACTATATAATAACCACGCCCACATGTTTTAAACATTTCACAAATGTTTTAAATAGAAATACATAACATTACCCCTCCGCTATGTTACTTAATGCCTAAGGGTTAAAGCTTTATTAAAACATAGTTTTATAAAGCCTAAAACCATTCCCGCTGCATATAATCACCCCGGTCCCACCCCTAATCTAGTGCAATTCTCAATCTAATATTAGTCGTTCACTCGTGAAATCCAAATATGAAGGCACAAAATTGATATCGTGTGAAAAATATGCATGTTAACCCAACCACCAAACCCACGCGAAATGGCTAGTTTCACAATTCTCTCTCTCCTCCACGTGCCATCCAATCATTGGATCGTGTGGGTTAAGCCAAAAACAGCTTACCACCCAATAGTCGCTTGATAACCACTTACGGTTTTCGTCCATTGAAACTTCAAAACTGCTCTCCCGCTTGATGCGGCCTCCATTGAATGCTAGATTAATGCACCCATAATGCATAATAAACCTTTGTAAAAGAATTTCATTCATAAAACACTTATTTCACCTTCGACTTATTGCATTTCCTTCTCCCGACTGTAGAAACCTTGTCGAGCTATTTTATAACATCTTTACACCCAAAAATTGTAGGCATTTTCCCAGTAAACCTTTAAAAACTGTTGAGGAGTTGCACATCGCTCCAAACAATTCATTGAAGACGTCAATTAAGCCAGAACCTCATAAACCATTCCAAAACCGATACCTGCCTTACAATAGGTATTTTTCTAGAATTTGAACCTGCAATCAAGTTGGAAAACCTTTTTGAAATAAATAAAACACATTTAGGTTAAGGAATTGATTAAAGAAACTGTCAAAAAGTCCCAAAAATAGGCCAAACTCTAGAAATTTTTTCCTAGAAACCCATTTCTCTATTGCACACCATTTCTGAAGGAATTTAAGAATTTTACATAGTTTTCAAGCTCTAAGATAAGCCAAAAAGCCTCTGCAGGTACCCTAAAGCCTTTCTGATCCTTTTAAAAAGGGTTTTCAACCCTATTCCCATTAAAAATACTCATCAAACCCCTATTTTCTATTTTAAACCAATTCTAAAGTCTCCAAATATCTTTGATAGGGCTAATTGAACAGAAATCCTTAAGAAAAGCCTATACTTTGACAAAGTTTCCCAATTAATCCTCTGCTATAGTAAAATTTCCTCTGCAAACTATCTAAACTTACAGAAGCATATCAAAATCCCTAAAAAATAGAGTGCAAGCAAGCCTGAAGGTTTTAAAGCTCCTAAACCTACTCCTGCCATGACTCCAAATATTATTATTATTGTCAATCCATTACAACCCCCAGTTGTTGATATTGAACACATTTCTCTAGATGATATTGATTACAAAATAGTTGATTCCATTGTTGAATTAAATCTGCTAGATATCCATAACTGGTGCTATGAGAAGTCTTTAGATGATCATGAAGAAGTTCATATTTGGGAATCCAAATTTCCTAAATATGTAGTCCCATTGACTCACCCTTGTCAATAGATTATTAGATTGTGTCAACAGTACTATATTCCTGAACAAAGAGCTATTGTGAATTCCAGTAAAGAAGTCCTATTTACCATCACTATAGAGTCAATTAACCAAATTTTGCAACTTCAACCTGACGCCCAAGTAGTACCTTTGTCTATTGAGTCCCTCACCAAGCTATACATTGGCCTAGATTTTCCTAAAGGTTCATGATTTTTCAGAATTTAATGCCTCTGTATGTTGAAATTCCCAAGTTGAATCCTCCATATTCAACCTCTAAATTCCCTGAAGGTTTAAGGCATGTAATCTCCATGCTTTCCTTCATCCTTGGGTATTTCACTGATGAGTATATCTTGGGATTCATGTCCACCTTTTCTCCAGGTCAACCACCTTGATTTATCTTTAATTATGTTAGTTTCATTGCTGATAGTATTTACTATAAATTGACCAATTTACAACTTGAGGGAGTATTCAGATATACCTCCTACCTTTTCCATTTGTTCCTATATTTCCAATCCGATAATTTTCCAATTTCACTTCAAAAGATAGACATAGAGGGAAATCCTCTATCTATCATCTTTTGTACATCACTACTCAAGAAAGAAGGTAAAAATTTAAGTTATTCAGAGTTTTCAAAGTTATCTTTACATCCAATGATCACCATGTTGACCAAAGCAGAGAAGCCTAGAATAAATGAAAAAGATATTGGAGTTATCAGAGTGGAGTAAGGTTGGTGACTGGTATTTATATGAGAAATACACTGAAATCAGAGTTTTTGGGACAAACTTGTTGCCTTACAAGTTACCCAAACATCCTTCAGTGAGGATATTTTCCTTGGAGTATATCAGGTAGATCCTAAATTCTGATTCAATCAATTTCATGGCAGCTAATATGAAGACCCAATTCAAACTTAAAAATCAAATTGGGCCATTCATATGCAATCACAGGGATGCAGAAAAGGAAGCATAAAATCAATTATTAGAATAAAAATTTGAAGAGAGTTTCCCTTAGAACTCTGATCCACAAGGGATATTGAGAAAACTAAGGGTGAAATTCAATTTAACACCCTTTATACATGAAGCTAAACCATAAATATAAAATTTTTCCAATAAACTTGAATGGGTTCAAAACACATAAATAGATGCAGTAAGAAAAGGTAATACTAGTCATACCTTAGAGACTGCAAATCAACCACAGAAATCGATGAAAAGAATAAGGGAAGAAGGAGCCTATGTAACAGAGACTACAACAGAAAACAAAGTTGAAGATCATTTATAACAAAAGGGAAAAATTAGATACAATAGGAAAAGGAAAAGTGACAATAGATGTTGAAGAAACAAAGCCTTTAAATACCAACACAGGTTTTCCAAAGACAAATGTGGCTACTGTAATTATCAATGAGCCAAATTATAACAAAGAACAAATGAAATATGAAGATACACAGATGATGGAAAGACAACAAAGTATGGAAGCTTCTTCCTCGCATTCAGCTGAGGAAAAGGATTTGGATATTAAGGAGAAATACAAGCAAATCAAGTTGAAGAATGAGGAAATCAAAACTGAAATTTACTCTTAGTTCTTGAAACAAAATCTAGGTAATGAAAACAAATTTCTATTAGCATTTGATTACTCAAGTAAAAAATTGATTATGTCAGTATTGAAGCCCACAGTATCAGTTCCAAAGACAGTTACTAAATATATGAAAGTTAATCTAGAAGTAGATACAGACAACATCCATGAACTAGATCAAATAGAGTTTCACAGGCAAAGTTCAGAGATGTTATATTCCACAGTTACAACCAAATATATGAGTGCTCATAAGCTTCAAAACACCATCTCCAATATGCAATATAAAATGAATATGGACAAAGCTTCATTGTATGCCAAAGACCTAAGGATAAAAGCCTTAGAATAATTAGTATTGCAGGTAGGATATGATCCTAAAAACATTAAAGTAGCAGAAGCATTGGTAAAAAAAAAAAAATGACGATATAGCAACCTTGAGAAAACAACTCAAACTTCCTTAAAGTGAGCATCCTCAAAAAAAGGAAGTCTTACAGTAATAGAAGGAAAAAGATGAAATGATGAGTTTAATTCTCCAACTGACAGCTTAGATTATGGAAATTGAAGTACAGATGGACCAACTTGTCCAGGAAAAGGAGACAGTAAAAGAACCAGTGATTCCTACAGTCATCCCAGTCATCACTGTAGCAGTGCCTTCAACTTTAGGAGAAAAGTTGGCACCTAAAGAAACATTGGCCACTGCAGTGCCAGTGACTTCTTCCACTACGTCAGCCACTAAATCATCTACCACAACAGTACAACCTACAAATGATGCCAGCAAGATAGTAAAAGCAATGGAAGAGATGTATTTGAAGACAAATGAAATTAACAGATTGAAAAAAATGGTTGAAAATCTTAAAAAGATAACTAAATTAGCTCAAGTAAATGCTAAAAAATCTGAAAAAAATGCCAACAGATTGAGTGAAGAGCCAACGAAGTTGCAAAAATAATTAACTCTCAAGGATCAGATATCATACATAAAAAATTACCTATGGAATAATATCATTGAAGCCATCCATGATGTATGGCCTTCAATTCAGGTAATTTTTGGGCAAAGAGAGTTATTACTAGCAGCACAAGAAGAAATCCAAAAGACTCAAACTGATTTAGCTAACAAACCTAAAAAAGTAGTAAGGTTAATCAATTTCCTTAATAGAAAAAATAGACAGGAATTGGAAGAGCTCAAAATAACAAACATAACTGCCACTATCTGTTGGGCAGTGAAAGAGGTATGAAATTATTGTACATTTACTCATTCTTTACCATAAATATACTCCTGTTTGTCCTGGAAAGGTAATTCATCATAGGAATTATAATAGAATTGGAAAGGCTTATGTATAATACAAAAAGGTGACTAAAAGCTACTTTTTGATTGACAAACAGGAATTTGAAGAGGTGAACAACTGTACCAAAGGTGTGGTTGAGAAAAATTCAACTGCTGCTCCATCAGCATTGAATCATATCTAGCCAAAGGCAAGGAGATATGAACGAATAGCCCATAAAAGGCAGGAAGAAGCTCGGCCACAATCAGCACAAATAGCACGATGACTAAACATAGAGGAGCGAATCTTATCTTGTTCCTTGATTGGTTCATCGAAGAACTGATATAAAGAACCACGTCCTTTAGTGACGTGGGGGATACGGATCGTTATTGTTATTGAGAATTGATTGAAAGACTTCACATTTTCCCTGTTATGTTAACTCTTTGTTTGAGAGAAAACCTTTCTGTAAGATTTTATGTTGGTTTGATACAAAGCACGTGTTTTATTTACTTTATGAAATTCTGAATTGGCCCAACAGTATTTCACTGGTGCTAAGGGCCCAGCTCTGGTGGAATTACTTCGCTCTTTGTATTCTAATATTTATTTACTGTCGTGTGGAGTGCGTTTAATATTTGAATTGGTTTATTGTTGATTGGATCAAATACAGAGTCAATGTTGTTTCATTTCCTTACAATAAGCATAATTCGTTGTTCTATTACTTCGTTGTTATCATAAAAATCTTTACCGACTCGTATCTGATTTGAATTGTTGTTCCTTTAATTTATAATCTGTTATAATTGATGATTGCGTGGTGAGAAGCTGTCGACAGAGTTGAAGCATAGAAATTTACTACTTTGAGTGTGTTAGAATTGTAATTGCTATTCAATTTTCATTGTTGTTCCATTTTTGTTAGTTACAGTTACACGCTGTTGTTCCTTTTCATATTTCGTTTTGTTCAAGTTGCTTTCATCGAATTTACTTTCGGTTTGATTGTTTTAAGATCTCCAACTGTAGAGGATAGAGGCTTTAGCTTCCAAATTCCCAGATTGGTCATATTGCATTGATTTCTGAGGGAAAGAGTTACTGCTACTACATCCCTGATCGATGTTCTGCAAAGATTGAAGTAGTTTAATATTTCATGTAATAAGGTCTCTTTTCAAGCATTGGTTACTTATTTTCTTGTTATTTTATACTACATCTTCATATCATTTCTCTTAGACAATTGCAAGCCTCAGACAGAGTACACTCTTGGAATAAAAAGATGCTCCCAGATTGATAATTAATGTGAGGTAATTAAGTGTTCAAAATATACCTTTTTATGACTGGACATTTTGGCGCCATTGCTGGGGAGAGTGTATGCCATTTTAAAGGAGTAATGCATAAATTATTTTCTTATTCTTGCGAAGAATTGGGTATTGAAGACAGAAGGTAAGAACCTGCGCATTAGGCAAGAAACACACTTGCTCACAGCCCGCTTTACAGCAGAAGTAGGTAATCTTCTTTCTTTATTTAGATAGGAATGAAGGTTTGTTTCTTTGAATGAATAAATCAACTAAGCGAAACAAAATTCCTCCTAAAACTGAAAAACCTAAGGGACTGGTGACCCTAGGGCGTACAACCTTTATTGATGAAATATTTACAAGAACTGAATCTCAGCCATCAGTAGGATTTAAAAGAACTACTTCTGGACAGTCTACTAGTTCCCTTCAAGCTACAGAATCACCATCTGAAGCCTTCGCTGAGATACACAATCAAACAAAGGGAATTGAGAAACATTCCCAAGAAATTGAGAATCCTTGCACAGGTTTCCTTCCCGAAGGGAACGCTAGTAATATCCAAGAAGGAGAAGGGGAAACGGGAGAAATCACAGACTTAAAGTCTCCTATTGAAATTTCCCAAACAATAAGTAGCCAAGAGTACCCCTACCTTATCTGTGAAGGAGACCATTATACCAAAGATTTCCCCGATGATCTGAAGTTAGTAAACTTCTGAAAGGCTCCAAAGGGACTCCGGCAGTTCTCAAAGAACCCTTCCCATCTCAGCAGACCCAGATGGTTGAGCAGCCTTCACCATCTGTACCATGTGGGTCCCAAGTTCTTATGATGAATGGTGCTGCACCTGTTTTGATTGCTACGTGTTCGAAGGATTATGTTGGATCATGGTAGGTAGCTGGGAAGGAAGTCTGATGGACCACCTCCCCCACCTGTCTCTGGTCCTTTAGAAATTGAGAAGCCCAGCGCTGAACCTGTTGTGAGGCCACCTTCTAAAGGTGTTCTACAAAAATATTCCTATAACCCAAATGCCCGTGCCACTCAGCACTATAGTATTGTTGAGGATTTGGCACAGGCGCCTTTTCCAATTTCTGCATTGGAAGTGCTTCAAAGTTTCCCATGACAACATAAAGCTATGTTGTCCACAATCGGTGGAATCGATCACGCCGATTCTAATCTTCTCACCTTTGACCTAGAAAATTTTTTCCCCTGACTTCCACATTAAATCGCTCTTGTTATACAAGTCAGGATCAATGGCCTCAACATCCACAGAGTCGTTGTGGACGAAGGTGTTTCCACCTGTGTTATGTCATCTGCCTACTGGAAGGCCATTAGTTCTCTGACTCTTGCTTTGTCTCCCAATGCCCTAGAGGAATTTGATGGTCAGGAATCGAAACCCCTAGGTGTTCTCGAGAGTTTTCCGATCACCTTATAGGGGAAGACAGTCAATGTAGAAGTAGAAGTGGTTAATGCCAAGCTCAACTACAATATTCTTCTTGGTCACAGTTGGACTCACGCCATGCTATGCGTTATGTCCACCCTCTTTTGGCTTTTGAAGTTCCCTCATGAGCGAAAAAATATCACTGTGGATCAGTGGTCTTTCTTCACCTGATCCTCTGAGAATAAGGTTCCTTACGTGGATCACATCCCCAATCCCCCCGACAGTGTACAACCCAGTCCTTTCAAGGACCCCATTCTCATGGGTATTTTCCTGTGCCACCACCACACACCGTTCAAGTTAATATGATATCTAGGCCAGATGACCCTTGGATCATCCCTTCACCTGAACAGGTGACCTCTTTCGGATAATCGATGCCTTTAACTCCAATTGAGATTAATTATTGCGAAATTGTCACCGCATCTGATCCTCATCCTCTTGAACATGCTCCTTCGAGCATGGCTCTAGATATATATTCTTAATCCCCTTGGCTAGGCGATTCGGATTCGCTTGACGCTTTAAGAGAAGTCTTCCCTTCTGATGAAGCTATTGTTGGAACAATGTCTCTTGAAGATCTACCGTGGAGCGATGGACATCATCGTTCCTTGTTCATGCCTATTTTGGGGGCATTGTCTGATTGTCTAGAGCATGATGTATCTGGTTATCCCCCTCCTTAGCCTCCTCCTTTGAGCCCGTCGGAGCATAGTTACTCTTCTTATGTCAAGATCCTAAAACAATTAAACAAGCTGCTACCAAGACAATTCTTTTAAGTGTGTCAACCTCGTTAAAATAATGAAACACGAGCCCATTAAATTAGATTTTTGTTAGATTTAGATCAAATCTCTTGTGTTTTGAACCTTCAATCCATTTCCTATGGACTGAATTTTATGTATATTTTATTAATTATTAGTTATATATAGTTATATTAGGTTTTATTAAGTGAAAGGGCATGATCAAAGATCATGCCTCTTCACCAAGTGACACCATGAGGCTATATTTAAAGCCTCGGTGATTCCCCATTGTAATATCTCATCTTTCATCTTTTATCAATAACAATATATACTTATTCAAGTTTTCCAGAGTTTTTACACTCCATTGGTATCAGAGACATCGCTCTTCGAGATCTGTGTGATCACCCAGAATTAAGGAGTTACAAGAAAATTCCAAAATGCATATTTTTTAAAAAACCAAGTGCTTGTGGGTAGCAACATTTGTTTTTTAAAATAAAAGAGAGGGGGAAAGTTAACATAAAGGGGGAAATAAATTAAAAGGAAAAAAGAAAATTATTTAAAAGAAAATAGTTCCAAAATAAAAAAATAAAAAGTAGAAGAGAGATATATATATATATATAAAGAAGTACATATACGTACATGTGAAGACAAAGTAAAATTAAAAAGGAAGAGTAATTTCTCGTGGTTTACAATCTCGTGGTTTTGGAGCCCATGGTAATTTCCCATGGTATTAAAACCCATTCCCCTTTTTCAAAACAACGTGACTTTTCAAAATTAACAAAAAAAATTTCCCCATAGTTATATATATATATATATATATATATATATATATATATATATATATAATTCAAATAATATAATAATAATAAGAAGAATTATCATTATTATTATTTAAATAATAATAACAATAATAATAAATAATTAATTAATTAATTAAAAAATCCAATTTTCAAAGACAACATTACAAGAGAAGGTACTAGTGGTGAATGACATATGCCAAAGAAGATAAATCTTAAGTGAAGAAAATTGTCAAAAAAATACAGCTTTGAGGTCAAAGCTTTTACGGAAAAGGGGATAAGCCCTAATTACAAGGAGTATGAGGAGTATGTCTTCATCAATGACGATGGAAGATCAGATAGAAAAGGAAATACGGTAAAACGTATGGAGGCCAAGGAGAATCTTAACAAGGTAATGCAGACATTTAATGCCATTATGGAAAAGTTAGATCTAATGCAAAAACCAATAGTCCCAAATATTGAGCATAGTCAACTGAACAATTCAGCCAATTTAGATCATCATCATGAATATAACATGTTTAAAAAAGAGCAATTAAATGAGGTTGAATTGGAAATCAGCTCACATGAAGGCTATAGTGTTGAACCACCTAGAAGTAGAGACTCTGAGATCAACCATGAAAATGATAGAGCTGAGAAACAAAGAGAATAAAATGCAACTCAATCCACTAATAAAGCTAGTAATGCAGCAACAAAAGTTATTGAGAACGTTTATATAAATGAAAATCCAATGGTGGAAAAAAAAACAATGTTAGTATTCAACATGACTTCTATCACAGATGCAACAACAAACATAGTCATTGAAAATGAAAGAAACCATGAAAATGTAGATGCTTATAAACAACAAAATGTTTCATCCCAGAATTGAAAGAAAAATGTGAAGAGACAAACACATCCGAAGCCACTGATATAGTGCTAGATGTTGTCGAGGTCTTCGGTGATGAAGCAGATATGGTTGTTAAGAATGAAGTGTTTGATGATGAGGAGAAGTTGCATCGAATGATAATTGTTGGTAACATACCTCTAAATATAAAGATAAATCACGAAAAATCACCAAAAGAACAAGGAATAGTTAGGAAACACGAAAAAGTCTTTCAAGACCTGCCAATAAAAATACCTCCTAATAAGGAACATAAACATCCAATAGAAGTCAAGAAAGGACCCGACCCTGTCAATATCAAATATTTTCGCTATCCACATCACCAAAATATTGAACTCGAGAAGATTCTCCACGATCTTTTTAAAATGTGGGAAGCAAGATCTCGCCACTCGAGAAACCCATGCATTCATCAACATTGTCCATTATTACGTATGCTTTGAGGACAAAGCATCTTTAAGAGAGGAGCAATGTTATGTATATTTTATTAATTATTAGTTAGATATAGTTATATTAGGTTTTATTAAGTGAAAGGGCATGATCAAAGATCATGCATCTTCACCAAGGGACACCATGAGGCTATATTTAAAGCCTCGGTAATTCCCCATTGTAATATCTCATCTTTCATCTTTTATTAATAATAATATATACTTATTCAAGTTTACCAGAGTTTTTACACTCCACTGAATCTTGGGGGGCATGTACCGCAAATTGAGACACCATGTTGGGGGCATGCCCATTTTCCTCATTTCAAGCATAGTTTGCATATGTATTCCCATGTGTGCTTTTAAGCTTGCGTAGAAATAAAAATGTGATTCAATGCTTTTTTTGAAATTTTCCATTGGGTCGTTTGTTATGCAACTAATGCATTAGATAACATTGTATTAGACATTTGCATAGCATATAAAAAACATCATCACATGTAAAAAGATCCATCCAGAAATAGATATAGATATATATATCGTATAGTTTTCAGTTTGTGTACATCATATTAAATCAAAAAATATACATGTATGTTTTAATAATAGCCGAAGACAACATGTCTCTCAAAAATATGCATATAAAATCCCTATATGACTAATATGCGTGGTGCTCATGGTAGCATGTCACTGCGTGCACCAATCACCTCAATAATCGATGGAGGCGACTAGGCACCCCTACAGTGTGTCTTTGGTAAGCCATCGGGACGTGTGCTAGCCGTTCATAATCCAGGATCCCCCGGGCGATACCCTCCAGGTTCTGGACTAGCTCGCTCCCTTCTCTGCCCTTAAATTGAGGATCGTGTGCAAGAGGGCTCCTCCATGCGATGGGTGACATCTCTGGGCCAACGTCTGCATACATATAGAACTGTTTGTTAGA
The DNA here is from genome assembly GCA_034641835.2 of Pinus albicaulis. Classification (NCBI taxonomy): domain Eukaryota; kingdom Viridiplantae; phylum Streptophyta; class Pinopsida; order Pinales; family Pinaceae; genus Pinus; species Pinus albicaulis. The sequence continues at coordinate 966,484,100 of CM076578.1, read as the reverse complement.
ATAGGCATGTATCACAAAAAAATCGTAAATACATAAAAATAAAAAAAATTCTTACCCAGCTCCTCGTCCCAGTCATCCCCTTCTGGGAGTGGAAGATCTGGGACTCTCGTGAAGTCAGTACTGACATAGGGCCAGTCCTCAATGACAATCAGTTGTCGATGTAGCCATACAAAAAAATCAGGCCTCGATGACATCTGCTGGCCCCCTCTTGATCTAGGCATGAGTGTTGCCCATCGAGCCATCCTCGGCTCCCTCAATATGGCTCGGAAACTATCGCCCCCTGGCCCTAGAAAATTGGTAGTAGTTCAAGGATGAATGATACTAGAATGGAACCGTACCCAAACTATTTCAGTTTGGCCTTCTTGCACTTCGTTAGCTGTCGTTTGATGTTTGTTGTTACGGCAATGGCCCAATCTAAAAGTGTCGGGTTCATGCATTCAGATGCTAGTAGGAGCTATGCTTTAGTTTCCTTGTGTGGTGTTTGCAACCCTACAGCCTGCGTAATAGTGTGGAGCACTACTCGGAGTGATAAATCAGGGACCGTGTGGATATCGACCTTCCCATTGCCCGATCCTGTCCGTGCCCCTAGGCACACTCTTGCCATTACCATATCCATTTTCTCACCAGAATTTCTACTGCCCATCATGATCAGCACTGGACCCCTTTAGGACAATCCAATTATGAAACAAATGTATGAGACCTCAAGTTACAACACTTGGTCTCGAAGCCTGAATACTTCTTCGTTCTCGTCCCAAATGCTAATAAAATACTATAGTAGCTCAGGTTGTGCTCTCAAACATGGTGTGAGGAAGAAATATTTGAGACCACAGTTTCAGAGAGCATTCATGCATGCGCCATTCTGCATGGCCATTTCATCCTCTTCACCATGCTCCCTTTCCTTCCACTCAATCACCATTGTGGTTGTGTATCTGCACCAACATGGTCATAAACACCTCATTAGATCTCTAGAACACTCAGAAATTCATCTTATTGGCTCACACTCTGAACATTTTAGGAGGAAATTTGAATTGCACCATTAGCGTGACCCCTTTGCAAAAAGGAACCAATTGGCACGGGTCCATGCCTGATACCCACGCCAATTGGCCGAGCCCTAATTTTGCAAAGGTCCCCTCAAGGATTAAAAAAAAAAGCACAATGGAAATCTACAAAAAATGAATCAAAACAAAGCTAGGGAGAGCGCCTCTTACCTGGAACAGACGAGAACCGGAATGATGTACTGGATTGACCACAATCTCTACCGCAAGTTTTCACAACAAAAGCTCACTGTTGCTCTCACAAAAGGTAAAAAGTAAAAGTGAATATGTTTTTACTATTTTTGGAATATTTATAACTTTTCAAAGTAAAAATTAGGTTTTGAAAGTCATTTTTCCAATATTTTATTATATTTTGTCAAAAAATGGATTTTACGCTCACTTTTATATGCAGAAATAGGTTTTCATGCAGCTTGGACGACGATACGAGTTGTATTTTATACTTTTTCGGACTCGGTAAAAACACGAAAAAGTCATTTCTAGAGTAATATTTCAGATCTTTTCTGACTCTCTAAATATGAAAAGATTTTCGAGTCACTTGTCGTTTTTATCTCGTTAAAGTGGATGTGAAACGATATCTACCCAGTATACGTTTACCCCTTTTTCGGGCTGGGATAGATTATTTACAAAAAAGGAATACCATATCCTATCGCGACTAGGAGGCTTTCTCAGACACAATTTTCTACCTTTTTGGATCTGAGGAACTATTTACGAAAAGGGACTATTGAATTTTACTTTTCTGTTGTCTTTTCAAACTCTTTAAACATGAAAAGACGCTGAGTTATTCCTTTGTCAGACTCATTAAAACCTTATGACATCGGATTCAATTGTAATGCCGATATTCGAGTTCCTCCTTCCTAGGGTTCATTAAATGTACTAGGATGGATTCGTCTGAAGGACGAACTTATATCACAAGCATATGCTATCCCCTTCAAGCTTTTCTTCAAAAATAATATGGGCACTCGCCAGAAATGGCGGGGAAAAATGGAACCGGTATCATCATTGTGTCTATAGTATGTCGCTCTTGAATGTGGCACTTGTCTATATTCATGTCGATTTGGGGACATCTCATCTCATTCTCTGCTTGCCTCCATGGTTTTGGGTAATCCATTTTGACCTCTCATCTACTGTTTGCCTCTTCATCATGACCTCTAATATTTTGATGTCAAATACTACCAAATCCATTGTCATGCCACCGATATGTTCAAGAGAAGTTGACCTCTGCAGCTTCAACCTTCCTCTGATTCTCATCTAATCCTGATTCATAAACATGATGTTCCCCTGTCTTGCATTGATGATGTGGGAAACACTATGGCCCACCTTTGGTCAAGGTTAATTTCTGTCGACTTCAGCTCATTATCTAGGAAGCTAACCTAGAGACTCCCTTCCGGTACCTTGGAGCTTGCATGCCTCAATGGTAGGTTCTTCACATTCAACGCAAGGTTTTCATCATTGACCTTCAATTGGATGATTCTGTGGGTGTTCGACGTCAGCTCACTGTTCACATTCCGTGGATTTTACCTATAGTGCCTTGAGGGCCATTATCATTATTGTTGGTTCCTCTCACATCTGTTAACATCTTTCATCATTGGCTTCTAATCAGATGATGTTCTAGCATGTTCGACTTCAGCTCACATATTCACATGCTTGAACTTGTACTTTGTTCGGGTCGAGATGGAGGGCAAGACCCTATATTTTGTCTGTTGGAATCCAGGCTGTGGGTTTTCTGGATTATCACGATTGGTTACATGACTCATTTATTAGATGGCTATGACCATACCTAACTCCATTTATTGATCCTCACTGGATGGCTGCGTCCATACCTTGGATCTTGATTATTGTATACTCTATTATGGATGGTTGTGCCCATACCACATATATCATGTATTTGAGATATCAGTTGTATTTGTCTACACAGGTTTTCCGACTATAGTGTTTTCAATTGGACACGTTCTTGTAAACCATTTCACACCTCTCTCTCTCTCGGGCCTCATTCTTTAGGGGGAATTCGTTACACAGTAATTTTTCACCATCTCTGCAATCCCCCATTCCCCACATTGTAGGGTCTATTCCGTGACCTGTGAGCAGTGACATAACCTGACACCACTTTCATGGAATCCCCATTGACAAGGAAAATCATTCCTCTAAAGATAGTTTCCTATGAAAAGCACTAAAAATAGACCCTTTGGCCTTGGCACGACCTACCAGTTCAGCCCTCGTGCCAATGGGGGAAATCCACCAAAGAGGGCATGCCAACTGGAACTCTGTCCTAGTGTATTACTTGCACCAAGCTTAATAAGGATTGTTTTTTAAAAATAAATGGTGGAAGTTTGATTCCAACTAATTTCTGAACGAGTCTCTAAAATGACTTGGGAGGTTTGGCTCCGGATCTCCATGTAGGGGAAGTGGTTTTCCACCTATCATGGAAGCTTCCTTGAGGATAGGGCCAATCCCACCATTGTAGGGATCCCAACTCCCCTTCCACCATCTATATAAGCTTTTCATTTTCCCTTTGCAAGCTAGCCTGAATAGAGTTGAATCAGTAGTAAGAAGACTATTGTCAAATAACCGAAGAGAGAGAGATTTGTCCCATTTCCCGATGAGCTTTATCGAGACGTACTCCACTGTCGACCCATTGAAGAAAGATCAACTGTTAGAGCTCAGGTTGTATCTTTATTTTGTTGTGATTAATAATAAACAACTTTGATTATGGTTCCATTCATATGTTCATGTCTTATGTTATGAATTGTATCTTCTCTGATTGATACATAGTTTCATGTATTAGGTTTTATGCTTGTGTGTTGTTGTTTCTTCGTGTATGTGCAAGTGTTCGAACGTGCTAGGCGGGAGAATTGTGATCTGCCAAAGCGAAGGACGGAAGCGCTATCTTCTCTATAAGCAATGACAATGTAGGACTTAGGGTAGGCCTCTTATCGCATCTTGGTCTTTTGTAACTAGGAACCTACGTCTTAGCATGACTCGGTTGTTGCTAGACCCAATCTGGGCTAGTAGGGATCGCCTCTGTCTGCAGTGGGGATTTACCTCTCCAACACATACTGAACATAATCTTATGGTTTTTTCCTAAGGTGATGGTGGAGGAAATATCCCATTGTACCTGGAGCGGACGTCGAATAGACTCACTTGGACTCTCTGGAGGGTTATCTTCACTCGAGATGGTTTAAGTGGAGAAACTTGCACTAGTATGTTTCATTAAGCAGGTTGTCAGGGTAACTGTTCCAACCGCCCTTTCTACATTAAATACTACGATGTTGGATTTCATCACCAACTAGTGCTTTTAGTGTGGGAATTTACTGTTTGTGTGTGGTTTGATCTCCTAGATCTCTTTTAGGCATGTGATTCATTTGTTTGTTTCCTTAGTAACTCTAGGAGTTTTCATTGAAATTTTATTTGATTGCATGTGATTAATAATTTTTAATCGTGGTTGAATTACCGAGACAATCACGCAGAATTTAGGGGAAGCCCCCTGAGTATACACCAAGCCAACTTGAAGGGCTACGAGCTCTAGTATCGCCTAGTGAAAGTAGAATTATATCAATAGAAGTGGGAGAGTCATCTATATTTGTTCATCCTGATTATCAATTACAAACAACATAACATATTCAAGAGCCAATTTTAGTTTCCGAAGTTACTGGTAGTATTTCTCCTTCCAGTGAATTAGCTGAAGAACCTAAAATTTCTAAGCCTAACAATGAACCTGCTGTTTTGGAACCATCTTCAGGATTTGTTACTCCAACCTCTAGTGATCCTGGTTCATCTAGGGTAAGACATATCATTACTGAAAATATTCCTTCTGACCTCATATCTATTGAAGAACTTATCAGGCGAGATGAAGAAGTAACTCTTCCCGAAAACCAACAGAATTTGAATATTAGGGAGCGTGAATTGATATTCTACAGTCCTTTTAGAAGTGACACTTGGTATTTATCATTGACATATTTTTTAGAAAAACCGGGACTTAGTTTTTCACCACCCCGAATTCCTTTTCATCCTACACCAGGGGGTTATTATCATTCATAAATTATTTCAAGTGAGCCATCTATGTTTTCCCAATCACCAGAAACATTTTTATATGGTAGTCATTATGTTCCTTCAGGGTGCCAGTCACTCTTTGGTACTTTCTCAGGAGCAACTCCTCGACCAATTGAACAAGTGTTATCATCTGGTACAAATGGAGCTAAAACTGAAACGTTGATAACGCAGAGAAAATTTTTATGATGTCTGGTAATATTCCAAATCCTCAACCTCAAGGTAGTCAATTACTGCCTGGGGTGGAAACCTCAAGGTAGTTATTTACCGCCTGGGGGGCAACCTCAAGGTAGTTAGTTACTACTTGGCAGGCTTCCTCAAGTTAATTTTTTACCAGGACAAACTGTAGGACAATATTACTTACTTGGAGAACAAACTCAAGGATAGTACATACCTCAAGGTTATCAACCTCAAGGATAGTACATACCCTAAGGTCAACCCCAGACTCAGTATATTCCTCAGGGTCCTTATCAACGCCAAATTCAGTACATGCCTCAGGTTATCAACCTCAAGGTCAATACCCAACTGAAGGTTTCCAAACACCTTCCGCTCAATAATTTTTACAAGGAGCTAGAAATTTACCACTTAATTATCAACCCTATGTTCAACTAGGCTATGGTCCTTCATATGCACAACCTTCTACGGGTCAATACCCCGGAATGAACATGGTGTGGAGTCCATCTCAAATTCAATAGACTATGCAACCTAATGTGCAGCTACCTAATCAACATGCATAGCCTTTAGTTTCCGGTCCAACCCAACAACCTGTCCAGCCTACTGTTCAAGTCCCTGCACCTAGTTCAGTTTAGCAACTTGGGCCTAGTACACCCCAGAATCTACCCCAAACTGTTGCAGCTACTGCAACTTCTGTTCAACCTAAAACACATGTTTCTGGAGTATCTGTAGCTCTGGTTTCTTCTATCCCTGCATCAGTAAAAATTCCTCAAGCTTAGGTGCTATAGTCAGGACCTTCAATTCAAACTACAGTAGAGATGCCTATGGGACAAGTTGGTACCAGTACGATTGTTTCTATTCAACCACAACTTTCTTATCAACCATACTAGGGACACTATCAATTTAGTTAGACTACAAAAAATACAGCGTATCAGTATCAGTCGTGCCCTGGGTATACTTATCAAATACCTCAACAACCCCAATATGGTCCGGTTAATCCTAGTTACCAAGGAGGTTACATGATTCAAAATTCTCATCCAATTCTAGGGTATGCTGGATATCCTCCTCCTGGCACTGGTTTGATCACACAAGGTTATCAAGACCCTGGTCATCGGTTACCATTCATAGCAACTTTATATTTATCGGATCTATCGCACCTTACGAACGATCCCATTTTTTATCTTCCATATTGGCCAATGATGCCTAACAAGTTACCCAGTGATATTCCAAAATTTGGAGGTAAGTCAGGAGAGGACCCATCCAATCACGTTATGAATTATCACCTCTGGTGTGCATCCAATTCGCTAGTCGATGATTCGATTAGATTACATGTTTTTTAGAGAAATCTCATTGGTCTAGCTACCAAATGGTACATTGAGATACCACACAGCTCTTTTAATAATTTCAACATGCTAGCTACTGCTTTCTTAACCCATTTTCAGTTGTTGATCAGATACGACAATGGCACAAAATTACTGACTCCATTAAAATAGTCTACGTCTACATACATATCTGATCATATTCATGAGTGGAGACGTAGAAGGCGTTTAGTGAAAGTCTTTATTCTTGATCAAATTTTGGCTGAATGTTTTATAAATCATTATTGCCAAAACTTACTGAAGATGTGGCCAAAGGCGACATTGTTATGGAAGAGCAAGTCATTGCACAAGCTCAGTACCTTGACATTATATATACTCAGTTGGGTACTCTGTATGATAAAATCCATGATTTACCAAGACCTAGTCAGTTAACTGCAACTCCTTTAGACTGTCATTCCGCTGATGGTGTAATTGGTTTTGTTAGCACTGGTGAAAGTAAGAAGAAGTATTCCAAGGCTACTTCTCCTATTATCACTTTACCCGATTCACCCAAAGGAGACTATTCCCAAGAAGCTTCCGCCGATATTCACATTATAGAGCCATCTACAACCAAATCTAAAACTAGTGGTAAGAAGAAATGTAAGAATAAAAAGAAAAAAAATTCAAAAGATAAAAACAATACAAATGAATCGACTAACGAAAAATGCAAACCTCGATATCCTTGTCTCGTCTGTGACCAGGATCACTTTATGAAAGAGTGCCCATATAGGGCCAAGGTATAAAATTTTTTTAACGGTTCACCTATACCTACTGTCTTGAAATATTCCTTTCCCACTCAAGATAGTAACATGGTTGGATCTTCCTCCAATATGGTTGAGGATATCTTGATGGTTGCAACGCGATCGCAAGATTATGGTAGTAAAAATATTGGTAAAGAAGCATAAACATTCAATTCAACATCGACTACATCTCCCTAAGTTTCTGATCCATTATAGACTGAGAAACAAAATCTTGACTTAGTGATTAAACCACCTACAAAAGGTGTCCTTCGTAAATAAACTTTCAATTCACATGCGAGAGCTACTCAGAACTACAATATTGTTGAAGATTTGGAAATTTCCCCTTCAGTAATGTTAGCTTTGGAAGTATTGCAATCATGCCTAGCTCAAAGAAAATTGCTTTTGTCAGCCTTAGGAGCTATAGATCTCCAGGATTTGAACCTCATGGTCTTCGATTTAGAGAATTCTACACCCTACCTACCCCATCAAATGGCTTTTCAGATTCCAGTAATAGTAAAAAACAAACGTATATTTCATACTGTTGTTGATGAAGGGGCTTGTACGTGTATTATGTCGTTAAAATGTTGGAAATAACTTGGTTCTCTAACAATTAACCAATCAACAACTATTCTCAAAGCTTTCGAAGGAAGAGGTTTTCAGCCATATGGTATTTTACAAGATCTACCAATAGAGGTCAAAGGAAAATGGTTAATATAGATGTGGAGGTGGTTGATGCCCCTTTGGATTACAAACTTCTCTTGGGTCACAGTTGGTCTTACGCTATGACTATTGTTGTATCATCGATCTTTCGTCTCGTCATGTTTCCTCATAAAGGAAATATTGTTAAGATAGATCAACTCTCATATTATTCGACCGACCCAACTTCTACTGATAGCATACAACATATCAGAAAATCGACTATCCCTTATAAGGATGTCAGAGTAGGTTTGATTAAAGATTCAGATTTACTGGGAAATTTTTCCTTGCTTGCTCCCAGCACACAATCTTCTATTACTAATATCAATATGATTTCGATAAGTACTATGTCCTTTGATGATCCTTGGAGAGTACCTTTAGAATCAGAATTGGATTCATTCGATGGCCCGATGACTTTGAGTCCTTTTGAGTTAGCATATCAAAATGTACAGTCATTTTATGATACTCCTTCGACTGATTCTGATCCAATGAATGTGATCAGTCAGGAGTCATTTTCAATATTTAGCTTAGCTTCGACACCAATTCTGGATCCTGCTCAAGTATTTAATACTGATGAAAATATTTGTGAATTCTTGTCGTTAGATGAGTTACCATGGGGAGATCTTCATCATAGATCTTCGTTTTTACCTAATTCGATCATTTTGAGAATGATTTTTCCTCCATTTTTACCACTGATTACATCAAAGAACCTCATAGTCCTTTCTCACATATCGATTCTGAACTGAATTTAGAAAATATTTATGCAACGGTTCCTCTTGACATTTTAGTAAAACCTAGAATTGTTGAAAACATTCATATAGGTGCTTCTTGTACGCCAGATGAAATCCAAGCATATAAAGCCCTATTTAAGGAATTCCACGACATTTTTTCCTGGTCATATGAAGAAACTACATGAATCGATCCATCAATTGTTGTTCATGAAATTAAGACATACCCGGATGCTAAACCCATTAGACAGAGATTATGTCAGATACATCTGAGAAAAGCTCCTGCTATTAAAGCCGAAGTTGAAAAATTACTTCATACAGGTTTTATTTATCCGATCCCGTTAACAGACTGGGTATCTAATATTGTTCCGGTCAATAAAAAACAAGGAATAATAAGAGTATGTATCGACTATAGGGATATAAATCAAGCTTGTCCAAAAGACAATTATCCAACCCCTTACATCGATCAAACTATCGACGATTATGCTGGAAGTGAAATTTTCTCGTTCATGGATGGATTTTCTGGCTACAATTAAATAAGCATACTCCCTACAGATCGACCTAAAATAGCTTTCATTTTTCCATGGGGGACTTTTGCTTATCACAAAATACCTTTTGGCCTTAAGAATGATGGTGCCACTTTTCAAAGGGCCATGTCTTATGCATTTCATGACATTAAGCACATTTTTTAGCCCTAACTTGATGATTTGCATGCTCATTCTTCATGCAGAGTAGATCATATTACTCATCTATGAGCCATATTTATACGATGTAGGCATTATAAGATTTTCTTGAATGCCCACAAATTTTTTTTCTGCATACAATCCATGTGATTGCTAGGATTTATTGTCTCAAAGGCAGGCATTCATGTTGATCCATCGAAGGTTGAGGAAATCATCAATTTACCTCCTCCTTCTACTCTTTGCCAACTCCAAAGTTTGCAAGGGAAAGAAAACTTTTTACGTTGATTCATTCCTAACTACATCGAGTTAACGAAAGGTTTCACTAGGTTGTTGAAATAGAACATTCCTTTATTTTGGGACAAGGTTGTTGATAGATCTTTTGATGCTTTGAAAAACACGTTGACCCATGCACCGTTATTGCATCCTCCCAACTACAACCAAGATTACTTTTTGTACCTCGCCACTTTCGATTCCACGATAGGGATGGTTTTAGTTGAGGAAGATGAATTCCATAGTGAACATGTGATTTACTATCTTAGTCAAAAATTTCATCCGACTGAGATCAAATACTCATATGTGGAGAAATTGGCCTTAGAAGCTATTCAAGCTGTCCAAAATTTTCATCAGTACATACTTTTACACAAAATAACAGTGATCTCTGATTGACCAAACAATTGCTAGGGGGCAAATACTCCAAATGGATTGTTATCCTACAGAAGTTTTATTTGGAATATGAAAAGTCAAAATCCAAGAAATCATTGATATTTGCTGAACTTAAGTGTGATTTCCCACGTACTGATACAAAAACTATGGTGGAACAACCAATCGCGGATGGATCCTTGTTTCTATTAGTACCATTAATCCTTGGTATGGAGATATCATTGTTTATCTTCAGACCCAATATTTTCAGCCTGAGCTTTCACAGTTGCAACGACGAAAAATATGTTTCCAGTCTCAATAATATCATATTATTGGCGACACACTATATCGTCGTGGTGTGGACTCAGTTTTTTGACGTTGTCCAACCCATGAGGAAGCCTAAAGGGTTTTAAATGACTGTCACTCTAGAGCATGTGGCGGTCATATGTCTGGGTATGCCACAGCCCAAAATATATTGCGCACAGGTTATTTCTGGACATCTTTATTTAAATATTGTATTTACGTAGTCTGAAAATGTCATAATTGTCAAATATTTGATCGAAAAATGCGTGCACCACCTGCACCTCTACACCCTATAATTGTTGTCATTCCTTTTGAAAAATGGGGCATTGACTTCATTACATGTAACCCCCACTCGACCGGGGGGCATGGGTATATTATTCTAGCAGTAGATTATTTTACCAAATGGGCTGAGGCGATGCCTATATTTGTGGCGGATGGAAAAACTGCAGCTAATTTTGTATTCAATCATGTGATTGCTCGTTTCAGTGTACCCCAAGCGATAATTACTAATCAAGAGATCCATTTTTGGAATATCATGATGACCGAGTTAACGGACTAACTTGGCTTGCGCCATGACAGTTCTACACAATATTATCTACAGTCCAATGGTTTAATTGAAGGGATTAATAAAGTTTTAGTCACCATGATCAAACGAATCATTGGAATTCATAAGTTGAATTATCATACCATGCTCTTTTCATCACTTTGGGCATATCGAACCTCAGCAAAAACATCGACGGGTTTTACCCCTTTTCAACTCGTTTACAGTTTAGAATCGGTATTACCCATTGAATGCGAGATACCATCACTCCAACTAGCCATATAGTTACTACTAGACACTTCTAAAGAGGAGAAACATTTTTTATACTTGGCTCAATTAGATGAGAATCAACTCACTGCTGCATTAGCTACCAAATCTCATGCGAAAAGAATGAAAGCTCAGTATGATAGAGTTACCCCTCATATTTTTTCAGAAGGAGACCTAGTTTTGATTTATGATCAAGCCAATGATAAACTAGGAGCTGGGAAATTTGAACCCATGTGGCATACTCCTTATATTTTCAAGTGACAGCTTGCAAAAGGGGCCTATGAATTGATTGATTTTGACGGGGTCTCTTTAGCTAAACCTAGAAATGGACTTTATGTGAAGAGATATTACGCTTGATTTTTTTTTGGAGATCTTCTCTGTATATTAGTTACCTTTTAGCTGGTGTGCTATAGATTAGAAACACGTGCCTAGCTTAGGTGTGCTTTTACTACTATTCCTACTTATATGGATACTTTTGATATCGCAGATGTCGACGTCCTTTCAAACATATATTAGTTTTGATGATGGCACTTGTCGTAGTACACGTCACATCTCTTCCGCAGCTTGGGTTATTTACTCACCCATTGACAAGTTAGTATCGATGCATGGGGTAAGTCTCCGTCAAATGATGAACAATATTGCCGAATATAGTGCAGTTATTGAACTATTATAGAAATCCATTTCATTTGGAATTCGGAGTTTGATTTTTAAGTTAGATTCTGAACTCATTGTATTATAGTTAAACCGAGTATATGCCATTAGAAATCTAGTATTATTAAGATTATTTTTAAGGGTTCATCTCTTGGAACGAGAGTTCGATTATATTGAGTATCAAAACATTCCAAGAATTTTAAATGCATTAGCAAATGCAATTGCTTCTAGTGTTATAAATAGAAATTTGCAATAACAAAGTAATAAATCAACATTCAATAACATGATTGAACAGGTAACTAGAAATAATAGTATATCATAGTATAGATGTAGAGTTCAAAAAATAGTACATTGTATTCGATCATAGGCTCAAAACGCCTTATGATCAGAAAAAGCGATAAAAAAAATGAGTCTACAAGTCAATCATCCACTATCCATGGTGATGATCATGATAATACACCACTGATTGTGCCACCCTAGTAAAAAACCTCCTGAATGATGTAGGAACACCAATGATATATCTCTGTAGATGGAGATGGATATAATATATGGTGGTCTCAGGAATATCTATAGTGAGCCGCTCCAAATGGTGCTCTAAATCAGTCAGGATCTTTGCAGTCTGATCTTGTGGGGGTGGTGGTGGTGGTGCTGCATCCCTTTGCCTCCGATCAAGGGGGCGGAGAATGGCTAGTCAACACGGACCCACATTTGCATTTGAAATTTTTGTTATTAGTCTTGGATGATTTAAAAACAAAATAGAAAATTAGAAATTATAACAAGTCAAAAAATATTTTTTACTTGACTCGTCCCATTGAGCTCCTCGAGGAAGGGGTATTTCCCGGTCACCATGAAAATCCATGCCAGCATAAGGAAAATCCTCTATAACAAAAAGTTGGCATTATAGCAAATGGAAATATGTAGAGGGAAATCGCACAATCTCCCCACCCTTGCTATGGCGGGCCATCAAATAAAGCCAACGAACCATCCTAGGCTCTCAAGGTCGACCGGCATCAACACGAATATGTTGCGGTGCTAACATGGGGATCCTCTCTAGAGAAAAGGTGAGTACAATAGACCCATATCCAAAGTTTTTTAGGTTCCCATTCTTTTCTCTGGTAAGTTGGCCTTTCACATTTGCCAACACTGCCTCGCACTGGTTGAATATGGTTCCTCGAAAGTAGTGTACTGCTATGAACATTTGAGATCTAGTGGCTACATGCAACACTGCACTTCCACACAACTTGACAATGGTAAAATCGATCAATTTTAACTCAGAACAGATGATAGTTTTTATTTCAATCCATTTTTCCTGGGGATTGGCTTCACCATTGCAGAACTCTAATTGTAGGCTGGCAACAGACTAGCCACCTGGCCTAGCCCCAAATAGAGATAGTGGTTCGCCTCTCTTAGACAAACCAGTCAAGAAATATATGTCTTCCAGCTCAATCTTGAGCCGGTGACCTCCGATCAAGAAACACTGGTCATGAACATCCCATTTACTCACCAGCCAAGTAAGAAGATCCACTTGATCTCTCATGCCACTGATAGCCAAAAATTTGTAAAGCCTGCATGCTCTTAAAGCTTGCAAAGTAGGTTGATGAATTATTGTTGCTTCATATACCTCTTCATGTTCCCATTCTCACCAAATGAGCATTGTAGATATCCTACAACAAGTAAAATGAAGGATTAGAATCATTTTGAAGCAAAAAATTTGGGTAATTTAGGAAGAAAATATGTTTTTTAATTTGTTACGGTGCCCTTGCACTTTACGCTCAGCGACAATGCGTAGCTCCACACGAGCCCTGTATTAAAAGTGCGGGGCCCCGATATTTTTCTTTGTAGAAAAATGTCAAGGTCCATAGGTACCTAATTTCTTAGGTGCGGACCCCCGAGGGCAGATTTCTCAACATATTTTCCTCCCAAAAATGAAATTTTGACCCTAATTTAAAAATTTGAAAAGATGAAAAGTAAGATAAGGAGGTTGTGGATTACCTGAAATAAACGGTTTTCGATTCCGACCGTAATTTTTCCCAGAATCTTCTCCAAAGAGTTTTTTGCCAAGAGCTCTAAAAACTTCACTCCAAACTCAAACAGTAAAAATGAACTTGAAAAACTCCTTTTTATAAGTTTTTTTGAATAGATGAATTTTAAATTTGTTTATTTTTCACTTTAAAAAGTCGGTTTTTCAAAATATTTTTTATTATTGAAATAGGTATGTTTAATTTTTTGAGTTTTTGTGCAGAATAACGGATTTTTCAGGCAAAATGGTCATTTTTTATGAAGAGTAAACTTTTATCACTTTTTCGGGCTCTTTAAAAATTTATGAAAAAGCGAAACCACGGAGTCCTCTTTTAAGCCCTTTTCAGACTCTCTAAAAATGAAAATATTGCCGAGTACTTGACTATTCGAACTCATTAAAGTAAATGAACGGTCATCCCTTCAGTATAAGTTTACCCCTTTTCTGGACTGAAATGGACTATTTATGAAAAAGGTATACATTGACTAATAATGTTCAATAGAGTTCTCTCTTGCATTATTTTATCATTTTTCAGGCCTGAGAGACTAAATTTACGAAAAAGAACACCCATGGAGTTTTCTTAAGTTTTTTCTTCTGACTCTCTAAAAATGAAAAGCACTGAGTTTCTCCTATACTGGACTCGTTAAAATTTAACAGTAAAGGACTTGTCAATTACAAACAGGAATGTACCACTCCTTCCTATGGTTTGATTTTAAGCTAAGTTGGATTCATCCGAAGGATGAGCTTATAAACAAGCAAATGTTATCCTCCTCAAGCTTGTAAAAAATAAACAGGTACTTGCCAGAAATGGTGGGGGAAAAGAGAGAAAAATAGATTTATTTGTTACACTTTGATTTGTAAAAGCATTATACCACTCTTGAACATGACACTTTATGTCGCACTTCCACCTAGGTTGGGAAATCCTTTTCTTATCAGTGAATCAAACGACATTGAAGTTCTTCAGCCGATTTTTGGGTATTAGCTTAGGGAATCTGTCACCAAACCATCTGTAGTGTCATTATGTGTTCAAGAGGACATTAAAACAAAACATTCATCTGAAAACACTTGTCTCCATTCATGTTGACCATCCCTAAGTCAGTCCTTGCAAAAAAATTCTTCAAAAGTTGATCTATGGTTTCGTGTCGTGAGCTTGCTTACGACGGATCACTTTCTATCGAGGACAAATCATCATCTAGGAAGTTGATCTAGAATCTTTCAGTACCTTGAAATCTACATGCCTTAATGGTTGGTTTCTCGCCTTCGATGACAGGTTACATCATTAACCTTTGACCGAACAATTCCGTGAAATGTTCAACTTCAGATCACTTATTCACATTTCATTGATTGTAATGAGTACTTGGAGAGCCATTGTCATTATTGGTGGTTTCTCTCACACTTAACATTTCACATCATTGAATGGTAATCAAGAGGTTTCTACCATGTTTGACTTCAACACATTTAATCATATGGATAGAATCGTATTAGTTCGGGAAGAATAAATCAAGACCCTGGATCTAGTTTCCACCATCCAGGCTGCGAGGTGTTTTATTATTCATTATGCAGTAGACTATTCATTACAGATGGCTGCGCCCATGCTGTGTCTACACTATTGATGTAATATTAAAATCATTTATGTATCATAACAAGTTTAGTTAGTTTTGATCTGAGTATGGGAATGCCTACCTTAGTGATGATATATATACATATATGTGTTGCGTTGAATGTTTCTACAGGGTTCCGACTTCGCACTTTAGGGGGAAATTTTTTACACTGAAATTTGTCACCATGACATTTTAGTACTCCCTTAGAAGTCTATAATATCCAAGTTCCTAACTTCAAGCCTTGAAACTAAGAGAAAAGCTCATAAAAGTCTTAAAACTCTGGTACCACACTTTCTCTTAGTATTTCCTGTGGTCCCGCACCTTTTGGCTATAAATAATGCGTAGCCAAATGCACTTTCTATTTATTAAAAGTGCATACCACTATAAAAGATAAGAAAAGGTGCATGTAAAATATAGAAGCTCAGTTTAAGTCATTTTTGAAAGCTTCTACAAACATTCCTGCGGCGGAAAGTTCGCTCCTTTCATGTTCATGCATCCCATCCAATAAGGAGCTAACCCCTTGATGTAAGGAACTAATCCCTTTGAAGGAAGATTCTATCCCTTCTTGTATGGAGATGTAACCTCCTCTCTTCCACTATAAAAAGAGGCATCAGGCAGCCTCAAAGGGTTACAATTGATGAGTTGAAGTTTTTAGTATTATTGGAGTCGAAGTGCTGTTGAAACTCAAACCCTTTTAGCTGAGATTTTATGTGGGAAGGATTACATACCTGTATGTATCTCGGTTGGAAGAGTGCAAGGCTTGTCAGAGTAAAGTAAACGCCTGTTCCAGACCCTAGGAATACTTGTAGAACATCAAGGTAGACACGGTTGTAAGGATCTTCTTATTTAAGTTAATACAAATAAGTCTGTTTTTCTCAATAAGCTATCAATTGATTGGTTTATTTTATGGATTCCTTGATCACCATAATATATATTATTTATGAATATATGCTATACAAGTGCTATTTTATGTTTGCTTGTTTGTGATTGCAGATCTTCGAAGGCAACTCTTTCGGGCGACTGAAGGATTACTACTACAAACAAGCGTTGGATCAAAGGTAGGATCGTTACACCTTTATAGCATTTAATTATGAATCGAAATATATCTAGATAAAGATAGATTTAGTTGTCTGTTTGTTGCTATGTATCTGTAGGACACTTGAGAGGTCTGTATTGTTCATAAGAATGACTTATCCATCCAACACTCCCCAGCAACAGTGCTAAAATGTTTGGTGCAGTATAGGGTCTATAAATGTACCAACATTTAATTTTTCAATCCGGAGAGTTCGTGAACTTCGAGACGCGGCACTAGAAATGCCAGAGAGAGTCCCTGGTAACCTGCAAAACAAATTCTAGTCTATATTGTGATTAATCTCGAAAATAAATGTAATCCTGCACTAGTGCGAGAAACACAAATCCAAAAAATTAAAGGCATGCGGGAAAGTAAAAGAAATCAATTCAAAAGGAAATTCTAATTGCAAGTAAATAGAAGGGAAATCAGAACTGGAAATCAAGCAGTGCCGGTGCAATAACAAAAAGACTGTAAATGCTGGAATAATTTCAAAAGCAATTCAAACTATTCTCCTTGCACTAATTCTGCCTGCACTAATTCTTCTTGCACTGATTCTGCATGTACTAGTTCAGCTTGCACTGGTGCAAGAAGAAAATCTGCTTGCACTTAATTATAGAACAATCCAAAAGTTAAAGGAAACCATAATATTAATGAATAATTTATCAATTCAAACATCTAGTTTCTGTATTTATAAATATCGACTAAACAAATGTAAAAATCGCAGCTTTGAATATAAATTAATAGATCTGGATTAATTTACAGAATTAGAGTTAAAACTCATAATGGAAGAGTCGATCTTATGGATTCAGATAATATGGAGGGCGCAATCGTTGTTTAAAATGTTTTAGGTGCAAGTATAATTAATAATGTAGCAAATGAAATGGAAACAAATTGCAGCAACTCAAATTAACCTTAAAACTTGGAATAATGGATTGCAGCAAATCAAATTAATTTAAAATCAAACAAACAGAAATTGAAATGCTATTTAAAACATGAGAGCAGTTTCGAGCTGATCTGGCAGCCAACCCAGCCAACTCGCACCCTCTTTAAGTGCTTGGTTCACATAGAAATCGAAATAATTAGATGCAAGAAATGAATAGACAAAGCATGAATAAAAATCGCTTCAATTAATTAAAAAAAACCAGCCTTTTACATAATGCATACATCAGCTAATCCCAGCAAGTAGGAGAATCATTCCACACTGAAATCCACATGCCGCTACATTGGGACAACCTCTCCTCCCTTTTGCACTATGCTACCTGTGTGTGCTTCTACCTTTTGCTGAATTGATTGACTAAAATCCCCCCCCCCCGCCAAGCTTGGAGCCATAACTCTTCTTTTATAATTGTTTACATTCCAAACTTGGCAGAAAACAAGCCAATCCTTTGCAAACATCATGGGGATTTAATCCCAACTAATTAACATTAATATAATATCAGTACATCGTTCCCCTATTAAAAGAATAAATATTTAATACGAATTTCCCAAATATAGGCATTTTCTAGAATTATGGAAAGTTTGGTAATTTTAACAAACTGCCTCAAAAACCCCTTCGTATCTCCTCAACCATTATGTCGTTTGGAAAATGGTTTTGAGCTTAGTCAATTTTATATACTAGGATAAAACCCCATGTCGCGGAATTTATTTATTTTCCTTCATCTTCACAAAAACTAAGGCGGAAGTTGGCAGTTTGGAAACTGTTGACTGTGTTTTCTAAAATTCTGGAAAGATTGGTATTTTTAACAAACTTCCTTCAAATCCCCCTTAGTATCTCCTCGATTGTTATGAATTTTGGAAAAAGGCCAGCGAGTTGCTCAACTTCCTATATTGGGAAAAAAACCCATGTTTCGGAATTTTGAGATTCAAAGCGATCGGCGTAGAAATCGAGGAGTAAATCAACTTTCGGGAAACTGCTACAAATTCAGGCATGTACTATAATATTGCATTGGTGCAGGCACACTTCCTGCACTAGTGCAGGAATGCTGTAATAACTGAATTGGTGCAGGAATCTGTTGCACAGTACAGACAAGTAATTGAAGGTTCAAAATATGATCAAATCAACTTTTACCTGCAACATACAAATCTTTATTAAATTTCCATTAATGGTACAAAAGAAGTAACAAATACTTGCAACAATAATCATTTAATCAAACAGTAGCATGAGAGATTTTGAGTGAAAAATGAGACAAAACTAAGGCCCAACAAACACAATCACTAGACACCAAATGGGAGTCAGAGAGAGAGAGATACCTGAGTGAATCAAAGTGAGTGAGGAAAATGACTGAGGGGGCGAGACCTAAAAATGATATAAGTCTCCTTTTATGTTGGAGAACCTATTCTGAATGGGTTGGGGGAGGCATACTTATGCCCGCTGACATGATAAAGTAAAAAAAATAATGGTGAGCCCAACAATGTGTGATTGAGCTACAAAAATTTTAGTACATGATACATGACATGTTGACATCAATGGGCTAGAAAATAATACAATGGATCCCATATACCTAATCTGCCTTGAAAAACATGTGCCAAGACTAAAAAAAATAACATCTAAGTACATTAGACATAAATAGTGCCCCTCCATATAACATGGGGAGGGGGGTGGGTATCACAACATAAGAATCCCTATTGAGCAGGAAAGGGATTTAAAAATCTTAATGGATCATCTGAATGAGATATGCATGTTGTGGGTGCTGCAAGTGGCTGAAATCGAACCCATCAAATCTATAGAACTACATGAGGTTGTAGCATAATCTGGGGTCATCCGGGTATGTGGGGGGCTACATGAAGAGCCACCCCCTCATGAGGTATGAAAAATATCACACACACCTGGGAATCAGTGGTACAATCACCTGTATCACTAGATCATCAAGTATACGAATCTCAATCATGTGATAATGAGCTAAGGTTGAGAAGATGAGAAACAACCACATCAAATAAAAATAATGATTCCCTTTGTGTGATCCAAGGCACCAAACAAGAATGGAATTTGGAACCAGGGTACACCACCCTCTAGACCTTTCTTCTAGAATGAAGGTGATGATGTCGACAGAAGGAGGCCTTCCATCGGTTAGGAAATGATGAATCATAAACTAAGGCATGAGGGATCATAGTAAATTGACTAATAGATTGAAACCAAGGATGATGGTGGAATAAGGGAAGACTAAGTAGTGGACAGACGATGTCCCTTGTGAGAGCATAAAAAGCATGGTTGACCTGGAAGTGAATGACTGCACTCTAGAGGGGATAAGGGACAGTGTGACTGGAGGCCAAAATGGGCAATGCGTGATGAATGTGCTACAAGGATGGGTGGAATATTGTAACAGGAGATAAAAGGACTTGAGACAAACTCCATGAATGTTGTGATGACTCAACTCAGATGCTATGAACAAGGGTGACTCAATGATTATTCCACATAGGGTAGGCCTAGGGGGACCATGAAAACATGAGCAAAATATGGTTACTTAAGACAAAAATCAACACAGGAGTTAACAAGTTTGAAGGAAAATTGGTGCCCCAAATCCCAAATACAAGCATCGCATGTGAAGAAATTCAATTTTAAGAGGTGGAAAAGTGGCCCTTAATGGAAAAATGGCTTGCTGGTGAAGTGTCAAATTAAAAAAAAAATAAGACCCATTATAGCTCTCTGTTAGATCTTTCCAATGATGTTGATGGTTCGTCAAACTGAGTATGGTTTAGTCGTAATTGGTGAAGGAAGATTTTGGTTTTTTCCTTTAAAAGGGAAATTTCCCTCCAATTTAATTAATTTTCTAAGTGAGATGTGGTAAATTTGGAGAGGAGGATAAGGCCGTAAATCTTGCGGCAATCATAACAGACAAACCCACTGTTGGAATCAGGATCTGTCAATTACAGGTGGGTGGCCTAACCTTACTCTTCATTTTCGGTGGTTTATTTTTTCGAATTAGGTCCCCGAGGCTCAGTAAGAGACCCTTTCATAATTTTATGCCTGGGTCACATTATTCTACCCCTTAAATGTTATTTGGCTCATATTAATCAGAGGGAAAGCTATGAGCTTGCAGTTCCAAGGGAGAAAAGTGGGAGTTGGGGCTAAAAGTTGGGTTTGGTCTATTGGTTAGATGATGACTGGGGTTAGAAGGTTTATGGTATGGTTGTATATTTTTTATATAGAAAACATGATTATGTTATGCAGGTATGGAAAATTTGAAGATAAATTGATATGAGAGAGATTTGGATGCCCTCTGTGCGGAGATTTGGGGGAATAAGACAATACAGGGAGCCCTTGCTCGGTATGGGGTGCTCAAGTTAGTTGAGAAACCACTAATGAGGGTGAGTGAGGTCTTGATATCTAGGATAGTGAGCTATTGGGATCCAGATCAGGAGGCCTTTATAGTGCAAGGGCACCAAATCAAGTTTTCTATCCAGTACATCTATTTTTTAATCAGACTCCCTCCACTAGGGGTGGTGGGAAACATATATCTGGTGTTTCTTTGTGGGAGGAAAATTTTAAAGTCTGTGGAGCATGATTGTAGAATGCATGCTCATGATAAGGCCATGACCATTCCGATCAATGATCTACAACGGCTAGAGACATGGACTGTTGGCACAACAATACTGCAAATCTTGGGAAACCAAGCATTGCATCACATCACTGGGGGGAAAATGATGTTGGTAAAGAGTTTTTTGAGTGGGACCTACTATGGGGGGCCTAAATTATGGTTTTTTCATTCAAATGAAAACTATTGATATGTAGGTGAAAGGTGAACCACAATTTTTCTTTAGGTACAATATTGTGCTCGTTCTTCTTTGATAATATCCCCATGATTCGACCTCATTTAAATATCTGAGATGGGGGCCCATAGGAGCCCAGAATGCACCTTTAGGGGTAGCTTCTATGACGAGGAAGAGGGGGATTTAGACAAGAGTTCCGACCTGATTTTTTCACAAATTTGGATCAGATGCCACTGTACATAGATGACAATTCATACAGTTGTATGAACTATCGAGGGGATCTTAACTTGCCACTTGCGCCTAGTTGAGCATGGGGACTAGATGGTAGGTGAATGTTGCTATATATTATGGTGCATTTAAATTTTTTAGAATATATATGTGGTACTGATTCAAAAATTTTGGTATGAAGATATAGCACTGGTACCACAGGGCGAGGGGTTGCAGAACTGAGTGGATCGACATCACAATAGAGACATGACTATGAGGCTCTGCTAGAGGACCTCTGCCATAGGTTCGATGTACTACTGATTGGGGTGGCAGAGCACGGGTGGCATGATTTATAGGATCGATATACATATGAGTGTACTGGTCTTCACTCGGAGTGGCGAAGCATCATGCGATGCATAGTTATGGTTGGGCAGGCAGTTTGGGACCTACGAGTTGGTGGTGCAGACCCATTCGCCCGGGAGCCTCCAGATAGTGACTAGCAATAGGGGCATGTGGTGCCTAGTTTTTTTTGTTTGTAACATGATATGGGCATGTCATATGTATTTAGATTATTGGAATGAAAACACTTATCATTTGGTGATACATAATATGGATATGCATCTTTTTATATGACAATTGTGGTTCTCCATTTCTTTTTTATGGTTGTCTTATGTTAAATGCATGTGATAAATGCCAATCTAGAATGTTATTTGTAATGGCATCTACAAAGTGATTTTGGGCTCTAGGAACATGAATTAATGTAATGGATTCAAATTCATGTGCTAAGAGCTTCACTCGTAGATATTTTATAAATAGGATATGGTTATGCACATGATAAACGACATTCAATTACATGAAAAGTAGCAAGGAATCTAAAAAAAACATGAATATGAAGAATGTAATGGTCAAGGGCATCAACTAAAAAACCTATCACTGCATCATATTTGGCCTGGTTATTGGTGGAAGATCCAATGTATACGCTATTGGAGTGAACTAAAAAATGCAAGGGGGTAAAAATGGCCCAAGCTGCGAAAGCTAGATTCTGGTAGAATAAACTTACACCATCAACATAGCCGATATATGGCGTGGATGATGGATCCATGTGAAATGTGCCAAAAGAAAAAAAATGAGATGATGGTAGAAAATTCAAGCTACCTAAATGCATGACAGGAATAAATACACACATGTCAATGGGAGATATTATGTGTAAATTTTCTTGAGGTAGAGTGCATTGCGAGTGTTAGGAAGGAGTTGGCCTTCAAAATCCTCTAGAAGGTATGCCCCCTTGCCTAAGTCCTTACTAATGATGTAAGGTCATCACAATAATGAGTCAAAATTCTAATGAACAAGGACATCATAAGCTTGGTCATACACTAGAACAAGATCACCTTCATGGAAGGTATGAGGGAAGAAATTTATGGTCATACTGAGCTTTGGTGAAATTATCGGCCACTTCAATGGTTTGTAATGCAACACGATGGTATTTGGAAGTAGGCTCAAGCATGACAAGTCTTTTTTCTAAAGGTTCGGTGTTATGGATAAGTTTGACGGTTAGGTGAAGGGAGGGGATTTCACACTCGATTGGTAAGACTGCCTCCTCACCCAAAACAAGGTGGAAAGGATTAAATCTGGTGGTGGTTTTAACAGAGGTTCCATAGGCCCACAAAGTATGGAAGAGCATAAGGTGCTAGTTGGTTTTGTGCTTGTTCACCATCCATTGAAACATAGTTTGAAGGATTTTATTGACCTCTTCAACTTGTACATTACCTTGGGGATAATAATATGATGAATATTGGTGCTCAAAGCCCAACAGAGAGGATAGCTCATGCCATATCTCATCTTCGAAATGTCGGCCATGGTTAGACACCAATTTTTTCAGAACCCCGAATCGATCGATAACATGTTTAAAGAAAAAGAGAGTTTTGGTAGCCACCGTGTTGTTGAACATTGGCATGGCCTCATCCCATTTGGTGAAATAATCAAAAGTCACAATAATATACTTGCAGTTACTAGAAAATGGAGCTTGACAGTCCATAAAGTCAATGGCCCACTTGTAGAAGGGATAGAATGATATGACAGGATGGAGGGGAGTAGGTGGATCTCGTGACTTTGGGGAAAGTAGGTGACAATTAGAACAATTTTTTACTGCTTCAATACAATTGCAAAAGAGAGAAGGAAAAAAATACCTAGCGCGCATGGATTTGTGGGCTGTCATATTCCCAAATCGGAAAAGCATGAATATAGTGAAAAATGTTGGAAAAGCAATGTAAAACATCATATAAAAACATGAGGCCAATATCAAGACTTTCTATTCATAATAACACTAGTGAATATCTATAATATAATGGGCCACAAAGAATTGAACATGATAAAATGAGCCTCTAATAAATAAAACCCTCAATAAGAGGTGTTGCTACTATATCAAAAATGTCGTAAGACTGCTACAGCACAGTAATATATGCATTGCTACAGAAAATGAATACAAAAGAGATCTATGGCTATTATATGCCTCAAACTATACAAAAAATACAGATCAAGGCTCTATACAACCTCCAATGAAGAACCCAAAAAGGTATTTTAGAAATACGCCATTATACAAGATGGAATCAAAGCCCTAGGGATGAAGATTCATTGCAAAATATAAACTAGAAAGGTGTGGCTGATATGATATGTAAAATAATGTATCCTCCTCCAATAGAATCTCTAGATGAAAGGATGTTCCCTTCTCTAGAAAACCTCCTCCCT
This sequence comes from Pinus albicaulis, assembly GCA_034641835.2. Taxonomy (NCBI): domain Eukaryota; kingdom Viridiplantae; phylum Streptophyta; class Pinopsida; order Pinales; family Pinaceae; genus Pinus; species Pinus albicaulis. Next base: position 966,459,872 of record CM076578.1, on the reverse strand, counting down.
AAATGTTGTACTGAAACCACCCTGCACCTCCTCCCTCAAAATAACACAGTCCAAGACAGAAACTACATTGTAGGGGAAAATAAATAAGTAGCCTAATGCCAAATACTGCAATAAGGCTCAAGGGCCTTCCTCACTAGCCTCCAAATGGAAGGAAACCTTCCTCCACTGAAAAACAGATCAGAAATCACCCGGATCTAGTCTCCACTGCTGCAACCTAAAACTTAGCACATCTCTCAACAAAAACTGCACTGTACCACAAGACTAAAGCTTGGCCTGATGCCTAAATGTGGAAATGTAGTGCAAAGATGTTGCTAGAGGATTCTCAAGGAAAGAGGTGGGATTCCCATATAGGAACAACCTGTGCTAAAAAACACTGCAATCTTAGTTAAATAAACTAAGAAAGATATATGTCTAAATAGACCATATATCAAAACATAAACATACATTCGTCCATAATCCCATATGGCTGCCATCCTCTTCCTTATATAAGTGATGATCTTCCTAACCTTAGGCCCACTCATTTAAGGCATTAATTCCATGCAAAGAGTCTCCAACTAAAACTGTGATGTCCCATAATGAATGCCACTCCTCCATGACAACGTTGTTGATTTGGTAAAATTTGACCCAGTCTACGTGTTCCAACCCCTTTTCACACTTAAGGGTGCTCAATTAAGCTACCAAGATGTCCTCCTTTTACACTGGCATTTATTTTATTCATATTAAGGATATTTATGGATCTCCATATCCTCTTATTCATCAAACAAAGAAGAAAAAACAAAAACTAATATTCCAACTAGCTCATGGCTAATTGGGAATATTGTAGTCCTCCCCTCCCAAATGTTGCTTATCCTCAAGCAATTGTAAAGGTGATTGTTAAAAATCTTCTCCTCCACCATTGGTGACACCTCCATGTGATCAAATTCCCTCATAAGCCAAGTGTCTCCCAATCCATCCCTCCATGACATGCTCCTCACAAGTTCTCATGAAATTTAAATGACTCATCCCACAAGGAAGTAGAAGATCCAATGTAGCAATCACAATTTTCGCAATGTTCTCCCTAAAACATGTAGCATAAGGAAAATGACAAGTATCTCTCCCAAAGGGCATGTGAAATCCTCCCAAAATTCCTCCATTCATCCCCATAATAAGAATGAGAACATCATGAATGTATGGGATCAAAACCAAGTACATATAAACAGAAATATGAAAAAATGGAGGTGGGTCATAGTCCCACATGTGAAACCATCGCAGTATATCTCCTGACTGCATCAGATAATGACATGGTAAGTGGTTTCCCCGCCACTTACTTGCTGCCATAGTTTTCTCACAAGTTTTTAAAATGTGAGAAATTTTTGGTGCCTTTGGAGTGCACCCTGAGTGGTAAATCATCTCCCTATATCCTCCTAGGGAGTGGCCATGTTCAACAATGTTTATGGCCCAAAGTTGGCCATGAAGTTTATATGGAAGAATGCTCCTACTTGGAGCAATGGTCTGCATATACATTGTAAAGGAGTTCAAATAATCATCAAGTAAAACATTATGCACATAAACGTGTTTCTTACCATAATCTCTACTCATACAAATGGAGTGGCCCATAGATAGATCCCCTCTCATTCCAAAAGAGAAAAGAGGTGGATGTAATAACTCTCTGTAATATTCCCAATTTTTCACATGATATTTGGAATATTAGAGTTCTTATTTTTCTTAATTAAGTAAGTAAGTAAAATGTTGGAGGGACCCATAATCCTCAAAGGATGAATAAGGTCCACTTTTGATGTGTGAATGTGGATTAATTTAACACAGATCTGCATAATGCAATAGTGGAGCAGCTACTAACTTGAATGGAGTGGAGATCATGTCCCATTAATGAGATAGATCATGGAGGTTGAATAAGTCAAATGAGATCCTGGAGGGAATCTATTATAAAGATCATAGAGCATTCATGATGAAGTTATGGAGGAAGTAGTGCATTTAATGCACACATGATGGAGAGGGTGCACATTGCATGTAGACATGGTGGTCTGAAGTTGTAGGACTTGGAGAGACAACACAGTCAACCATGGAGGATTGTGTCCACATGAACATCACAGTTTAGAGGTAAGCCGAGACTTGGGAAGGCTCATTTTGTATATAAAGGAGATGAAGGCAAGATTGTAGGTATGCTTCAGTTTATGATTTTAAGGTCTATTTAGATTAGGATTTTTCAAGTGACATTTCCATGCATTCTTATGCTATTTAGCTAAGTTTGTAGTATTGTTTAGCACAAGGTGTTCCCAAGCAGGAATCCCACCCTTACCCATAGAGGGCTTGTGTGCCTACTTCAGGAATGTTATTTTGAGCTTCCATTCATCATCATGCATTGGTGCCACACCATTTCCACTCTCTGCAAAACACATACCTTCAAGAATTATGCAATTTCTGATGATCAGTTTGGGAGGAGGAGGTTGTCTTCAGTATTTAAGAAAGAGAACCGGTGAAGTATTATTCCTGTCACATTATACTTCAAGATAATCATTCCCAGAGCCTCATTTCATATATATCATTAGGAAAAACTTTAATTACCTCTTGTCGAAATCAATCCCATCAAGGATTGCGCAATCCATCATTGCAGATCCAGAGGAGGAAGGAAGTTGCTAGCATTTCGGCTATTAATCCTATGAGAGATCATCCCCTCACATTTCCATCACCATTTCCATCAGCCTCGATTTTATTGAAGCACATTTCAATAGGCATTGAGTCTCTCCCCCTTGTACAACACAAATTTTTCAGCAGTTTCATCCCCTGTTGCTGCATTTTGAGGAGGAGGAAGAAGAGACAAGATCTCAAGGTTCCATATTGGATATATTAAGGAAGGATCAGCCCTCAAATATCAGATTTGTTTGTATAACACATTTCAGCCATATTAGGATCAGATCTAGCTTCATATCTGCATAAACCAGTAGTCAAAGGATCAAACCCTAGGAGGGTGATTTTCGAAAGTCATAGATCCGAAAAATCCTTTCTAGGTTATCTTGGGTTCCCATCACATTGGCCAAATCTTGAATCTTGGCATCATCAGACCTCCTGAGCTCCATATATCTACATTATCCTTTGAAGCAGCTATGTTTACATCATCAGCAAAAGGAACAGTGCAATATTGTTTCCTGTAGCTCACTAGTTACATAGTGCTAGTTGTAGCATGTCTGCATGGTTATTCTAGGCCACCTCTTTGGCTAGAGTACCTCTATTTTTACACTATTGGAACTGTAATATTCTCCACATATAAAAGGGATCAAATTCTCTATATATTCTAATGTTGTATTTAGATTTAATTTTTACTTTTTTTGTAGTTCTTATATTGTGTTTCAGTATTACTGCATTCTCCCTTTTGGGATATTATAGTGGTATCAGAGCATGATCTTTGGCTCAGCTTGTGGAAACTTCATCTTTTGCATCAAAAGAAGAAGAAGATAGATGATATATATCATGAAGGAGGACTATAATTTTTCCACTCTTTTCTTTAGATCCATGCAATATCTCTCCAAAGAGGTCAAAAAAATGAAGAGAGAAAGGCAAAAGGAGGATCCAAGAAGAATATTTGATGAGGAAGGTCCAAGAACTTCTTATCAGCAACAAAGAAAACTAGAGAATCATAGATCTCCTCATAGATCTACTATGCCAACTTTATTTGAATAAGGTGAATGGTATAGTCAAGAATAAAGAAGACACATGGAACCTGAGACTCATGAGACTCCCAGGCTATATCTTGAAGATTACAAAGCATAGTATCGAGTATACATGGACAAAATAATTCTCCAAGGATTCTTCAAAATCAAAGAAGAAAGATGAACCTACAGCAGCAACAGAAGAATGAGGCATAATAGATTCTATTTTCCTACATTTGATGTATATTCCTCAAGGGATACCTGTCACATATTCTTGAGAAATATCGTTCACATATGCATCTCTACGAAGTGTAGATGAAGATCTAGTAGATGAAGCATCTACCAATGTTGAGACTAAGGTGTTTGGAGAGGGAGGTTCAACCAAAACAAAATGGGAATACCTAGAGGGATATTCCTCAGTGGATCTCATGGATGATGATAGATAGAGAATAGCCACCAAATAGTTCATCATCTCGACATTAGGGGGAGGTATGACAATGGGTGCAGAACTTTCCTATGGTTTTGGTGGACCAGAACTCACAAGTAGAGGAGTACATGATCCACTATGAGCTACCTCTATTTTGTGAATTTCCTCACGGGAATTGTGAAAGTCATCGAGACATGAAAAATGATGAGAATAGTGGTCATAAAGGTTTCACAAAGCACAAGGTTGGTTCGTGCACAACAATTTAAGTTTCTTAGCTGAATCAGGTAAGGTAACTTGGACCTTCGGTATGTCAGATTCAGGAAAAAAAAATTTGACCATAGGTTTGAGACAAGAAAGTTCCAGATAGTTATGGGTGGCATGCCCAACACCATCACACAAAGCACAGGGTGGTGTACGCTTTGGAGGCCTGGGTGGAGCTAGATTTGTTTGGGGGGCCTTTTCCTTAGGTTCCTTCTTTTCTTCTTTCCCCCCCTCATAAGATGATTTTGCAACAAGAGTGGGTTCCAGTTGAGGTGGTTGCGGCACTGAAGCAAAGGGAGGGGTCATGGTGACCAGTTGAACTGGGGTCAAAGTGGTGTATGGTTTAATTTGAACAATTGGAGAGTTTGCTAGGGGATCAATGTACCAAACTGGATCCCCAGGGTTAAATTGGATAGACTCAACATAGCTATAACAGGCACCAAAAAGACTCCAGAGGGGAGAGCTAAAAATAGTATCTAACTGGAAGGGTAATGGCCAGGAAGAATAGATCCCAAATGGTTAAGGCTTGGGGGGACCATTTCGGGTTGAAAAATATTGGGGGAGACACAATCAAAAGGAGAAGGTCCTTGAGGACATGGTCTTGCTAGGTGTGTCGAGTGAACAACCAAAGGTTGCGAAGGTGTTGATTACTGGCTAGTTGTACCAGGCAAATTTTGGCTAGCCCAAGATACTTGCAACACACAAAAACTCATTGAGCTGGGCTTAGTGATAAGAGCGGGAAGACTAGGGAATGAACCAAGTAAGGTGGAATATTTACATACTCTTGGTGAAACACTAGTGAGAGGTGTGACCGATTGGTTATCAACCATTGAAGAGATGATCGACCCAGGGGAGGTCTGATACTTCGGTTCATAATATGTGAACTGATCAATGGTGACGATCTTTCCATTGTGGGGGAAGAAAATCTTATAGTGAACCTCGGATGTGACAACTGACATGGCATAGGTGTAGCTATAATCTAAGAGAATATTATAATCCAAGGGGGCATCAATGACTTCTATGTCAATACAAAGAGTCTTTCCCGAAAGTGTGATTGGAAAATTGTGGAAAATGTAAAGGGGATGAGAAAGGTGACTGTCCCAAGCACATAAAGTGATGGTGGATTGGGAAAAATCGGGGGATACAAGTTTATTCCAAAAATAGGCATACATCACACAGGTGGATTCACCCTCATCAATGATACATATCTAAACATGGGCATTAGGAATCCTGACTGGTATTTGGAAGGAAATGGATGAAGGTAAAGGGGGATTTTGTGACTTTTCAACATCAAATATGATCAAACGATCATTTGAAGGATCCAAAATTCCCAAAGTAGATATTAGATCTTTTAATTTTGATGGGAATGTCTAGAGGACTTCCAATGTTGACATGACAGAGGAGATTGTGCCAACTCAATTACTATGTTGTATGAGTGGGTAGCTTTGGTAAAAGCAACATTTTGGCATAATTTCCTTATGGAGATCTTGTGAATGACCTCTTCCTTAGGTTGAGGGATCTTCAAGGGAAAATTTGGTGTCGAAAATGGACTCTGTGGGTACTTTAGTTTGGGAATCGATTGCATACGTAGTGGGTTGCTTGTAATATTAGCGTGACTGGGTCTGAAGGTTGACATAAATGGTATTAACCTCTTTAGAATTCATCATGAGAATCTGGTAATCATGGGTACCAGGCTACGGGGCTTGAGGGGCTGCCTGACCTTGAGGTGGTTTGGTAGCAACAAATCATTTATGAGGGAAAGGATTAATGAACAAAACCAGTTGATTTTGTGCAGTGACTGGAGGAAGTGACCTAGTGAGTTGTTGTCCTCTAGACACTACTTAGGCTTCCCACAACTGGCACATCTAGGGTAAAAGGGGACAATCATGAGTATAATGGTGATGAACACCACAAAATGGACAAGGTATGTTAGTATGAAGGCACTTGTTCTACTTGGGTTGATCGCCCTGTTGCTGGTTTGCGGTGTTAAGCTAGTTACCTTGGGGTGCATTCGGTTGAGTACCTTGGAAACCTTGGTTACCCTGTGCTTGTTGGTTCTGGTTGATTTTCCCCTTACTATTTTTCTTAGGATTAGGGGGATTATTCCTTCTTTATTGAGCATACACTTGACCTTGACGAGGCGATGGATACTATGGAAGAGGTTGGGAAGGCACGAAATGTGGGGGAGCTGATGTCGGTAGGGTTGGAGCATCAGGTTGTGCATAAGGATAGAAAGGATATGGGGGAAGATTTGGGTAAACATGTTGAGAAACAGTTGGACCTAGCATCAATTGATGTAATTGGGAAAATTCATAAGGTGTGGTTTGACATGGATACAAGTTTCTTGGAGGGGGATATGTGTTGGAGGAACTAGTCTCCCCCTGGGGATAACCATAACTTATGTTAGGAGGATCATATGGATGTGATAGACATCCAATGATACCTTCGATGACATGAGATACCTCTAGCGCGTTGGCACCACTAGGTATAGGGATATCTGGTAAAAGAGTATAAACATAACTAAACTAGGCATAGATCAAGTCATATTTTAATGTGAGCTTGAAAGATTCTTCCTAGGAATTAGGAAAATGATATGTGACATATTTATCTATGGGGAATAATAGCATTAAAAGAAACCAATCCATACAGACACAGTCGTTGAATGTAGGAGCTCTACATAAGATCCTTCTTCTATGTTATTCTTGGACATGGTTAGAAAGGTGTGCGGCATAATATTGAGGGAATGCAATTGACAACTCGGTACCCGTATCATAATGGAGGGGTAGCTGGAAATATGACATAAATTCTTTAGCAAGAGCCACAAAAGTGGTATGAGATGGAGCAGGTTGATCGACATACCACTTTATAGCTTCTCTAGTGAGCTTACGTTAGAACAATCAAAGGCGAATGGACTCATCAGTGATGGAATTAGACAAACACCACATATGAAAGGATCATATGTGATTGGTGGGGTCCTCTCTAGTGTTTCCTTCAAACTTAGGAATGTCGAAATGAATCTTATTTGGCATAGCTGGCCAACCTACATCATAGAGTATGGGGTCACGGATTAACAAGCTAAAATTGAGAAGGCTTAAACCTACCATAAAAGGTAGCAAGGGAGTAGATGGGATGGTTCCAGTAGCTATTGCACTAGTAGTGGCTCTATCATTAGCGCTAGGGCCACCATCATCTTGAGGACCTGCACTTTCATTGGCACCTGGCATGGTGACAGTATGAGGGTGAGGAGAACTAGGGTCAGAATCAGAAGAAGAACCTGATGAACGAGAGTCAAAGTTCGTATGAGGACTCAGGGGAGAACTAAATCAGACCCTATGGGGTGGAGTAATACGTCCTAATGGAAACTGAGGGTGGAGACCTTGGAGTCTCCACAATAAATTCCTTGGGACCGCAATGATGGAAAGTCAGAAATGACGTGAAAAGGGTGAAGAGTGATAAACAAAGGATTTGTGAGGTAGATTAATTAATTATGATGTTTATGTCTTAGCTTGGCAGTGTAAACCAAGCACTCTTGCTTTAGGTTTGAGTGTGTGAAATCTGTGTGTGTATTTTTATTAAGCCCAAATGGTTATTTCAAGAAAAAAAATGTTAAAAATTGTAATGAAACTGAAACGACAGTAAAATCAATAGCTAATCATGCATAAATCCCGGCCCAAATATGTCTCTAAGATAACCATATGAAAAGGGAGTGAAATTGACTCAAAAAATGCTAAAATGGCCAAGAGTTGTAGTGTTAAAGGGATGGGGATCTAGTGAATCTATATTGTTGGAAATGACGCAAAAAATAAGAAGAAACCAGAGGGGAAAACTGCTACAAAAGATAAGGCTAAAGGTGAAAAAACTGGGGAAAATATAGAGAATCTAAGGCAAAGACCAAACAGAACTCAAGAGAGAGTTTTGAATGTAATAATAACCTATTAGAAATGATCTATAAAAAGGATATATCAAACCCTGAAACAATGGCTGAAAGCGATGTAAATATTAGACTACCTACCCAAATTAACCCCTCCTAAAAAGGTGGAATTGGATTGAATCCCTTGGGGAACTGGTTTAACTTCAAAGAGACAAACTGAGCATATCCAAGCCTAATATGGGCTGAAATAGAGATTAGACAACCCAAAACAGTGCTCTGTGAAAACCCTGAAAGTTTCAGAAAAAAATTAAAAAAAAAATTCAAATCGCAATTATTGACCTGTGAATAGGTGAACTCACACTTTTTGGTGATGTAAGTGCAATTTCAGGGAGAAATCACACTATTTGGGCTGAAAATCGCAAATTCTAGGTTGCAGAAAATTTGCGACCTCTAGTGCGACTGATACCTGTTATCTATGGGAAATGCCATAAAACATCTGAAATTAAGAATTTTTATTGAATTAGGGAAAAATAGTTAAAAAAAAAACATCAAGAGACTAAAAATAGCTGAATAAAAGCCCTTGTTGTTGAAGCTAATTTCCACCTAGGAATTTGAATCACAATAGTGGAGTGATTGTTTGTTAATGTAAAAAAATATCTCAAGTGTACGAAAAGATCCTACTTTAGCTATACATGACGGATAGCCCTAACAACAAAAATGGATGCTTAACCCTTTAGATCCAAAATAGACAGTTAGAAAAAATCACGTAAAAACCCAGATCTATGCAGTAAAAGTAGCTAAATATTAAAAAGAAATAGTAAAACAGATGCAAAATTAACTCCAAGTATCCAACAGACAAGACAAGATTAAAGAATCATTTTATATTATAACACCTAGTGAAGGAAGCAAGTAAATGTTACCATTCCCCCTCAATGGGATGTGTTCTTAGCTGTCCTCAATGGTTCAACTTCAAAATTTTCTCTCTCTCAATGGTGTAGAAAACCCAAAGCACGTGTTGACTCATGTGGGAGCTCAAATGGAAAAAGAAAATAGTAGCGATCATGAGAATGATTAAAGTGAAGAATAAATGAAAAAAACATCCTATTTATAACAAAATATTGAGTCATCCTCGGTAATGGTGAGTAATAAAATATTATTAACCAAGATCTAGATCTAACCGCTTAGAATATTTAATTTATTTTGTTGGAGGGAAAAGGTATTTAAATTAGTTAAATACCTTTATTTAGAAATAATAAATAAATAAATGATTTATTTATCATTTCAATAATGTGGTTAAAAAATAATAAACAAATAATGATTTGTATAATTATTCCTAGGTGATTTAGTCAAATTTAATAAGGAATAATAACTAAATAATGATCTAATTAATTATTCCTAGAGAAAAAAAAAATGATTTATCTAATTATTTCTCATAATTGGGTTAAATATGACCATGAATATTATTTAAACAATCCTTTAATTAATTATTCCTAGAGGAAAATAAAATAAATAAGGATTTATTTAATTATTTCTCGTGGCATTTCTTGTTTTAACCATAAATAACTTAATAAAATATGGTTTCTTAAGTTCTTTCTTATAGTGAAAGAAATTTTGTTGTGGTGACATTGGTCCTATGTGGTGTACTTCAATCCATCTAATTAAAAATGGTTAGATGGCTAGTTTTTGGTGATAAGAATCATAATAACAGGCTTATAAGAGAAGTCATAATACGATGGCTATGATGGTTGGGAGTTCCAAAATTTGGAGGATATTATGCATTAAGATATTAGATCAAATTATCTTGGAAATAACATAGTTGGATTGTTCTCGGAAAAATGTTTCCAAGAATATGTGGAATTCTAGAAATGGCCTTCTGGATCAAAACTTATTAGTGGCCAAAGTGAGGAAAACCAAAGTCATAGTTATAGTTCCCAGGAGCTTAGAAGCCCGAAAGCCTGGAGTTTTGTTAAGTAAGTGACCCAAATAAGTTTGGAGCTAGGCTAGTGGGAACAATTCTTGAAATCTTGGGAGCTCAAACTATTGGAAACCTATAGGTTTATTAAGTGATATAGATAATTTGGAGCTGAGCTAGTAGTAACAATGCTAAGAAGCCCAGAATCCCAGAGGTTTATTAATAATCAAATCAATATAGCATGGAACTGGGCTAGAAGGAAACCAAAATTGATAGAACATCAATCGACAAAACCTATAACATATATTTCCTAGAAGGTTTATCCTAAAGGAAATTATAATTAGGAGTCGTGAATTCCTAGTGGGGTCGACAATTAAAGGACTTTATTCTATCAGAGGCAGATAGTTAGAAATTGGGCCAGCCTGTAATAATTCATATAATATGCATGGCGTGGAGGTTGTGAGCCATACCCAGAGACTGTAGCCCAGAAGTTCAAGGAATTTCACTTCATGAAATTTATGAGCAGAGGGAGTCTCGGGTATGTTAATAACTTGCTCACAACACCCAGTTCCATAACAATGTGAAAAGGAAGAGGATTAGTAACTGTAAATAGGGTACATAGGTGGGTCAGGCCAGAAGCCCACAAGCCTGTAAGTTCTTAAGGAGTGTTATTTAGAAGAATTTTGGGGAACCTGAGCATCAGGGATCCAACTCTGTAATGGAATATGTATATGAGTGGGGTGTATTGATATCAGAAGCTGAACTTTCTTGTGTTTTAGTGAGAAAAGGTGTAAAGAGTTATAAATGGAATTAATACCTTTGAGGCTAACAAATAAGCTTAGTCCCTAGAGGCCTAGTTTGAGGTAAGCACCTAGTTCCATGGTGAGAAAAAGGGTAAGGTGCTAGAGGAAAGGTGCTAAGGCATGCCCAAACCAAGAGTTTAGAATTAAGTTTTATAAGAATTTACGGGCATGTGGGCCTCTATGTTCATATTTTATGTTGCAACATATGATTAATGGCATGGATGAGTTGACAGCTCAGAAAATTCACACAATAGGGTTGTTACTCTTAAATTAATGGTGAATGTAAAAGAGCGTTAGTTGAGATGGAGAGGACCACGGTTTGAAAAGTTAAGTAATGGACCCTGTCATGAATTTAATTAGTCCATATGATCTCCCTTACATGAAACAATTAATTCAAGTGAAAATATTCCTAAGTGAAGAAGCTTTGATCTCAGTCCAGGAGAACCACACCTGGAGTACAATTTTAGTTCTGTGAGAAATTAAGAAGGAATATATAGCATCGTGTTTGTGTAGAAAACATTCATGAGTGATACTCCTTGAGTGTGCAGGTTAACTGGTATTTACTTCTGAGTATGGATAATCACACAGGTGCCCATTATTATACTTAATGAAACAACAATTTTCAAGCAATTAGACACAAAAAAGTAATAGAAAGCCATGTAGGAGTACAATCAGGGAACATGGATGGCGAAGTGATGGCTGACAAGGACTACATTGATCATTGTATTGCAATGAAAAAAAACTTAGGATTTAAATTTTTCAATTAGGTTGGGAATGCAATATAGTTGAGAGAGTTGTTTGGTGAGTTCTTTATGAGTGAGCGTTGTTGAGAGAAGGTTGAGTGTGCATGTGTTGTAAATTGAGGCTCACCATACCCACGTTGTTGTAAGAGGCTAAGAGATCTTGTAGAATAGAAGGGATGATATCTGAGTGTATGTTGTTGAGAGAAAAGGGAAAATAAAAATGTGTTATTGTAGAGTGATAAAATAATAGAGTTCTACGCGGGTTGATAAAAGATAAGGTTGCAGAGGAGAAAAAATAAATTAAATCAAGAAGTCCAACTTATAATTACAAAAAGTATAGTTTCTTATTGAACGTGGGTTGGAGCCTACATATAGGGAGTTGGTGCTTCCATCTTAGTGGATGAGTAGATCTTGGGTGTTGGTTCCTCTCGTAAGTTTGTTCTTGCATAAATACGAGGAGCTGCATGTTGGTGCTTGCAACAAATCCATGAATTTGGTGCCTCAACTAATGATTTTGGTAAGATAATAAGGTATCTACAAAAGAAGGGAGTTGGTGCTTCCTGATAGTGGGTGATAGTAAACAATCAAAGGAATTTGGTGCTTCCTATAATTGGTGGATCACAAAATAATTTATGTAATAGAGTAGGAGATCATTTTTACATCAAATAATAAACAAAATTTGGTGGTTTTTCTCTCGAAAGGGTTTCCCCATTAAAATTACACATCTCATGTGTTTTCTCCTCATAATGTGTGTGCCTGTACTGGTGTGTACTGTTATCATTTTTTAATAGTTTCTCACTTAATGGATTCCAAGTTTGAATGTAAAGAGATAAATTGGCATAAAATTTAAATTAACCTTAATAATGACTCATCCCCCTCGTCTCAGTATTAAAATTATTTCCAACAATTAGTATCAGAGCCTAGTTCTCTTAGGAACAACTTGGACACTTTAAGGTATATCATAGGGAAACAATGGACGATCAATTTTCACTAACACCAAAGGGAGTTCCATTTTTGAATCGGTAAAACTATGAGATTTAAGCCATGTTTCTCATAAGTTAGGTTATTGTTTAGTGATAAATTAAAATAAATAGATCAATCACTATCTAGATGTTCATGTGAATCACTTGAATATAGAGAGGGCCATGCATCTAGTAGTTGTAATGAAGATAGACATACATTAGTAGCAATAGAAAATGGGAGATCCTTTTAAGAAGAAGAGAGTATATCCCATGAAGAGAATAGGAGTGTCTTTGATAGTGATGAATATGGGATACTGTTTATACCTATCAAAGGACTCCATGCACACAGAGGAATTTGGATCTATGTGGTGACTCAGCTATAACCTATGATAGAGAGGAAAACGATTTAGATGAAAGTTGATATCTTCTCTCAAAAATATCAAGGAGATATCAGAAGTAGATCTCAAGAAAAATAAACAGTTGCATGAGTATGCACTCAAGAATGAGAAGTTGAGAAAACAATAGCTGATCTTAATTCTCAACAAGAAGAGGCTAGAAAACTGAATAGGATGTTGAAAATTTAGCTACATGAAAGAGAAGCTCACTGTGAGATACTACAAGCTAAAGTAGTTTCATTGAGACATTAAATAGGAAGGAAAAATAAAGATATATCTCAATATCACAAGATTGAGGAGATTAGAAAGGTTTTGGATGATATGCATGTTAAGTATAGATCCCCTCTCATCATGTTTGGTTTGGTTTTCAAAGAAGAAACAAGCTCTAAGAAGGCAGTTGAATGTCCCAACAACACTAAAGTAAAATAAGTTTTAGGAAAAAGAAAAAAACAAGGGAAGAAGAAATATGAGGATGTTGAGAAAGAGCATCAAATAAGAGATAATAATAACCATAAGAGACAATAGTATAAATAGGAAAATAACTAGTAGCAACATATAATTTCTTCAGGTAGAAATTCAAACAACAATGGAAGGAACCTGAAGAATCAACATAGGTCCTTTCCCATTTAAGGAAAAATGCCTCATAGAAAAGGTATCTTCGATCATAAAAAGTATTTTCATGGTTATCGTTTTTCTTGCAATAATTTTTGACATAAAAGCCATGGATTTTAGATGGCATGCAAGAAAAAAGAGTGTGTGGAGAAACAACAAGAGAAAATATTTTGGTAGTAGCAGAGGCCTTGATACGAATGTTGATAAGTATATAAATCCTTTTCCCACATTCCTAAGGCATGTTGAATGTTGCAATTGTGGCAAGTTTGGGCATAAGTCAGCAAATTGTATGTATAACAGGGCGAAGAATTCCTCCCAGAATATGCATGATGATGTAGCATCATGATCATTGAAAAATACAAAGGAAATTGATTTTTTATTAAGAACTAAGTGTAAAGGGGACATGACGAACAATGGAAGGAGAAAAATTAAGGAAAATACTCATTTCTGAAGAAAAATCAGAGAAAAATTAAGAAATATCATTCTCATATTCTTGTGGTAAAACCCTTTCTAAGTGCCAACTATAATGAGGACTAGAAAACCAACTACTTCTCTCTTGAAAAAAATAAAAAAATGTTGCAAGAGGATATAGGTGAAGAGAGAGTGTGTAAATGTAATGTTCCCAATTTTAGCCTCAAGCTAAAATGGAACATTATAGTTGCACATTTTATTTTTATTTAATAAAATGGGGAAGGAGACACTTTAGCCCCCTTTAGATGAAGAAATAACAATCCTCATGTGAAAAGGAGGAGAATAAATAAGCTGAAATAAACACCAAGGGTGTGAATGGAACCTAGCTCACCTGATTAGTCACCTTTGACTAAATTCAATAGAAATGCCCAAGGAGGAAGAGGCTTACTAGAGAAGCCGCACAGTTTTGGAGGGAAGACACTCATGTGAGGGTGGAAACCCTAATTGGTGGGACCATGGTGGAGAAGAGTTCCCTTTATTTAGATGGAGGAGATGGCAGCCCATTTTCATTATGTTATGATTTAGATTTTCAGACTTGGGTCCGCAAGCTTACATCCCCGGGCTGTTTAGTAGGGTGATGGTGCCCTCAGAGACTAGGGTGCTCCCGGTTGGAAATCCATACCTCTTCCTCAAGGAAAGATGAGGATTGAGCTACATTTCCTCAATCTGGCACTGGCCACAGCTACATTCATCTTTTACAATGTTATTTCTGCAGCAGAGAGGACATTCTGTTGCTGGGTGCAGCAAGAGAGGAACTCATGGAGTCTCTCTTGTCTTGTTTTATTTAGTGGAGGAGTGACCCACTCATTGGAGGAGCTGCAAGGAGGATTCCTGGGCTTCATCTCAAATCAATGGTATGAGGCCACACTTCCATCATCTCCCACTGCATAGTCCATGGAGGAAAATGCGTTATTTTGGAGGAGGTAGTGAGAGAGGGGTTTCTGGAGCTTCAAAGGAGTGTGTTTCTGAGACAAAGTGATCTAAAATTTGTATTAGAGACATGATTAGACAAGGGAAATCATATTTCAGATCAGCCACAGCCTCATTCTTGTTTTGGTTTAGTTGCAGTGACAACTCAGTTGTCACATTTTGGTTTACTTCGGCATTTCTAGCAATCTTCATAGATTAGCTAGAAATCTTGTATTTCAGCCCATTTCTTATTATTGGGCTATTATTTGTATTAATTCAGCCATATTTACATTTTATTCATGTTCAGAAGCTTATACCTTCATGTACACAACGCAGTCACTACTCTCCGACATTTTGTGGAGTCGCAACGACTCATGCTTTACATTGTCTATTCATTGGAGGTTGGATCTTAAAGCTTGAGTGGCTTGTCCCTCAACTATATCTTGTATTTATTTGCTGATATATCATAATATCATGATGGCTGTATCTTTTTCCTCTTATTATGTATTTCATATTTGCAGAGTTGATATTCATGTTGATGTATTGTTGTAAGCTCTCTCATTGAGCATTTCTTTAGAGACCTAGACTGGGGAGATCTGAATAACCCATATAGATTTATTTCTTTGAGCTCATATTCTGCATAGGATTTTTATTAGATGTGTTATAGGGCATCCCAGTGCTAGCTTGCCTTATTTTTTCAGCAGCTTCCTTATACAGCATCCTCAAGGACCCTGTAGAAAAAATTCCCGAAGTGGAATATTACATATTCATAGACAGAGTCTATGAAGGGCCAGGTAGCCTCAGGATTTCTCCCTTATTAGGAAGGATTCATATCCTGTAAATTCCCCAACATTCAATCTCTGAAATGGACTTGTGATGTCTCACTGAAGAAGGAATTGGAATATCTTGATATTCCCGATGGAGCAGAAATTTCCAAATTTGGAATATTACAGTGGTATCAGAGCATGATCTTGGCTCAGCCTATGCCCAATATCTAACGTCATCAGCAATAGGAGCTTCTCTCCAAGGAGAGGAGAATGACAGAGGAAATATGGAAAATGAATGAAGGAAGAAGAGGTTTCCCTTCTTCTTTTCCAGACCATTGAGCACACCATTGAAGATCTGATGAAAGGGAAAATTTGGAGGAATTTTCTGAAAGGGGTTTGTGGATGGAGCAAGCCCTAGCTATTCTCATGAAGGTTGTGAGAATTCATCCACACATGTATATCCATAGCACAGTACATTTCCCATAGCTACTGTAAGAAGGGTGGATGGAAAGAGTTGAGGCCTTTGGAGGAGCAACGCTGCAACTCAAAGCTATGATTCATGATGATTGATTTTAGAGTTCTATTTCATGTTGTCATGCAAATGAGAGATCATATATGGAAGTCACAAATAGTTTTTCAAAGGGGATTGATGGAAAACCAATGTGAAACATGGTGTGACAAAACATCAAACACTTTGCATGCATGGAAGGGGGCCATGAAACAAAAATCATTCCATCTTTCTAGAGGGGGATAACTCAGGAGAATGACATGCTAGAGGAA
Organism: Pinus albicaulis; assembly: GCA_034641835.2. NCBI lineage: Eukaryota > Viridiplantae > Streptophyta > Pinopsida > Pinales > Pinaceae > Pinus > Pinus albicaulis. Next base: position 966,443,315 of record CM076578.1, on the reverse strand, counting down.
AGACCCCCATTGTATGAAGGGAATTCTTCCATTTGTGAGGGCGTGGAGCTTTTTACCTCTAAGGAAGGCCAAGGCCTCTCATTGAGGAGGAGACACACTCACATGTTGGTAGAGAAGAGGTGCATAGAAGAACCTACAGCACTGCAACATTAGAAGAAGAAGAAAAACATAGGATCAGTATGAAGGGATAATGGAAATTCACCCTTATCTACTTCAGAGATTTTCTTCACATGGGAGAAGGACTGCACTGCACAGTAGAGAGAGAGGGACCTTTCATTCCTCTCACATATTCAGTCCACTTCCTATCTTGATGTCTCATTTTTGGAGGCTTTCCACTTGGGAGGCCACATGATCTAGAGATGATGAGAGGCATCATGCTACTTGGTTCACCACTCTTGGATTCTGAAGAGGTGGATACATTACAGGGATCCAACATAGCACAGAGATTTTGGGAATAAGCACAAGGAGGAGGGATGCACTCTCTCATTTTTAGAACCACCCATTCTCATCAGTTTTGCTGTGCAGAATAGAGTTGTTGTATGGATGGAGGATAGCATCTTCATTATGCATGATGGCTACTCCATATATTGGGTGAGAGAGATGATAATGCCTTTCAAGAAGGACTCTTTGATTCATTGGAGTAGATGGAGGCCACTCATGCTTACATTTCCCAGGATCGAGAAATTCTTTGGAGGTGATAGTCTCTCTTGGGAGGCTTATTTTTAGAGATCATCATTTATTTGAGCATGAGAAGCTGCATGATGGGCATGGAAGAAACTTGGAGGATGGATTTTACATGAGGGAATGTCAAGGTAGCAGGCAGCAGTGTGATGGAGCACCATATTGCAGAACCCCATCACTGTCTATGTGGAGGATTGATCCAGGATGGAGGACTCAACTTTAGGCTGAGTGGTCCCAGGATCTTGGTGCATGCATGATTATTGATGACCACAAGGATGATGACAGATACATGGTTGATGATCTGGTCATCTATTGTTATGGCGGGATCTTCTTTACTAGAGTTTCTAGCCTCAAGGAAAATTTTTTGCATGCAGCACATTAGGACTTCCTAGCTATGCACTTGGATACATACTTTGCCTTGCTAGAGGAGTTCACTTTGGAGGGAATTCATTATGATCTACATCATCATATGGATATATGCATAGCCCAGATGCCTTTTGAGAGTTTGTCACAACCATTCCCTTACTCATTGGAGGAGAGGGAGAGCATTCAGATGAGTGATTTCAGCTCAAGAGCTCTAGGTCATGATGGAGGAGGTAGAATTTCATATTTTGTATTGTAATTATTTTAATTGATTGGAGAGAATCATGTATCAAGTAGGCTTGTTCCTTCTTTCATTTTTCATGAGGATGAAATTACAGCCAATTTCAGTAGTGGGATTGGCCATTCTTACAGTGGTTGTGGAGGATGCCACATACTTCTTGGTGTGCATCATTGGCACCAAATTGTGATTTCATGTTTCATATTATGAGGAGTTGTGTGGCAGAAAATAAGTGGCTAGTTCAGCACTTGTTACTTTTGATTTTGAGGCAGTTCAAGGAGGCACTGCGCAGGTTCCATGAGCGGGATTTGGAACCACTCTCTGGTTGTCATTTGACAACTTATTTCCATTGCATATTTATCCTTATATATTTCTGATGTTGTGTATCTATTGAGGAGAATTATTTGGATATCATTGTATTTATATCCCATTGGGAGAATGATTCTCCCCATTATACATGTTTTATGTTGCATGAGATACCATGGGAAAACCATGATTGCCACATTGCTATTTGTCTCTTCTTGTGGGAGAAACCACTTGGAGGATTTGAGGAGGCATTTTATGGCTGGATTTTCTTGATGGGGTAGCTTGGGCCATTCTTGAAGGCCATAATTTTCCAGCCCAAAGACAAAGGAAACCCCATATGTGCAGAAAATGGAGAGAGGGTCATCATGGGAAACCAAAACAACTCTCCATTCAACCCCACCACATTGCAGAAATCAGGGGTGAGATTTTTAATTGGATGATTGCATGGATGAGAGGATCCTCATTGGGAGCATGATTTTCCCATGCATATCATCACTCCTACCTTAAGGAGGCATTATTACAGTAGGAAGGATTCCACTACACCTTCTATCTTTTCATGAGGAGCATCGTTGACAGCTTGCATACTTGGGAGAGAGCATTGGAGGACATAATTATTGCAACATATTTGAGTAGTGGTGGGACCATTGATGAGGAGGCCACAAGAGAAGAAGGGGGGAGAATTTTTTGTTCTCTATATGCAGTTGCTTGAGGTCAAGCAACATGTGGGAGGGGAGGACTGTAATGTTCCCAATTTTAGCCTCAAGCTAAAATGGAACATTATAGTTGCACATTTTATTTTTATTTAAAAAAATGGGGAAGGAGACACTTTAGCCCCTTTTAGATGAAGAAATAACACTCCTCATGTGAAACAGAGGGGAATAAAGCAGCTAAAATAAACACCAAGGGTGCGAATGGAACCCAACTCACTTGATTAGTCACCTTTGACTAAAGTCAACACCGCTGCCCACGGAGGAAGAGGCTTCTTAGAGAAGCTGCACAGTTTTGGAGGGAAGACACTCATGCGAGGTTGGAAACCCTAATTGGTGGGACCATGGTGGAGAATATTTTCTTTTATTTATATCAAGGATATGGCAGCCCATTTTCATTATGTTATGATTTAGAGTTTCAGACTTGGGTCTGCAAGCTTGCATCCCCGGGCTGTTTAGTAGGGTGATGATGCCCTCGGGCACTAGGGTGTTCCTGGTCGAGAATCCCTACCTCTTCCTCAATGAAGGATGAGGATTGAGCTACATTTAATCGATTTGTTATTGGCCACAGCTACATTCATCTTCTATAGCATTATTTCTGCAGCAGAGAGGACATTGTGTTGCTGGGTGCAGCAAGAGAGGAACTCATGGATTCTCTCTTGTCTTGTTTTCTTCAGTGGAGGAGTGACCCACTCATTGGAGGAGCTGCAAGGATGATTCCTGGGCTTCATCTCAGATCATAGGCATGATGCCACACTTCCATCATCTCCCACTATGCATTCCATGGAGGAAAATTTGTTATTTTGGAGGAGGTGGTGAGAGAGGGGTTTCTGGAGCTTCAGAGGAGTGTGTTTCTGAGACAAAGTGATCAGAAATTTGTATTAGAGACATGATCAGAGGAGGGAAATCATATTTTAGATCAAACAAAACCTCATTCTTGGTTTGGTTCAGTTGCAGTTACAACTCACTTGTCACATTTTGGTTTACTCCGGCATTTCTAGCAATCTTCATAGATTGGCTAGAAATCTTGTATTTAAACCCATTTCTTGTTATTGGGATATTATTTGTATTCCTTCAGCCATATGTAAATTTATTCATGTTCAGCAGCTTATACCTTCGTGTACACAACACAGTCACTGCTCTCCGGCATTTTGTGGAGTTGCAGCAACTCATGCATTTCATTGTCTATTCATTGGAGGTTGGATCTTAAAGCTTGAGTGGATTGTCCCTCAACTATCTCTTGTATTTATTTTCTGATATATCATAATATCATGATGGTTGTAGCTTTTCTATCTTATGGTGTATTTCATATTTGTAGAGTTGATATTCATGTTCATGTATTGTTGAAAGCTCTCTCATTAAGCATTGTTTTACAGACCTAGAATGGGGAGATCTGAATAACCCATCTAGATTTATTTATTTGAGCTCATAATATTAATAGGAGTTTTATTAGATGTTTTCTAGGGCATCCCAGCACTGTCTTGCCTTATTTCTGTAGCAGCTTCCTTATGCAGCGTCTTCAAGGACCATATAGCAGAAATTCCCGAAGTGGAATATTGCATATCCATAGACAGAGTCTATGAAGGGCCAGTTAGCCTCAGGATTTCTCCCTTCTTAGGAAGGATTCATATCCTGTAAATGCCCCAAAATTAAATCTCTGAAATGGACTTGTGATGTCTCACTGAAGAAGGAATTGGAATATCTTAAGATATTCCCGATGGAGCAGAAATTTCCAGATTTAAAATATTACAGTAAAGGAGAAGTAAATTTTAGACATGCACAACCAAGAAAAGGCCAAAAATGGGCAAATGATAAGCTAGAAATAAATTCTTCTGTTAGGACTCAACTAGTGAAAATGTTGAAGAAAAAGGAGGAAAATATTCTCAAGGGGAGGAAAACCTATATTTATCTTTAGTAAGGGAATAGAATGGCCTCAAGGGAGGTAGAATAAGTTAGATATAGGAAACAAAAAAGTAATTATAAGAAAGGTTCATCTGAATGTTGAAGTTTTGGTCAAGTCCCCCTATTGATTATAGTGATGAATTTGGGTTATTTTAAATATATCAACAAGACATGAGGAAGCCAAAAGAGAGTGTTTCTATTTTGGTTTCAAAGGGATTCCAAAACACTTTATGTTGTGAGAAGAATATGAGGTGCAACAGATCTGTGGAATGAAAAGTGTCCCAAATTTAAGTTAGGTCCACAATATCAACCCCCATACTAAAAAAATGGAGGTGGTTGTGGGAGATCCGAGATCACTGGATCAAGGGGAACTTCTTTAGTAAGAAGAAACATGAAACCATTTTTAACCTTAGGAACAAATATGCATAGGAAATGATAGGTTTTCATCTTGGGTGAATACCCCTGCTTCATTTAAGATTGTGAGTTTGATTATTCCTACAAACATAGTGTTCATGAAAACAATTAGTATAAGCTTTGCATGTACATTAGTTATCATTTGGTTTCACTATCTCAACTGCTAGTCTTGGGTTTAGGTGGGGAAACCTTTTTTTTGTAAATGTGAATTTATTTCTGAGCATGAGATATAAGAGTTCACCTAGTAAAATATCCGATTTATATCAATTTCTTGGTGTAATTGGTATTATTTAAGCAAAAATCCATATTTTTAGTAGTATGATCTCAGGGAGAGAAGCAATTAAGATTCTTAGGAGAAGTAATCATAGAGGATAAATCAACAACAACGCTGAAGAGAATGAAAAAAAATGCATCACTAACGGTTGGTATGTGCATGAAACAACAATACCATGAGCAATTTTATTTGGTAGGATTTTATTTTAATTGGTACAAAAGGTGTAGTGGAAGAAATAGTATTCAACCAACAACCTAAAGCATTTAGACGTAGTGTATTATTCAAAGTAGAGGAAATATATTTTCAGTGGGAGAAAATCACATATATTAAATTTATAGAGCAACAACAACTACATGAAATGCGCAAGGACATATTTTACTAATGTATTGTATTGTAGGTGTCTTTCCTCATGATGATTGTAGCTGGGTTTGAATGCTAGATTTCATGTGCCTCATTAAATAGATATCAGCTCCTAAGAAGAGAAGTTAGCAAAGTAGAATGCACATCAACAAATAGAGCCTTAGTTAGTGATTGAAAGGGGAAGAATAAGAAACTTGTTCCCTTTTCCATTGATTTCAAAGGGGGAGAGTAAGTTATGATTTCCAATGTAGAGGAGAGAGAGATATTAGTGGATCATGGAAGAAGAATTATGGAGGCAACATGAGGATTGACCATCAATGTGAAAGAGTGATGAGGTGTTTCCATCAATGCCAAATGGGGAAATTGTTGGACAATTGGTGTTATATGGATGCCTAGTGGCAGCAAGCGTGTTGGCATTGATGTCAACTAGATTATCAATGAGATTGGTGGAAATAGATATGTTGACATCGATGTCAACCATATGAACATTGAGGCTGGTGGAAGTAGATGTTGGAATTGATTTACACTAGACTATTTGTGATAAAAATTTGCCCAACATTGGTTTGCATGGTGTGTTGATATCATAGGGAGTTCCATGGCTGTTGTAGTCTCTTACAAAGAATCATCATAGTAGAAAGCTTATTATAGAAGCCATAATATGATGAATATGATGGTTGGGAGTCCCTCAATTTGGAGGATATTATTCCTTATAAGATTAGCTCAAATTCTCTTGGAAATGGCATAGTTTGCTTTTTTTTGGAAAAATATTTACAACCGTATGTGGAAGTCCAAAAATGGCCTTCTGGATCACAAATTATTTATTGTCAAAGCTGGGACAACCAAATTCATAGTGGTAGTGCGCGAGAGCTTGAAACCTAGAAATACCATAGGTTTGTTAAATAAGTGACCAGGATAATTTTGGACATATAGCAGGAATAATGCACAAAATCCCAAAAGCCTAGAGGTTTATTAAGTGATCCAAATAGTTCGGAGCCTGGCTAGCGAGAATAATTCCTGGAAGCCTACAATCCTATAGTTTTATTAATAATAAAAGTGAGATATTATGGCTCCAAGATAGGAAGGAATGAAAATTGATGGATTGTCAATTGATGAAACCCATAAAATATATTGCCTAGAAGGTTGAGCTTGGAAGTAATTGTAATTGGGAGCTAGGAATTCCTAGTGGGGCCAACTTTCAGAGGTGTTTTTTCTATCAAAGTCAGACATCTGGAAAGTGAGATAACCCGGAGGTCTTCATACAAGAGGCATGCCATGGATATTGCGGTCCATACGTAGAGACTATAGCCCATAAGTTCAAGGAATTTCACTTGATGAAAGTTACGAGCATAAGGAGTCCTAGGTATGTTAAGAACTTGGTCACAACACCCAGTTCCATAAAAATGTGCAAAGGAAGAAGATCAGGAACTGCCAATAGGGAACACAAGTGGGTCATCATGGAAGCCCAAAATCTCGTAAGTTCTTAAGGAGCACTATTTATAAGAAGTTATAGACACCCAGGCATCAGGGCTCCAACTTGTCAGCGACATATGTATATGAGTGGGTTCCACTAATCACATAAGTGGAAGTTTTGCATGTTTTAGTGACCAAGGGCATAGAGAGTTATAAAGTGAATTAAGCTCCCGTAATATAGAAAATTATTTTAGTGCTTAGAGGCTTAGCTTGATGTCAACACCTAGTTTTATGGTGGAAAAAAAAATGGAAAGGAGCCATGGGAAAGGTTCTAAGGCATGCCCAAAACTGAAAGAGATTAGAATTAATTTTTATAATAATTTTCATGCATGCAGGCATATAGGTTAATATTTTATGTTGTGGCATATTATTACTGTCATGGATGAGTCGAAAAATGAGAAAATGTTCACAATAACATTAGTGTTATTGGATTAATGGTGATTACAAAAGAGAACTGGTTGAGACAAATAGGACCATGATCTGCAAAATGGAGTAATGGAGACTCTCATGAATAGAATTAAGCCATCTAATCTCCCTTACATGACAAAAATAATTCAAGTGAAATTATTTCTAAGGGCAGAAGCTCTAATATTAGAATAAGAGAGCCACTCCTACAATATAATCTGACCTCTATGGGAAATTAAGAAGGAATGGAGAGGCAAGTTATTTGTGCAGACATAATTCATGAGTGATACACATGTACAAAACATCACATACGTAATACACTTGGAACAATATGATATGTATACAACAATTTTGAAGATATAGAGACCACATTGTCTCTATCCATAGACACCAGGAAACACTACCTCTTTTGTCTTTCCCCACATGTCGGAGGGCACCATACTTTCATTCTATTGAAATATCCATCAAAAATCATTGTTCATAACATAACATGGGCATAATTTATGAATCATATTAAAATGATATTGAAATCATATATTAGTCTGGGTTGATTTTCCCCACATGATTCCTCATTGACAAAGAACCTATTTATTCCATTCACATCAACATTAAACAAGTTTAAATAGTCCTTGTTCCCCAAGAAGGGCCCCTGAGAAATTTTTTTAGAAAAAATGAAAGTTTCATATTTATGTGCAATAGAATAACCATAAATGCAATACATAAGCACGTTTGAAACAAGGCTAGGGTTAAGAGAATTACCTTTTTTCTCATTTATCATTCATTATTTCCATGGATTAACCAACCACTTGGCTATCATGTTGCTTTTCACTCATTCATAGACATAAAATACATTGACTTATGTCAAATAAAACTAGGGTTTAGATAAATCCCTCTATGTAAGAAAAGCACACTTTAGTTAATGAATTCTCTTCTAAAATTCCTCCTTTCTACTTTTCCTTTCACATTGTTGTTATGAAAAAATTTCCAACCACTTATGTTTTCACCTATGTCAATGGTCGTATCCAGAAGTAACCCTCCAATATGTTCCAACATTGTCCTTTTTTTATCCCATATGCATAGCTTGAAGTTCTTCATTACCTATAACTCACTCATCTAGTCATTATTCATGTCAATTACTTGCACCCTATTCATCTCTCTCTCACCAAAGTTTTGTGGCCTCCCTACCACCTTCAATCAATTTTTATCAAATCCCTAAGCCCCAAGTATGTAAATCAAAGGAATATCATAGCATTAATAGGTAATGTAAGATGCAAAATAAGAAGCAACAGTGCAAAACAGAATAAAATCCATGAACACAAGCATAGAGGAAATCCACACATAAAAACAACATGGTCATGTACAAATATAAAATAAAAATGGTGTCAATAATGAAAGTGATAGATTAAAGCCACCACCCATAGGCATTAAAATACATAAGTCCCCAAAATCAATTTATACTCCCATGAGTCCAACATTTTTGGAACTTGAAACCATCATACAAGTATGCATATGTATGCATGTACATATGTATATTTTCATACCAAATTTATTTCAAAATTTCTTTACAAGGCTCACAAAATCTTTGAATTCTTTCTTTCCCAAAAAGTTTATAGTTGATATTTGGACACACACACACACACAATTATCATGCAGCTTGAGGGAATCCCCCCTCCTTATTAGCACCCTGCATTAGTAATTCATGTCCTTGTGACTTGTATGGGGCTATTTTATTTCCTCATATTCCTGTGGGGATAGTCCTTTCTCATATTCTCTTCTACACAATAACAACATCAAAATATCATATTTTCCTTTCCAGCCTCACAAGGCATCTTCCTATCAATTCCATGTTTAATTTTTTAGGGTTTATCTTGATATATCACTTTTTGAAATTTTTTTTGCAGTTCAACATTCCTGTTGGCCAGTTCTTGTTGTTTCTTGGTGAGCTTTATAAGTTCTTCCCTACCAATATTTAGCTCATCTTCCAAGTTCTTGTAGAGCTCAACCTCCAAATTCCTAAAGTTTCTTTTCTTTTGGAGGGATGTCCCTCCTCATTCTTGAGGGACTTGGTTCATATCCTATTGCAACATGCAATGATACATGTTTACTTTTTATGCCACTATGTCTTGCTATGTGTTGCCACATACACCCAGCTATTAGTGCATTAATAGATATAAATAAATATACTAGTTTCCTTATCTTGTTGTACCAACAATGCTTCCTTGCAACTACACACGTCTTAATTTACATATTAATCGATGTTTCGAAATCCAAGACATAGATATATCAACATAAATTTTTAAAATCCAAAATTTCTACATGCACACGCACATATTAGCTCATTCATAACCATGATTTCACAAAATTCTAGTTTCTCTGTCAAGGTTAGCTATAATTGGAAACCAACTATTATGAAAGAATCAAGATTATTAATTTCATTTAGTTTCTATACCAAGATCCAAGATACAATTTAAATTCAGCCTTTATACCAAAGCTACTAATCAAGGCATCTACAATCTTAAGGAAATTAATTAGAAACCATTTAACACATCATCATCATTTCATGCATAATCATGTCTTTATAGGATTAAATTTCATACATTTACCTAGAATTATCAACATTGATTACTATCAGTCACTTTAAAAAGACCCATATTATCACCTATTAAATTCAACCTTCAAAATTAAAAAGAATTTCAACCTTTATTGGATTCATTCAGTGTTTTACTAGGACTATGGCCACTAATTGAGAAGCCAAATTCTCCCTCAAGAAACCATAACAATATGTTTATTCAACCTATTTTCCCAAAGAAAACAATCATCAAATAATTACATAGAATTTACTGTCATATGCAGCTATCATCGACATCTTCAACCATGCCCTCATTATATGAGCCAAATTATTCAATTAATTTTTCCACTATAATAGAGGAATATCACATACACACTAAATAAGCATTTTATTGAAAATGATGATGAAACAGAAAGAATTCCTAGACAGTTCAATATAAACTCTTATATTATAGTTTATTTCTCTAGTATAGCTACAATTCCTTCATATACAAGGCCTACACAAGCTTATTTCCTTTGAAATCATCTAATTCATGTATTTATTTCATAGTGAGATAACATAATTTACATGATTCAACTATCCATTTTCATATGTCACACTCCATTCCTTAAACAAGGGAGGAATTTACCACAAAGAAAAATATTCACAAGGAAAACATAATAAATACGATCATCATAACAATGATTCAACCTCCACCGAGGTTATTTTCTATATAAAAATAAATCAATGGGACTCCCCTATCCCATAATTATACATTCACATACATATACTTACTGCATTTAGAAAAAACCCATTCTATCTACGCTATAGTAGCACAAGGATCCCCCCCCCCCCCCCCCCCACACACACACATCCCTCACATCACAAGGAAATTCACATGCATAATAATTTCAAATATGGAAGATCACATCAATCAACCAATAATTATGGTATGATATAAATAAGCATACTCATTTACATGCTGGTAGTTTTTCAAAATGAATGAAAATGACAAATTCTCGAGGTCATAACAACCAACTGTCCAAACGATCAAGATCCAAGATAGAAAACACATTCAATTACTACACTTATATAAGAGCTCCAATCACTTCCAGAGGTCCAATATTTTTAAATTGGAATCTCTGACACAACTATATAACACAACCCCTCCTAATTCCCACCAAACATAGATTTGAAGAAGGTGTTTACTATACTAACCAGATATCCAAGGTACCATTATAGAAATGGGGTATACAAATTTTGATTTTTTTTGCAACTTATTCAAAACTTCATATGAATGAATTCAATGTGTTCATATCATTGAGATTATTATGGCAATGCAAATTTTCTCCTAATATGTTCTCTAGATTGAAATTTTTGGCCATTTAAAGTTTAGTGCCATGTCATCCATCCACCACGTGGCATCCATGTGGCTCACCTACCTATTTTTCCTAGTTAGGCTCATCACTTCCACTTAACTTTGGTGCATTAAATTATGAATCTTCTATGCCTGGGGTCATTTCACAAAACTTAATCTATGTATAAGTTGTTGAATTTCTCATCCTTCCACATTGGTCATGCAATGTTCGTAAGCAGGGGTGGGCCCCTTAAAAACAAATCACCTTAGAAATTATTGTCTCGAGGTTAATACCTTAGAGGAAACAACTCAAAAAAAAATCTGCTGCACCAAGATCTTAACTCTAAGGTGTAAGGTTTCGAGGTCCATGTCACCCCAGATATAAATTCCTTAGAGGAAACTTTATTCTCAACAAAACTTGTTCTTGATGAAAAACCTGAATTCAAAGAAATATTCTCAGTGAGAAATACTTACAAGTGATAACCCTTATTGAAATAAAATCCTTTCTCGAAGATAGTGAGAAATATTCTCGAAATAAACTCACATTCAAGCCCCCTCCTATCACATCATCTCAAAAATAACTTCATAGGAAGAATCCATATTGGAGGATATCCTTCTCAGAAGAAGCTCGCACTCTGGAAAAATATCTCCATGTCATGTTGGAGAAAACTCAAATAAGCATAAACCTATCTTGGAGAACACTCCAGGGAGAAACCTAAAGAGAATAAGCATTGAACTTCCAATATTGAGAAATTTCCTAGAAAATGAAGAAAAAAACATCTATTAAGAGTTGGAGAATATTCATTTTCATGGGATTGGAAATTGAGGTTTTGGGATGGAAATTTAAGTGCTATAGATGACGGAAACTCCTTTTTCTGTCTCGGGAAATAATCCTTGGAGGAAAAAATATTAGAATGTTATAGGGGAGTTTCGCTGGATTTACTTGCGAGGTTTGAGATTCCAATATCTTGGTCACCGACAATAGGTCATATGGGATTGAGGATTAGAAAATCCAAGCGTTGATAATTTATTGATGAACCTACATAACTTAATCACTAAATTTATAGAAAATTATCCCATGGCTCAACTATGATGGTTCTATGAAGGTTTGATTTTGATCTAGGACTTGGCCCTACAAAATTCGTCGACATAGAACTTTAAATAAATTGGCATGGTTCAGTACTCCAATATCACTACAACGTATACATATATGTTAAAAAATGGGGAAAATTATTAATGAAGGACTAGTTTGACATATATTAACTTCGATAATTTATGTGTTTAACCTACCTCCTGCATACAACCATTAGTATAGGAATTCGCTGTACTTAAATTTACTACAATGAGGTCCATCCACCTCCGAATATCAATAATACTAATGAATATAATTAATAATGGAAGGATTAACACAAGTATTTGTCCATGGACCCTATGTGTTCAAAGTTTACCTCATTTTTGGTTCAACAATTAAGCACAATATATAAACACAGTGACATAGTTGTTATACCTTCAATAATGTTTTACCAAACAACAGCATAAATTTTAATTATTCCATGCATTCAAAAATAATATAGACATAAGTATTCCTCCATATAGAGTGTTAGCATAGGACCATTGAATGAAGGCATTATTTATTCACATTGCTTAACATCGAACTATTTTTTATAGACATCAAACCCATCTTATCTCAAAGTTTTCCTGATCTCTTGGGATAATAATAAACACATAAGAAGTTCATAAAAGAAAGTAAGGAATAATCAACCTTATTTATTTAGTTAATTTATGGAATAATCAACCTACTCAACCAACTAGGACTAATATTTAAAACAACAATTCCCTCAAGCAATGGAGTCCATGTCCCTCTCTCAACCATTAGAATAATTTCAATTATTTACAAGAGAGAAATATTAAGTTGGGGATGTCACGCTTCAATTATTAGCACGACTTGGATTAACACAAAGTTCTATATGAATTACAAGTTAACTACTACCTCTCATCCCTTGTGATGCTCCTTTAATGATCATTATCCATTTTTAATTTTTAGTTTCAACTTTCAAGTCTTAACTCTAAATATCGATGAACTTAGAATGATTCTTTGACTCGTCACTCTTTTCTATTTTTGAGTTTGATTTATGTCAATTTACTATTCTATTATTCAAGCTTTAATATATACTATAGTCTATTTTTCTTAGTACTAATGAGATTCTAGAATGATGAATATGGATCAATGTATTTATAATTTCATTATTGAATACACACACACACATACACACATAGATACACACACACACACACACACACACACACACACACACACACACACACACACACACACACACATAGGACAAACCATAAATGAAGAAGGTAAAATCCATTCTTGGAGGAATTGTTGGCACATTTGTTCATGCATAACCACCTCATGTTTATATTCATTATTTGACTTGTTATAATAGTTGGTTAGCATATGTTTAGTGAAGGAAAGTACCCTCAAGGAATCACTTCACTCCCTTGGCACATGATTGGAGACAGACATGTCAAAGTAAATATCCATATACAAGTTCCACATTTCATGTAATTTCTCAGTGTTCCATGGGGATATATCCTGTAGGGTGTGATTCACAAACCTTATGCTTCTAATGCACCTAGGAGGGTGGGATTCTTGGGGGAAATTTACCTTTTGGGGAGACATAGGGAGATGTTGTGTGAAATGTTACCTTAGTATCGCAACATGTTTTCCCCAAAAGGGTGCTTGTGAGCATTCCCCCTCATAAAGGGCTAGGTGTTCCCCCTTACGTTTTCTTGAAATAATAATTTATGAGTGGGGAAACTTAATATTCAACCCTAGGGCCCTATAAATGCTATATAATTAATGATAATGTAAAAAACATGAAGCAAAAGGATGAGCATTAAATATAAAGGAAATTATCCTTTCTCTTTCATTTTTATCATTTTAGTTTAAGATTTTAACATTACCATTAATTACATATCTTTAGTAGGAACCTAGGGTTTGTTGGAGTAGGGTCCCCTAACCGCAATCTTGGTACATTTGGTAATATTTTTAATAATATAGTCTAGCACAAGGGATTTGGGGTGGGTCAAAGCACCAATGAATTGTAATGGGTCAAAGGGTAAAGAAAGAGTTTGTAAAGCACAGTTTGCGGACCATAGAGTATCGCAGGCTAATATGGTTTAAATAGATCAATAAATCGAGTCTAGAAGTAGGCTAAGTTTTGGATTAAGCTAGATACGAATTTGTGAGTTTTTGTGTTGATTGTCTGGGTAAGGGCTCCTGTTGGCTGCGTGTTCAGAGACCTTGAGTCGTGCTGTGTGTGAACCCCACTGGTTGTGTGCGTGGGCTAGTAAATAGAGTCTGTAAGTTGGATCTGGATGTTAATGAATGAGAAAATTGTTTGTGATAAGTTGAGTACTTTTGTGTTATGGTTATTGGCTATGCTCGACAATATCTCTAAAGTTATATATGTTTGTTGAATAATGATGATTTAGTGATGCGCAGGTGGATGTGATATTGTAAGAGGAAAATAATGCATAAATCTGGTTAGATTTAATTTCTTTGTTTCTGCTAGCATGATATATGATGATTTATAAGCCTCACTGAAGATATTCCGACGATATACTGTCAAGGGTTTCTGGGTTAGGGCTTCCACAGCATAGGTCTGTTAGATCTAAAAAGACCCAATTCAATTAAATTTCTCTCTCTTAGGGTGCAGAAACCTGGTTCCAACACCCTCCCATACTAATTTGGGTGAGGCCTTGACCTGCGCAAGCAGGCCATTTCCAAAAGGGCCATTAGTACAGGGGTTTGTTGGAAAACATTAAAATAGAACCTGGGTCAATACCCCTCAATCCAAAAAATGGTTTCATTGCTAGGTACGGGAGACTTTTGAGAGAGAGATCAGGTAATGCCATCGGGTCATTAGCTTCCATTGAAGCCTGAACTTGATGACTGGTTTGAAAAGGAGATTCAAGAGTTTTCCCTAAAAGAGAATTGAAGTAAAAATCTAACTGTTGAAGAGTGGAAGAACAATTACATTTCATATACGTGCACAAAATATTATTTTTAACCTTCACACATGAACTATAGGAGTGGTTGGAAAGGTTGGCGGAGTTCAAGAGCTATTAGAAAGATCATCAAGTTACACAGTGGACCCTTGAATTGATCCAACAGTTGGAGAAGGTTGATAACAAGATCACCCAGACTGTAGATCATTGGGTGGATAGTGTTTTTGGAGGATTTGCAATAGAATTTGCAGTTGATCAATTTGTATCTTATTCTAAATTTGAGCAAAGGTTATTCAAATGGTTTATAGGTAAGTTATTGCAAACATTGGCGCTGCTGATTAAGATGATATTGTGTGAAAAGGTTATTCTGTGTAGTCACACCGAGTGAATGACCTCTGAGAAATCAGAAGCACGACACGAAACAGTAAATACTATCGAGTTAATCAAGAACGAGATAGATCGGTATACATTACTTTAAGGGATTCACCTAACTTCAAATAGGGTGGGGCTGTGCACATGGAAACTAGTCCCCAAGCTATGCCACCATCGAATTCACGTAAGGGAAAGAATCCTCCTACCTCACCACCACTACCCGTGGATTATATGGCCATAAAAATGTGTTGGAAATTGGGTTCAATTCTCCCCATGTGTTTCTCGACATGGACTAATCACTTCTCGTGGATCCTAACTCTGGTGATTGTAGTGGAGACTAACAGCCTGCGGATTTTGGTCTAACAACAATCGTGATTTCAACAAGTAGTATCAAAGTGACATGTCTCGAGTTCAAAACTCACCCGACTCGTATTGGTGGGGAGATTGTTGGACATTGGGTTCAATTCTACCCATGTGTTTCATGACATGGACTAATTGCCTCTCATGGATCCTAAGTCTGGCGATTGTAGCGGAGACTAACGGCCTACAGGTTTTCATCTAACAACAATCGCGATTCCAAAAAAATGAATCTACCCACATTTAAGGGTGTTGGGGATGAGGATATGGATCGATTTTGGTTCATGGAATAGTTAGTTTGGACTACGCAGGATTTCATTAATGATGTTGTAAAGAGATAACAACTATTTGTTGGCAATATGATGCAATGTGTTGTCCTTGATGGCAACCTACTTGATGAAGTTTTCCTTGATGGAAACCTACTTGATGAGTTGTGTTTTGATAGAAACCTATTTGTTAAAGATGTAAAAATGATGTATCTACAGATGAGTTCAGAAGTAGCAGAAAAAGGAATTTCAGTAAGTGCCAGAGAAATGATAAATATAATATGTCACAATGTATACGCTACTCTTATGAAGGCAACCCGTGTATGGATTCAATGTATACACTAATTTTGTGAATGAAACCCGCGTATACATTCAGGACTAGTATATACGCAGCTATTTTGAAGAGAAATCGCGTATACATGTGGATACGAACGCTCTAAGTCACGTATGCCTTTTGCGCTCTTAAATATATGATACCTAGGGGCATTACCATGGTATTGGCCCATTGTATTGAGCACTGGATTATCTATTTGATCCCGTCCAGGAATACCATCAGCAGTTGAGTGGTTTTCACTCATGATATTGACAAAAGCTAAATCTATATAAGGAGAAGAAGATCATAGTGCAATAGTGCATAGGTCTGGGTTTTAATGAATACTTCACTCTGAAGTATATCTGCATGGAATGGGTAACAGTTTATTGATTGATATGAATTAATAATGCACCTATGAAGAAAATGATGAAGAGGGATCTCTACATCTGAAATTACTATGTACTTTCTAGATCTGTTTATGGAATTTTTAGATCTATGATCTGGCGAATATTTGCTGAAGTGAAGGGTAAGATCTGAGCTATTTATCTGTTCTGAAGAGATGTGCATCCCTACAATGTTTGCAGATCTATACGCAGGTTCATGGTAGAGAAAGTGCATATATATGCGGGTTGGTTTTAGCAAAAGCGCGTATGGAATATGAGGCCAGTCCTGAAATATGTGCAGATATATACACAATTTTGTCTCTGTGAAAGCATGTATATACACAGGTTCAGTGAAGTAAAAGCGCGTATGGAATCTAGGGTTTTGTTGAAGTATGAGGAATGAAATGTCTGATCTATTTTTCTATTTTATAGCTATCTGTCAATGATGTATTCATACAGATCTGGGTTGTTTGAATGTTGATTAAATATCAAGTTGTTGGTTGATTGGTTGATCATTCAATGAATGAATTTATGGGGTTATAAGTTTCACTTTGATGTATGTTGAGCTTAAACGTGTGGAGTGGGTCCAGTCTAAAAATCTGATGAAAAGTGGCCTACAAGGTGTGTTGTGTGGAAGCTGTTGGATCTCGTATGAAAATTGATGAAACGTGGTCCGCATTGGTGCTGAGGGTTGAAGCCTTCAGTGAGGGGGTTGTAGCTCCCTTCCAGTGGTAGCTGGTAAACGAGAGCAGGGGGCAGTAGCTCCCTTCCAGGAGAGGCTGATAAACAAGAGCAGGGGGTAGTAGCTCCCTTCTAGGAGAGACTGGTAAACGAGATCAGGGGTTTGGAGCTCCCTTCCAGTAGTGGATGGAGAACAAGAGAAGGTTACAGCCTTCTACAGGTGGGTGCTTACGTGCTGGTATGAGTCTGCGCCAGTACAACATTGTAAGAAGTTTTCTTTATAATAAATATTGAAGACAGAGACGACAGCAGTGGTGGTTTTCTCCCGAATTGGGTTTCCACCTTATATACTAGTGTTCATGTGTGTCTCTTATGTGTGATAGTTTATTCTATTATTACTGCACATGCTTACTGCTTAATAAACATCTGATGAATGAATGATGTAATGATATAAGTAAATAATTAAATTCATAATAAGATCTTTGGACATACACAAGTTTTCTTAAGGATATGCACGCGTATATGCGAGTTGGGTTTAGTAAAGTAGCATATGGGTTTAAGAGAAAGAAAAAGTAAAAAGTTTTCAGTCATCTCTAAACACTGATTCACCCCCCCCCCGCCCCCCCTCTTAGTATTTTTCCCAACAATTAGAATCAGAGCAGGTCCTTCTGCAGAAGCTTGATCGGTTGAAGGAGATCCGTCGTAATGGGAAGTGATGAAGGAGTATTTTCTCTAAGGCCACCTCTATTCAATGGAAGTAATCTATTATTCTGGAAGATATGAACAAAAGCATATTTGAAAATTCTTGGTGCAGAAGTATGGGTAATCGTGGAAGAAGGTTATCAGTATTCGAAAATTATTCCTACTGATGTAGCAGAAAGGAAGAAATATGAAATCAATGCCAAAGCAGTCAATGTTTTATTAGGAAGCATGTCTGAATCAAAATTTTTTAAAGTGATGCAGCTAAATTCAGCAAAAGAAATATGGGACAAAATCATTCTAAGCTATGAAAGAGATACAAAGGTAAAACATGAAAAACTCCAAACTCTCAGAATTGAATATGAAAATTTAAGGATGCATAGTGATGAGAGTATTGCTAGTTTCTTTTTACGTGTAGATGATATTGTAAATCGTATGAGAAATTTGGGTGAAACCATAACCGATACTACTCTCGTGGAAAAAGTCTTAAGATCTTTGACTTCAAAATTTGAGTCAAAAGTATCAGCTATTGAAGAAAGGCAAGATCTGAAAACTCTTACTATTGTTCAACTACATGGTATCCTGACTACTTTTGAAATGAGAAAAGGAGGTCCCTCTCAAATCAAGGAAGTTGCATTTAAGACATGTGCAAAAGGAAAAGAAAAGGAAGTTGTCAAGGAATCAAGTTATATATTAGAAGAAGAAGAAGCAAATTTTGTGAGAAGACTCCAACCAGGTACTGGAAGATTCAGAGGTAAGCTTCCCTTCAAGTGTTTTTCTTGTGGAAGAGTTGGTCATTATGCTGCTAAATTTCCTTATGAAGAAAATCAGGATAAAGGGAAACAATTTGAAAAGGGAAAGAGTTATTATACAAATGAAGATAATGATGAAGTGTCAAATGAGGATGAAGAAGATTCTGACCAAGATCTATAAGTGCTCATGGAAAGGAAGCAAAAGAAGAGGGCTACTCGAGGGAAGAAGATATCTCAGAAAACATGTACAACAGAAAATGAAGAAGATGAAACAGGTATTGATTGTTGTTCTTGTGATTCACTTTCTTGTGAATGCAATGGTGAAGACAGTGAAAGTAATTTTATGGATCTAGAAGAAGTTCTCAAGATTAAAGTTGAAAATCAACAAAGATTATTTAATGAGAGAGAATCTATCTACAAAGATATGATCTCTAGAATGAATGGACAGATAAACAAGTATCAAAGGTTGTACGATGAAGTAACCAATCACAGTGAAGGACTTGAAGCAGAAATCATCTCTCTGAAAGAAGATCTAGAAAAATCAAATAAGAAGAATGAATAAATTCTACAAACATTTGAAGAACAAGAAAATGGGTTGAAAGAAGAGATTTTAAAATTGAATGAACAAGTAGAAGAAGGAAGAAGGGTTGAAGAAAGTATGAAGAAGCAAAGCCAAAGATTGGAGGTTGAGGTAAACATTTTAAAAGGTAAATTAGAAGAAAAAGATAAACTCTTGAGGTTTCAAGATAGTACTAAGATTCTGGACAATATTCTTAGAAGTCAAAAATCTCCTTCTGTTAAATTTGGTCTTGGTTTTCATGAAACTGTTAAAGGAGAATCTAGTTCACAAGAAAGTGCTAAAGATTCAAAGGATATCAATGCAAAACCTGAAGTGTTGAAAGAAACAAAAGTTCAACCGACAATCATGAACTCTCAAAAGAAATCATTCCCTCCTTTGATCAATAATGTTGAATGCTTTAAATTTCATAATTATGGGAATGTTGTAGCCAATTGCAGAAGCAGATTGTTTCAGTCACAAACAAACATATTCTACACAGAAAGGTACTCAGGATTCTTTAAAGGATATTGTTTTTCATGCAACAAGTATGGTCATAAAGCAGCTGATTGCAATAGAAGAAATAATTATGATCCCTATGCTTAATTTTCTAGTCACACAAGATGTTATGCTTGTAACAAGTATGAACATGTAGAAAAATAATGCAGGATGAATATATATGAGAAACTGGATAATTTCCATCACACAATAATAAATTTCAAGCAAAGTTGGAAAAAGAAGGAGGACCGGTCAAAAATGTAGGGGGTAATAATCCTACTGCAGTCTTCCGCTTCTAAAGCTTACTTCTCATAATGACTGTAGGAGTGATGTGAGATACATTATAGGGAATAGTAATGTATCATCACAGGGGGAGAAATAGATGTTGATTCCCATGGTTGGTTTGGTAATTCTGGTTGTGTTTATTTCTAACAGTGCATCTGATGTGAAGAAGACAGGTACAAGTGGTATAAGTTCAGGGGGATATGGAATTGTGAAATTTTTCTATATTTCACTTTCCATATGTGGGTTTCATGAACTAAAACCACGTATACACGCGAGTTCTTTTGGAGACAAAATCGTATGTTTTTCTGATAAGAAAAACAGTGAGTCAGGCTCAAGGACAGGAGCACAGATTCACGGGGAGCATTAGCCTTGCTAAGAGTAATGCATTGTTGGCATTTTGATGGTTCTGAAACATGATCTCTCTCTTGAGGTATTTTTTGTATTAGTTATAAAAATTCATATTTTTAATTTCATGAAAAGGTTATGTTGAGACCTATGATGTAAATTGTTATATTCAGTCATGTAAGGACTTCTTCAAATTTGTAAACCCACTTGGTTGGGTACTTGAGTCACATATGTAAATCCACTTGGTTGGATCATTGATGTAAGTATGAGTCCTTGGTGATAGAAAAGGTCATAGAGTCATGTACTTCATTGAAAAAAAAAATTATGTTTGAATATTCAGCGTGAACTCAGGGGGAGCATGGTAACTTCAGTGCACATCATATCTACAGAGCTCTTCTTTCTACAAGAGAAGAAAAATCTTGTTTTGGTTTTGATCCGCCCTTTGCCCTTGATTTCAAAGGGGGAGAGTGTCAGGGTGTTTGAATAATGGTTATAATCAATGTATCTATCTGTTGTGGTGATCAAACACCATCATGGTTGCCATCAAGTCCAAAGGGGGAGATTGTTGGCAATATGACGCAATGTGTTGTCCTTGATGGCAACCTAGTTGATGAATTTGTCCTTGATGGAAACCTAGTTGATGAGTTGCGTTTTGATAGCAACCTATTTGTTAAAGATGTAAAAATGATGTATCTACAGATCAGTTCAGAAGTAGAAGAAAAAGGAATTTCAGTAAGTTCCAGAGAAATGATAAATATAATATGTCACAATGTATATGCTACTCTTATGAAGGCAAACCGCGTATGGATTCAATGTATACACTACTTTTGTGAAGGAAACCCACGTATACATTCAGGACTAGTATATACGCAACTATTTTGAAGAGAAATCACATATACACGCGGATACGAATGCTCCAAGTCGCGTATGCCTTTTGCGCTCTAAAATCTATGATACCTAGGGGCATTACCATGGTATTGGCCCACTGTATTGAGCGCTGGATTATCTATTTGATCCCGTCCAGGAATACCATTAGCGGTTGAGTGGTTTTGACTCATGGTATTGACAAAGGATAAATCTATATAAGGAGAAGAAGATCATAGTGCAAGAGTGCATAGGTCTGGGTTTTAATGAATACTTCACTCTAAAGTATATCTACATGGAATGGGTAACAGTTTATTGATTGATCTGAATTAATAATGCACCTATGAAGAAAATGATGAAGAGGGATCTCTAGATCTGAAATGACTATACTTTCTAGATCTGTTTACGGATTTTTAGATCTGTGATCTGGCGAATCTTTGCTGAAGTGAAGGGTAATATCTAAGCTATTTATCTATTCGTAAGAGTTGTGCAGCCCTACAATGTTTGCAGATCTATATGCAGGTTCATGGCAGAGAAAGCGCATATATACGCGGGTTGGTTTCAGCAAAAGCGCATATGGAATATGAGGTCAGTCCTGAAATATGTGTAGATATATATGTAGGTTTGTCTCTGTGAAAGCGCGTATATACGCAGGTTCAGTGAAGTAAAAGCACGTATGCAATCTAGGGTTTTGCTGAAGTATGAGGAATGAAATTTCTGATCTGTTTTGTTGTTTTACTAATATCTTTCAATGATGTATTCATACATATCCAGGTTGTTTGAATGTTGATTATGCTACTGATTATGTTGATTAAAGATCAAGTTGTTGGTTGATTGGTTGATGATTCAATGAATGAATTGATGGGGTTATAAGTTTCAGTTTGATGTATGTTGAGCTTAAATGTGTGGAGTGGGTCCAGTCTGAAAATCTGATGAAAAGTGGCCTACAAGGTGTGTTGTGTGGAAGTTGTTGGATCCAGTATGAAAATTGATGAAACGTGGTTTGCAGTGGTGCTAAGGGTCAAAGCCTTCAGTGAGGGGGTTGTAGCTCCCTTCCAGTGGTAGCTGGTAAATGAGAGCAGGGGGCAGTAGCTCCCTTCCAGGAGAGGCTGGTAAATGAGAGCAGGGGGTAGTAGCTCCCTTCCAGGAGAGGCTAGTAAATGAGATCAGGGGTTTGGAGCTCCCTTCCAGTAGTGGCTGGAGAACGAGAGAAGGTTGTAGCCTTCTGCAGGTGGGTGCCTGCATTTTGGTATGAGTCTGCACTAGTACAACATTGTAAGAAGTTTTCTTTATAATAAATATTGAAGACAGAGACAACAGCAACGGTGGTTTTCTCCTGAATTGGGTTTCCACCTTAAATACTGGTGTTCATGTGTGTTTCTTATGTGTGATGGTTTATTCTGTTATTACTGCAATGATCTAAGTAAAGAATTAAATGCATAATGAGATCTTTGGACATATGCAATTTTTATTAAGGATATCTGCGTGTATACATGAGTTGGGTTTAGTAAAGTAGCGTATGGGTTTAAGAGAAAGAAAAAGTAAAAAAATTTCAGTCATCTCTAAATACTGATTCACCGCCCCCCCCCCTCTCAGTATTTTTCCCAACAATATCCTTAGCCTTCGAAGGGAGGGCCTGTGATTGGTTCATGGGATACATTGGCAACATGTGAACCCGTCAATACAGGACATTAAGGATTCCCTCAAGAAGCAATTCTGAAAGCCTAAGTCCTACTCTGAATGTGTTGTTGACCTGAAATATTTTAAGAAATGACCTACAAATTTCGTCTGGGAAGCTAACCAATGACTGAAGAAATTCAATAGTGATGGGGAATTAGTATGAGGATAAGAATCACAAGGAATGGTTCATCGACATGCTATTATCACATCTATGTGGACCTATGGGTAAGCAGAAATTTGATTCACAAGAAGGGGCCCTGGAAATTGCCATGAAGCTAGAGGTTGTGCTAAGGGGCGATGGTAAGTTTAGGACACTGCAGATCTAGAGTCAGCTAGAGGAGATGCACTTGGAAATTCAAAACTTATGAAAGGAGTGGGGAAAAGAAACTACCACATATATTTCGTGCATACGCTGTAGGGTATTAGGTCAAACCAAGGATCAGTATCCCCTCCTGTCAGATTACATGGAAGATGGGGGACCAAGCCCATTATGCCCAAGAGATCTTGCTGGACCTAGTACCCCCATGGTATGGTGCACTGAATGTCGGGTATATATACGACATAATACTAAACACTTCCCCTGATTGGGTTCCTATGTCTTAGAAATGAAACAACAGTGGTGTAGATTCTACTCTTCAGTAGGTCATGACGAACAAAACTGTCAAACACTCGACCGAATGGTCAATAGGGGAAACCTATAAAGGGCACAAGTTGATCCTTCATCACCACTATCTCCCTCGAGGAGGGGAGGATCCCCTGCAAGAGGCCAGGGAGGAGGAAGAGGTGGAAGCACAGGTCGAGGACAAGGGCAACTAATTTGATAAAATTGTGGGTACGTAGGGAATTACGCTCAAGACTACCCAAACCCTGCATGCCAATCCTGCAGATATTGTAGGTAATTCGACCATGTCATTGAATATTGTCTAGTGTTGATAGAAAAGTTGCATGAGAAACAACAAACACCCATGCATAATGTACAACGGGTTAAGGCGAAACTATGAGATGATGGGCCCAAAATCAATGTGATTATGTGCAATGGAATTGCCACAGGAAGAGCTAAGGAAAAAGCTGCGAATGAACCACTGATCAAGAGGGCTACTGAGAAAAAGGGAATCCTTGATCTGAAAAAGGAAAAAGAAACATTCATTGAAGTGTGGAAGGAGATGACCAAGGATGAAGCATCTACCTCAAGAACTTCAGTAGATCCAAAATAATATGAAGCAGTTAAGTCATTCCTTTAGGCATGTATGAAGCTGCTACGCAACCAAAAGGTAGTAGAGAATCTCCAAGCATTGATAGATAGTTGTGTAGAGAATTTTTCCCCACTGACAGAGGTTAAAAATGTGAGAAAAGTTGTATAAGAACAGGAAAATGACGGGTCGGGAGATGCATATGACTGTGTATATTGGAGAGTATGAAATGGATCAAGTCATCCTTGATTTAGGATCAGATGCAAATTTCCTGCCTAAACAAACCTGGAAAAGGATTGGAGAGCCTAAATTGTAATGGTACACTATTAAGCTTCGGATGGCTAATCAACAAAAGATCATTGCACTAGGAAGATTGCCGAAGGTCGTGGTAGACATTGAAGGAGTTAAATTATATGCAGATTTTGAATTAATCCATATTCTGGATGATGCGAACCCTTACCCTACGCTCTTAGGCTTGGATTGGGCTATCAAAATGGGAGGAATCATCAATTTGAAAAGGAGAAGCATGATCTTTGAGAATGAGGGTACGCGGGTAATAGTCCCCTTGCATCCAGCGGAAGGAAAATGATATACAGAACCAATGTGTGAGGAGGAGGATGTTGATCAAATTTACAAAACAATTTCCTGGGATGATGATCGGATCAACCCTACGACTGATGGCATTTAGTGTTGGGAGAAATAAAAAGAATTCCTCGTAGACTCAGATCGGGAGATACAAAATTGGCAAAACCTGTTACATGACGTATATGTGCTGCAAACACCACATGGGAGGAGAACTACTAACACCCTTCTGTGTTTTCCTCCCAAGTGCCATTAATAAAAAATTCATTCAACACATTCTTGTCTTGTCTATTGGATGTATGGAGTAAATATTTCTTTCTCTATTGCTTAATGTATTCTAATGCATATATCTATATTTTTTCAGAATTTATCTTGATCCCCTAAATGAAAATCTAAGGATGTTGGCAACCATCCTTGCTGCTAGGGCTATTTGTTATGCATAGCTAAAGTGGTATTTTTTTGTACGCCTGGAATTAAGATTCATACTAACAATCAAAAAGAGCTTCTAATGCATCTCCTCAAAGGTAAGAGAACTGCCTTACTTTGATGGTCCTGGTAATGTTAAGGACTTTCTTAAAGAATTTTAAGCAGATGTCCCTAAAGAACGATGGTTTTGGGCACTTGACTTGGATATGCGCGCAACCTCGGCACGATGGTGGGAAAATCAAAAGGAGGATTTTCAGGACTGGGAGGAATGCCGAATAATGATGATCCTATGATTTAAACCCCCTGTCAACCCACCCATGGAACTCTTCTCTGGTCAAGGGGATCTGGGCAAACACTTGCCTATCTAGATGGAATTATGGAATGAATGGGTCCATTTGTTTATTCATGCCTTAGGACCAATCACCACCACCTGGTATTTGGATGTCGAGCTACACCAATGCACTCATCACTTGGGTACAATGATAGAAAATTTCATGGGAACATTCAAGTTAATTGGAGGGACGGAGAAGTTGGATGAAGCCTTACAAGACATAGATGCTCTTATATTTGATGAGGCATTCTCTCAAGAAGAATGGGTTGCACCAGCTTGAGATGCGCATATGCAGGATATTTTGAAATGCTGAAATTTATTAGTGGAATATTGCTATGGGGATCCTAGAAATATCACTATTTCAGAATCAGAAAGAGAGTGCATAGTTGTCAGACCCCTCTTACAGGTAGTCGATGTGACCAAGCCTCTCAAATTAAAGGAATTCAATGTTGGGATAGAAGAGCAACCCAGGGTGGCTAAAATCATGGATTACTGTGATGATGATATTGTTGGGAAGATCGTAGAGCTACTGACTAAATATCAGGACCTTTTCCCCACAAATGTTTTTGAGCTCAAAGTAATTTTAGGAGATCTGGGTGTCATCAGAATCACCTTGAAGCCATACGCACATCCTGTTAAGCAATGGTCACACCACCTGAAGCCTAAGTATAAGCATAAATTCAAAGGATAAATTGATAAGATGGTAGTCGCAAGTATCATTAAGCCCATAGAACAGTCAGATTGGGTAAGCCCTATGGTGGTCCAACAAAATAAGACTAAAGGAGACCTACGCAAGTTGAATGATGCATGCGTACATGATCCTTTTGCTACACCGTTCTCTGGTGAAATTTTGGATAATGTGGGAGGTCAGGAAGCATACTCGTTCACTGATGGGTTTTTAGGGTACCATCAGATTAGAATAGCACCTGAATAATGCAGCAAGACAACCTTCACAACTGAGTGGGATCTTTCCAATACACTATCATGCCTTTTGGGCTAAATAATGCCCCTGCCATATTTTTGTGCATAGTTGTGGCAGTATTCAAGGAATTCATTCATAATTTTCTGGAGGTCTATTTCAATGATTGTACAGTTTTGGGGTTAGTAAAGAAGCATGTGTCACACTTGTGAATGATTCTAAATGCCTGAAGGAAACACCAAATTTCTCTAAACATTAGGAAATGCATATTTTTTGTACCATTTGTAATTTTGTTGGGGCACGTGGTATGTCAGCAAGGATTGATGGTAGACCCATCCAATATTGAAGTTATCATCAACTTAGCAGTCCCAACCACTGAGAAACAACTACACTCCATCTTAGGGCACACCGGTTACTATAGAAAGTTAATACAAGTGTACAACCTGATTACTGTGCCAACGGAGAAGTTGCTGAAGAAGGATGTATCCTTTTTTGGGGATGAGGAGTGTTAGAAGAGCTTTGAGCTACTAAAGGAAAAGACGGTCACTATGCCTATTCTCATATTTCCCAATTGGACGAAGGTCTTTAATGTACATGTGGATGCATCAGGGATAGCCCTGGGAGTTGTCTTAGTGTAGCCCAGAGACGAAGACATTGATCATACAGTTGCATTTTCTAGAATGAAACTCTCTAGTGGAGAACGTAACTAGTCCACTACTGAGTGAGAAGGATTGGGAATGTTGTATGCTCTGTAGAAATATAAGCACTATCTATTGGGTGGACAATTCAAGATGTTCACAGATCACTTTTCTTTAAAACACCTAGTCAATAAGCCTTTGTCAAGGGGGATTATTTGTAGGTGGTTATTGCAATTCCAGAAGTATGATTTCGAAATAATTGTAAATCCTGGGTGATTGAATGTCGGACCTAATCACTTGTCTCAGATTGAGAGTGGAGAAGAGCCAAATAATCTAGAAGAAGAGTTACCTGATGCACAACTTTTTTCTATTAAGGTATTTGACAAGAACTTTGTAGACATCATTCATTTCTTAACCACAGGAATGGCACCTGTAGACTACTGAGTACAGCAGAAAAAGGAGTTGGTAACGTATGTAGCTTATTTCACCATAATTTTTGATCAATTATACAAGTTGGGAGTAGATGAGGTGTTGTGGAGGTATGTATTAGAACATGAGAGATAAGATATATTGGATGAAGCCCATGGAGGAGTAGCAGGAGGTCACTACGCAGGGAAAGCAACTGTGCAGAAGGTGCTGAGGGCAGGGTTGTGGTGACCCATATTGCATAGAGATTCCCATGCATACTATCATGCCTACGACGCATGCCAACAAATGGGGAAACCTTCACGCACATATGAGATGACCCTGCAACTTCAGATGGCTCTATATGTGTTTGATAAATGGGCCATAAACTTTGTAGGACCCATCAATCCTGCAGGAAAGAAGATAGGTGCATGATACATCTTTACTGCAATTGATGATGTCACTAGATGGGTGGAAGCAAAGACTATGAATGCTTTTATTACAGATACCACTACGCACTTCCTCTTTGAGCATATTTTGACTAGGTTTGGTTGCCCGAAGTTTTTAATGAGCGATAGAGGTACCCATTTTATTAATGAGACTATTGAAGCTTTGATTGAAGAATTTAAGATCCACCATGCGAAGAGTACTCCATATCACCCACAGGTGAATGGGGCAGTAGAAGCCTTCAATAAATATTTGGAACATGCACTAAATAAGGTCTAAAACACTAATCAAAGTGATTGGGATGTGCACATCCCTTCGGTGCTCTAGACCTATCAAACCACATGCAAGAAAATGACAGTGAAAATTCATTTTAGGATGGTCTACAGGAAGGACGCCATTTTTCCCATGGAATACATCGTCCCCAGCATCCACATCAAGAATTTTACAAACATGGCAGAACTTGACATCATGGAGGAACACTTGGCGTAGCTGGTTTCCTTGGAAGAGGGTCTATTCATTGCTAATTTTCACCAGTAGGTTCAGAAGGCTAGGGAAAAAGCCTAACATGATCAACATATCCAACAGAAGGTATTCAAGGAAGATGAATTAGTGTTACTTTATGACAACCCTTTTGCACATCACCCTTGAAAGTTATGAAAGAATTGGTTAGGCCCCTATGTAGTGAAATAGATTACAGATGGTGGTGTGTTTAGGTTGGCTACGCTGCACAGAGACTACCTAATTGGGTGTGCTAATGGAAGTCGTCTAAAACCATATAGGGACAACCTGACACCAACCAAATGACTATATGGTTGGAGTAGCTATATCAAGAATACTACATGTACAAGGAGGGAACAACGAAGAGGGGTTTGACGGCTACGCAGGGGTAATGCACAGGTAAGGTAATGTGGAAGGGTGCACCAAAGGCACAGGGGTAGTGCGCAACTAAAAAAACTAGCCATTAGAACTGTAAAAATGGGTGAAAAAGCGATTTTAACAATGAATGGAGCAGGAATTTGGAAATTAATGCAGCGACATGGGATGATTTTTTACTGTTCCCTTAATGGTAAGTTTCATTTAAGGCTAATATTACTGTTTTTACTCATTAGAAACTATAAAAAGAGGGTCGCAGGGCATAAGTGGTTCCTTTTATTTCCAAAACTTTCACGCCTTGTGTTTTCTTGTGAAATCCATGTATTCTATGCACTTGACATCTGTATGTCGAGGCGAGCTACCCCCTCTAATAGTAGTAACCCTGAATTCACCTTCCAAGCAAGAATGACTACTTCTAACCTTGTTGAATCATCGCCTATGATGGCCTCCAATGAGATGGAATCTGAAGATGTGGTTGAAGTAACCCTCAATGTTGAAGAGGTTATGTCTACGCTATCCAAGGGAAATGGAAAGGGGAAGGAGAAGGGGAGGGAGAGATGAAAGGAGAAAGCCATGAAGTGGGTTGCGGTGAAGCTGCGCACATCCCCTCGGATCTTGCATTCCCCTCGGTATGTGCCTAAGGCACAGTGGCCCAATCTGTCCAAACGCCCCATGACAGCCCAGGAAGAAGCTCTAATGGCGACTTCGCTCTCCTAATTGCCCCCATATGTGAGCCAAGAAAACCAACAGTGCGCACCCCCAAGAATTTTGGTGTGGTCCAAGAATACCTGCAAATGTCGCTGGTCACAGAGGAGGTCCCCCTTATTGGTGACATGTTCGGGAGCCTCGCCTCCATCAAATTTGAGATCATGATTTAGCAAATATATATGCCTTCCCCGACATGGCCTCGGAATTCATTAGTGGAATTTTGAGGTCTAAAATGGGCCTCGTAACAAATATGTAAAAAAAAAAAAACTTTATAAGAACCAATAGGATTCAAGATGATGATTTCAACCATGGGGATGATTCACCATTTTTGGAGTAAAAAGTGAAAATATTAAAAAGTAATAAAATAATAAAACTAATTTTCAACTCATATTTTCAACTTATATCCCTAAGGTTTTACTCAAATTTCAAGTGCAAACACTCATTGGATGCAAAATTTAATTCCTCATCCAATGAGTACCCATGTTTCATACTTTCGATGGACTCTGCAACATGAAAAATGAGAAATACATGAAAAACATGATTGCAATGATGTTTTTCATGTATTTCTCAATTTTCATGTACGAAGGTCCATCAAAAGTATGGAACATGGGTACTCCTTTAATGAGGAGTCAAATGTTGCATCCAATGAGTGTTTTCGCTCGAAAATTGAGTAAACCCATAGGGAGATAAGTTGAAAATATGAGTTGAATTTTTTTTTTCTCTTTTTTTCCTCTAAAATTTGATGATGTAATCTAATCTTATTTTATTATTTCCACTATTATTTTATAATTTTCTTAGGAGGCCCATTTCAGACCTCAAAATTCCCCTAATGATATTTTGAAAGGGTGTTGTATGATGATGTGCCGAAGGTGGAGCTGATGTCATGGGCATGAGTATTAGAAGCCTCGGGGATATTGAATCTATTGTGCATCCCCCACTTTGGCCGATATGCCATCACCAACCTAGTTGTGTGCCAGCTGCTAGCATTGATCCATGATGGGTGCTTATCGATCTAAGGCTGAATCCTGATTAAGGCTGTGTTGATTCACCTAATCACTAGCATTCCTATGCAAGGGCCTCATCCTATGAATGGATCTAGCAAGAAGTATGAGTTCGAGGTTGCAGACGATGTGCGAGAGAAATAAAAAGTTGATCAAGATAAAAGGGGCTTCCTGGTAGAAACCATCGCTGACCTAGGAGTGCACGTGGGAACTATACTTAATTCCTATAAAATGATGCGCAAGTGTTAGGCATTGGTTGTCCCCACTTATGTGATTCAACTAGTCGGTCAGTGCGAGAAAAGGGTCTGGTACAACTGGTCGCAGTACCTCTATGAAGAATTTCTAGAAAATGTGTGCGAGGTGCAGGACCAGGGGAAGGAATTTTTCTACTCTTAGCTATTTATGTTTATTTCCTTGGTGGCATGGGAGGAACCTAATGATGTAGTGCTCTGTGAGGTAGATTCAAACATGTGTTAAGGTGTGTAGTATGCGAACCTCTGGGATTCAAAAGATCCAAAGCGCGTGGAGGAGAACCAAGTATTCTGGGTGTAGTCTAATAGTGCACTGTAAGCAGTGATTCATTCCTAGCCTTACATGTCACCTACGGTCTATGAAAACTATAAATATATTGATGGGTTCCATGTTACCATGTACAATGTGTAGATTTTGGCCTGCAAAGATCAAGCCTGCTATAACCTCCCTTATATGGCCACGGAAGCAGAGATCAATAAAATTGTTGCCACTTGGCCATCGGCATGGAAGCTCAGCTTCAAGTCATCTTCCCTGGTTACAAAAGGCACCTCCAGCAAGGACGCAGCTCCAAAGGATACTTCCCTACCGAGTAAAATGAAGGAAATAGAGATGTGTGCCACAAAGAAAACTATAAAAAAAGAGACCCCCAAGGATGCAACCAAGGGGGAAAAGAAAGACTCCCAATAGGACAAGAAGGTTGATGGTCTTGATGGGTAGGGAATAGAGTTCCCACGTGGTATGAAGTGCATCTACAAGCTTCCCAAATGGCAGAGGAAGAAGTGCAAGGCTAGTAAGCATGGCACTGAAGTGGAGGTCACCTTGACAAACGATGACAGAGAAAATTGCAGACGCTATCACTATCACTTCTGAAGACAGGTGAGCTACCCTAGAAGAAAAACAGAAGCCCATAGTAGAAGCATTACAGTCTAGGCTGCACGCCCTTCAGTTAAAGGTAGATACACTTTAGGTGATTGTGGATCGTGCGAGGCCAAATCAAGTGAGCTAACCCACCACAGTTATAGCTTTTGCCACCATGACAATGAGTCAAATTTTCCGCCTCTTGAGCTCAATGTTCAATGTACTACCCCCAAGCCTGTGCACAAAAGTCTGCGCATGTTCTGAGGTTATTATCCATGTGGCAAGGCTAAAAAGAGAGTAGCTACATGCTTTCTATGTATTCATCTCCAGCGAGCTTCAACACAGATAAAGTTGGGTGCAACAACAACTGAATGTAGGTGAGCAAACCATTGTGACTAAAACTACCAAAACCACCCAAGCCCAGGCAAGACATATCGAAGCAGTCTCACAATAGGTTGAATTGGAGCATTTGATAGACCGGCTCTATGAGGACATTCTGGAGGTAATTCCTACCTCTAATATGCCACAGGCAAGGTCAAAGGCTGGTAGCTACCTTGAAGGCATCCCGGATTGAGGTGGAGGTTGTTAAAGTAGACTTAGAGCTGCACTTTAAGCCAAATTGAAGCCTAATTCTCCTCTTGAGGTACATGCCTAGTGAACCGCGCTGGTTAAAGAAGCTACGAGTAGCATTACAACAAAGATCACCCAGGGTGAAAAATTGTTGGAAAGTGCCATGGGGTTGTGGTCCACAGTGCAACGTGATCCCCTCCTTCGCCAATTCAATCAGGATTTGTGCTTGAAGGAACAATATTTTGAGAAAATGGAAGCTATAATGCCCACCCTCGTCCCAACACAATGCCTCACGCATCTTCAGACCATCCATGCAATCAGAGATGAAATTGAGGGGCTCCACCACAAAAAGTAGGTCCTCAGCTACCACCTAAATCCATGGGTTGACGAAGCTCTAAAACTATCATAGGAGTTGGACATGGAAGTGAAGTAGTTGAACTAGACCCTAGAGAGCGTCACCGTAGCTATTGAAGCCCCAAATTCACAAAAGTTGGTTGATATAACGCAGGATGCAGCTTCACAAAATGTAAGTGTCTTGCCCCCTTTTGACGCCGCTGTCGCACAAATCGAGGAGAAGATGAAGACCCCACTGCTGCTATGCCTCGGGATGAGTCAGAAGATTGTGTTGGGGGCATGTTGGAGAAGGGACCCCTAACCAAAATTTTGGTACATTTCGTAATATTTTGTAATAATCTAGTCTAGCGCAGGGGCTTTAGGGTAGGTCAAAGCCCCAATAAATTGTAATGGGTCAAAGGGCAGACCAAGAGTCTTAAAACCATGGTTTTCAGACCATAGAGTAGCATAAGATAATGTGTTATAAATATATGGATAAATCGAGTCTAGAGGTAGGCTAAGTTTCTGATTAAGCTAGATACAAAGTTTTGAATATTTGTGTCAATTATCTGGGTAAGGGATCCTACTAGCTGTGTGCGTGGAGACCCTTAGTCCTCCTTTATGCAAACCTCGCTGGCTGTGTGCACATTCTAGTAGATAGAGTCTGTAAGTTGGATTTGGAAATTAATGAATGAGAAGACTTTTTGCAATAGGTTGATTACTTTTGTGTTATGATTATTGGTTGCGCTCGATGTTATCTCTAAAGTTATATATGTTTGCTGAAAAATGATGATTTAGTGATGTGAACGTGGATGTGATGTTGTAAGAGGAAATTAATGCATATATCTGGTTAGATTTAATTTCTTTGCTTTTATTAGCATGGTATTTGATGATTTATAAGCTTTGCTGAAGATATTCCACCGATATACTGTCAAGGGTTTTTGTGTTAGGGCTTCCATAGTGCAGGTTTGTTAGATATAAAAGGACCCACTTAAATTAAATTTCTCTCTATCGAGGTGCAGAAACCTGGTTTAAGCACCCCCCAATACTACTTTGGGTGAGACCTTGACCTGTGCAAGCTAGCCATTGCCGAAATGTCCAGTAGTACAGGGTTTTGTTAGAGAACCTTAAAACCGAACATGGGTCAAGATCCCTTAGAGAAGGGTCCCCTAACCACAATTTTTTTACATTTGGTAATATTTTGTAATAATCTAGTCTAGTGCAGGGGATTTGGGCTAGGTCAAAGCCCCAATGAATTGTAATGGGTTAAAGGGTAGACGAAGAGGCCGAAAACAATGATTTACAGACTATAGAGTAGCATAGGCTAATTTTTTATAAATATATGGATAAATCAAGTCTATAGGTAGGCTAAGTTTTGGATTAAGCTGAATACAAATTTGTGAATCTTTGTGTCGATTGTCTGGGTAAGGGCTCCTGTTGGCTGTGTATGCGAGCTAGTAAATAGAGTCTGTAAGTTGGATGTGGCAGTTAATGAATGAGAAGACTATTTGCAATAATTTGAGTAATTTTGTGTTATGGTTATTGGATTTTCTTGACGTTATCTCTAAATTTATATCTGTTTGTTGAATAATGATGACTTAGAGATGTGCATGTGGATGTCATATTGTAAGACGAAATTAATTCATAGATCTGGTTAGGTTTAATTTCTTAGCGTCTATTAGCATGTTATCTAATGATTTATAAGCTTCGATGAAGATATTCCACTGATATATTGTCAAGGGATTATGGATTAGGGCTTCCATAGTGGAGGTCTGTTAGATCTGAAAGGACCCACTTCAATTAACTCTCTCTCTCAGGGTGCATAAACCTAGTTCCAACACCCTCCCATACTAATTCAGGTGAGACCTTGACCTGCGCAAGTGGGTCATTTCCGAAAGGGCCAGTAGTACAGGGGTCTGTTGGCAAACCTTAAAAGCGAACTTGGGTCAAGACCCCTCAAGCCAACAGGGTTGAATATTAAATTTCCCCACTCATAAATTATTTTTTTCAAGAAAAAATAAGGGAGTAAACCTATTCCTTTATGAAATATATTTCATTTCCATTCTTCTATTTAAATATTTAACATTACCCATTAATTTAAACAGGATATTTGGGAGTAGTTATAACCTCATTGGATTTCATATGGAGAAACTATAATATTACATCCTACTCAAAATTGAATAAAATTAACAATTTTAAATATTTTAGGATTGGGGGGATTAAAATGTTTCCATTGGATTATATCATGTATGAGGGTTTATAACTATAATTTAATCAAAAGCACCAAGCCCAAAGGCACTCATATCAATAAATTTGATTTTATAACCCTTGAAATTAAAAAAAATATATAAAAATTATGAAATAATAATAATTAAAAAAAAAAAAAAACTAAAAAGAAAAATAAATAATACATATAAAAATCTAAATTAATATGCTATCCCTAACTCACTTGTTTGACTTACCAAGCTTGCCTCAACTTAGCTTACACTGCAATTCTATTTGGATTACTAGTTAATTGTTGCCTCTCCTCCTTTGTGGCACTCCAATGATCATTTTCCATTTTTAATTTTTATTTTTAACTTTTGAGTCTTGACTCTAGATATCAATTAACTTAGATCGATTCTTTGACATGTCACTCTTTACTATTTTTTAGTTTGAGGTATATCAATTTACTATTCTAGTCTTTAAAATTTAGTATCTACTATAGTCTATTTTACTTAGTAATAATTAGATTCTAGAATGAAGAATTTAAATCTTAAATCAATTTAGAACCTATAATTATGAATTTAATTTTTAAATCTATGTAGATTCTAGAACGATGAATATGGATCAATGTATTTCATTATTGAATCTTATGGTGTATGGAATAATGATGTATATATCAGTATGAGTTATGAGTATGTATTAGTGCATTTCATTATTTAATTCAATTATTTATGGATCAATGTTATCATAACTGGACCAATAATTGAATCGATAGACCCCTCAGACTGAGAACTAGTCAAAACCGAATCAAAATTGGTAAAAAAAACTGGTCCAAAAAATTGGTCAAACAAAAACACATAAAATATTCAAATTTTAAATAAAATCACATATATTCAAGTTAATCCATATGATTCCAAACCATTTATACACAAATAAATAAAATTTCACCTTTATAGAGCATTTAAGGGTGCACATAACCAAAATAACCCCAAGTGAAATCATATTTGAAGCAAAAATACAACAAGAAACAAGACCTTGATGGCCTCTAGCATCCAAAAAAAATAATGCTACAATAAATAACTACATATCATAAAAATATTTTGCTATATTGGATTCTTCTTCATCATTATCACCCTATAAGCATTAAAATAAGATAAAAAAATTCTTAACATGTCAATTCAAGATTTTTTTGAGTGAAAGGTACATTTTTAGTAGGATCATGGTAAAGGAGTTCAACAACCAATGCCACTGATATCAAGTTACATAGAGATATTGGTTCTCTTGATAAAATTCTAGCTCATTACCCTTGTACACGACAAAATCAAATGCAAAACATTACAATTCCCCAATCCTATAATCCTGAAAAGATGTTAAGTCTGTTGGATTTGAGTGAAATATCAAACTCTACTTTCTCCATATGAAATCCAACGAGGTTGGAACCACTCTCAAACATCCAAAGTCATTTCATGGTAATGTAAAAAATTTAATTAAAAGGATGAAAATGAAAGATAAATGAGAATATCACTTTTAATTTAGGAATTTAACATTACCATGAATTGTATAGAAATAATATGACCATATGATTCAATATTAGGCACTTATTTTTGGCTATTTCCTAAATAAGGAAATAATTAAAAGGAAAAAAATAAAACCAGCCCCACTTGTTGTGTTTTGCATGGCTTTACAAAAATTTCCAAAAATGGTTGAAGTCATGGGTTTGAACTGGTTTTTGCCTCAAAATGGTTGGACCAACCAGTTCAGAATAGTTCGATCTCGTCCTGATAATGCTGGTTTGAATTAATGTATTTATGATTTAATTATTTATTTTGAATTTGAATTTTGTATATATATATATATATATATATATATATATATATATATATATATATATATATATATACCTCAACATTCCCTCATCCCCCCTATGTGTCTCTCCACACTCATGTTCCCTAGTCTCGAAGTCTTGGTGGAACATAGGAATTCTTATATTGGAGAAAGAGCCAAAGAAGAGAGATGTCCAACTTGTGATACTACATAAGGCACCCTTATGAACAACATGTAGGGAGAAATGTTATATGTCACGGGAGACCACAACTTGGAAAAAATAGTGATTAGGATGCAATATTCACCCCCTAAGGTACAATATTGAAGTGGAAAAACTCAATTGCCTAGGTAAGATTATCAATTATGCTTAAGAAAATTATCCCAATAAACATAAAAATGGAACCATATTTCAAAACATTCGAAAACCATTAGGAATAAATCGTGATGCGAAAGCGGAGTAATGTTTCCTCTTATTATTATAATTCTAGAGATGAGAAGAGAAGGTGGTATAAGCCTTATGGGTTGTCAGTCATAACCTCATAACTCATTTGGGAATCATGGCCTTCTATGATCCTACCTATTCGGGAGTAGAGGTAATAAATAGAAGAAGCCATGAAGAATAAGAACGAGGAAAACAACAAAAATATCAGAGAGGAGAACATTCTACCCAACAACTAGTGATCTCAGAAACTGAACATTGGTAGCCATATAGTTTTGTAGGAGAGAATTCAAAAGGGGATCAATTAGTTTGTTCAAAAATGGATTTTTCCAATGATATCCAAAAGATATTTACTTATTCCAGTAATCAACCTTAGGGAAAGAGATAGATTTTGTCTTCATTGAAGAAAATAAAATTTATTTTCTTGGTCTACTAAATCACATGATATAAACATGCAATTATGGCTTGATACAAAAACAAAATTGGCTTCTAATTTCTAGAAACCAATGTTTCCATTCCTGGAATCCATTTCCAATTAAGGAAATCATTCTTCCTAGATAAAGAGGACAAAATAAAATATATAAATATTTGTGCATGTCTGGAACCACTACTACAAAATGATTATTTACTAAAGAAATGACTAAGATTTGCATATAAACGACCATTTTTCAGTTGATGACCAATAGTAGCTAATTTACAATATCTTATAACACAACCAACTTTTAGCCGTTTTTATCTTATTCATTAATTGAAGGTCTCATTTTTATTGTCTAGTAGTATATTTAGTCATTAATTTGGTCATTAATTTAGTCATTGATCTAGTCATTAATTGCCACAATTAATGACCAAATATACAACAAAATATATTACTAAATGATCGCTCAAGAAAAACAATTAATGATCAAAAAAATATGACCAAAATGTTAGTCATGTTTTAATATACTGTAAATTAGCTACTAATAGTCACATATATGTAAATTTTAGTCATCATTTGAAGCCAATTAATGACCAAAGAAATATGACTAAATTTTGGTCGTGTTATAAAATATTTTAAATCAGCTACTAATAGTCATATATATGAAAAATTTAGTTGTCATTTGTAATCACAAATTTATTATTTGCATTAGTCATTAAAATTTTATGGTAGTTTAATCTTCATTATATAAATGACTACTTTATTAGTTTATATTAATTTCATTTACTTTCATTAACAATCATTATAAGCAAATAATTTATTCGTATATTCATTTTATTTGTTCTCATCATTAATCAACATAAACTACTAATTTAGTAGTTTTAGTTTGATTTTATGTGTTCATTATTAATCAAAGTAAATTAATTAGTATGATTTTGCAACTAAATTAAAAAAAATGGCATACAATCTACATGTTCATTTTATATGAAAATGCAAAGTTACATATGTTAATTACAATACTAAATAATATCAAGTGAAACTATAAATAATTTCAACCACATAGATTATATTATATAAAATGTCAAGTATTACAATATGAGTTTTCAACTTAATATTGGTTGGAGTACAATTTCCACATGAAATATTGCTTCATCACTTCAAAATGTTATCATTGTGTTGCCAAGGCATTGCAAGTGAATTCATCAACTTTGAAGTCTTGACCATCAGTCTTTGTGTATGTATTATGTAAAATATTGGGCATCACTAGACCAATTCTGTTCTCTCTCTCTTTAATTTTAGCTACTAATAGTCATGTATATGCAAATTTTAGTCATTGTTTGAAGCCAATTAATGACCAAAGAAATATGACTAAATTTTGGTCGTGTTATAAGATATTTTAAATTAGCTACTAATAGTCGTATATATGAAAAAATTAGTTATCTTTTGTAATCAAAAATTTATTATTTGCAGTAGTCATTAATATTTTTATGGTAGTTTAATATTCATTATATTAATTTCATTTACTTTCATTAACGATCATTATAAGAAAATAATGTATTCGTATATTCATTTTATTTATTCTCATCATTAATCAACATAAACTACAAATTTAGTTGTTTTAGTTTGATTTTATGTGTTCATTATTAATCAATGTAAATTAATTAGTATGATTTTGCAACTAAATTAAAAAAAAAAATGTCATACAATGTACATGTTCATTTTATATGAAAATGCAAAGTTACATATGTTAATTACAATACTAAATAATATCAAGTGAAACTATAAATAATTTCAACCACATAAATTATATTATATAAAATGTCAAGTATTACAATATGAGTTTCCAACTTAATATTGGTTGGAGTATAATTTTCACATGAAATATTGCTTCATCACTTCAAAATGTTATCATTGTGTTTCCAAGGCATTGCAAGTGAATTCATCAACTTTGAAGTCTTGACCATCAGTCTTTATGTGTGTGTATTATGTGAATTATTGGATCTACGGGCATCACTAGACCAATTTTTTTCTCTCTCTATTTAATTTGCATTTACTCCAGTGTTATTTTTCTCCTCTTTCTTCAATTCTTGTTTCTTACCATAAATACTGAGTTCCTTTTCTGGAAAAGAAAGGAGATACAATATAGAGTATAAGACATGAAAAATGATGAAAACTGAAATATAAAATAAAGTAGACTATAAAAGATTTATATGATATATAACTCAACATCAACAATATTTCCAATGCTATTTTTCTCCATAAAAACAATAAACTCAAACATATTTTCTTTATTGGGAAATAGTGACCACTATGTGGCTAAAGGACCTATATAAATAAAGAAAATAAAATGTCACCATAGAAAATAACACCTTAGTAAACTTAGTATTCAACCTTCAAGGAAATATTAGACACAATCATGCCAACCAAGTTACATGCTAAAAATCTCAAGCTATAGATTACTTATACAATATGAGAGTGCAGAAAAAACTCTTAGAAAGCTCCAAAGCTAAGTCTATAATAAAATGAAATGAAGTAAAAAGGATGCAATAATAGGATCGCCTCGTATACATGCATATAACCGGATAATGTAGAAGGCTAGGTGAGTAAGTCTAGGGTTGGAGGTCGATTATGTCAAGAATTCCCAAGTCTAATGAAAATTTCTTCATATAAGAACTATTATTTGGGTCACATTGGGTCCATTATCACATATAAATAAGCCGACTAGTCTACATCAAATTATTAATTTTTTTTCTTTTATTTATGGATCACTACAATATAAGTGGAAAAATTACAAAGACAATTCCCTTCCCATTACTTTCCTAACCTGTGGTACAATATATTAGCTGTGATTTGGAGCAAATTTCCAACATAAAAAATATGTAGCAATCACCACTAGTAATCCCCCAAATAGGATTATTTTTTAATGTAACTTTCACATTACATATACTATATCATTCTTGAATGGAAAATCCACACTAAATTCCAACTTCAAAATTCTAATTTGAGGGAACACCTATGGCCATCCTCAATCACTCAAACTCAAAACATTAGTGATAATTATAATGAAAATATAAAATAACTGTAGTTTTGCTATGTTTTTCACATTTACATGCAAATAATGTTGGAATAACGATTGTCGTTAGACCAAATCCCACAGGCTTTAGTCTTCTCTACAATCTCCAGAGTTAGGATCCACAAGAGGTGGTTAGTCCATGTCACAAAACACACGGGGAGCATTGAACCCAATGTCCAACAATCTCCCCCCAATGTGAGCCGGGTGAGTTTTGAACTCTAGACCTGTTGCTCTGATACCACTTGTTGGAATCATAATTTCCGTTAGACCAAAACTCTGAGGATTTATTCTTTGCTACAATCGCAAGAGTTAGGATCCACAATAGGCGGTTAGTCCATGTCACGAAACACACGGGGAGCGTTGAACCCAACGTCCAATAAAAAAAAAATATTTTCCCCATATTTACCATAATTTTAATCTCCAAGATATAGCATATCGATTGATCTTTTACAACAAATATTTGATTTAATACAAATAAGTATTTAACATATTAAAACAATACCACCAATTTTTTATTCTCAATTACTTCAAACTAGTTACCACAAAACTTCAGGAAAGAGAAACAAGTAGAAATAAAAAATGTATCAATTAATAATAATTCAAAAAAGGATAATATTTTCACTCAATCTTGATAAACAACTATAAATATTGACAATCCACTGCAACTAGTGGTCTTTCTCAAAAAGAAATACTACCTGGAAAACTCATCTTCCAAATTATTTGTTCTATCCATCAAGATTGATGTTATCCTCAAAACAAAATTCTCATTCAATATTTTAGGTTTTAGATATTGCCAAAAGGCCTTGCCAAATGAAGTAGTGAATTTCATTGATTTTCATAAAATGATTTTGGTACTGAAAAAAAATATTGTTTGACCATGTCATAGAAAATTTAAGCAAGTAAGTCAATAATTGTGTACAATATTTCTTAAAAGACTTCATGTTAAAAGGAAAACTTGCAAGTGATGAAAAAAAAAGTCCTCTAACACTGGATTCTTTTAAAGCCCCCACCAAGGCTCAAATATCACCTAGCACATTTCCATACTCATGCTCATGCTCATTGTAATGTATAATATTGTATATGCATTAAGGTGGAAAAAAGTGATGAATGGAGGATGTGAAACAACCAAGATATCCAAATTGAGCATATATCAAATAATCCTTGCATCAATAGAATCATGCCTAATACATTAGACATTGGCATTGAATAAACATAGAGAAGATAGTACTTTTTAGTTCTAAGGAGACAACTGGTTTTAGGGAAATCTAGACAACACATCACAAGTTCACATTAATCAAATAAGGGAAAAGCATATCTATATAAGGTCAAGGATTTTGCCTCCACATGTTTCAAAATGTTTAGATCATCTTTCCCATACAAAGGTTGGGGAAATATTTTCTGGTAATGTTTTAAGTCAGCTAGAGGAGGAAACTTTCAACATTGGGTTTTTTGACAATCTTGAATTAAAGGACTTAATTGTAGATGCCATCAAAATAGAAGAATAAGGAAATGATGTAAAAGAGTAAATCATGCTAGATTTGTGTGTTAAAGATAATGGAACATCCAATTGAATATATGTTGCAAGAGTTGATAGGAATGAAGAATCTCTAACCATTATGGGATATTTAAGATGTTCTTTGATTAATAAGTGTTCAAGGGATGGGTTGTTCAGAAATAAAAGGTTCCTTTCAGTAATTAAGTCCAAATTTCATTAAATTTAATCCTATTAAAATGACGAGACCATCATTTTTCTGAGAGAGGAGTCAAACATTTGTCCTGGAATAGTGAATGACATATCACTTCCTCCAATAAATACTCCACTGACCATGTTAGATAAGAATCTAATTACAGAAATGCAATTTATTTCCTATGAAAAAGTTCAAACTAAACCATTGTTATCTATAGTATAATATGTCAACTATCAAATATGTTTCCTTGTTTCCACCAAAATTTAGATGATGTTGCCCAAGATATCTTTCCTATGAGAGAACCTATAAACTATCCATGATGGGACATGTTATCACTCCCTCCATTTCCCAAAGCTAAGAATGGAGATTGAAGGAGGTAACCTCAAAACAATATTTATATTTGGTAGCTAGCCCTAACAAAATAGAGATGGCTCTCTCAAGGTCATGTTTACAGTCAGTGAGGTGACTGGAGATGTAATGATATTAGGCTAGATATAGGCTTAGTGAATTAGGGTTTTGTTTTGAATCTTTCTATATAGGA
Source organism: Pinus albicaulis (assembly GCA_034641835.2). Taxonomy (NCBI): domain Eukaryota; kingdom Viridiplantae; phylum Streptophyta; class Pinopsida; order Pinales; family Pinaceae; genus Pinus; species Pinus albicaulis. The sequence goes on along the minus strand of CM076578.1, from coordinate 966,400,501 downwards.
CTGTCAGTCAAGGAACTAGGTCTAGGTTTTAGGTATTATTTCAAAGGTACATCTGCAAAAATGAAGATGAGTCCAAGTAGGTATACTTAGAAACATACTTAAAGTGTCATTGTGGTATAGGGTTTAAAAGAGAGGGAGAGAGAGAGTCACAATGAGCATATTACATGAGTTCATTCATTAGACGATGTCAAAAAAATTTATGAAAAAATCAAGAATTATGTTCATGGAAGAATAAAAATTCGACTTGATGGTGCTATTGAGAAAAAAATGCTAATAAGCATACCACTAAATTCCTAAAATTATAACTGCAACATGTCTTTGATTTCACTAAACAAAATTGTACAAAAGCTCCACACTACAAATATAAACTATCAAACCTCTAAAATGACTTTATTTGGACTAAATATAGAAAATAGAGAAGATTCCAACTCATTGGATCAAAACCTGATCTAAAATACATCATAAATTCACCCTATGAGTCATTACCTAGATTTTTGAGAAGTTAGAAACAATCCCCCCAAATTTAGCTAATAACTAGGAGTCTTTGTCTCCTTCAGTAATTACATGATTCCTCAACAATTACGAGAAAGCTAGACTCCCTTATCCACAAAAAAACTCATAGGACAACTGAAACCTCGAGATTTGGACCAATTTTTGTTGACACTTGTCCAGAAAGTATCGAAGACGGAAGCATCACGCCACTTTGAGGGAAATGTTAGGTGGCTTTAAGGCATACTTATGTTGATATGAATATTGGGATACGTAGCCCTAGATGTCCTCTAGCCAACCCAACCTTGAAACTGACAAAAAAATACCCGCAAGGCATTCAAAATTCCATTTTTTCAAGCTTACTCCAGAAGCGTCGCGGGAAAAGCACTGGCAGAAGCATGAAAAAGAGGGTGTTTTTTGGGTTTTCTCCAAAAATGAGGGGTGTCATGAAAACTTGAAACCATATATAGAATTTAAATTGAAAGAGAAATCCAACTGTGTATATAAATCCTCATTTGGAACCGTTGAGGAAAATCATCACGTAGCTGCACGACACTTCTGTAAAGGTGAAATTTCCAGATTTTCTCAAAAATCCAAAAATTTACAAAAAATTTCAGAAAACACAGGGCTCAAATATCGACCAATATCTCTCTAACCATAATTATTTTTTATAAAATGAGAGATTTATTTGTTCTTTGGTATGTTTTGAACAAAAACCTCCTCTAATTTTCAAAAACACTTTCCCATTTGTTCAGAATCCAAGTTTGAAATTGCTCACTAAAATTTGCAGAAGTGTAGCATTCTCTTTGAGAGGGGGCTTGGAGGCCTTCCCAGAGGATTTTTGTGTTTCAAGTGGCATGGTTGTAAATATTAGGATGTCTGATACATAATGGAGTCATCAAGCACTACAAACACCTACTCTAAACCCCTAAAAATTTGACTTGAAGACAACTTGTCCAAAAGTGAAAAAAATGGCCTAGAGCAACTATATTTTGGGCATTTCTCTCAAATCATAAAAAATTAGCATAAATTCAAAGAATTTTTTTTTTATTTGGTATGTTATTGACAAAAACCTCTTTCACTTTTCAAATTCACCTTCATTACTTGAGAAAGTAAATTTGAAGTAGGACAGTCCCAGTGTGCAATGTAAACCCTATAAAATGATCACAAAACTCTGAAAATGATGCCATGGGTTTGAGTTGTCTCAAACATGGAATGATGGCCTCCCTTATTGGAATTTACCTTCTCACCTTCAATGGTGTGTGTCAACAAAAGAAAACCTTATATTGTTGTGAAGGAAAAGGAAGGTGAAAATTAGGAAAAAAGGGGATGATGATACAATAATTTTATGGACATAAATGAGATGGAAATGAGTTAGGGAAAAATACCTAAAAATTTTGGGAAGTATAATGGTGATTTAGCAACACAGCGCAAGTGAAAAATTTTGAAATGTGTATGGGAAAGAGGGAAAAAGGATCAAAACACAGAGTTAGCCTAGTTTTCTCTGCAAAAGTGTAGTGAGAACTAGGGTTTGAGTGAAAATGGTAGAAATGAGAGGTATGATTGCTATGGAGTGATTTGGTAAGGTGTATGAGTTATGATGGAAGAATATTAGGTGATGAGACCAGGGGTTTTTTGACTGAAGCAAGCTAAACATCAATGAAACCAAAAAAGTAGTTGAAAACCCTTGAAGAAGGAATCCACCCTTTGCTGAAGAAATTCACTTGAATGAGAGGTAAGGAATGTTCACTTACTATCTTGGAAGAATTTGAAACTTGTGAAATGATGAATTTACCCTTCTTGTTGCTCCTTTAGCTTTCTATTCTAATTTTATAACTCCCATGATGGTGACAATGGTGATGACATAACCCCCATGTACATTTTGATGACATGAACAAATGAGGACATCTAAAATGTAATCTTATACCATAACCTATATGATGGTATATTAACTGATTCATGACCATAGCCACTTAAATGAATACTTTACCAAGATGAGTGATGACGACCATGAGTGAATAGAGGGATAAGTGATGACGTAGACAAAAACCATGTTGGGAAAAATACTGAGCGGGGGGGGTGAATCAACATTTAGTGCAGACAATAAAACTTTGATATTTTCTTTCTTAAAAACCCATACGCTACTTTACTGAAACCAACCCGCGTATATATGCAGATATCCTTTATAGAACTTGCGTATATCTGGTGATTTAATTACGAATTTAATTCTTGACTCAGATCATTGCATTAATCATTCATCAGATGTTTAGACAACAGTAAACAGGTGCAGAAAGAACAGAATAATCATCACACATAAGCAACACACATGGACACCAGGATTTTTAGGTGGAAACCAAATTCGAGAGAAAACCACCGCTGTCGTCATCTCAGTATTCAATCTTTATTATTAAGAAAACTTCTTACAACAAGTACTGGCGTAGACTCATACCACCACGCAGGCACCCACCTACAGAAGGCTACAACCTTCTTTCATTTACCATACTCTCCTGGATGGGAGTTACAACCCCGTACTCTCGTTTACCAGCCTCACTTGGAAGGGAGCTACTACCCCCTGATATTAACACCAGCCTCTACTGGAAGAAAGCTTCTACTTTTAGATTGAAGGCTTCAACCCTCAGATCCACTGCAGACCACATTTCATCAATTTTCAAACTGGATCAAAACAACTTCAACACAATCCTTCACTTATCAGTAAACATCCTTTTCCCATTGCATCAAACAGAACAGTGAAACCACTGTAACCAGAATATCAGAGATAGCCGGGACTTCAGAATAGATATACAGAATCTCAATAAGCTTTGAGCAACCATCAGTTCAAATTACATAGACACTTTTCTTTAAACAGACCCGCCTATATACGCGCTTTTAATAAAGACAACCCGCGTATACCTTTGTGTACTTTTCAGAAAAACCCTATTAGTCCATACGCGCCTTTGTTTAAACATATCCACGTATATACACGCTTTCCATGAAACTAACCTGCGTATAGATCTACAAAAGATAAAATTTGCAGAACAGACCAGATCTATGGACTTACTCAGATTTCTTCAATATCATCAATAGATTTGCGCCAGGTCTTCATTACTTCTTTTCAGGTCATCCTAGAGATTCATCATTTTAGATATACAGTTTTTGAACCTTCATCATATTCACAGGTGCATCATAGATTTATATCTATCGATTAAGAACAGAGTTCAACCATGCAGATAAAATTCAGAGTGAAGTATTCATTAAAACCCAGACACATGCACACTCTTTGCACAATGATTTTCTTCTCCTTATATAGAGTTAGCCTTTGTCAATACCATGAACCAAAACCACACAACATCCAATGGTTTTCTAGGATGGGATCACATAGATAATCCAACGCTCAATACAATGGGTCAATACCATGGTAGTAACCCCTGGTTTTACAAATTTAGAATGCAATTGAGCATACGCAACTTGGCACGTACTTTTCCGCATGCATACGCTACTTCTCCTAGACAAACCTGCATATGCCTTGAGACACACACTTTTCATCATTGTTCTAGCACATACTGAAATTCCTTTCATCATTACATCTGAGTTGCTCTGTAGACACATCGTATCACATCAGATTTACATCATTACCAAGTCCATCAAGAATAACTTCATCAAGTAGGTTTCCATCAAGGACAACACTCTGCATCATATTGCCAACAATATTCCCCTTTGGACTTGATGGCAACCACGATGGTGTTTGATCACCACAACAGATAGATACATTAAGCATAGTGAGATTCTCCCCCTATTCAAACACCATGTCACTCTCCCCCTTTGACATCAAGGGAAAAGGGCGGATCAAAACCAACACAAGGTTTTTCTCCTCATGTAGATAGAAGAGCGCTGTAGATCTGATGTGCACTGAAGTTACCATGCTCCCCCTGAGTTCATGCTGAATCTTCAAACATATTTTTCAATGAAGTACATGACTCTATGACCTTCCTATCACCAAGGACTCATACTTACATCAAAGATCCAACCAAGTGGATTTACATATGAGACTCAAATACCCAACCAAGAGGGTTTACATATTCTGACTCAACTACCCAACCAAGTGGGTTTACAAAATTGAACAAGTCCTTACATGACTGCATATTACAAGTTTACATCATAGATCTCAACATGACCTTTTCATCAAATTAGAAATAGGACTTTTCATGAGAAATACCAGAAGGACCTCAAGAGATATCATATTTCAGAATCATCATAATGCCAACAATGCATTATACTCAGCAAGGCTAATGCTCCCGCTGAAAATGTGCATCCAAGCTTCCTTTCCATATGACCAAAGCTCCCCCTTTGCTTGTGCATCCTGAACACTTTCAACAACAAATCATCAAGGCATCTTCTCCCAAAATCAGGGAATGAAACAGAGATATAAGAGATAAAACTTCACCAGAGATACCATATAGTATCAGAGATATCAAACAGTACTGCAGATGTGCTGAAAAATGCTGACCCCAAACAAAATTTGTCAGCAACTAACCATACGCGGCTTTCTGTGTATAAACTTGCGTATATACGCGACTGTCTTTCAGGAAACCCGCGTATTCAATTTAATCTTTTGAATTTAATCAGATCTGCTCTTCTGAGAGGCAGAGACAACACCCAGCTTTTGTCTGAGATATTCGAACGCTTCCCTGGGCAGAGGTTTGGTAAATATATCAGCAACTTGTTCTTTAGAGGGAACATACTCCAACTTCACCTTTTGTTCAAGCACTTGTTCACGTAAGAAGTGATACTTGATGGGAATGTGCTTGGTCTTGGAATGCATAACAGGATTCTTTGAGATACTGATGGCACTTGTATTATCACACATAATGGAGATAGGAGGTGAACATTTGATTTGAATGTCTTGTAAGGTTTGCATCATCCAAAGAATTTGAGTGCAACATGATGCGGCAGCCACATATTCTGCTTCTACTGTAGATAAGGCAATAGAGCTTTGCTTCTTGCTGAACCAAGATACTAACCGGGGCCCCATATAGAATGCACCACCACTAGTGCTTTTCCGATCATCAACATTTCCAGCCCAATCTGCATCAGTGTAAGCATGAAGAGTAAGATCATCATTCTTTGGATACCATAGTCCAAAGTCTTGAGTTCCTTGTAGATATTTGAATATTCTTTTGACAGCCTGAAGGTGAGACTCTTTTGGATTAGCTTGGAATCGTCCAACAATCCCAAATGCATGCATAATGTCTGGTCTAGTCCCAGTGAGATAAAGTAGACTTCCTATCATTGATCTGTATTCTGGTTGATTCACCGTGGGAGAATCATCATGAGAACTGAGATTGCATCCGGTGATCATTGGTGTACTTACAGGTTTGCATTCTTCCATGCCATATTTCTTCAGAATTTGCTTAAGATATTTTGCTTGTGATAGGAATATACCATCTGCAGTTTGATGCACTTGCAAGCCAAGAAAGAATGTTAGTTCCCCAAGTAAAGACATTTCAAATTCTTGCTGCATGACAGAAGCAAATTTTTGACTCATAGATTCTTCGTTACTCCCAAAAATGATATCATCAACATATAAAACTACAATCAATAGTTTATCATTTTCAACTTTTGTGTATAAGTTGCTATCAGCAGACCCCTTTGAAAATCCTTGTTGATGAAGATATTTGTCAAGACGATAATACCATGCCCTTGGAGCTTGTTTGAGACCATATAGAGCCTTTTTAAGTCTACAAACAAGATTTTTATCATTTACCAAAATGAATCCTTCTTGTTCTTCTATATAAACTTCTTCTTCTAGATCACCATTGAGAATTGCAGATTTAACATCCATTTGATAAACTTTGATTTGTTGAAATCTTGAAAAAGAAAGAAACATCCTTATGGATTCAAGTCTAGCTACAGGAGCAAAAGTTTCTTCAAAGTCTATTCCTTCTTGTTGAGTATACCCCTTGCAAACCAGTCTAGCTTTTTTTATTATAACATCCCCATTCTCATTTAACTTGTTCTTGAATATCCATTTAGTTCCAATGACATTCTTATCATGTGGTCTTGGTACCAATTCCCAAGTGTGATTCTTTTCAATTTGATTAAGCTCTTCGTTCATGGCTTGAATCCAACATTCATCTTTGCTAGCTTGATTGACATTGTGAGGTTCAATTGTGGATAGAAATGCCAGATAGCTAGAAGATCCCACAAGAGTACTCCTTGTTTGTACACCTGATTCCTTGTCTCCCAAAATTTGAGTTTCAGGATGATTCTTTTGAACATATCTGGATGGAGTTTTTCTAGATAAATCATTTTCAGGTTCTTCATCGGATCCATTGTCTATATCATTTCTATTTGATGCAGAAGGACAAAAGTCACCATCATCTTCATCTGTTGTTTGTTTTTCTTCTTTAGGGGCTGCAGGAGACTCATGAATAACAACATCAATACATTCAAAAATCTTCCGAAGCCATTTATTGTAACATTTGTATGCTCTGCTTGTAGATGAGTAACCAAGAAGAATTCCTTCATCTGATCTGGGTTCAAACTTGCCAAGCTTTTCATCATTATTTTTGATAAAGCATTTACTTCCAAAAACTCTAAAATGATTCACAAAGGGAGAATTAACATACCATAGTTCATATGGAGTTTTGTCACTATTTACCCAAACATGTGCCTTGTTAAGAATATTTGCTGCTGTGTGAGCTGCTTCTCCCCAGAAAATGTCAGGTGTTCCGGAATCATCAAGCATAGCTCTAGCCATTTGTTGAATTGTTATATTCCTTCTTTATGCTACGCCATGTTGTTGTGGAGTGCCTGCTACAGAAAACTGTCTTTTTATGCCCTGTTGTTCACAAAATTCAAAGAATTCATTTGATGTATATTCTCCTCCTCGATCAGATCTAAGAAACTTGATTTTTAGATCTAATTCATTTTCAACCAATGCTTTGAAGATCTGAAAATTTTCAAATGCTTCATCTTTGTGTTTGATCAACCCAATACAACACATTCTAGATAAATCATCAATAAATAAGATATAGTATTCTTCACCACGTGGTGACTTTTCCTCATAGGTCCACATATGTCAGTATGAACGAGTTCAAGAGGCCTTCTTGATGAGCCTTCCTTGGCATTAAATTGTACTCTGGTCTGTTTACCGAATTGGCAAGATTTTCATATGATACTCTCTGGTAGAGTAATATTGGGAAGACCACGAACAACTTTAAGTCTGCTTGATTTTTTGATTTGAGAGAAGCTCAGATGCCCCAGCCTTCTATGCCATAGCCAATTTTCTGAAGATTTGCTCAAGTAACATTGATCTTTTCTATTCTTCAATACATACAGGTTGTTTGGAGTTCTTTTTCCTTTTATAATTGTTTTACCTGTATCAAGATCACATACCACACATTCTTTTTAGCTAAAGACAACCTCAGTTCCTTGATCACACATTTGACTCACACTTAACAGGTTATGTCTTAATCCATCCACATACATGACATGATTAGCTTTCAACTTTTCTTTTAGAAAAACAGACCCTTTTCCCTTAATGACAACAAGTGTATCATTTCCAAAAGTAACATTCTTTTCCTTTTCTAGGGCATTATATGCATGAATTTTTTTTTTGTCACCTGTCATATGTTTTGAGCATCCGCTATCAATATACCATTGATTTTCTTCACCTTCTGCAAATAAAGCTATGCCACAATTTTCAACCTGTATTTCCTTCTTTTTCCACACTTTGGAGCTTGAAGGAGCATGTTCTTTTGGTTGGACTTTGCTCCTGCATTCAGATTCTTTATGGCCAAAGTTGTTGCAATAAGCACATTCAACTTCATTTTGAAGAGGATAAAAGTTGTTATAGGTATTCTTCTTTGGTTCAGTATCCAACCTTTTCTTTCTTGCTTCTCTTGTCATGATGGTTTTATAAGCAAAACATTGAGCAGCTTTATGACCAAAATTGTGACATGTAAAACATTGTCCATTGAAGTAGAAATTTCTGTGATCATGAAATCTTCTATTTGAATTTACCTGTTGGTTGGAGCTTCTTTGAAAGTTATTCATATTAGTGTTCCTTGAATTGAGATGATCCTGCTTTACCTGTAAAGATTCCTTACATCCTTGTTGAGTGGCAGAATATTGTAATCCAGTTGTTGCTGCCTTTAGATAGTTCGTTGCTGAAGCCTGAGAGGATTCTCCAGTATATCCAAGACCTGTTTTTATGAGAGGAGAACGTTGTACCTTGATAATTTCATCTAAGGTCTCTGATCCTTTAGAAAATCTGAGATTTAGAGTCTTTACTTTCTCCAATTATTTTCTTAGACTTACCACTTCACATTCTGCTTTCTCCCTGTGATTCTTTTCTTCTTCAATCTGATTTTTCAGTGTCTCTATGATTATCTTATTTTCTTCTAAGTATATTTTGAGTTGATTGTTTTCCTCAAGAAAATCGTTGTCCTCTAGAGAATCCACAAAAGTATCCTTTTCTTCTCTTGATTCTTGTTCAAATGCCATGAGAAGTCTAAGATCTTGTTCACATTCTTCCTCACTATCAGATAACCCATCATTGTCTTCATTAGTATAATAACTTTTCTTAGTGTTAGATCGGTTTTTATTCCTTCTTTCTATTTCTTTAGCAGATGTTTCTTTATAAGGACACTTTGTAGCATAATGACCAACTCTTCCACAATCAAAACATTTGACAGGAAGCTTACCTTTGAATCTTCCAGTTCCTGGTTGGAGTCTTCTCACAAAATTTGCCTCATATTCCTCTGGGATATATCCTGAACCTTCTGCCTTTTTCCCTTTTGTAGAAGCTTTAAAAATAGCTTCTCTAACTTCAGATGGTCCTCCTCTCCTCATCTCATATGCAGTCAGTATGCCATGAAGTTGCACCACTGAAAGAATTTGAAGATCCTATTTTTCTTCAAGAGCAGAGACTTTTGATTCAAATTTCGCCATTAGTGATCTTAAGATTTTATCAACCAAAGTAGATTCGGTTATTGTTTCTCCCAGATTTCTCATACGATTTACAAAATCATCAACACATAAAAAGAAACTGGCAATATTCTCATCACTATGCATTCTTAAGTTTTCATATTCAATTTTGAGAGATTGAAGTTTTGCACTTTTTACCTTTGCATCACCTTCATAACTTAGAATGATTTTGTCCCATATTTCCTTTGCTATATTCAGCTGCATGACTTTGACAAATTCTTCTTTAGTTAGACTTCACGTTACAGCATTGACCGCTTTTGCATTTGATTCATAATTCTTTCTTTCAGTTGGATCTGTTGGTGTAGCAGCTGGATATTGATATCCTTTTTCAACAATGGCCCATATATTTGCCCACATAGACTGAAGATAGGATCTCATCCTTATTTTCCAGAAGATTAGATTACTTCCGTTGAAGAGTGGTGTCTTCATAGGTGATTTTCCCTCTTGATTTCTCATCTCGCTTGATCTTCTTTCTAGCGGTTAAGCCTTTTCAAAAGTACCTGCTCTGATATCAATTGTTGGGAAAAATACTGAGAGGGGGGGGTGAATTAGTATTTAGTGCAGACAATAAAACTTTAATATTTTATTTCTTAAAAACCCATACGCTACTTTACTGAAGCCAACCCGCGTATATACGCAGATATCCTTTACAGAACTTGCATATATCTAGTGATTTAATTATGCATTTAATTCTTGACTCAGATCATTGCATTAATCATTCATCAGATGTTTAGAAAAAAGTAAACAGGTGCATAAAGAACAGAATAATAATCACACATAAGCAACACACATGGACACCAATATTTTTAGGTGGAAACCCAATTCGGGAGAAAACCACTGCTATCGTCATCTCAGTCTTCAATATTTATTATTAAGAAAACTTCTTACAACAAGTACCGGCGCAAAATCATACCAGCACACAGGCACCCACCTGCAGAAGGCTACAACCTTCTTTCATTTACCAGCCTCTCCTGGAAGGGAGTTACAACCCCCTGCTCTCGTTTACCAGCCTCACCTGGAAGGGAGCTACTACCCCCTAATATTAACACCAGCCTCTACTGGCAGAAAGATTCTACTTTCAGACTAAAGGCTTCAACCCTCAGATCCATTGCAGACCACGTTTCATCAATTTTCAAACTGGATCAAAACAGCTTCAACACAATCCTTCACTTATCAGTAAACATCCTTTTCCCATTGCATCAAACAGAACAGTGAAACCAATGTAACCAGAATATCAGAGATAGCCCAGACTTCAGAATAGATATACAGAATCTCAATAAGCTTTGAGCAACCATCAGTTCAAATTACATACGCGCTTTTATTTAAATAGACTCGCGTATATATGCGCTTTTAATAAAGACAACCCGCGTATACCTCTGTGTACTTTTCAAAAAAACCCTATCAGTCCATACGCGCCTTTGTTTAAACATATCCGCGTATATACGCGCTTTCCATGAAACTAACCTGCGTATAGATCGATAAAAGATAAAATTTGCAGAATAGACCAGATCTATGGACTTACCCAGATTTCTTCAATATCATCAATAGATTTGCGCCAGGTCTTCATTACTTCTTTTCAGGTCATCCTAGAGATTCATCATTTCAGATCTACAGTTTTTAAGCCTTCATCATATTCACAGGTGCATCATAGATTCAGATCTATCGATTAAGAACAGAGTTCAACCATGTAGATAAACTTTAGAGTGAAGTATTCATTAAAACCTAGACACATGCACACTCTTTGCACAATGATTTTCTTCTCCTTATATAGAGTTAGCCTTTGTCAATACCATGAGCCAAAACCACACAACATCCAATGGTTTTCTAGGACGGGATCACATAGACAATCCAGTGCTCAATATAATGGGTCAATACCATGGTAGTAACCCCTGGTTTTACAAATTTAGAGCGCAATTGAGCATACACGACTTGACATGTACTTTTCCGCGTGCATACGCTACTTCTCCTAGACAAACCTGTGTATGCCTTGAGACACACACTTTTCATCATTGTTCTAGCACATACTGAAATTCCTTTCATCATTACATCTGAGTTGCTCTGTAGATACATCGTATCACATCAGATTTACATCATTACCAAGTCCATCAAGAATAAATTCATCAAGTAGGTTTCCATCAAGGACAACAATCTGCATCATATTGCCAACAAACCAATGATAAAATTTTATTTGAAACTATAAAATTTGACCTAGGACCCTGTCAACTAATCTTGAAAGATTACATTTGATCACTGGTGACTGACGATGGTAGCTCCTTTAGGAGGTGTCAAGAACTCCGTAGAACAAGTAGCCTCATCCATTCAGTAATGGAGTTAAAATAAAACACTAGACACTCAAATGAATAACAGAAACAAAAACTGACTTTGACTCAAAAACTTGACTACTGACTGAAATTAATTATGGCAGTAGACCATCGGGATATTAGGGCCTTCGCCTCGAGATTAAAATCCTGATGATAATTTCCCACCTATTGAAGCTATATATACAATCATGCGATATGATCCCTCCAGTGTAACCAATCCAACATACGTCTACTTACGTGAATCCTGCTCACACTTTCTTTGAGCAAGAAAAAGGAAAAAAAGATAGGAAACTCAAAGTGTCCAATGAAAATTTTCTCATGATTCATAAATACAAGAGCATTCAACTTCCTAGATGGTTGCAACAAACTTACCAAAGGATCATGAAGAACATGCAACATAAGCCTTTCTGGATTATTTAAAACATGGAAAAGACCTCCTTCCAAACTGTTATTTTTCTGTGTGCTGAAACTGATCACCTTCATCAATGAATGTTGCAACATCTACCTTGATTAATGGTTGTAACAAACTAGCAACGGGGTCTTCAAAATCACGTGAAAGGCTTTTAAATTTTCCACCCATAACTTCATGATCATTATCAAAATGAATGAGTCCAACTTGGTTAACTAAATATTCCTTCATATCATTTTCATAAAAAGACTCTGAATGTTCATGAAAGGTTTCAATAGGAGCAATCATATATTTATGCACAAACATAGATTTTTGATCATTCAAATATGTTGCAAGAAATTTTGGGACAACAGCTTGTGTAACAAAAAATTGTTTGTGATTCTTTGTAAGAACATCCTCATGACAACCTTCAAGTATAATAGCCATACCATGTATATCGAGATTGTTCTTTTGTGGATCAAATAATCCTGATGTATTCTCATTAGATAATTATTTTTGAAGACTATCATCTTACCTTTTATGATGGAAAACTATCTCTGACACCTAAACCTATTGCAACTGTGGAATACTGTCTACATGAATTAGTTCACTAATTGCACCTTGATCACACAAAAAATGAGAAACTAGCTGCAAATTTCCACTTATCTATCGAGAAATGACATGGATATCTACATAAAGTTCTTGATTGATTTCATCTTCAACTAAAAGAGAAACTATTGATGGTTGTAAGTTTTCTACATGTTGTAAATTCTCTTGATCATCACGGCAACTAACATGAGAAGATAATTCATAAAGTTCCTCTAACATATCCTCGTCATCCATAAATTATAGATCATCATCAATACTTTCAAGATATTGAATGAAACCCTCAAAATGATCACAACAATTTTGTACCAACAAAAAATATGCATAATACTCTTTATAATTTTCAAACAAAACTGAATGAAAATACTTTAAAGAAAATATAGTAGCTAGTATCAACCATTCATACCATGTACTTGATTTGTATTCCAGAGTAGCCATAAATATCTTCATTAAGAAATATTCAGGAAACTTAAATTTAATTCTACGTACATGCATATGAAACTTTATCAAGTAAAAGGAAAAATCATATTTCCTTTCATCTTTGAACATGGGAAGATAAGATAACTAATCAACATGAGGCATAGGATTTGGAAAGCTAGGGATATGAGACTAATCCATAGGAGCATACCTGGAATTCCTTATTGAAGTTGAATCGATATTGAAAATAGTGAAGTCACCAAAATGTTATTGAAGCTATTGGTTTTTGAATTGTGGAGTCGCCATGAAAACTCTGAACTTTTTTATTCTTCAACACTGGTGTTTCTAGGTGAAAGATTCACAACCTTCTTGTGCTGAATACTATTCACCATATGCAATCCTCCACTCCACTATTCAAATCCTCCACCTGGCGACTCCACAACCTTCATTAGACCAAAAGAATCCACTGGTAGAGAACTTTAGACTAATTGAAAAGACACAGTGACCCTATCTGATTAACAAATATGGATCCAAGGACACAAAGGAGATATGCTCCGATGAGCAGAGAACATATCCTTGGATTCCCACACAAAATTCCTAAAGACATAAATTGGATAGAAAACTTACCTATCTTTCGAGATGAAAAGGTTGATGACCCATTGTTACATCTCATCAATTTTTGTATACATGTATGGAGGTTAAAGGTTGAATGGCATGAGGACTGCCTCATGAAAATGTTCATGGTTACATTAGAAGGAAAGGCAAGGGAATGGTATGAGGGCCTAGAACCTGGCATCTTTTTTTCTTTGAAGGATTTCCACAAAGTATTTTGTAAACACTATATAGGGCATTGTCCATCTCTATCATTGGCTGAAAATTGTTGTGATCAATCTAAGGACCTCATACAACAACTTGTAAGCATTGATGAAAACTTAGGAGATTGACATCCTGAGGATTATTTAGAGGAGATCCATAGTTTTCTTACCCAAACTAACCATCAAGATGACCAAGAAGAGTTGATACCAAATTAAATCCATCAAAAAATAAGAGAGGATCCACAAGAGCTCTTTGAAAAGGTTGAAACAAATAACAATCCATCTTCCCTTCCTTGTAAAATACAAGAGGACATTCAACCACAAGATCGACTTCCACAAAAAATGGAAAGCAATTTTTGCCCAATCCAAAGAAAACAAGAAATACCTCCTCCTTTAACTAAAAAGGAAATAGATTAGATGTTATCCACTACTGCCTTACCTACTAAAGAAATTTCTCATAAAGAAACAATAGAACAAATTGTTGTTAAGGTTGAAATCCCTCCTCAAGAAGACATTCATCCTTGTAAGCAGTCACAAAAGGAAGAGGAACATCATGGTTCCATCTAGAGAAAAAGAAAAACACCGCCCCTTTCATAAAAGGAAGAAACCAATGAAATCCTAAGGATACAACCAGCATCCAAACATTTTTGTAAAGAATATATGTATATGTGTTCTACTATTGATTTATCTACTAATGCATCTTCTCAAGAAGACCTAGTGCTAAGGAATAGTCCTACTCATTAGGATAATGGCTCACAAACAGGAATCATCTCACTAAATCAGGGTGTACCAAGATTGCTTGAAGGTAGCATAAAATTACTTTCTAAAGTTTCCAAATCAGATAATCATAAAGAGGGAGAAGGGATTCTTTCTCAAAAGAATCCCAAGGTTAGTCAAGTAAAGGAGGGAGTAATCCTAAATGAGGTCTATTGTTCAAATCCTCTAGGCCAACTATTATTTGAAGACCCATTTTTTGTTTCCCTAGGGACCTTTAAAGAAGGATTAGTGTGTTCTACAATGAACAATTTGCTGGAAAGTGTGAGGAAAAACTTAAACACTAGTATGAGGGGTTTACGCAGTGCATTATATTAGATATCAATTTTTTTTTGGGATTCAACTGCGTTAATTTAGTCATTCATCTATGACCATTTCCATGAGAGGTAGTTGTAACTGACTAATTTCTCATGATTTTTGAATAGTCCACTTAGCACTCATTACATCAGGTGATGCTCACAGGGGTGAAGAAGTGGGATTGAAACTAGTGAAATGAATCACATAGCATCAATCATCACTTCTGGGGCTTGCACTCGGTAACCAGGACTTCCCAGGATTTCACCCATCCGAGAACTCCTCTGGCTCAAGTGCGCTTAACTATGGAGTTTTCCCCACAATCAAGCCCACTTAGCTTGCTACCCCATTTGCAAAACCTGAGCAGCAAAACCTTAGCAACTATTGTGCCTCATGAACCATTCAAGAAGAGATCCCTTTACTCAGTATTTTTTAAGTATGAGGGGTTTACGCAATGCATTATATTAGATATCATTTTTTTTTGGATTCAACTGCGTTAATTTAATCATTCATCTATGACCATTTCCATGAAAGGTAGTCGTAACTGACTAATTTCTCATGATTTTTGAATAGTCCACTTAGCACTCATTGCATCAGGTGATGCTCACAGGGGTGAAGAAGTGGGATTGAAACTAGTGAAATGAATCACATAGCATCAATCATCACTTCTGGAGCTTGCACCCGATAACCAAGACTTTCCGGGACGTCACCCATCCCAGAACTCCTTTGGCTCAAGCGTGCTTAACTGTGCAGTTTTCCCCACAATCAAGCCCACTTAGCTTACTACCCCATTTGCAAAACCTTACCAACAATTGTACTTCATGAACCATTCAAGAAGAGATCCCTTTACTCAGTATTTTTTAAGTATGAGGTGTTTACGCAGTGCATTATATTAGATATCATTTTTTTTTGGGATTCAACTGTGTTAATTTAGTCATTCATCTATGACCATTTCCATGAGAGGTAGTCGTAACTGATTAATTTCTCACAATTTTTGAATAGTCCACTTAGCACTCATTGCATCAGGTGATGCTCACAGGGGTGAAGAAGTGGGATTGAAACTAGTGAAATGAATCACATAGCATCAATCATCACTTCCAGGGCTTGCACCCGGTAACCAAGACTTCCCGGAAGGTCACCCATCCCATAACTCCTCTGGCTCAAGCGCACTTAACTGTGCAGTTTTCCCCACAATCAAACCCACATATATTGCTACCCCATTTGCAAAACCTTATAAACTATTGTGCCTCATGAACCATTCGAGAAGAGATCCCTTTACTCAGTATTTTTTAGGTATGAGGGGTTTACGTAGTGCATTATATTAGATATCATTTTTTTTTGGGATTCAACTGTGTTAATTTAGTCATTCATCTATGACCATTTCCATGAGAGGTAGTCATAGCTGACTAATGTCTCATGATTTTTGAATAGTCCACTTAGCACTCATTGCATCAAGTGATGCTCACAAGGGTGAATAAGTGGGATTGAAACTAGTGGAATGAATCACATAGCATCAATCATCAATTCCGGGGCTTGCTCCCAGTAACTAGGAATTCCCGAGAGGTCACCCATCCCAGAACTCATCTGGCTCAAGTGCGCTTAACTATGCAGTTTTCCCCACAATCAAGCCCACTTAGCTTGCTACCCCATTTTTGAAACCTTAGAAACTATTGTGCCTCATGAACCATTCAAGAAGAGATCCCTTTTCTCAGTATTTTTTAAGTATGATGGGTTTACGTAGTGCATTATATTAGATATCATTTTTTTGGGATTAAACTACGTTAATTTAGTCATTCATCTATGACCATTTCCATGAGAGGTAGTCGTAATTGACTAATTTCTCATGATTTTTGAATAGTCCACTTAGCACTCATTACATCAGGTGATGCTCAGAGGGGTGAAGAAGTGGGATTGAAACTAGTGAAATGAATCACATAGCATCAATCATCACTTCCGGGGCTTGCACCCAGTAACCAAGACTTCCTAGGGGGTCACCCATCCTAGAACTCCTTTGGCTCAAGTGTGCTTAACTGTGGAGTTTTCCCCACAATCAATCCCACTTAGCTTGCTAACCCATTTGCAAAACCTTAGCAAACTATTATGCCTCATGAACCATTCAAGAAGAGATCCCTTTACTCAGTATTTTTTAAGTATGGGGGGTTTACGCAGTGCATTATATTAGATATCATTTTTTGGGGGATTCAACTACGTTAATTTAGTCATTCAGCTATGACCATTTCCATGAGAGGTAGTCATAACTGACTAATTTCTCATGATTTTTGAGTAGTCCACTTAGCACTCATTGCATCAGGTGATGCTCACAAGGGTGAAGAAGTGGGATTGAAACTAGTGAAATGAATCACATAGCATCAATCATCAATTCCAGGGCTTGTACCCGGTAACCAGGAACTTCTCAGGATGTCACCCATCCCAGAACTCCTCTGGCTCAAGCGCGCTTAACTATGGAGTTTTCCCCACAATCAAGCCCACTTAGCTTGATACCCCATTTGCAAAACCTTAGCAACTATTGTGCCTCATGAACCATTCAAGAACAGATCCCTTTACTCAGTATTTTTTAAGTATGAGGGGTTTACGCAGTGCATTATATTAGATATCATTTTTTGGGGATTCAACTGCTGTTAGAGTTTAGCAGTAGAAATATAAAATCAAATAAGACACACACAGCATTCAACCATGAAAAACACAAATTTTAATGTGGTTCACCCAACCAATATGGGCTACGTTCACCTAACAGGGCATCGGCAATCTCATTAATCAACTGTAGAAATACAATAGCAGAGTTTCTCATCTGCTTAGCTCTTCCTCACTACACATTCCTCATCATGATCAGTTGCCTCTACGGGCTTACATTTTATAGCTGTGAATGAAAACAAACTCATAAATTCTCTCACAACAAATATAGGATGCATTAACTCCTCATCAGAAATTGATGGAGCCAATGTAGCAACAAATCCTATTGTTGTCACCTACATGAGATTTTTCTCCAAATTTAATTAAAAAATAAGAATAAAATCTCAACAATCTCCACCTTGACAGCAATTAGCCTGATACCTTGTTTCATTATTATTTTTATCTTTTTTGCAATCCAAGAGAAGCCAGACACCATCGTAGCTTCTCTAAAAAAACTAGTTTCGTGAACATGTCTGCATAGTTTTCCTTTGTATGCACCTTTTCAAGAGAGACTCCCCTTTCAATGATAACCTGTCTTAAAAAATGGTACTTGATAGGTATATGCTTTGATTTACTATGATAGGCCGGATTCTTAGCCAAATGAATTGCACTTTGACTATCAAAAAATAACTTAATGTTGTCCTGTAACCTACCAAACTCACCAAACAAACCTTTCAACCAAACTGCTTCTTTGCAAGCATGTGAAGCAGTTATGTATTCTACTTCTGTAGTGGATAAAGCAACAATGTTCTTTAGCTTTGACATCTAGCTAATAGCTCCACCTGCAAGAGTAAAGACATACTCTGAAGTTGACCTTCTCTTATCCAAATCACCTGCAAAATCAGAATCAACATATCCACAAACATATTCACTGCTACTGTTATAAGTGATACAATAATCACTTGTGCCTCTCAGATACCGAAGCACCCATTTCACTGCTGACCAGTGTTCTTTTCCTGGATTTGCCATATACCTGCTGACAACCCCAACTGCATGTGAAATATCTGGTCGAGTACAAACCATCGCATACATCAAACAACCTATTACATTGGCATATGGAATTCGAGACATATATTCCTTTTCTTCGTTAGTGTTAGGACATAAACTTGAAGAAAGCTTAAAATGGGAAGCAAAAGGGACTGAAACAGGCTTCACATTGTTCATACCAAACCTCAAGAGTATCTTCTCAACATACTTCTATTGTGATAGCCACAACTTACCATTGCTCCTGTCTCTAAAAATCTCCATGCCCAAAATCTGTCTTGCTGCTCCTAGATCTTTCATATCAAACGTCCTAGCCATCTGAGCCTTTAACCTGTTGATCTCTGTTATGCTTTTTCTTGCTAAAAGCATATCGTCAACATAAAACACTAAGATAATGAACATGCCATTACTTAATTTCTTAAAGTAAACACAATGATCATATTCACTTCTTATATAATTTTGACTCATCATGAAAGAATCAAATTTCTTATACCACTGTTGAGGCGACTGCTTCAGACCATACAATGAGTTCTTGAGCCTGTAGACAAATTTCCTGTTGCGATTTTGAACAAACCGTTCCAGTTGTTCCATGTAAATTTCCTCATCTAAATCTCCATGTAAAAAAGCAGTTTTAACATCTAGTTGTTGTAATTCTAAATCAAGTAAAGCAACTAATGCTAACACAATCCGAATTGAAACAATTTTTACAACTGGTGAAAATATCTCATGAAAGTCAATGCCAGCTTTCTGAGAACAACCTTTCACGACCAGCCTTGCTTTGTACCTGTCTTCTGTATCATCAACACCTTTCTTCAACTTGTAAACCCACTTACATCCCACAGTTTTCCTGTCTTTAGGAAGTTCCACCAGATCCCATGTGGCATTCTTGGCTAATGCCTTCATCTCGTCCTTCATAGCCTCTTTCCACTTACCAATGTTAGAACCTTCTACAGCTTCCTGATAGCATAAAGGTTCATCATCGTTAGCAGTTAAAGAAACTAAAGTAACATAATCATCATACCTTCTAGGAAAACGTCCGATTCTTGTAGACCTCCTTAAATATGTTTCTAGTACTTCTCGAATTTGCTGATTATTGTCTGTAGGAACTTCTTCATGATCAGCATCTGAAACATGTTCATGATCTGCATCTGAAACTTGTTCATGATATGAATCTAAAACTTGTTCATCTAGACTATGATCAGTATTTGAACTAGTTTCAAACTGAATGTGTTGAAGCTGAGGTACATTATCCTGTTTCAATTTATCATCTACATCTACATTTTCAAGTGAGGATTCATTAAATTTAACATCTCTGTAAATGATGATCTTGTGAGTAGTGGGATCCCACAACCTGTATCCCTTAGTCCCATCACCATATCCAACAAAGATATATATTTTTTATTTAGTATCTAATTTAGAACGCTGATGTTTCGGAACTAGAGCATATGCATCATAACCAAAACATTTCAGTTTAGAATAATCACATGGATAACCTTTCCATACCTCTTGAGGAATTTTGCATCCTATCGCAGTTGATGGTGATCGATTTACCAAGTAACAAGCTGTAGAAACCGCTTCTGTCCACAATTCCTTCTGCAAATTGGCGTTACTAAGCATACTTCTTGCTCTCTCTAAGAGAGTCTTGTTCATGCGTTCAGCAACTCCGTTTTGCTGAGGAATATATACAGTGGTTTTATGTCTTTCGATCCCAGCATCCTTGCAATAATTATCAAATTCCTTTGAAGTAAACTCACCACCATTGTCAGTTCTTAAACATTTAATGGTTCTTCAAGTGATGTTTTCAACTAATGCTCTAAACTGTTTCAAAACTGTGAATACATCAGACTTCTTCTTTAACATGTACGCCCACACTTTTCTAGAGAAATAATCAATAAAATATACAAAATATGATGATCCTCCATATGAGGTTGTAGGAGATGGACCCCAAACATCAGAATGGATATAATCAAGGACTCCCTTACTAGTATGTTTTCCAGTTTTAAACTTTTGCTTGCTTTGTTTCCCAAATAGAAAATGTTTGCAGAAATCTAACTTAGAAGATTTTAAACTAGGAAGTAACTTACGATCAGACAAAATTTGTAATCCTCTTTCGCTCATATGGCCCAACCTTTGATGCCATAAACGAATAGAATTACTGTCATTTTCAGATACTGTAGAAGCATCATCTGACTCTGTTCTTCCTTCTAATTGAAAAATATTTCCAACCTTCTTTTCTTTCATTACTAGTAAAATTATTTTATAAACTTTCATTACTCCACCTTGAATAAAGGTTTTATATCCATTAGTGTCTAGTACTCTTAGTGAATGAGGTTTTTTCTTAGTTCAGGTACATGTCTTACATCAGTTAGAATTTTATTTGTCCCATCAAACATTTTAATCTGTATGCTTCCAATTCCCACAATATTACACAAGACATCATTTCCCATGTAAACAACTCCATCATTGATTGATTTATAAGTTTTAAACCACTCTCTAGGAATGCACATGTGATTTAACGCACCAGAATCTAATAACCAATGTTGATCATGATTAGACACACCAACTGATAACACTTCATCACTCATACCTGAAATAGATGCCGAACCTGTATCTGTCGTGTTTGCTTCTTTCTTCTATTTCGAAGAGTCTCCTTTCTTCTCTGTTTGTTGTCTCTTCCAACAGTCCTTCTTCAAATGTCCCGATTTTCCACAAAACCAACACTTTACCTTACTCTTCTTCCCTTTCAATTTTGAACGTGAGTTTTTGTGCTTACTGAAGCGTCTTTCTTTAGAACGACCTCTGACCATCATTGCTTCTGATGTAGAGGTTTATGAATTTGACCTCTTCCTTGTTTTTTTGGACAACAAAGCTCCAACAACATCATCAAATTCAAGGGTTTCTGATGAACTAAGACTTATAGAAGTAACAAAATGATCCCATGACTCGGGCAATGAGCATAATAAAGTTACAGCTTTATCTTTTGATTCAAATTTTACTTCTATACTTTCTAATTGCACCAAGAGAGTATTAAAGGTATTCAGATGATCAGTTATCGTCGTACCTTCCTTCATGCACAAGTTGTACAATTGTCGCTTCAGAAGAATCCTATTGGTTAAGGATTTTGTCATGTACAACTTTTCAAGCTTTGTCCACAAACCAGTAGCAGTTTTCTCTGACACGATGTTAAACAAAACATCATCCGCCAAACACAGTCGAATGCCGCTCAATGCTCTTTCATCCATATCACTCCATTCATCATCTGTCATGGTGTAAGGCTGTTTGGATTTTCCCAACAGCGCCTTCACCACGCCTTGTTGCATGAGTAGATCATACATCTTCACTTTCCAGATCTCGAAGTTGTTTTTGCCATTGAACTGCTTGATCTCAAAATGGGCACTTTGTGTTTTTGCCATTTTTAGTAGCTCGTGTCACAAAAATCTCCAATTTCAGAAGGAATTAGTTTTGATTCAAACATAATTTAATATATATATGAAGGCATTCTGATACCTGTCTAGCTCATGGCACAGTGGAATAAGAGCTCAGCAAATGATCTTGGAATTTCAACAGTCCACGGTTCTTATGGCTCTTCCACAGTCCACACAGCCACCATTCAACGCTGGTCCAGACCCGGGATTATGCATTCGACGCATGCCCATGGCTCCACAAATCTCTCTCTTGGACGCAGGTCCACGGCTCTATGCAGCCACGGACCACGAGCGCACTATGCAACAATCTCACCTTACTGCTCTGATACCAAGTGTTAGAGTTCAGCAGCAGAAATATAAAATCAAATAAGACACACACAACATTCAACCATGAAAAGCAGAAATTTTAACGTGGTTCACCCAACCAATATGGGCTATGTCCACCTAACAGGGCATCGGCAATCTCATTAATCAACTGCAGAAATACAATAGCAGAGTTTCTCATCTGCTCAACTCTTCCTCACTACACATTCCTCATCATGCTCACTTGCCTCTACGGGCTTACATTTTATAGCTGTGAATGAAAAAAAACTCATAAATTCTCTCACAACAAATATAGGATGCATTAACTCCTCATCAGAAACTGATGGAGCCAATGTAGCAACAAATCCTATTGTTGTCACCTACATGAGATTTTTCTCCAAATTTAATTAAAAAATAAGAATAAAATCTCAACAACTGCGTTAATTTAGTCATTCATTTATGACCATTTCCATGAGAGGTAGTCGTAACTAACTAATTTCTCATTATTTTTGAATAGTCCACTTAGCACTCATTGCATCAGGTGATGCTCACAGGGGTGAAGAAGTGGGATTGAAACTAGTGAAATGAATCACATAGCATCAATCATCACTTCCGAGGCTTTTACCCGGTAACCAAGACTTCTCGGGAGGTCACCCATCCCAGAACTCCTCTGGCTCAAGCGCGCTTAACTGTGTAGTTTTCCCCACAGTCAAGCCCACTTAGTTCTCTACCCCATTTGCAAAACCTTAGCAACTATTGTGCCTCATGAACAATTCAAAAAGAGATCCCTTTACTCAGTATTTTTTAAGTATGAGGGGTTTACGTAGTGGATTATATTAGATATGATTTTTTTGGGGATTCAACTGCGTTAATTTAGTCATTCATCTATGACAATTTCCATGAGAGGTAGTCGTAACTGACTAGTTTCTCATGATTTTTGAATAGTCCACTTAGCACTCATTGCATCAGGTGATGCTCACAGGGGTGAAAAAGTGGGATTGAAACTAGTGAAATGAATCACATAGCATCAATCTTCACTTCCGGGGCTTGCACACGGTAACCAGGACTTTCTGGGAGGTCACCCATCCCAGAACTCCTCTGGCTCAAGCGTGCTTAACTGTGGAGTTTTCTCCACAATCAAGCCCACTTAGCTTGCTACCCCATTTGAAAAACCTTAGTAACTATTGTGCCTCATGAACCATTCTAGAAGAGATCCCTTTACTCAATATTTTTTAAGCATGAGAGGTTTACGCAGTGCATTATATTAGATATCATTTTTTTTTTGGGGATTCAACTGCGTTAATTTAGTAATTCATCTATGACCATTTCCATAAGAGGTAGTTGTAACTAACTAATTTCTCATGATTTTTGAATAGTCCACTTAGCACTCATTGCATCAGGTGATGCTCACAGGGGTGAAGAAGTGGGATTGAAACTAGTGAAATGAATCACATAGCATCAATCATCACTTATGGGGCTTGCACCCAGTAACCAGGACTTCCCAGGAGATCACCCATCCCAGAACTCCTCTGGCTCAAGCGCGCTTAACGGTGTAGTTTTCCCCACAATCAAGCCCAC
Organism: Pinus albicaulis; assembly: GCA_034641835.2. Lineage (NCBI taxonomy): Eukaryota > Viridiplantae > Streptophyta > Pinopsida > Pinales > Pinaceae > Pinus > Pinus albicaulis. Next base: position 966,376,428 of record CM076578.1, on the reverse strand, counting down.
TTAGCTTGCTACCCCATTTGCAAAACCTTAGCAGCAAAACCTTAGCAACTATTGTGCCTCATGAACCATTCAAGAAGAGAACCCTTTACTCAGTATCTTTTAAGTATGAGGGGTTTACACAGTGAATTATATTAGATATCATTTTTCTTGGGATTCAAATGCGTTAATTTAGTCATTCATCTATGACCATTTCCATGAGAGGTAGTCGTAACTGACTAATTTCTCATGATTTTTGAATAGTCCACTTAGCACTCATTGCATCAGGTGATGCTCACAGGGGTGAAGAAATGGAATTGAAACTAGTGAAATGAATCACATAGCATCAATCATCACGTCCGGGGCTTGCACCCGGTAACCAGGACTTCCCGGGAGGTCACCCATCCCAGAACTGCTCTGGCTCAAGCGTGCTTAACTGTGGAGTTTTCCCCACAATCAAGCCCACTTAGCTTGCTACCCCATTTGCAAAACCTTAGCAACTATTGTGCCTCATGAACCATTCAAGAAGATATCACTTTACTCAATATTTTTTAAGTATGAGGGGTTTACGCAGTGCATTATATTAGATATCATTTTTTTGGGATTCAAGTGCGTTTATTGTTGTCATTCATCTATGACCATTTCCATGAGAGGTAGTCGTAACTGACTAATTTCTCATGATTTTTGAATAGTCCACTTAGAACTCATTGCATCAGGTGATGCTCACAGGGGTGAATAAGTGGGATTGAAACTAGTGAAATGAATCACATAGCATCAATCTTCACTTCTGGGGCTTGCAATCGGTAACTAGGACTTATCAGGAGGTCACCCATCCCAGAACTCCTCTGGCTCAAGCATGCTTAACTATGGAGTTTTCCCCACAATGAAGCCCACTTAGCTTGCTACCCCATTTGCAAAACCCTAGAAACTATTGTGCCTCATGAACCATTCAAGAAGAGATCCCTTTACTCAGTATTTTTTAAGTATGAGGGGTTTACACAATGCATTATATTAGATATCATTTTTTTTGGGGGATTCAACTGCGTTAATTTAATCATTCATCTATGACCATTTCCATGAGAGGTAGTCATAACTGACTAATTTCTCATGATTTTTGAATAGTCCACTTAGCACTCACTGCATCAGGTGATGCTCACAGGGGTGAAGAAGTGTGATTGAAACTAGTGAAATGAATCACATAGCATCAATCATCACTTCCGGGGCTTGCACCCAGTATCCAGGACTTCCCAGGAGGTCACCCATCCCAGAACTCCTCTGGCTCAAGCGCACTTAACTGTGCAGTTTTCCCCACAATCAAGCCCACTTAGCTTGCTACCCCATTTGCAAAACGTTACCAACTATTGTGCTTCATGAACTATTCAAGAAGAGATCCCTTTACTCAGTGTTTTTTAAGTATGAGGGGTTTACGCAGTGCATTATATTAGATATCATTTTTTTTTGGGATTCAACTGTGTTAATTTAGTCATTCATCTATGACCATTTCCATGAGAGGTAGTCGTAACTGATTAATTTCTCACGATTTTTGAATAGTCCACTTAGCACTTATTGCATCAGGTGATGCTCACAGGGGTGAAGAAGTGGGATTGAAACTAGTGAAATGAATCACATAGCATCAATCATCACTTATGGGGCTTGCACCTGAAAACAAATGAAGTGGAAGTGGCCTTTTGATTTCTTCAGCATCATGAAAGAGCTGAAACAAATTCCCTCATGCAATCAACTGCTTGATTGGCTTTGTTGGAAAAGATATTTCACTAAATGAATGTATATTGTGTATATGTTAGATTAGGATAGATAGATAGTTGTGGAAAATAAGCTCAGCCTTGTGATCATCTTTTCAGTTCTAGATTGTTTGAAGAAAAGGTGAAAAAGATGAAAATACAAAAAAACAGTAAAAAATAGTAAAAGAGGGCAGTTTCTAAAAGCAATGGTAAAACCCCATGTTCAAAAAATAGTCATTCGGAAAGTGCACAAGTGTAAGTGTTGCTAATAGTGTTCAAATGTCTTGTTCAGCTATCTAGCCTAATTATAACTGAACATGTTTTAAATTTATTTTCTTATAAGTTAGTGAGGGGGAAATATGGTCAACATTGTGTAAGCTTGACTTATCAAAGAGAGTAGATTAGGAAAAATATATTGGTTCCACATGCTCAAAACAGAGCCAAAGAGGAAAACAGGGATGAAAAAAAATTATGTATCCTAGCCTTGTTTTTCTAGATTTCATTTTACACAAAATAATATTTGTGTGTAGCTTGTCTTTTATGCCACAAGTACATGACAAATCATACTGTCTAATCCTGATTTGGTCATTTTTCAATTTCATGTTTTAGATTAGAGAATAAAATCCTGTCAAACAGCTTAACCTTGAAATTTGATCTAGCATAGGTAGAGAAGAAAAGGAGTTCATAAGCTTAATCTAAACTCCCGGAAGGTATAAGTGTAGCATTAGATAGTTTCTATTCTGAGGAATATCATGTCAAAAGGTTGCTAGTCAAAATTCACCTAAAGAAAAAAAATGTTAGGAAATATACCTGGGTAGGTAGAGATGTTTTTGAGGCTAATCATGTTGTCAATTTTCAGAAATGGCATCAAGAAAGAATTAAATTTGCGCCAATGGATAAGGCACTCGTCTTTATAAGCCAAATATCTGCAATTATGGACACCTCCTAAAAAGGAGCTGCCCTCCCCAAATGGAACCACTGTTAGTTATCAGTATTTTTCACCTGTTTTTGATGAATAAATTCCTAGTTGAGTTTTCTGGAAGCTGATCTCCATATGTCAATTTTTCATCTAGAAAACCCCCAAAAAAAAAAATTCTTTCCTATCCCTCCTTATCAGCCTATGATTAAATCAATTTTCATTTTTCAAAGTCATGTATTGTTTTAGAAAAATATCCCTATCTACAGTTGTCTTGGTCTTGCTGGTCTACTACCATTTTCCCCTTAGTTCTCATGAAACTCATTGTCCAATATTTGACAAAGTGTCTCCCTTCCTATCCTTGATATTCTTGTCAAACACAATCAGAATGAATGAAAGATGACCCTAAGTTAGGTAGTGGCACTTTAGAGAACCCCTCCCTCGAGAAAAATAGCTTGAGGCAGAATCCTTTGTTCAATAACAACCAGCCCTAAATTAGCGCTTAATCTGCAAAATCAAACCTTGATATACCCCTAGGTCGCGCCACTAAGAAAACTTGTTGTCTTAGTCTGGAAGAAATTCTAGAAAGATCTAATACAGAAAGAGATGAGCATGTGCACAACCTAAAAGAATATGCTTAAGATTGGGAAAAATCTCCATAGAACACTAAAGGAGCTTTTAAAGTTTCAAAGTCATATTTTTTGCATCTGTGCAAGGGGAAAATTCAATGAAAAACAGTTTCCAGACAAAATCAAAGAGACAAGTCCAAATAATTCTCATGTTGAAGAATTTTCCATCAGTTGGTGGAGAGCTGCAATGATAACAAAGAAGGAGTGCATGTTTCAAAGGACAAAATTTGCCCTAAAAGCTGATACCATCCTTCAAAGCCACACAAATACAGAAGACTGATATAAGGTTGATCTGCAGTGTTCCAGTTTTTCCTTCAGAGGTAATGATGCATAAGTTTCCCAAGGACATCATCACAGTACATAAGAAGACAATTGCTTCTTATGCTGCCTTGAGCCTGGGATGAAAACACTAGTCAAAGAACAAATCAAATGTACCTCTGCAAACACAGTCCAAAAAAGAAGAGCAAATGTTAGAAGACATCATGATAAGATAACCTCCTTCATTGAAGAGCAGATGGTTAGGAATACGATCATAGGACGTCATTCATTTAAAATCAAAGGGTCAGCTCCCCAAATATTTACACAGTGAAGTAGCTGATTCAAAAGGTTGAAAGTATGATAAAGCCATGTTTTACTCACAGTTAAAGGGCTCCTCTGTTAAATGATGAAAGAAAAAGTTTGAAAGGACATATGGATGTTTACTGTTAAGGGTATGTTCGTAATACTTTTGTGAAATTTTTTCAAAGTATCATAACCTAGGTAAGTGCTAAGAGGTCCCACAGGGAAAATTTTTAGGTTACAAGGGCCTCCAAAGATCATTATGGAGAAATGTAGTTTAAGAGAAAAAAAATAGAGGTTAAAGAGTGCCCATGAAAGTTGTCAAACATTGCCTTCTTCATAAAATCAAAGAAATCATCTCCAAAATACAGCTTAAGGCATACAAAATAGAAGTTCGAGCAATTGGAAGAGTTTTTAAAGGTTTGAAGCCTGTATAGTGCGCTTGGAAAAGCACGCGGCGTGTTTGGCAGAGAATTTACAAAGGCTCATGCAGTGGCGTGGCACGCCTGTAGGCACCGGTCACAGTTGACCGAAGGCTGACCCGACAGTTTACACGGTGCGACACTCTTTCATATGAATGTGTTGCTTCTTATGGCCTAAATCTACCTCAGGCTAAGAAAGGCAGAATCTAGGGTAACATCAAACCACGCTTAACCTGGTAGCTAGCCCTACCAGATCGGGAGAGGGCTCTCTCTTGGTCAATCTCAGCAAAAAATAATCAGTGATGCTTGAGATGACTTGAATGAAGGCTGATTTTAGGCTAGGTATATATGCAAAAGAGTTTGATTTTATTTTAAGGGTGTTTTGTTGGATCAAAGGGAAGGCATATTTTGGGTCTGGGGAATAAGGCCTAGTTTTGTAGAGATCTGAATGGGGCAAGGTAGGCACTTGATTTGAAACTTTAAATTTGAAGGAAATGGAGAGTTTGAGAAAGGTGAGGAGTTGAAGAGGGCAAGAAACCTTCAAGGATCCTCTCCAAACAGCTGAAAACATAGAAAATTAAACAAACCCTAGGTAGAGCACGACAAATTCTAATGAATTCTACCTTTATCCTTGTTTGTTTAACTTAAGAAGAAATAAGAAGGAAAATGGTATAAATAAAACACCAATAGAATTAAATTTACAGATAGTAACACATTATCAAACCAAAATACCACAAGAATCCCATAGAGTGTTGCAAACCTTGGTCTATTCCTTTGCCAAACTACAAAGATGAATGTACAATGATGCTCAAAGCGTTCCCAAAAGTCCAACCATGATAATGACTGAAGAACCACAAGATATAGATAAAAAACCAGTCATCCCAGCCTCTAGTGGTCTATCTCACAAGTTTAAGAGCTGTTCCAACAAAATATAAACTAAGAACTAGAATGTAGGCAATGGAATAGCTTGCCTCTAAAAACTAGCAAACAGATTCATTCAGTTGCAATTCACCTTTTGATGGATGAATCTACCTCCATGAGTGAAAATTTAACAAAATTACATCAAGATATATCAAATTACATCGTGATTTTGACATTTATAAGTAAGAAATTCAAACTGTCAAAAACTAGGCGAAAAACAGAGTTACTGAGTCAAAAATGAGCAAAATTCTCCAATGCGCTGCCCCTGATTTCTCTATGCGTCGCACCAGTTTGCAGCTGATTTTGGAGGCCTTCCTAGTGTCAAAATTTGCTCCAAGTGGGCTTTTTGGAAATTTATATCTTTCTAATTTCCAATACAAGTGGAATTTCTGAATTTGGCTTTCATTTTCCCCTCCAAAATTGATTTCTCCCAACATTGCTCCCTATGTGTCAAAAAAGGGGCAGAAAGGTCATTTTTGGGGTGTTTTTTACCCTTCTGGAAGCCCAAAACCTGTCAAAATTTCTTGGCCATAGGTAGGAATGAATATTTTTCCGTGAAAAATCCAAAAAATTTTAGTTTTCATCAAAAGGAGTCCCCAATCAAAAGCACGCGCCAAGTGGCACGACACATAGAGCAAAAAAGTCTGTTTTTAGGCCAAATTTTTTAAAAATGCAAAAAGTGTGCCAATTTTTTTAAAATTTGGGTTGAGTGTCCTCTATTATGTGCTATGCTGGGACAAGGAAGCCTCGGCCATGATCTAAAGTCTATCATGCCTTTTCCGACGCTTTGAGGCCTTCTTCAACTTGGCCTTCAAATTTTTGATTCTTGCATTGCAGACATGATTCCTTGCCCAATAATGATTAACCATGTACCTCAACATGTTCTTTTCCTTGTTGGCCTTCTCCAATAGCTTTTCCAAATGAATATTTACCCTTTCAATCCAAGTTTTATGATCATCCTCAATCTCCTGCTCAAGTGATGTCATCTCGGTTTTTCTCCTTTTGGCAGCTTGTTGGTTCTCACGTATGTTTTGCAGCTCTAAGATGGTCTATTGATCCTCTAGCTATTTATTTCTCTACTCAAGGTAGTTTATTCTCCACTAGGCTCTTTGCAATTTTAGGGACAAAGTATTTATCTCCGCTTTCTGCTCCTGAATGATCTTCCTGAACTTTGATCTTGGTGAGCCCAAATCAGTGTCATCATCCTGAATGAGGATGAAATCTGTCTCCTGTTCTCCTGAAGGCCCCTCATCATGTATTGGCCTCTTACCCTTGTCATGTACCTGTACTGCTGATGAAGGAAGCGAGACACCTTCCACCCCGGGTGGAGATAATACTCGCTTGGCTGCTGCAAACAACCTTCTAGTGCCCCTCTAATAGGTGACAAAAACCAGCACACTAACGGTCTATGTCTCATGACCTTCCTGCTGATGTGAAGGTTCACCTACCTCATGAAAAGCCTCTGGAGGTACCTGAGGGGCTGTGAAGAACTCATGAGAAATGAAATCCTCCCATGAAATGTCTTGCAAACCAAGCTGATGCAAAACAACAATTTTGATGAGTGCAAAATGATAGATACTGTTATACTATTGCTCAGGAGTTTTTTGTTGCACTAAGCTGGTCATCTTCTTAATATTTCGACACATGAAATAGGGGATATTCATCATTCTCACCCTGGCAAAGTGCATCAGCAATCTGATGTGATAGGCATATAAGCGAGTAAGCCGGCCCTCACAGCTGAAATATTTGATAATGAGTTTTATTAAAGGAGCATATGAATCCTTTAGGTACCGAAAAGGAAAAACTCTGCTGAGTTGTCTAAAAAAACCAAGCTTGATGTATGGCTCATATTTTTCCCTGTCAACTTGCTGCCTTTTGTTCCATTTCTCTTTGACATTTGGAATACCAGTTGCTAGGGAGATAGACTTCGGTGTCAAGGTGAATGTCACACCTGCAAGAGTGAATTGGCCATTATGTAAATTAAGCAAAAACAATCTGGCCTACTCATGATGGTACTGGACTCTAGCAACCATCTCACAAAACTGATAACAAGACTGCTATTGAAAACATGTGATAGCAAGGGGGCAAGCCTGCAGCTCAACAAGTGAAGAAGGTTCCTCCCGTACATGTTTACCACTCTTGTGAGGTCTCATTGGTGCATGAAATTCAGTTTGAGAGTCACTATGTGTTTCTTAATCTTTGTCATAAGAGGAATCTATCTCCATGTTTGCCAAAGTTTGTCTTGTCTTGGATGAGTATGAGGAATTTTAGGTGTCTTTGATCTTTTGTTGCCAAGTGCAGGAAAGTCTGTGAGGGACTATGAAGGGAAAGGGTAAGGGGAATGTTGGGAATATTTTTAATTTGAATTTTGGGAATTGAAGGGTTTTAGGGAAAACCTCTAGGCTTTTGGGACAGTATTTGGGGTTTGGGAATCTTGTAGCTAGGGTTTGGGATAATGGGAATTAGGATAGGAGTAGATGAAATTAGGGATATGAGAAATAGGGAAATGGATTGATGAAACTAGAAAAACATTGAAGAACTAAAGGATGTGGGAGTGATGGCACAAAGAACTAATTTGCAAAACCTAAACGATCATTTCTTGACCAAGGAAATATGGTTTGAATTTTTTTATTAAATCCTCATAAACATCATAAAACACACATTCATTGACATTGGCAGAGTTTATGACTTACTTTAGAATGGAGGAGACCGAGAAAATTTGAAGTTTTGGATGAAATCATTGTGAAAATGACTTGCAGCCCTACACGCCGTGCCACAAACCCAATGCACCGCGCTGGCTCTATGCATTGTGCTGGTGTATTTCTTGCACTGTGGAGCCCGACCCAATGCGTCGCGCTGGTTATATGCGCCGCGCCACTCAGCTAGTGCGCCGCGCCCACAAACTTGCACAACTCTATTGTGATTTTTCTCTCTTTTTTTCAATACGGTGCTTTCATGCTCACTCTCTCTTCTTGGAATACAAATGAGCCCTTTAAAACATGAAAATGACTTATATACCAAAGGCTTTTAATTTTCCACTCTAAAACCCATTTTTTTAATGTTACCTTTGACACCTTTTTCTAAAACTCTGTTTTTGGCAGTTTGCTTCATTTTGCCTCTGATTAACTGAATAATTTTCTTTTTGTTTGCCTTGCAGGGTTGCTAAAGTTTGAAAAGGTGACCAAGGTTTCCATTGAAATTGTTTACAAATGAGAGAACTTGAAATTACATTAAATGTACACATAAAAGATAAATACTCTATTTTTCTTCAAAACAGAGTTTTGAGGAAAAATACATTTCTAGGCATATGATGATGAAATTTATTTAGCATTGGAACTTTATTAAACCTCCTCATGCGCCTGTTGACCATTATTGGAAATTTTGAAGACCTTATGAAACTGAAACCATAGACCTAATGAAACTGAAACCATAGAAATGACTCTTACAAATTTAAGGATAAAGAGTGAGTGCAGATGATCTTGATGAATGGAAATGGGTCAGCAGGTAAAGGACATGAGGGAAAATGTATAAAAATTCACTACCGTCAGATGATCCATGCTCCTAATGGAATGCAACTGACTAAATGAGACACCTAATATGCAATGCAACAAGAGAATTTTGATCATTGACGGAGGCATGAATATACCGACACTAACACCGCTCACTCAAATGGCCCTAGAAAAACATATTTAGAGGTGCCAAATGATCAACAAAGGCCTGTGAAAAGTCTTCAAGGTATTCTCCAGTCCCTCTTGGAAAATTTCAGAATTTTAAAGGGGTGTTTGCCATGTTTTTTCCTAAAGAGAAATAGTGCTTTGAAAGCACTTCCTCTTCTAAAAACCATGACATAAACAGTGGCTTTAAAAAAGTATTTTGTCATATAAAGAGCATAAGACAAAAACAATGATTAGAAGGTGGGGTGTTTGTATCAGTTTAAAGGGCCTTGAATTATTTTGAGAATAGTGAAAACCATACACCAATTACAAGATAGAAATGCACAGTGGTAAAGGTCTCCAATCAATTTTAGGAGTGTCTTAAAAATTGTTAAAAGAAGAGCATGATTTGTTTACTAAATCAAAGAAAAACAGTGACTAGGGGATGAAGATTTTTTCAAATTAAAAGGGGTTTTTTCTTGCTGTGGATAACAAAGATAGAAATAATGTTTGAGGGGAAGGTTTTTGTGCTAAAACAAAGGAGAATTCTTTCCAAGAAACCACAAAAATGTATTGTTAATAGCCTCTTGGCTCAAACACAATACTGAAGAGATGTTTTTAGTGATAATGAGGAACAAGGCAAAGAGTCTAAACATAGCAGTGATAATGAAGAGCAAAGTGATGGGAAGTAAGGCAGTGATGAAAAGGAACATTATGGTAGCCAACACAAAAATAAGCATGAGAGTGATGAAGCACAAAACAGTGAAGAGAAAGAGCATGATAGTCATGAAGAAAGAAGTGACAAAGACAAACGAGGCAACCCTCAAGCAAGCACTGATGAGGGCAAGAAAATACAAAACATGGATCATGAAGGGCATTCTCCAAATCATGTGCTAGCTGCCTCTCCTAGGCAAGGGGCTATGACTTCTTCACCAAAGTTAGAATGCCAAACAACAAAGAAGAAAACGAAGAAAAGCTCAAAACTGCCCAAAGAGGGCGCCCGGTGAGAAAAAAGGAGAAAAACACCTCTAGGCTTGGAATTTTGGCCCGAGCTTCTAGACATGTTTCTAAAAAGCCTTGAGAGACTTGCTCACCAAAATTGAGCACATTTTGACATGTTCTTTTTTTTTGACATTTTTCGGCCTAATTGCATAAAATCATGGGTGCCGCCATTTTGGTTTGGAGCATCCTAAACTCTTGAGAGTGGTACCATTGGATACATTAAATTTAGGGGCATCTACTCAGAAATTTTTATAGCATTTGAAGTTGTTTTGGTCCCCCAAAGATGCAAAAAACACTCACTTTTTCGACATTCTTCCCACATATTAGTAAGGCCTATTTTTTGGGTTTTTCACTCATTCTAGAATTTTATAGACTTCTGGGCATCTGTTTGGGAAAATTCAAGTTGTTATAGAAAGTAGAAATCCAGATATTTCCAACAAACCATCACGAGCCTCGTTTCTACATCGGGAAGACCTTCAAAAGTCATCCAAAATATAGGCAATTTTCTACTGATGCGCCCTTAGTTCCTTTTGACCAAAAAAGGAATATTTCTGAAGTAGCCTTTGAAAATGTGCGTTAAGCTATTTTGGGACATTTTCAGTCATAAAAAGTAAAATTTATTCTCTTTTTTAGCATTTTAATATAATTTTTTGGATATTTTTGTGCCTTGGGATTTGCAAAGCCTCAAGGACAAGTTTAGATATTTTTTTTGAACCAATGGCTTGCTAGTTGCCTTGGTTGGCTTTCCTCCTCTTTGGCCTATATATTCCAAGAGGATTCATTGTAATAGAAGGCTGAACTTGATGAATAGAAGCAATATATGGTCACATAAGCTTTGGAGGAAATATTTGTCTCATGATTTTGGATAGTTTCTTGGATGTTCTTGGATGATGAAAGAAGATTGTTGTTGGATTCCATGACTTGGTAGAATGTTATAGTGTCTCTATCTCTATTTTGTTTCTTATTTTTCATTCATAAATTGATGTTCTTGCTTGATATAGGACAATAGAGAAAAAAATTGAAACATGCCCTTGGAGGCACCTCAAATTTTTTGTTTCTTCATAGCTTCCATGTTTTCTTCATTCTTAGTCACATTAAAGAATTCTTGATTGCTCTTTAATAACTTAAGAATATTGTTTTCTTGTTTAATTCATGGTTTTATGCATGCTAATTATGATTTACGGTATGCCCTGCTTACTCATGGCTAGCCATAGCTCCATCTATGAAACTTCTCTTTGATTCATTACATTGTCATTTGTTGAAACAAGAAGGTCTTGTTCTGATCTTGCCCTTTGCCTAAGACTATGTAATTTTTTTTTCAAAGTGCCAAATATCTTGAAGTACTGTGTTTAGGCATTCTGACATAGTGATTTGAGTTTTTTTTCCGCTTAAATGTATTTCCCCAAATTCTGATAGCCATTTCCTAAAGTTACAGAGCTATATATCTCTATGCATGGCTTGAATGTTTATTTCTATGCATTGATTAGCTTAAAGTTACATTTCTCATGATTAATGGTTTTCCCTACCATGTTTATGTCAACTATTAAACTATTTGTGCTTGAAATCCTTTGTTATTCACAAACTTGATGTCCATATTACTCCATTTTTTCCAAAGATCCATTTTACCTCGAATCAAATCGGCCCTTCAACAACCTTGTATCACCATCTGAAAGCTTCCTTGACCTTTTCGACCCCATAGCCCAGTTGATCTGACATATTTTTACCTATCTTATATCTTTGATCAATTTCATTCCTCACAACTTATAAAACAAAACCAAAAAACCTACTTTATAACTAGCCTAAAATCAGAACACAATAAGCAAACACACAGATATCCCTTACACAAACAGAGAGAGCCCTCTCTGAGTCCAGGAAGGCTAGGTCCTTGGGCTCCAAATATTGGTTTGATGTTACACTATCATTTGGCTTTCCAATCAGCCAAATCATGAGACCCTAACAAGAGGAAACTTGTTTCCTTTGTTCATATCTGTTTTTTAGAGGAAACCCTACTCAAAACCATATAATGACTGTAGATGCACCCTTTAAGGAAAAATTCCTTTAGAGACCCTTAGGACTTATATGCAACGACAAGGTCATTTTCACATGTCTATAAAGAGGCTTTTGACTGTGATAGTGGCATGTTTTATTTGCTTTGAGTTTTTTCTGTGAATTTAAAACACTTTCCATGTACTTTTTTCACACCTACTATCTTTGTGTTGTTTATTTGCAAAGTCTCGCTCAGAAGCCAGGCTTAGGTTAATTTATTGTCCATTATGATGAGTATTTTGAAAAATATTTTCATGGATAGGAAGAGCAAATCTTCTTTGAACATCAGCATCACTCTTTGGCCTATGTTTAACGCATATTTCAACTCATAAACCTTGAATGGATTTCCACTAATTTCAACTATGTTTTTTAAAGGAACAATGGCTAGATTTCATGCTTGTTGATCAAGGAGAAGGATCTTTGGAAACTCTTAATGAAATTACATACCTCAGTAGGGTTTGTTAATTTTGGCTTCAGATTTCCTTTGGAGGAAATCTCTGATAGAAGAAAAGTCAAACCTCTTTGATTATTACAGTACCACTGCTTTCCCTCTGTTTTTTAACACCATTTTTCTATCCATAAGCCTTCAGTTGCTTTCCCATTTCACTTAAAAGCCACTTTTCAATTAGTGAAACCTATAGTGAATCTTTGAAACACCACTGCTGTGTTAGTGGTCTTCATCTATTGGAGACAAGGTGTTAAACAAGTTCTTCAGGCAATTTGCAATCATTTCTAGCTTTGCACCCTTTAAATGAGGCCATACCTCTATTTCCTGGCCCTCTTCTTATTAGATGAAGGAGGCCTTTGTCACATTTCCAAACCCTATGCTTGTAAAATGAAGGAGGTTTTCAACCAATTACCTAACCATATGCTCATTTATGGAGGAGGTTTTCTCAGTCTTTCAACCCTCTGCTCATTTATGGAGGAGGTTTTCTCAGTGATGCCATTTCATCAGCTTTCAAACAGTGTTATCTTTCCTTTCACTGCCTATTCATGCTTAAGTAAATAAAAGTGACAAATTGAAAATATGCCATGAAGGGAATTTATCTGAGACATATAATCCTGTTGCTAAAATACCTTTATGCATCTTTAGATTATCAGAGGCATCCTGGCCAGTATCTACAGAGCATTTCTTGTTATTCATAAGTCACTAATGTTTGACTGTGTTTGCAGGAGCTTATTTGAAATAACTCTCTGTCTAGTACTTGCATCCCAAGCTCAAAACCACATGAGAAGTAGCTGTCTGCTCATGTTGAGTTTAATAATGTCTTTTGGAACACTGGTATAATTTTTCTCTTTAAAGAGACATTGAAACACTATAAATCAACCTAATATCAGTTTCACCTATGGCATATGCACTGCTGAGACATCAAGGTTTGTTAGTGGCACGACTTAAGGGTGTATCAAGCTCTATTTGCAGAGTAGGAAGGTTATCTAGGACTAGTTGATATAAGATAGAGGTTATTTTGGCTTTAGGATAGTTTTCCAAGGAAAAATCACCTAAAGCGTCACTACCTAACTTAGGGGAGACTTCTTGGACAGGTTTGGAGTATTCTCTTTGGAGCTGACAGAAAATTTTGTATGACTGAGGCTAGATAGGGCTTGACAATTAGGTTTTATCTCATCATGGGCTGATTGAAAAGGTAGGAGGGAAAAAAAATTATGGGTGTTTTCTAGCTGACAAATTTGACATATTGGAGATCAGCTGCTAGAAAACTTGGCTTTAAAAACTATTCATCATCAACAGGTGAAAAATACTGATGACTAACAGACCGGATAAATCAATCTTGCAGAAAAAATTGATATCCTTAGTACCAAAAGGTAACCTAGCAGCAAACAACCAAACAAACCTATCTCTCTCGAAAAATATGCGATTTACAAAATAATACTATAAAGGTGTTAAGGTCTTACCATAGATCCAATGCTTGCTTGAAGCAATTGTCCTTCGGTCACTTGAAGGAATTATCCTTAAAGACCTACATTCACAAAAAATAAAACATTAAATATCACCTATATAGTAAATATTATAAATCATGCCTATCATGGTGATCAAGGAATCCATGAAATAAACAGTTAATTAACAACATATTGAGAAAAATGAATTTATTTGTATTAACTTTGAATGAAGGAAAACCTTACAACCTTAGCCTTGATGTTGAATAGGATTTCCCAGGGTCCAAAGAAGGAATCTGCTCTACTCTGATGAGCCTTGCACTCTCCCAACCAAGACAGATAGAGGTATGTGATCTTTCCTCACAAAATATTAGTTAAATGAGTCTAAATCCCAACAGCACTTTACCTCAAATAATTCTAAAGCTTAAACTCCATTTGAGGCTACCCAAGGCCTCTTTTTATAGTGAAAAAGAGGAGGTTTCATTTCCAAATATGAAGGGATAGAATCATCCTTCAAAGGGATAAGCTCCTCACATCAAGGGGTTAGCTCCTTAAGGTATGGGATGCATGAATGTAAAAAGAGTGAACTGGCCACCACAAGATTCCTTCCAGAAGCTTCTAGAAATGACTAAAAGTGATATTCTGGGTTACTTTGTTCCTTTTTAATCTTTTACAGGGGTCCACACCCTTAACACAAAGAAAGTGCATTCAGGTAAGCAGGAGTCATGAACATTAGGTGCCGGACCACATGTAAGACAGAGAGAAAGTGCAATACCAGAGTTAAAGATATTTTTGAGAGCTTTTCTCTTATTTTTAAGGCTTGACATGAGGAACTGATGTGTTAGACTTGCAAAGGAGGAATTATGAGTGATAATGAGCTCATACATATAGCATAATGTCAAGATGACAATTTTCAGTGCAACAGTTATGCCTAATCTCTCACAATGATCTAATTATGGACTGTTTCAGTAGAGCGAAATTATACGACATGCCATGTGTCATTGTTTCTTCATTCGGATCTGAAATTGATACAATGAAAAATTAATTATGTGCACTATCTCCCACTTTTACATAATTCCAATCCGATACTCAGAGAGAGAGAGTTATGATACTTTTCCAAAGGTCACTTCTTTGAGATGAATTTTAGGAGCTTGCAAAAACATTGACTTCCACAGATCATATCTCTGAAAATATTGCACACCTTGATCTAAAATATTTATAGGAGCTTCCTCTGGATTTCAGATTCACCTCATAAATTTTTTAGCTATGGAACCTTCGCATAAAAAAATTTAGAGCGCAAATGCCACGATGACCTGTTTCAAGTAGCGAAATCCCTAATTATGGAGGATATGAGGATCACAATTTATATAAATTCTTAGGTTGAGAGGGGCTTCAATAATTGAACGTGGGAGGGAATTTAGCAGTTTAAAAATTATTAATTATTTACTTTTCAATGACCCATGCCACAACCCCATGGGGTTTTAGCCCATTAACTAGGGTTACAAACTTCAGATGTGAATATCTCTCAAACCGTGAAGAATTAAATGGTGTGACATATATCAATGGAAACATATCAACAAGTAGAAACCATAAAAAAATATTCTTGACCCAAAATATAGTAATTTTTTAGGTCAAAATTCCCATGGAAGATCGGGGTAGCCCCTGGTGCTACTTTGGTTGACATCAATGACAACCACTGATCAACACACTATCCTTCCCATAGAGAGCTCATATATTTGACATATTTCTAAATGAGGATTTTGATTTACCAAAGATAAATCCCCCATATTCATCCTCCATATTCCCCATTTCCTCCAAACATTGTATCTCCCTCCTTTCTTATCTATTAGGATACCCCAATGATGAAACCGTTGATGAAATCATCCTATGTTTCCTATCTATATTTAGCCTTGAAAAATCACCATTGTTTATGTACAGTTATAGCCATTTCTTGACTAATGTAATACATGAACAATTCATGTGTTTCACCACTCAAGGAGCCTTCACTTATTCTTCTTTGATTGTTCATATGATTTTGTTTCAACATGCTGATATGTTTCCCATTCACTTCAACAAGAAGGACTGATAGGGAGTGAATCAATCAGTGATTCACTGGATAGAATTGGTTAGAGCTTTGTCAACATCTACTTCTTTCTCAGAATTCATAAAATTATTCATTCATCCAGTCAGGCAGTTCCTTACCAGTTCACCAGAGCGTAGAATTGGAGAAGACATTAGGAGAATTCTACACCTCAGTGAGAAAGGAAAGGAAGGTGATTGGTACCTTTACAAGAATTACACAGAGATCAGGGTGTATGGCTGCGAGATTCCACCATACAAGCTTCCAAAATATGTAACTATGAAAATATTCTCCTTAGAATACAGAAGATATATGTTAAATATCGATGAATTTCATTTTGTTTCAAGAAATAGGAAAGCCCAGTTTAAAATCAAGGCCAATATTGGATCATTCATTTGTAATACTAGATCACTTGGTTTTGATGTAGATGCATTATTAAAGAATATGGGGTTTTATTCAAGTTTCACTTGGTCATATGACCCTCATGGCATTATTTCTGCTCTGAGGGTGGAATCCAAGACAACTTCTTACAATCACACCTTTAGAGAAGAAATAGAAAATTACATGAATCAGGATGAATGGGTAGAAGGTAGTTTAGAAGAAGTAGATGAACAGGTCATTTCTACTTCAAATGTACAAACACCAGTCCCTGACAGTAAACAAAAAAGGAGGGTCATAGAAGAGACACCACATTTGAAGGAGCTTATGAAAGAATTCATCTTACAACATAAGAAACCAAGGCTTGATTTTTCCTTGCTTTAAGAAGATAAACAACTAGAGATCTTATTTTTGGAGAAAATGAAGCCTCCACATCTACAAATATTCCTCTGAATTATTTATCAACATCACCTGCAAGATAGCCCCTAGAGATTATCCAACATGCAGATGCCAACTCTTCAGAAGAGCAAAATATTTTTTCCAAATTTTTAGAAATAAAACAGAAGAATAAAGCACTGAAGTCATATGTTTACAACCAATTTTGGAAACATACATCTACATCACAACATAGGCTTCTCACTACTTTTGAAAGTGAGAAGGGAAATATGCAGATTTCCTTACTGCAAGCAACAGTGTCATTTCTGAAAACCCATGTTGACTATAAGAAGATTGTCCTCTCATTTGATGCAAGACACATACATCAAATTAAACAGATGGATATGCACAAGTAGTCAGAAGAAATATTAATTTAAACCATGACTACAATAGTTATGTCTCTTTAAAAATCAAAAGTAGCACTTTCAAATATGCAATCCCAGTTGAAGATTGAGAAACTGTCTTTTTTGGCTAAAGACAACAGGATAAAGACATTGGAAGAAATGGTAGCAAAAGTAGGATATGATCCTGCTAACTGCAAAGAAGTTGAAGAAATAATCAAGAATAAAAATGCAGACATTGTTGCACTGAGAAAAAAAATCAAGCTACCCTCGACTGAAGACCCACAGACCAAAGAGATGGCACAAAATGAATCTGACATGGAGGAAATTCTTAATTTGATTATTGACCAAAATTTGTAGATCAGAAAAAATGGAAGAACATATTGAAGAACTATTGAAAGAGAAATCAACACCCCAGGTGAATTCTGATCCTACTTTAGCAACTCAAACATCTTTTGCAGGTGCAGAAACTTAGTAGCCTTAAACATGAATGATCCAACATAACTTGCTCAAGAATTATTTAGTCATTAGCAAGCACATGAAAATATAAATCAGAAGTTTCAACTTCTTGAGTCTCAAAATATTAAAAATGATACTTTGTATCTAGAAGAAATGCAAAAGACTCATCAGTTGGAACTTCGAATTAAAGAACTAGAAAGAGACACTCTAATGGAATCAACATTAGGAGAAGCTAAGCAGAGTATCTGGGAAAACATCAGTGAGTCCATTAGTAAAATATGGCCATCCATTCAGATCATCAAGGAGTAGGAACTCATCAAAAAATTCAAAACAACAATTCAAGAAGAGAAGGACCAACTCCAATAGAAACCAAGTGAGGCTTCAAATATGATTAAGGTTCTTAATTCAAAGAAAAAGGAGGAGTTGGAAGAAATTAATATCTCATATAGGACTGCAACTATTATGGAGATAAATAAGGTTTTGTAGAAGAGGAACTTGATCAATCAGTTGCAGATCAAGTGTGAAGCCTTAAATGTTACTATCAAAAGGTTTCATACTAAATTTAATATTTTAAATCATAAAGTTTTACTAGATCTAGTTGGATTAAATGATAAGTTGATCAAATTAGAAGATTATTGCAAAAAGCTGTATACAATTTCAATAGACAAAACACAATTTATAGGTATCAAAGGTCACATTACAAGAAGATATTTTCTTGAAGCTTTATATTTTTACTTGATTATTCAACATTAAGTCAAACAATTGTTAATCCAAAAATCAACTCTTGATAGATTCACTGAAGTGGATGAAGTGTTATGTGGAATTATGAATTATGGATAAATCATTCTTCCCTAGACAGGTGCTAATCTAGAACAACAGGTCAAAGACTTTACGACTATATTTCCTAGATGGAAACAGACACAAAGAATGAAATAAGGAACCTACTTGGGATCCAAGTGCTTCCAAAGTCTCCTTCTTTCACTTTTGTTGTAGCTTCAAATTCCAGCAAGTTGTGCAAAATATTTCCTGCAATAATGAACACTAAACAACAAGAGATAGCAATAATACATATGTCTATTCAAGCTATTTAGCTAAATCAATAAAGCATAAACCATGTACATCAACTAAGAAATCATGATATTGAAAATCAAAGCTTATACAGATCCATATAGGGAAAAATAAGCAGTAATCTTTCTTGATGATAGAAGGGGAGGTTACAACCCAGTGATTGATTTAGTGTGACCATCTCCAGCAGGATCCCAACCTCATCATAATGCAAATATCTCTTGCAATATGTCACTCAAATCAATCTCCTCAATGGAAATTCCACCAGAATTTCTCTACAAAAATTCTTCCTTCTCAAAAACTAAGATCTATGCTCAATTTATAGAGCAGGTGAAGGTAGTTTTACAATCAATGAATTTCCAATAATAGGAAAGACATGTTCCCAATATTTTAGATGTCAAATGGACACATGGATTCGAATTTTGACACATGTGAACTCTTCTAGAAGGAACTAGCCAAGTGGAGATTTCGGAACAACAAGAATTTCGCTCCCAATGTGACCAATGCACCCGTGGATGTCAGGAAGTTCTTTGTAGAGCAACCTTGCATGGGGCTACCTACATACACAATGCACTTAGTCCCTTTAGAGATAGCATTGATGAGATCTCATATGATATATTATAAATTTCAAACTTTGGAAACCTTTTCATATGAAAGTATTTGATTGATTTGTCTTGTTCTTTGTCTTAGGAAATGTAGCAACTGAAATGTTAGGGGATGATAGACCCTATACATTGGTCCTGGAGATGATGCCTAGTTAACCAGGTCATTGGGAATGATGCCCAAATTGACCTATAACAATTGCCCCCTAAAGCATGAAGTCAAAATAATAACAAGAGTATTTTGATTGATATACTTTACACTGTGATGGGCTGGAGATGAGGCAGAGAGGAAACTTGCATCAATATTACAATACATTACATCATGATATATACACTTGATCATAATTGTTGAGGGTAGGCATTCCCATTTTCAGTACATAAACAATTTAATAACATGCACATAATTCAGAAAGTCATCTACGTTGGAATGTTTCCCAATACAGACATGCCTACAGATATAGGCCCATGTTTGGATGACGATATATATGTAAGGTCACTATACAGATGATGTGTACAACAATCCTGAAATCGCAACTGGGATAGATGAAAATAGATCTGGGGTCTTCTTATCTCGTTCCCTTGATCATTCGGGTATAAGTCTAGCCATGCGAATATATGATTTGTAGTCGAACATGGAAAGACATCGTTAGATTACCAGCTAATGATGTGAGTTGTTAATAAATGTGAGAGAACCACCATTGATGTTAATGGCCCTCAAGGTACTACAGTACATTTCGTAAGGCGTGAATATATGATTTGATGTCAAACGCCAAACAAAATATTTCAGTCAAAATTCTGGAAGCAAGGATCTTGTTGATGTTGTAACAAGCCTCATGGTTCTAGAATATGATGTTTCTAAGTGAAATTCCTGATAATTATTTGTTGTCGACAGGAAGTCACCTTATTGTGAAACGAGATTTACTAATTTCAGAGACAAGGGTATGAATTGATATAGTAATTTTTAGGGATGACAGTCATGAGAATAAAGGTTTATGAGTATTGTAGAAGGATGAGTTATTCACTGGATGAATTCTCTTGAACATATTGGCGACACTGAGATGAGTTGGAAGCATTGACCCAAAACCGAAGTGAAGGTATGATGAACTATAGGTATGAAAGAACCTTCAAGATGATTACCCAACCCAAACAGTCACAGACATGGAGTGAAGGAAGTGTCATGTTCAAGAGAAACTTGCTACCATAAAGAATTCTGCTCACTTTTCCCAAATTTTCCCCAGTCATTTGTCGACCAGTACCTCTTTATTTTTTAACAAGCTTGAGGAGGATAACATTTTCTTGATCTATAATTCAACCCTTTGGGCGAATAATGTATGTCTATTTATTAATTTAATGAGTCTAGCGATGAATGAAACTCGATTCTTGCCATGATAGACAAGCCCGTTGCTATTTTATGTTTTAATGAGCTTAACGATAGTGATATCCCAGTCCTTTTTCATATTTAGAGAGTTTGAAAAAGAGGACGAAAGAAAACTCCATAAGTACGTTTTCGTAAAGTTGTCACTCAGATTAGAAAAAATGTAAAATAATATATGAGAGAACCTCTTTAGTCATGTTTGACCAAGGCATTCCTTTTTCGTAAATAATATATCTTAGTCTGGAAAAGGGTTAAAATTATACTGAGTAGATATCAATTCATTACTTTTGCGAGCTCAAAAAGACAAGTTCTCGGCAATATTTTCACATTATCGGAGTCTAAAAAGAGATGAAAGAAGACTCCAGGGGTTTCTTTTTTGTTGTTATTGAAGCTTGAAAAAGAGATAAACGTGCGCTTCAAATCCTTTTTCAATTTTAACAAAGTTCGAAAAATAAGGAGAAAAAGTATGCTTTGTGGTCAAATCATTCTTGAAATAAATCTTCACGACTAATCTATTCATCATTTGTAAGACTTATTCAGAACAACATCAAATGGATTTAAAATTCCTGTTTCATGATAGAAAACATAATAAAGCCATAGTCATAGCAACAAATTTAATTTGCAAATAACTAAATGACTATTAAAAGTAATTTTACTATTCATTTTTACCATTCCATAGTTACCATTTGCATTTTGGAGCTCCGAACCTTTCTTTGCCCCTGAACTTCAGCTGCTGATTGTGATCGTTTCTGTGGATAGATTTGTTTCCATTTGATCCAGGTTAGTGATATGAACCTGCTCTTTCCTTCATTAATCATTTCATTTCCAATTTCCACAACTTTTTAGGGTTTTTGTCTCCCTAGGGTAAATTTTACCCGAAAAGAGGGCAACTCACCCCTGAATGTCGAAACCTACATTACATATCAAGTACAGTGAAGGTTAGTTTCATACACAATGCACTGTCTCTTGTTAGGGAGTGCGTTGGGTGAAATCAAGATTTTTGGTTTTTGCATTATGCCCAAATTTGCCTAATTTTTTGCAATGAATGGAATCTAATGGATCTTTTCGTTGTATTTTAGGTTTCCATCATATTACAATGACAATTACTTCGAGGGAAAGAGAACATGAAGAATAGGATATGATTGCCTTAAATGATATGGGTAGAGTAAGAGCCCTAAGATATTGTGGACTACTTAAGTACTTCAAATTGTCAGGAATGAGGCAAAAAATATAACTCTTGGAGTTCTTAGTTCAATCATGGGATCCATCTATTGATTCATTTCATATTAAGAACCAAGTGGTTCCCATAACAGTCGAGGATCTGTACTTTCTTACAGGTTTGTCGAGGAGAGGCTTCCCTATTTCACTCTCAGGGTCTATTGTTGGAGGAGAGACAGTGAGAGATTATGTTTTCCAACATTGTTATCTAGGGCTAGAGCTAAGAAAATATGGAAATATAAACATCTGAGGTGTTAGATGTTTTCCTTTGAGAACTATCCTTTTCACTATCGCAAAACTTTTCGGCATCGTTACACAACATTTAGTGAATATATCATATATGCAATATGCGCTTGAGTGTATGGAACCAAGAATATTCAACTGGTCTAAAGCTATCATTTCTTAGATAAAGGAAAAAATAAACAAAGTAAAGGGAGGAAGGGAGAAAAATTTCAGTTATGTTCCTATCCTTATATCCTTTGCCATGGAACAAATTCCACTGATGCAACCACAAAATGTGACACTAGATGTGTCTAATCCTAGAGATCCGCGGATCCAAAGATGGGTGGAACTCATGGGTGGGCATGCAGGCCATTCTACCATTGTCTTCTTGACTGCTTTATTTACCTGGTTCCTGCGATAGACTGTCTCCATCGATAAATATGCATACGCAAGCATTGATGTCCGAGGAGATCTAGATTCA
This sequence comes from Pinus albicaulis, assembly GCA_034641835.2. Lineage (NCBI taxonomy): Eukaryota > Viridiplantae > Streptophyta > Pinopsida > Pinales > Pinaceae > Pinus > Pinus albicaulis. The sequence goes on along the minus strand of CM076578.1, from coordinate 966,354,014 downwards.
ACATTACCAGATGGCGCTCAGTGGGGTGCAATGGGTAAGAATTTTTTGACCATGTTTTTTATTTTCTTAATGTTTATACAATGCTTTTTTATTTTTGATGTTTTCCCAAGACTAAAATAAATGTTTGATGTAATGCAGATGTTGTTCGTGTTCAACCAGTAGTGAAACCGGAGTGCGAAGAAGAAGTGCCAGTAGAGAGCGCTGTCAGGAGAGCAGTCCTTCAGGATCTTGATATGGATGAGACTCTGGTTGAGCTTTGACAAAAAATAGAGGGTTTGAACTTCAGGATTCTAGATTGTTAGATCGAAGAGTTACCTAAGGGATTGTAGTGACACACTATTGGGTTTCCTAACCGCTGGATGTGGTTACTACGTAGGATAGCTATATCTATAGCATGTTACTGAGAGAACAACTAGTTTACTTGTGAGATTTTTCATACATTTTGAGGTCAGATGACCAACGTGCCTAAGCACAATTTTTTGTAAAATCCTATAACTCTCTATCTATATGATTTCAGTGTTTTCCTATGTTTATTGTGCAATCCTATTCAATGATGTGAATTTTTTCTTTACATATGTGGTAAATGTCTGTCGAAAACTTGATTATCTAATGAATTAGTCAATGTGTTCAAAGTTCTGGAAATGTGTTGATATTGAATAAAATCAAAGTGTCTTTCCAAAAGTCGAAATCTTAGGAACAATCTATGCAATGTTGGATTTCTAATAGTATAAACACTAGTAAGTTGTAATACCACAAGTTGTGAGTCTAACCTTATGATGATACGGTTAATACCAAATGAAATGGCATCAGAGAGAATTTCGATCAACGCGCTATACTCAGCGATATTTTTCGTCAATCTACCAATACAAATCCCTTGAAAGCTCACTAACTCGTCGTTCGGAGCGAAAATGGCCCATGCTGCAGAGGATAGATTCTGCGTACTATGACAAGCACCATCAACATATCCAAGAAAGGGTTCCGAAGATTTAGACATCTGTGATGAAATGTAAAGCGGATTACTAACGTCAAGAAAACTCTAAAAACAAATTAAGATAGTGAATGCAAATCAACAACATATATATACAATATAATAAAAAAAATTACTACGCTCATGATTAAGCATAGTAACGTTTCAAATACAACCCATTTGTAGGTTGCACCAACAGAATTCCATTGTAATAAACAAACTCATAGGCGCCCTTAGCAAGAACTCTTTTGGCAATATAGGGGCCATTCCATAATGGAAAAAACTTTCCTATACCTATTACATCAACTTGTTTATCGTAAATAAGGACCAAGTCACCCTCTGAGGAAATGCGAGGCTGGACATTTTTGTCATATTGCACATTTATACGTTTCTTATGCACTTTGTTGGCCAATTAATATTCACGACACATTTCATCAATATGGATGAGATTAAGAAGATGTGCTTCTTCTTCTGAGGTGTTAGGTAACAAGTTGATTTCTATTTTTAATTATGGTATTTCACATTAGATTGGTAAGATAGCTTCCAGACCATACACCAATTGAAAAGGAGTAAAGCCAGTTGCATTTCTCACTGAGGTTCGATATGCCCAAAAGGCAGAGTAAATGATCAAATGCCAATTTATTTTACAAACTCCTATCATTCATTAAAGCATATGTTTAAGAATCTTGTTGATAACTTCAACTTGTCCATTTGATTGTGGATAATAAGGAGTAGAATTATCATGCGAAAATCCTAATTTGGTAGTTAATTTAATCGTCATGTGATTGCGAAAATTCTTCCCATGATCTCTTACTATAGCCTTTGGAACCCCAAACCATTTGATAACATGATTAAAGAAAAACAATGCAGTTGTCTGTCCTATGTTGTTGAATGTAGGCATCGCTTCGGCCCGTTTGGTAAAATAGTCTACTGCAAAAATAATATAACCATGGCCCCCGGATGAACGGGGGTTACAGGTGATGAAGTCAATGCCCCATTTCGAAAATGGTCCCACAAAGACAACAGGATGCGTTGGCGCTGGCGGTTTGTGGATTTTACGATAAAAAATATGACACGCATGACAACTTCTGACCGTGAGGATGCAATCTCAAAAAATTGTAGGCCAAAAGTAACTGGTGCAGAGTATCTTCTGCGCAGTAGCATATCTAGATAAATTTCCACCACAAGCCCCAGCATGACAATCATTTAATACTTTTTCGGCCTCCTCGTGAGTGAGGCACCTCGTTAAAATGGTATCGACACGATGACGATAAATTTTATCGTCGAAGATCAAATAATTTTTGGCTTGGTATCGAATACATCGATCTTCAGAGTGAGAGGTATTAGGTCAAAATGTTTGAGTTTGGAGATAAATGATGAAATCCCCATACCAAGGATCAGATTATCCGATCAAAAATAGAGACTCATCAGGAATTGATGGTTCTGATGTAGTTGTAGTACTATCAGAGGGAAGGTCATAGAGAAGCTCAACCAAAACTAAAGGCTTCTTTGACTTGGATTTGATGAATTCCAAATCAAATTCCTGCAAAATGATAATCCATTTTGAATATTTCCCCCCCAGCAATTGACGTGATAATATATAAGTCATGGGGTTGCAATCTGAAACGATAGTGGTATTTCAGAGAAGGATATAATGGAAAAATATTTGGACAGTTTGAACAACTGCCAAGGAAAGATTTTCTACGTATGAATACTTAACTTCTGTATCATTGAGATTATGACTCAAATAATAGATCGGATGTTCAATTCCATCTTTTACTTGGACCAATACCATAGAAATGGTCATTTTAGCCACGACAATATATAGGAAATAATCATTTTGATAATTAGGGGGATACATTAATGACGCTCAAACAAGAGTATCCTTGACAGCATTAAAAGAAGCTTGTGCAACTTGGTCCCAATGGAAGGGAACCCCATTTTTTCAAGAGTCTATTAAATCCTTTAGCCATTTTGGCGTAGTTTGGAATGAATCTTCTTAGGAGGTTAGACTTTCCTTGAAGTTTCTGTATCTGAATTAAGTTTGATGGCACTGGAAAATAAAAAATGGATTGAACCTTTAATGTTTCGATTCAAATTCCTTATTTTGAGACTATGAATCCAAGAAAATGACCAAAACCAACACAAAACCCACATTTATGTGGATTGAGGCATATTTTGTAGTGTCGGAAACGTATAAAATGGCTCTCAAATGCATTTGGTGATCAGTCTGATTTCGTGAATACACTGGTAAATCGTCTAGATAAGGTTGAACAATGTGCTTGATGTCATTGAAAGGATAGTCCATTTCTCTCTGAAAAGTTACCCCAACATTCTTTAAACCAAATGGTAGTTTCCTATAATCGAATGTGCCACAGGGATAGATGAATGCTTTCTTATGTTGATCCTCTAGGCGGATATTGATTTGACTGTAGCTGGAAAATCCATCCATGAATGAAAATATTTCACATCCAGCACAATTTTCAATAATCTAGTCAATAAATGTAGGATAGCTGTCTTTTGGACAAGAAATATTGACATCCCGATAATCGACACACACTTTAATGGTTCCTTTCTTTTTCATGAAAGGAACGATATTGCAAACCCACTTAGTTAGCGGAACAAGGTATATGAAACCAACACACAAAAAAATTTCAACTTCTTCTTTGATGGCAGTGGCTTTCTTTGGATGAACAGGATGAAGACGTTAACGCATCGGTTTGAAATTAGGATACATATTAATAGTGTGTTCAACAATACTAGTATCTATGCCCAGCATTTCCTCGTAAGCCCAAGAAAATACATCATGGAATTCAAGAAATAGAGAGTGATATGATTTGAATTCTGATGGAGAACAAGATACACCAACATGAATATTTTATAATATGCCAGTTTTGGTAAAAATATCGATAGAAATGGTTTCTTCAATATTTGATAGATTTCACTCAGAATCGATTGTATTAATGGGTAAATAATTCGAAATAAATATTTATTGATGGGTGATATAGTTCACTAAGATAGTTCTATTCATAATCAGGAAGATGGGAATGATGATGATAATCTGCTCATGGTTCTCCATCTGACATCATGGCTTCCAAAATATTCTCATCTATCAAGAACATTAAGCAAAAAGGATTAGAAGGAGTACCAAAATCTAAGGAATGATCAACCCAAACACTCGGCAACGTTGATTTCAGATTTTCTACCTAAGCCAGATAGATTGATTCCTATGTCAGCTAAATAGGGTTGGGCAGCAAAAATTCATCCAATGTAGTAATTTCAGAATCACCTGTACTCTCCCTTAAGCCAGATAGAGTGGAAGAGATCATGTAGCAGGTATCTATACTTGTAATTGTTGTCGACGTCGCCCGTGGTGGTAATACAAAGGTTCCCATGAGAGTGGAATCCTTTAAGAGTCCTACACCAATGTTCTAAAGTTCTAGTTGGGGTATGTGAACATACATAACCCTTCCAGTTACCTATGAAGTAGAGGAAAATAGTGATAGTTGATTAATGATCGTGATACTACCTTTATGTGGAAAGGAAATCATTCTAAAATATGTATAAACAATTACAGTCATTGCATATACCCATGGCCTTCCAAGTAGAATATTATAGTCAAGGGGTCCGTCAACAACCTCGACATCAATAGTCATTGTTTTTCCCCCTAGTTCAACATGCCGGTTATTAATAATACCACAAGGTTTATATGTACGTCCATAAAATGCCTTCAACGTTATTGATGATTGTGATAAGCGCGGCGATCCAAGTGACTTCCAATAATTTAGAGATACAATGCATGTAGATTCTCCCTCATCAATAATAGTATGATTAACAAGGTGATTGAGAACATTTACTTGGATGGAGAATGCTAATTTTGTTGGTAGTTGCAGCACATAGCCCGTATGATTAAAGATGACAAGATTAGAATCAGTCAGATCAATTCCACCAAAAGCCGAAAATTTTGTAATACCTCAAGAGCAGACATAAATGAAGGGGATTGAGCAAAATATTCAACTATATTATAATTTTGAGCAGCTCTTGTTCAAGGATTATATGTAGATTTGTGAATTACTCCCTTTGGTGGCTTGATTGTCAATTCAGGAATAGCGGTAGGTGATACTGATTCCGTAGATGGATTCTTTGTCGAGGTAGTAGGTTGATCAGTCGTCCAAATACCATAATATTTATTACGCATTGACACAAAAATATCTGTTGAAGGTTTTGTGACACATAACATTAACACGTGGGAACTAGGAGCTAGATCCATAGCAAAGATGTTTGTGTTTGGATTTGGAAATGGGTCTATCAACACAAATGACACATGGGATGTCTTGATGATTTTTGAGACTTCAACGAGGTGAGGAAAATCCCTAAAAAAAAATTCCTCATTACAGATTATGCATGGATAAAGAGGTTTCCTAGGTCCAGATGATTGATCAGATGATCTTTCCTGTGTGTTATAAGTTTTTTTTTTCTTAGATTTTCCCTTTTTCTTGCTTCTGGGTTACTTGTCACTTTTTCCCTTGTCAAATGACATGACATTAATTTCGGAAGAAGGTGCAGGATCAGATGCAGTAGTGTGATGTGTGCTTGCAGTGCTAATCAAGCCATCTTTGGCATGAGAGTCCTTTAATTGAGAAGGAACGTTCAAATTAGTTATCGGTGCGTTAGAAATTTTTTCATAGAGTGTTCCAAACTGAGTGTAAATCAAGTCTAAATATTGGGCATGAGTGATAACTTGTTGTTATGTGACCACGCCACCTTTAGCCACATCCTCAGTTATAGATGGTAACAAGGACTTAATGAACCATTTAGCAAGGAGCTGATCTGGAACAAATGTCTTAACCATTCTACGACGATGACGCCACTCATGAATATGATAAAAAAATTGAGTAGCATTAGTCTGTTGGAAATTGGTCAAGAGTTCCATTCTAGTTTTATATCTGATGGGTAACTAGAAATGAGTCAGAAACACAGTAGCTAGGGCAGTGGAATTTTCAAAAGAAGTTCTTGGTAACTCAATATACCATTTTGTAGCCGGACCTATGAGTGTACACTGGAAAATATGTAGTCAAACAGAATCACCATTCAGAGATTTTGATGAACACCATAAATGATAAGTCATTACATGATTTGATGGATCTTCTCCGAGGTTGCCATTGAACCTAGGAATATCCGAGGGTAATTTTGAGGTATCACCGACCACCAAGGAGCATAGTTAATTGGATCATTAGTTAGCCAATTTAAATCTGGTAACTCTAAAGTTGCAATAGAGGGAAACTATCTATTAAGGTTAGGTTGACCATAGCCAAGGTAATATGGAATTTCATGAGCAATAGGCCTTTGAGCACCAGCATAAGGAATATGCTGCTAGTAACCCAGATAGGGGTTGTTTTGAAAAGCAAACACTTGAGGATTCTGTTGACCAAAACTTGGATATGATACTTGTTGAAACAAAGTTTGAGGCTTTTGCACCTGTGGCTGCCAAGGGGTTTTTCCAACAATGATATAACCCAAATTAGGATAACTTGGATTCGGTTGATAAGTATAACAAGTTTGCAGTTGTGACATCCCATAAAATGGTAAACTAGCTTGTGAATAAATGATTCTGGATACAGGTTGTTGTAAATTAACTAAAGGATTTGGAGTCTTTGGACCCAACATTTGAGGATATTGAGTTGAAGGACCCGTTTGATAACATTTTTTTTCAACATTTTGATTTTGTAACAACGATAAAAATGTATTGACAAGTGGAAATGATGTGGGTGTAACAGGTTGAAATGGTTGGTACGAGTGTACAACTATTTGTGGTTGGATAGGTAGAGTGGGCTTCCATTGACTAACATTCATTTCGATATTAGGTTGACCAAAAAGTGATAGAGTATTGTCATATTGGGTGACCAAAGGTTGCCCCCCATCATGACGAGGATAATAAGATGGAAAATATTGCTCTCCAAATGTTGGGAGTCCAGTTGATATGGTACTTGAAGGAATAGACCCAGAAGGATTGGCTTGATATTTCCCTGAAGACATGTATAATGAATCAAGTCATTCATAACGGATGATGACATTGGTAAAGTCCATGGATTCGAAGATGCACTAGATAAAATTCCAGATAATGATTTGTAACCTGATGGGACCATAGGGCCACCATGAAAATATGACTCTAGTGAAGTTGTAAACATCGATGGGGTAGCTAGGGAATCAACTGATGTAATTGGAATAGATGGCCCAACTGAAGATGTTGGTTCAGGCATGGTTACTTGACCAAATGTATACCCTTTTGAATCGACAGGAGTTTGAATAGGGATAGGATCAACAAAAGCAGATGGTGTCGATTAAGGAAAATACTCATACAGGTAAAGGTCCTCCCAAAAATGGGTTGGAGTTAAAGGTGTCTCATGTTGTGGGATTTCTTCAACCACAATTAAACTAGGTGGAAGTATTTCACCATTAGGTCCAAAGTATATTTCAACTGGTTTACTGTGTGATATTTGAGATTTAATAGCTACAGATAATTATGGTATGAACAAGGTAGGAACAAATTCTGTTTGTACAACTTCAGGATTCAAATGTTCTGGCAAAGAAGAGATAGGATCTGGATCAATTTCTAGTTGAAAAACGTTGGGTCCAGGAAGTATGGTCTCACTGATTGGATGGATCGTGACAACAGGTAGCTGTGAAGACTTTTTTTTGACAACAGTAGACGAAACAGGATGTGTAGAAGCAACTTGAGCTAACTCTGGTTTATGGGAAGATGATGTTTCACCAGAGGTACGAATTGTACTTGATTCAGTAGATCATGATCGCCTTCTCCTATCAGAAGTAACTTCTGCTGATAAAGGTGGTTTTAATGCTAGTCTATGCGAACAACGGGGGAAAGGATTTTTTTCTTCCACGATTACTGATATATTTTAACCAAAAACAAATAAACAAAATAAAAGCGTAATGCTAGGCAAAAGGGTTTACCAAGAAACTGTGAACTGCAGAATACCTCCTGGCTAACCAAGAAGTAAAGACATGCAATCTCCCTGAATTTTGTGTTCGGTGTATCACAATTTTCAAGGCGACTGACTCGGTTCACTATGGATGGATAGCACCTAAAATTTTTCCTCCCAAATATAGCCAAAGGTACCTGGAGCCCCAAGTCTATATTAGTGTTTTCTGATGCGAAACCACATAGTGAGAGCACCCCTTTATACTTATCGTATTGTAACACCGCCCGATATACCTGAAAGTACGTGGATGAGCTACGATATACTTATGTACATGGAGTCAGGTATCACACTCGAAATATATCACAGACAAGTTAACGACAGTTGCTATGTTTTATGACGCCAAAATATGTCTCTAGCCTAGACCTTCTAAATGTTATGTTTATGGTTCAAATGAATTTTTAGGTAAATTGAGATTAATTTTATGTTGATCTTGTTTAACAGTTTTCCTTTCAAAGGTTCACCGCGATGATGCATTGTAAATTCCTAAAATGCAAACTAAGAATGATAAGAAATCTTTCACTTTTAGTTTTTCAATGAAAATCCTAGCTACTAGAGAGAGAAAACAATTTGCAAGCAAAAAAATCAATGAATACAAACTAAATTCAGATTTCCTAATTGTTCCTTTTGTAGGAACACACAAACCACTACATGAAAATGTGGATTTTTCTTTCAGTTCCTTTAATGTTATGAATGCAGAAAAGAAACTAATTGCAATAAATCAACAAAAATAAATGCCTTTTACTTTTGAGAAATGAAGAATATAAACAACAATTTCTCTTTTGAAGGAAAAATGAGGAATGAAACAACAATTTCTCCTATCAGGGAACGGAGAATTTACGACAATTTCATTTTTCAAAAGCAAATGGATCTAATGTGACACTAGAAATACTTTGAAATTATTTTGTTAATGATAAAGAAACATTATTTAAACATACATTGAACAAATTTTATTTCAAAAGAGTAATAAGTTTATGATTTCAATGGTTAATATGAGGCTCAGGCTTTTCAAAACACAATAGCAAACGAACTGAAACAAATTGCAAAGACAAATTCAAGGGAATTTGGATGGTTTCAGGAGGCAACACAGTCTCTTATGAGAGACATTGCTTTGCAACACAGGCCTAAAAGGGAGACAGTGCTATGCAAAGCACTATGTCCTGTCCAAGAGCACGTTGGGCGCAATGTAAAAAGAAAAACACAGCTATTTAACACACTTCTTTCGGATATTTGGATCTTAAAAAGCCTAATATTTGTGAGTAACAACTACTAGGTGAATAAACAGAGAAAATCATAGGCTAAGACACCTAGGATAAAGAGTAAGCTCCCCAGTGGAGTCACCAATTTTCTATGTAGAATTATGAATTACGGATAAATCATTCTTCCCTAGAGAGGTGCTAATCCAGAACAATAGGTCAAAGACTCTACGACTATCATTCCTAACTGTAAACAGACACATAGAATGAAACAAGGAACCTACCTGGGATCCAAGAGCTTCCAAAGTCTCCTTCGATCGCTTTTGTTGTAGCTTCAAATTCCAGCCACCTGTGAAAAATATTTCCTGCAAGAATGAACACTAAATAGCAAGAGATAGCAATAATAAAGATGTATATTCAATTTATTTATTTAAATCAATAAAGCATAAATCATATACATCAACTAATAAATCATGATATTTAAAATTAAAGCTTATACAGATGCATATAGGGAAAAATAAGCAATAATCTTTAATGATGATAGAAGGGGAGGTTACAACCCAGTGATTAATTTAGTGTCACCATTTCCAGCAGTGTTCCAGCCTCATCAAACTGCAGATATCTCCAGCAATATGTCACTCAAATCAATCTCCTCAATTGAAATTCCACCATCATTTCTCTACACAAATTATTCCTTCTTAAACACTAAGATCTGTGCTCAATTTATAGAGGAGCTGAAGGTAGTTTTACAATCAATGACTTTCTAATAATAGGAAAGACATGTTCCCAAACTTGTAGATGTCAAATGGACACATGGATTTGAAGTTTGACACATGTCAACTCTTCTAGAAGGCATTGGCCAAGTGGAGATTCCAGAACAATGAAAATTTCAGTCTCAATGTGACCAGCGCACCCATGGATGTCGGGAAGTGCTTTGCAAAATAGCCTTGCATGGGGATACCTGCATATGCAACAAACTTATTCCCTTTAGAGGCATCGTTGATGAGCTCTAATATGATATATTATAAAATTTAAACATTGGAAACCTTTGCAGATGAAAGTCTTTGATTGATTTGTCTTGTTCTTTGTCTTAGGGCATGTAGCAATTGAAATGTTATGGGATGATATACCCTATACATTGGTCCTGCAGTTGATTCCCAGTTAACCAGGTCATTGGGAATGATGCCCAAATTGACCTATAGCATGAAGTTTTCAGAAAAATGATAAATTATGAAATTCCAATTGAATATCAGTTGGATAAGTTTTGTGAAACCATTGAGTGAAAAGATTAATTTTTCAGCATGCTAGCACATCTGATGTTGAAGAGCCAAGTCAGCAACAGCCTCCAGCAAAAATGGTCAAATCAAAAACAAATTTCACCAAAATTTGTTGAATCATCAACAATCTCCATAAAAAAAGAGACACTCTATAGTATTTGTCTCCTTTTATTCTTATTTTTCTATTATTTTAAATCAGTTAAGATATTTCCAAATTTTTGTAAGTTAGTATAAATATCTCTCAGCACGGGTTATGAAGGGTTGCACCCTTGGATGAGCATATTTTGTAAATAATAAATTGTACTGAGTCTTTTTTTCTCATCAATAATACAAACAGGATTCTAGACTCATCTCGTACAGCTCTGTCTTCTCTGTGATTTTTCCAATTTTCTGTCATTATGTTTCTTCATATGTTTAATTATGATCAAAATAACTAGGTGAGATTTACTGTGTTTCAACAACTTTATAATTCCTCCTAAAGTTATAATTATTATAAACAATGATTTACTTCACAATCTTTTAATGTAAGTCCCTTTTATCAATAAATTGTCAGTATTTTGGTGAAGTTAAATATATTTTTTTGAACTTTGAAACACTGTTTAAAATTTTTCCAGCTTATGGATTATTGAATAGTTCAAGTTCAAATTTTTAATAATCATATATTATTATTCTACTTAGTCAAAATAATGAAAGATTAATTATTGTATTAGATGAACAGGAAAACCTTACTTTAAATTATTGATATTATCAACAAGATTTAAAAACCTTAACTATTTGATTAAAATCTATCTTATGCGTTGATCCTCCAAATAACTTAAAATACAAACAAACATTTTAGATGCTTTGGCATGATTATTGACCAAAATCATCTCAAAGGACAATAATTAATATGGATTCAATTGGGTCATTTCTAACCTTTCCAACTGAGAATAAGTTTGGGCTAATTCGAGCAAATCATCAAAAACATCAGGTTCATGTGTGAACTACCTTACTTTGACCAGCGTAGTGAAGTTATTTGTTGTGTTATTTGGATCATACTGTCTACTTGGGATAGTGGGAAAATTTAGGGATTGGATTTGCTCAATTTCAAGCATAGATTTATTCAACATTCCCAGGGTATACACTCCACATTAAATAGGAAAATATGGCTATATGGATTTTTTAGCTTCTTTTAGGGCTTTGGTTAGGCTGTTCCCAACAATATGCTAAGAAATTTCTGGGGCGAAAATCTTATCAAGGACATAAATCTTAAGGACGTGTGGGTTGGCTAATTGCCAAAAACTGTAACATAGGTAAAATACTCTTCTCTGAACCAATTGCCTAGATTTGTCAAATAAATCGTTGACCTCACTTTTTTCATTATTAACATCTTGAAATAATGACATCATAACCCCACGACAGATTTTATAGAAGTGTGGTTGGAATTTGGACTCCAAAAGTATATCATAGTAAATTTGAATATGATTGGGGTCTTCTAGGGTCCATTTCCATCCCATGGATGGGAAATCAGAAGTGAAACAAGCAATGTCCATAATATATGCACTCATGTAGAAAGGAGGCATGATTTTGGTAGAAAAAATTCATTTTCTTATGTAAAAAATGTTTTGGGTGGCTATATTATTGGATAAAATAGTTTCCCAATCCATTATATAAGCATTTGATGTGGCATTAATCAAAGGTACCCATTCAACTGATAATTTTTGGGTATTGGGATATCTCTATAATCTGCACATCATAGCAATAATTTAATAATATGGGCCAATAAGGGAGGTAAGAGAGTACATACCCTTTTCTTCATTCTTGTGATTATTAGGATATATTCTCCACTATCTAATTTTTTTTTATTCAACCTCATTTTCCTTTGCAAACTTTTGAACAAACTACTTTTAGTATATCTTCTATGGTTTTGGAAAGTGTTACTTTTTCCTTAAGTCTTCACTCTTGAATGACCTGATTACTATTTGATTTGAGTTCATAAAGTTCCTCTCTAAGATATTCATATGGTCAATGATCCATTTCATCATATATGTATAGGGCTAAATCTTTGGTCGAGAAAAAATTCGATGTAGATTGTAATTGGTGACATCCCTCCAACTAGTTTTAGACATAGATGTAGAATCATCAGTCATGGCTTGTCTCTCCACAATTATGGGTTCTTCTTCTTCAAAAATTTTATATATAGCCTCCCAAGAGGATATTACATCATTTGGTGTGCATGTAGTATCTGAGAATAATGGTGGTATTTCAGTCACTTCTGAAATAGGTGGAACCAGTTGCGGTTTTGCCATTGGTTTATTGTTATTCTTAGTAGCCTTAGACATCTTGTTTGATTTTTTTTTTTAGGGCTAGCATGCGAAGAAAATAAAGAGAATGTGCAACAAACTATCTAGGTTATATAACTTATGGTGACAAATGAATTAAGTGGTAAAATATTGCTTAATGATTAGAATCAGTTAACAACCAATTATAGCGATAAAATCGTTTGTGTTTTCGAGAATCATAAATTTTTTTACACTTGGAAATTAATGGAAAAAATGCATTCACATGGATTTTTTATAGTCCAGTGCCTTATTGGCAGTGTTAACACTCTCCCCAAATTCCCAAATTTGAAAATGGGATTGAAGAAAGGTAACCACAGACCATGCTTTAGCTCAGGTAGCTAGTCGTACCAGGACCAGAGAGGTCTCTCTTGTTGTCAATTTTAGAGTCAAAAGAATGATTGAGTATATAATTATGTTAGGCTAGGTATGTAAGCTCAGTAAATAGGATTTTTTTGATGTTTTTAGTGCTAGATGGAAAAGTGAGTTAGTAGACTGTGTATAAGGTTTTTAAGTCTGAACTCTAATGTGAATTTGAAGATACTATGTGAGGCTAGATAGGTAGTTTGAAATTATTTTAATAGTTCATTCAGTATAGGATGAATTATAAGATATTTTGAATGACCACTGAGGTGAATTCATTCAATTTATAAGCAAATAAACATAACAATGTAAACCTTGTCTAAAACAGAGCATGAATAGACATGATTTCTGCTCTTAAAATTACAAGATAAACATATATGAAATAAGAAGACATTGTATTAAGAATGAAATGATAAAAATACATAAGAATAACCTATGCTCCAATGCATACCACAAGTATCTCAACACAATTCCTCCAAATCTATCTATGATTTCATTTCAAATTGGTGATTACAAAATCTTTATCTCCACTACAATAGGAGACTATCCAAAAAAAAAGACAAAGGAGAGTCTAATTATAGAACATATTGACTATGAAACCTCATCAGGTCGAAATCCCATCCAAAATGGATCATAAATACACAAGATGAGTCATTTCCTAGATTCCAGGGAGGTTAGAAACCATTACCTGAATTTCATCTATGAACTGGGAATCTTTATCCCTTACATTAAATTACATATTCATGCATGATAGGATGAAAAAAATAGATCAAGAACTCTAATTCCATCTCATAGTAAAACAAAAACTCGAATTTGTGACATTTTCTGAGCTTGAAAAGTGTCCTAAGGAATTGAATGCTAATATGGTACATTTTTGACAAAAGGGTAACAAACATTGGAAAATGCGTAATAGAATTTGGAGGAACTTTTAGAAGTCCAAATCCACTTCTAAAAGAATGTTCAACTAGCCATAATTTTCTATTTTTCAGAATATATTTAATTTTTCAAAATTACCCATAGGAAGGCCTTCAAAAATCCATTCTCCTAAGGTTACAACGAAAGCATAAAAAAGGCTCAAAAAAAGTGGCAGAAACATGAAAAATGAGTGGTTTCTGATTTTTTTCTCCAAAATTATAGATTTTCATGCCATGGGGATTCCTGATCTGTGATATAATCATCAAAATACATCCATCCTTGTAAATAAATCATCATTTTGATTCCCCCAAAATAAGAGTAACAGAAGTTTGTTACCCTTCTGCAATGAGGAATTTCCCGAATTGTGCAAAGATCACAAAAAATACCAAAATTGATCAAAACTTCTCAAAATTGCTTCTATGGCACCTATAAGTGATGGGCTAAACAACCAAGGAATATTCAGCCAACAAGTCCAAGCTATCCTTCTCTTTAAGCTTCATTTATGCCTCTTTTAACCTTTTCTTCAATTGTTTTAGCCTTATTTGAGAAATTATGTTCCTGCTGAGATAATGGTTTACCATGTGTCCTTGCAGCTTATTGTCCCTCTTAGCCCTCTTCAAGAGCCTATCGAGATGTTCATTTACCCTTGAAAACCAAAGCTCTCTCTCTTCATCAATCTCCATGGCTATAATCCCATCAAAGTTCAACTCTTCAAGTGGATGCGTTGATTATCTTTCTAACTCTAATGCAATTTTGAGGCCTTTTGTTTTTGTTCTTCTTGTTTCTATTTCAACCTCCATGTCTTGCATTTGGTATAAAAAAATAACATCCTTGCCCATACCTTTGAATACATCTAGCTTTAACTTGGTGTTAGTATGAATACTTTGTTGAAGAGTATGAAAAAGGACCACTTTAGCTACGCATAACTAATAGCCCTAACAACAAAAGTGGTTGCCAATATCTTCAGATTTGCGGTTAGTTGAACAAGAAAAGAGCTGCAAAAACTAGATCTATGCATGGAAAGACATTAAGCAGTAAAAACAAGGGTTTGCTCCATATACCAATAGACAGGACAAGAACAATTTTTGAAATAATTTTTGTATTAATTGGGCACCTGGGAGGAAAACAAGAAGGCGTATCCAATTCTCCTCAGTGGGATGGGTTCTTGGAAGTCCTCAGCACTTTAGATCTAAGATTTCTCTCTCTTGTTGGTGTAGAAAACCCAATGCAAAGAATAGAGCTCAATGGGAGCTCACACAGCAAATGATGGAAAAATGGGACCAAGTGTATAGATCCGGAGTGATCTAATAGGCAACAAAAGGTGAAGAATGGTAGGAAAAACCCTCCTATTTATAACAAAATATTGGGTCATTCTAGATCTTGGTGCATGATTAAAATAATGTTAATCAAATCTAGATCCACCTTTTATGGAATATTTTATTATATTTGTTGGAGGGAAAAAGCATTTGACTTGGGTCAAATCCCTTTATTTGTCAAAAATAAATAAATAAATTATTTATTTATCTTTTTAAGGAAGTGGTTGAAAGATAATCAAATAAATAATGATTTATTTAATTATTTGTGGGTGATTTGGTCATATTTAACAAGGAATATTATCTAAATAAGATTTAAATAATTATTCCTAGAAAATAATAAGATAAATAAAGGTTTATCCAATTAATTTCTTTGTTTTTGGGTTAAACATGACTGGGAATAATAATTAAATTATGGTTTAATTAATTATTCCATGAGGAAAATCAAACAAATATAGGTTTGTTTAATATTTCCTTTTCGGGTTTCCTGTTTAGACCATAAACAACCTAATAAATGTGGTTTATTAAGTTATTTAACATAGTGAAGGAAATTTTACTTAGGGTAAAATTGGTCTTACATGGTGTACTTGGGTCCATCTAATGATAATAGGTTAGATGACCAAAAAATGGTGTAACACTTGGGCTTGCTTTATAGTAGGTGATTCATTTCCAATTGAAAAATTTATTGTTGAAGGAAAGTGATTTTAGATTTGGCAATGGAGACGATCTCTTTCAATTCTTCTATTTCCTTATACTTCTCTTTGATTATCTCTTTATCTAATCTTACCTCCACCTTCTTTGCTACCTCAACCTCCAATGGCGTTGATTCACTATGCTGATGCAAAAGAGGTTGTTCCTCTATCTCACTATGTTCCACAACAATGTCAAGTGTAAGAACAATCTTGGAAGACTTAAACTCAACAACCCTAGGAGCATCTAAAAGATGAGTTGGCATGCTAGAAGAGCCAACCTCCATGATTTGTTCTGATGATGTACTAGTCAAGATAAAAGGGCTAATGGTAGACCTTGTTGATAATCTGTCCAATAAATTTTCCCAAGTCATGTTGATGGAGGATAGGTGCTGCAATACAATGAGTTTGATGAAACCATGATGAAAAATACTAGTATTATGATCTTGTATTCTACTCTTAACCTTCTCATTCATCTTATTCAAAATCCTGTACAAATAATATGGCAAATAAAGTGTTTTAAGAGAGGTGAAATGCATCAAAAATCTGATATGATACCTATACAACCTAGAGAATATTCCTTCACATGTGAAGTACTTCATTATGAACATCATCAAAGGAGCATACTTGTTTCTGAGGTGTCTAAAAGGAAATAGGTAATATGGCTCCTCTATAGCATGAGGCTTGAGAAACTGTTTTTAATTTTCAATGTCTAACTCCATGCCCTTGAACCACCACTCTCCATGACAAGAGATACATGTCACTGAAGAAATTAGGTCGACTGATAGGCTTACCTCCATACCTACAATAGTACCTTTCCCATGTTATAGCTTGCAGCAAATAGGTTGGTCAATTGAAAATGATACCGCTCTTCCATGAGGCTTTCACAAAATCTTAAACATTGAGCTCTCTCAAAGCATCTTCTGGCCAATGGCGAGGAATTTATTTCATGCATTGAGAAGGGTTTTAGCCTTAGTTTGTACCATCCCTTGTATATATTCTTATCACTTTCTATTTTTTTTTCACTAGAATGATGAAAACCCTAGAGTGTTGATGAGAGGGGTGAATGTACAGAAATATGGAAAAACAGAGTGTAGGAAAGAGTGAGTTTAGAGGATGAGATCAAGGATCATGAAGCTGAGAGAAATTCTAGAAAAAAATTAGCGGATTGAGTTGTGTTTTAGGTCCAATTTTTGTGGAATGAGGGAAACAGAGTGCAAGGAAGGTGACAAATTGATGAAAACATAGGAAATTCCCAATGTTTGATTGTGGGAATAGCTAGTGTAGAAGTGGTGTAGGTTTAGAAGGTGAAATGAGGGCCAAGGAACTGAGAAAAATTATAAGAAAAATTTAGTGCAAATAGTAGCATCTTAGCTCCATAATTAAGGTGGAATGAAAATAAATGGATGTGTGTAGGGTGGAAAAATCTAGGAAACAGAGGAAATTTCAAGGTTTTTCACTATGAAAATAACTATAAATTAGGGTTTGGGTGAAATGACATGTTAGGGTTGGTGTGGAGGATGAGAAATATGGGGATAAGGTGTATATGGGATGTATGAGTTAGGTTTTTAGGTATTAGGGTTATTGTTTAGGCAAGTGATATAGGTTAGGGTTTGTCAAATTAAAAAAAAAATTATACATGGATAAGTGATAGTGTGGAGAAAAACATAATGAGCATGAAAATGTTTTAAACCTTCAAAATTTAATAAAAATATGGTGTGAGAGATGAGATTTACATTTTATGAGAGTTTCAATAAGGTAATGGAGCCAAGCTTGAAGTGGTTTGAAAGTTTTTGTAGCCCAACACCTAAATCTACTTCTTCTCCAGAAGCGTAACTTACATCTACAAAAGTGTAGCAAAGAGGCACATAAGCGTAACATTGTTGGCTGCGAAATGCCTACACAACACCTAGGAAGAACTCAAAAGAATAACAACGGTAGTGTAGCAGTTTCCAGAAGCATAATAATTTTAGCCAAAACTGTAACAATGTTACCGAGAAGCGTAACAAGGGTGGCCAAAATCGTAACAACGGTTGCTAGAAGGGTAGAAAATGGGTTTTGAAGTGATTTTGATGCTTGAATTTGGATTTTGGAACACCTTTGGAGTGAAAGTGAGGTATATAGGTGATCATTCATGCATCAAAGGGTAACAATGAATGAAAATTATCTATGTTTTTCCTTTTATAAGCTTGAGATGACCTTTTTTCCTTTGACCCTTGATTTTATTTTAATGAGATAGTAAGACAGAATTTTCTCCTTTGAAATTTTTTGACACTTGAACATTTGAAACAAGAAAAATTTTCTTTATTTCATTTCCTAAACATGCTAGCTCCCTATTTTAGGGTTTTATGAGTGGGATGAAAGGTTAGAGCATTGTTTTTGGTGATAGATTGAACATTTTCCAAAGGAAGAGACGACCATAGACAATGACCTATATGAGGTGGAGTGACATAACCCTAGACCTTTTAAAGATTATGATGGAGATGAACTTGAAGATGATGGTTGTGATGAATGAGATGAAGGAGCAACATAATTGACCTAAACTTCTTCAATGACCAAAATTATTTTCTGAAAACGTGTTTGAAAAAGTACAAAATTTTGAACTATGACTTTTGGAAAAACGACTGAAAAAGTTATTTTTGATCACTAACATACCTGAGCTAACATTAGTTCTAGTTGGGGATGGAATATAATTTAGGAGGTGTCAAGAAAACCATAGATCAGGTAGCCTTAATATTGGTGAATGGAGTCAAAACTGGTCATTGAAAATCTTTGACAAATTGGAAATGATGAACTAAATCTGGAAATGAATTTGACTAGAAAAAGCTAACCTAACTCTAACTTGACAACTGACTGAAACTTTTTGAAAGAAAACATAAGCTGAATGTAGAAGTCTCATGGCCTTCTCCTCCAGCTTCAAACTTCTGCAACATCTTCTTTATTTCTTGGACATCATATTAAAATGATCTATAGTGAAAGTGGATTTCATATTCAATGATCAAGTAAGATAATTTTTGAGGAACCTATCATCGATTGGTCCTCCCAGCACTTATTTCCCTTCAAGATCCTCTAGTAAAAATGCTTTATTACCTCTGAATGCAGTGATATTGTAAGGTCCTTTCCATATATTTCCAAAATTTTTGTGCTTACTCTTGTCTTCATTTTGGGCTTCCCAACAAAGAACAACAGATCCAAGGTTGAAATCATTAGCATTGGTCTTCCTATCATAATTATTTTTAATTTTATCATGAATATTTGAAGTATGATTAAAGACCTCATCTCTTGACTGTTGTAGATGGATTTGGCTGATTATTCACTGGATATCATTTGGTTCACTTTCTATCTCTTGTAGAATTTTCATCATTGGTACAACTAGCGAAGTAGGGAACACCCTATCGATACCATACATGAGATGGAAAGGTGAAATGTTGATTGATATATTCATGGTAACTCTATCCGCCCATAGAGAATTGGTGAGATTTTTGTGCCAAATCCTCTTGTTTTCTTGTAACATCTTCTTGATTATGTTCACCAAATATTTATTTGATGATTCAGCAAGCCCATTGCCTTGAGGATAGTATGTTGTGGAATGAAAAAGCATAATGTGATATTTATCACAAAATTCAATCATTTTCTTGGACTTAAAGGTAGCTTCCTTGTCAATAATGGTTTTCTGTGGACAGCCAAAATGAGACGAAATATTGTTCTCTAAAAAATGAATAATTACAGTGTCAGAAGCTTGCCTTGTGGGCATGGCTTCAATAAATTTAGTGAAATAATATGTGGAAGTGAGTATTCATTTATGTTGAGCTAATGATGGAGGATGAATCTCGCAAATGAAGTCAAGTATCCATTGTTGGAATGGTGCTTTCACTTCAATTTGTTTTAAGGGCAAAGGCAAGAGCTTCCTCTTTCCCTGAAAGATTTGACATTCATGACAGCTCATGACTATTTTGTAAACATCAGAAAATAAACTTGCCAAATAGAAGCCCGCCTTCAAGATATTGTTATATGTAGTCTTCCAATAAATATGACCGCCATAATCACCTTTATGAAAATTTGTCATCACTTTTTAAACTTGTACTTCAACCAAACAATTCAGCAACACTCCACTTGGATATTTCCAATACAAGACACCATTAAGAATGCAATACTTAAGAGCTCTTAAATTCAAAGATATAGTCTTACTACTTGGCAAGCTGATAGGAGGATTCAAGTGTTGCAAAACATGAACTATATTATCATACCAAGGTAGTAAAGAGAAAATTTCAGATACCTCAGGTAATGTTTTAGCCTCTTGTCCTTCACATAATGCAGCAATAAAATTGATGTCCAAAGCATGGAGATTTGAATTTTCCATAAGCTTCGTCATGCCTTGTCCTTTGAGCAACTTTGTGGGCATGATCTCCAAGTCATATTCCAACATAGAAGCTATCCATTTACCTCGCCACCCTTCAGGATCATTCTGTGTAAGCACATATTTGAAAAAAACATTTGGAACATATGCAATGCCATGAAAGTGGAAAATGTAGACTTGGAATTCCTCCAATGCTTTGACTATAGTTGGAATTACTCCAACGCTTTGAATAATTCCAAGGCCTCTTTCTCAATTATGTTGTACTTCAAGTCTGCGTCTCTTATGGTTCTAATGAAGAAGGTAATAGGTTGCTCCGGGTTCTGATTTTTCTTTTACATGAGGAAAACAACAACGGTATGCTCTGAGGAAAATGAAAAAATGATAAAATCAAGTGTATAATTTGGGCTAATAAGAATAGGAGCATGATATCAAGCCAATTTAACTTGACTGAATTATTTTTTTTCCTTTCTAAACCATTTCACTTCATTATCTTTCTTTAGCATGTCAGTAATTTTCCCTAAGCATTCAACAAGATTGGGGACAAACCTTCTCAAAAAATTGATTTTTCCATTGAATGAATGAATTTCCTTTTTTTTCCTAGGATATTCCAAGGTATGAATTTCTTCATCCATTGAAGGAACTATCCTAATTCCATCTTTTGATATGATACAGCCCAAAATTTTTCCTTCCTCTATAGTGAAAAGAATCTTCTTTGGGTTCAACAATATGCCAAACTTTCTAAAACTCTAAAAAAATATTTTCAAGTGGTGCAAGTGCTGCTCATCTGTTTTTGAAAAAGAAATGATATCATCAAGCTAAATTACCAAAAATAAATCCTTTTAATTGGCGAAAGAAATATCCATTTCTCGTTGAAAAGCAGCCCCTGCATTCTTCAATCCAAAAGGAATTTTGGCATACATGAAGGTGCCCCAATGTGTTGTAAAGGCTTCCTTTTCCTGATCATCAGGACGAAATAGAATCTAATTATATCCAGAGTATTTGTTCAGCAATGAATTTCTAGAAGATCCAACTACCCTTTGCAGAATATTGTCCATCTTTGGTAGTTGGTAATTGTCCCTCAATGACACTATATTCAGATTTCTGAAATCAATGCACAAATGAATCTCTCCTGTCTTCTTTCTCATTGGCACTAGATTAGACATCGAATTTGAAAATTGAAGAGAAACTATAATACAAGAAGTAAATAATCTATTTAGCTCCTTTTGAATAGAGGGAAGAAACTTGGGATTCATTCTTCTTAACTTCTAGTGGAAAGGTTTCTGATCCAACTTCAGGGGAATGGTATGTTGAATTATGGTCTTATCATAGACTTTCAAATCATAATACTACCAAGAAAATACATCAGAAAACTTAGACATAATATTTTCATATTTACCTTTCATTTTTGCACTTAAATATTTTGAAAATTTAACCATATTTGGCTTTTCCAGAGTGCCAAGATTGAGATATTCCACTCCCACTTCTGTTGGTAGCATGGTGGGTTTGTGCGCAACATCATATTGATCTAAAATCCCTTACAAAAGTACCAAACCTCTTGGAACTAAGTTATCTTTCAACTGAAGCACTTGAATCTCTACTGCATCGATTTCTTGGTCATCTTCATAGCACTGGTTATCCATTTGAGAATTCAAAAATTCCTCTTTTTTCTAAATGAAGTTGTTGATATATTTATCATCTTGAAAAACCTGCCAGTACTAAACATCGTCTGGGATAGTATGGAAATGTTTGACATTTATCTTAGACTTATTATTATGATACAATGCAATTTTGAACATAGTGGACGAAGTGGCAAGAGAATCAACAATAACATTATTGTCCCTTGGGACCAATGATAAAATGTACTCAATGAATTTATTGAGGATGTCTAGCACTACATTTCGGTAAGCTTACATCCTTGGATGCTTGGCCTGGTATTCCCCTTTGACTTGATTTATTACTAAATCAGAGTCACCATATACATAAATCTTCTTGGCACCTAGATTCTTGTAATATTCCTAAATTAGCTATGAGCTAGTTGGAATATTGAAATTTGTTTCATTGCTTTGTTTAAAGAGTAAGAGGGAAAAGGAGGTCCATAATTCTACTTAATGATGAATAAATTAATGCCAAATGTGAAAGAGACAAATCTTGGAAGATTAATTAAAGAAACCCTGGTGTGAAAGGGGTTGGATCACTTTGACTCGTCCAACCTTGACCAAATCAACAGTGTTGTCATGGAGGAGTGGTCATCAATGAGGGACATCACAGTTTTAGATGGAGATGCATTGTGTGAATGTAGTGATCCTTTTGGATGGGTCTTAGGGTTTGTAAGCTCATATTTTATTTAAGGAAGAGGATGGCAGCCATATTCATTATGTTTTTGATGTATATTATATTTCTAAATATATGGTCTCTTTAGACATATATCTTTCTCTTGTCGTTTAGCTAAGATAGAGTGTTGTTTAGCACAGGGTGTTACTGATCGAGAATCACACCTCTTCCATTGAGGAGCTATTGGAGAAGTCTTGCATTGCATTGTCCACTATCTGGCTTAAGGCCAAGCTTCTTCTTTCAACTACAGTGCAAATCTTATTCAGGGTTTGGTTTTTTTTGTAGGTTGCAGCAAGTGGTGATTAGATCTCTAGATCTAGGCCATCTCATTGCTCATTTTCAGTGGAGGAGGTTTCCTTTCCATTGGGAGGACATTATTGAAGGCCATTGAACATATTTTCATATCATGGCATCAGGCCAACCATATTTTGATCTGTACAGTTTAGTTTACTTCTAGATCTAGGTTATTTGTGAAGGAGGAGTTGCAGGGTGGTTTAGCACACCATTTGGGGAGATGATTTTCTTGTGAAGGGGATCTGCCTTTCACTTTGAGGATATATTGGAGAACGCTATTTTATTGATCATATCAGATCAGCCACACTTTCCAGATCTATATTTTTCAGTACATATGCAGTTTTAGATCTCAGATCTAGAACTTGCACTTGGTATTTTGCTGAAAACCCTTGAGGGGTTCTTTAGAGGAGATTTTATAGTGCTCAAATCTGATATAGATATATATTTTGAGGTACATATTAGCTGTAGATTTGATGTATAATCATTTTTTGTAGCAGATATAATAAAATAATGTTGTACGGGTCTTTCAACTTTTCTACATGATTGCAACACCTCATATTGAGGGATATTGTTCATTGGAGGTTTGTATTTCCTGTTATGCATCTTATGGCCCATTCATTATGTAAATGTTGATGCTATAATAGCATATGAAAGGTCTCCATATTGGCCTCTTGCTTTATAAATGATGATCTGCAATTTTGTTCCAATATTTTGCACTATATTCCTACTATTCCCATTTGGGAATACTACACTGGTATCATAGCATAATCTTGGCACAGCCTGTGCATCTTGAAAAGCCAATATGTCATCTAAAGAAGGAGAGCATGTTACTGACAAAGAAAAGAGGTATCAAAGAAGAAGACACGGAAATTTTGATTATACAAATGAAAAAGAAGACAAGGGTGTTACACAGTAATTTGTCACCGTCCTTGCAATCCCTATCTCGCCCATTGGAGGGTCGTTTCTGTCACCCATAAGTAGTGTCATGCCTTGAAAATACCATCATTGCATCCCTCTCCATGAGGACAACATTTCTTCTGTTGATCATTTCCTGAACAGACCCCTAGAAACACCTGTTTTTTCCTTGGCGCTGGTAGCCCGTTATGTCCTCGCGCCAATGGGGGGAAATTAGCATTGAGCCCGCACCAATTGGCGCTCTGTCCTAGTTAAGAACTTGCACCAATATGCTTTTGGAAAATTTTTTAAAAAAAGAGGCGAAGTTTCGATTACAACAACTTCGTGGATGAGTCATCAGGAGTGGTTTCGACTGAATAACCACGACCTTCCTCCTTTGGCCTCTTTTTTCCACCTTATGGGGAGCCTCCCAAGGGATAAGGCCTCCCTTCCACTATTGTAGGAATCCCAACCTCCTCCTCTCCTCTACAAATATAGTCTTCATCCATTGATGAAGGGGCTGAATGGCTGAATAGCTACTCTCCAAGTTCCCAAGAGCCATCAGAGCCCTATGCTACAAGAGCCTTGATTCATTCCTTTAAGGCCAAATCCAAGCAAGGAGATTATTGTCGAGACATATGAAGAGAGAGGTTTGTCCCATCCCCGACAGGCTTTTTCGAGATGTGTTCCACTGGTGACCCTCCAAAGGAGAATTCAGCTTCAAGGCTATGGTTGTATTCTTCTTTGATTGATTAATGATAAGCGACTATTGGTTATGGTTCCGCTCTTGTTGTTGATTATGATGATGAGTTATGTATTCTTTGACTGACATATAGTTGCATATACTGGATTTTACGCTTGCTGTTGTTTTTTTCTTGCGTGTGCAGGTGTCCAATCACGGAGATCGTGAGGATCGTGATCTGCCAGAGCTAAGAAACGGGAGCGCTAATTTCTCGACAA
The DNA here is from genome assembly GCA_034641835.2 of Pinus albicaulis. Lineage (NCBI taxonomy): Eukaryota > Viridiplantae > Streptophyta > Pinopsida > Pinales > Pinaceae > Pinus > Pinus albicaulis. The sequence goes on along the minus strand of CM076578.1, from coordinate 966,329,142 downwards.
ACGACAACGTTGGATTCCAGGTAAGCCTTCATCGCTAGTTGGTTTATTTGCAATTAGGAACTTGCGTTATAGTGTATGACGATTGTTGCTAGACCCAATCTGGGCTAGTAGGGATCGCCTCTGTCTGCAGAGGGGATTTACGTTTGCAACAAATTTGCGACTCAACTGGGGATCGTCTAGCTTATTTTTTTTCTGCTTTGTAAGCTACAGAGAGAGCCTGAAGTTAGCCACATAGCCTTTTAAACGATATTGCTCTGCATTAGCGAAGTAGATCAAAGCTGCTTCAGTCAATCTCCAGTTTAGTTTATGAACTGAACACTTGGAGTATTATCTTGTCTTTTCGGTTGTTTCTCGATTCTCCTTGCTTTATTGGCTCTTTTGGCTGGCTCTTTTTGTGTTTGGCTTTTGGTTCAACCCCAGAGGATCAGATCTTACCTTTTATTTTCCGAATTTTCACCTTTTCATAGTTGGATTGATTGGTGCGAGTTTAGCCCTGATAGTCGCACCAGTTGGCGCAGGTTTCTAGTTCATCGCTCACGCCATTCTCTGTCTGGCACTGATTACAGCCGGACAGTCGCGCCATATCCCATAGGTGCTAGGGTTTACCCTTGCTCAGAAGTTTCTTTTGGTCAGTACTTTGTTTCTGGGCTTGTTTTATATCCTGCTTGAAGTGGTGAGTCTGGTCTTGGTTGGGAGAAATTCTTTGTTTTTTTCATTTTCAGGCATTGGTGCTTGTTATCAGTTAGCAACCCGTGCCAATTGGGCATTGGCGCTAGTTTTTAGTGCGCAAGTCGTGCTAGTTGGCGCTAGTTTTCAATGAAAAAGTTGGGCCAATTTCAGGGTGTGTGAAAATTCAGATTTTTTTCCCTAAATCCTTCACCAGTGTTTCTTTCCCTTCTGGTATTTTCACTGTATGAGCATAGATTACATTGCTCATTGTTTTAAATGTCTTCTTTCCATGATTTTTTGGTGTAAAAGGGAATGAATTCCTTATTTTGATCTCTTGTTTTGGAAGTCCTCTTTGTGTTTGACCTCATATGTCTTGTCGCCTTTTGAGGTATTTGGTTACAAAGTGTTTGAAACAATGATTGCATTCTTAGTGTTTGTTTACATCTATTTTGCATTCATCTTTCATTAAGAAGATTTGTGTTTATTTAGTTTTCTTCTCAAAGTGTTCTTTTTGTTAAAATGCATTAGATCACATTGCATTGAAGAGTATTTTGAGATTTATCATTGAACTTAGATCACATTGTTTAATGATTGAAAGCTAAAAATCGCTTTGAGTGCATTCTCTTTCATTGAAAGCATGCATTAAGTAGATTCTCATTTCATCAAAAAATGCATTGAGTGCATTCTTGTTATTTGAAAAAGAAAAAGGAAATTGTGGATAGATTACAATTGCATAGTTTTCGAAAAAGAGGATTTTGCATAGATTACATTGCATTGTTCGCATCGTTGAATGTTTGAAATTACTTTTGGATGGTGAAAGTCATCTAGTTTGGAAAAGATTTTATTTGCAGTGTTGTTTTTTGTTGCATCATTGTTTGAAGCTCTTCCCTTTACTAGATAGCATTCATCGAATTGAAAAATCTCTTTTCTCATATAGCTGCATATAGGATATTTTCGGATGACATTCGGTAGGGAATGAAATGGAGACATAATTGAAGATCAAACTTAAAATTCGTTGAATTAACCTAAGGAAGCATTGAAACATTAACGAAATATTTAGAGGTCTAGGTTAGAGACGTGTTCTGGTGTCGTTAAACCTAGTAGTTTTCGTTCGCTTTTTGGCTTTAGACAGCACTAGTACGGACTTGTGTTCCCCGTACCGCCGCGTATATAAAGGAAGACCCCACTAGGTTGCTATCCTTTATCCATAGGAAGCTGAGTCTACCGCCCTATACCCGCGATACACTGAACACAACATTCAGGGATATTGCCTGCACGTACGTCAAGTCCTTGGTTGATTTATCCTTCATTTTTGAAACCAAGGTGTATATTGCAGTTCACGGTTATTTGGTACACCCTTTGCCTAGAATTCCAGAGTAGTCATTTCGATCTTTTCTGACACTTTAAATTTGAAAAGATCATCAAGTGCTTGTCCTTTCACGCTTGTTTCCAATCTGAAAGTGATAGAGTCACCTTTTTCCCATTTCTCGACTCTTAAAATATGAAACGGTAGAGTTTTGTTTCAATGTTTTAAAAATTAACGGCCCACGAAATATTCCTGGTTAAAGCTGGTTTCCTTAGGGTGTTGTTTTGAAGATCGTTTCTGACGGAAACTTTTCCGGAGTTCACCAACCAAGGAATCCCCTCCGATGGGAATCCGGGTTCTTTTCCTCCTTTTGGGAATGTTGGTGCTCCTTATATGGCAACGTTGTCCCTTCCTGGGTTAACTGTTGGGTTGCCTGTTTAGTTGTTTTCAACCTCTATGGTCGCGAATGTCTCGGATAATGTTCAATCAGTTCCTCCACCTGAGGAACATCATGTTTATTCTAAGGTGGACCTCTCCCCTTATTCGCATGTTTCTGCATCCTCCTCTTCTATTCCGCCTGGTGAAATTTTGCATTCGAGTAACCAAGTGGCTAAGAAGAAGAAGAAGAAGACAAAGAAGAAGAAGGTAGATAAAGGAGAGGCTAGCTCTGTGGCCATTGTGCCTATGAAGCCTTCCATTGATAAACCTTCCAACCCTCCACGGAAAGTCAATTACCCTTGCATGTTGTGCATGGGTGACCATCTTCTTTTAGGTTGCCCTGGCATTCCCAAGGTGCTCGAAGCATGGTCTAATGGTCATCTGTCATTTCCTTTGGCTTCTGGGAGTCAGGTTGGGGGCACGTCTTCAGCTAGTGCTGGTAAGACTCCTAAGAAGCAGGGTAATATTACCAATCCCTGTAAGTTGTGTGAAGGGCACCATGCCATTCACCTTTGTCTGTATATGGATGAGGCCAAGAGAGTTTTGGACAACTCGACTGTTTCAGTACCTTGCCTTCCGGTTGGTTACAAATAGCTTTATGTGAGTCCTCCACCAGCTGACCCTACGATTGGTCAAGAGCCATCCTTGGTCGATCCCGCTCCCCAGAAATTCAAATTCATGAATCTGTTCCTGACGAACCATTACTCGTGGGATCGGTTGAACTGGCCCCGCCTATGGTGCACCAGGTCTTTTCCATGGAGAGTGGACCTCACACCCCTCATATTATTTTGGTTTCTTCAGATTCTTCGGACTTGGAGAAATATTCTCCTATCCCCGTACCTCAAGAAGCTGCTCCTCCACCTCCCGTAATAGAGGTCTTGGAGGATACTCCTCCCACCTTCGAGATGGAGGTTGTGGAGGATGCTCCTTATTTTTCCATAACACCAGGGGAAGACCATCTTGGTTCGATGGTAGCCCCTCCAAGTAGTGTTTTTGCTTCCTTTGATTGGAATCGATTTGTGGGATATCGCCTTCCGTCTTATGTGCCTTTCGAGATCACAGTACAATATTTTGGTCTGGTCGTACCCAACACCATTATAGAAGAAGGCGCGTCTTTTAGTATTTTATCCTCAACTACTTGGCAAGTGTTCGGTTCACCACTGCTTGCGCCTATTATGCAGAATCTATTGGCATTTAACAGAAGAAATAGTCAACTGTTAGGGATCCTTCCAAGGTTACCTATTACTTTAGGAGGTAAAACCATCCATATGGACGTGATGGTTGTTCTAGACCCCTTGTATTTCAATCTGCTTTTGGGGTGCGATTACATATATGCCATGGGAGTGCTTGTCTCCTCCCTTTTTTGTGTGGTCTATTTTCCACATGAAGGATGGACTGTGACCATTGATCAGCTTTCATTCTTTGGTCCTGATGTGACAGTTGGCCCACCATCATCCCTTCCTGGTTTTTATGCACCCGTTGTATCTGCCCCACCGCAAGTCAACTATGTGGCTACCGACCCCTTGCTTGTACCCAGTGATAGTGCCATTGTGCATCAAGTGCTGGGGGAATTGGGTCCTGACTTCCAGGTTTTCCTTCCATCGAGAGTGGAACTCTTGGAAGCGATGACTTCTTGTTCATTATGATGAGGTTGGTCAGAGTATAGTTCATTTTATTGTGTCAAGCTCCTTAAAAAATGAAACAAAGTTGTCGAAGCAGAGTTCATTTTCTTATGTCAACCTCCTTAAAAAATGAAACAAGGTTGTCGGAGCACAGTTCCTTGTCTTGTGTCAAGCTCCTTAAAAAATGAAACAAGGTTGTTGGAGCACAATTCCTTGTATTGTGTCAAGCTCCTTAAAAAATGAAACAAGGTTGTCGGAGCAGATTTCCTTGTCTTGTGCCAAACTCCTTAAACCATGAAACAATGTTTCCTGAGGATAGTTCTTTTAATGTGTCAACCTCGTTAAAATAATGAAACACGTTCTTGTTCAATTCGCGTCTTTGCTAAGATCTCGTAAAATCCCGGTCGAGTCTTTCTCTTGATCTCGTAACTTGAACCTTCACTCCATCTACCTCTCATATGGATTGAAGCTTGGGGGGCATGTACCTCGAATTGAGTCACCATGCTGGGGGGCATGCTTACTTTTTCAAGCATAGTTTGTTGTCGTTTCAAGCTTGTGTAAAAATGAAACCGGTTTCAAGAATAGTTTATCTTTGTTTCAACCTTGTGTAAAAATGAAACCAACTTCAAGTAGAGTTTCCTGATTTCAGGCTTGTGTAAAAATGAATCCTTTCCCCTTTTACCTCTCGTGATTGCCATTTTATCAGCCTATTTTTCCAGATGAGCCTTGGTTTTCTCACTCCATAGCCACTATCTTCTTGGCCGATCATATGCCTTCACTTGGTTGTTTTACCCATTCTTGAGGAACCGCTGTGATGAGTGGTCTTGTTAGCCAGCCTCTTGACCTTTATCTTTTTTTTAGAAGTTCCACCATTACTGGAACCAGTTGCTACCCTTTATACCACTCATTCCTCTAGAAGGAGTCACCTTTCAGCTATTTTTTGACTCTCTAAACATGAAAAGATTTCCGAGTCGCTTGTCTTTTTGATCTCGTTAAGATGGTTGTGAAATGACATCTACCCAGTATACGTTTACCCCTTTTTTAGGCTGGGATATATTATTAATGAAAAAGGAATACCCTAGCCTATCGCAACCAGGAGGTTTTCTCAGAAAAAGTTTTGTACCTTTTCGGATCAGAGGAACTATTTACGAAAAGGGACCTTTGGAGTTTACTTTTCTGTTGTATTTTCAAACTCTCTAAACATGAAAAGATTTTGAGTTCTTCCTTTGTCAAACTTGTTAAATCCTGAAGACATCGGATTCAGTCGTAATGACATTATTTGAGTTTTTCCTTCCTAGGGCTCGTTAAATGTACTAGGATGGGTTTGTCCGAAGGACGGAATTATATGACAAGCATATGGTATCCTCTTCAAGCTTGTGTAAAAATAAAGAGGTACTCATTGAAATGGTGGGGAAAATGGAACCAACATCATTGTCGTGTCGGCAATATGTCGCTCTTGAACATGGCACTTGTCTGCATTCGTGTCGGGTTGGGGACATCTCATCTCGTTTTCCACTTGCCTCAGTGGGTTTGGGTGATCCTTTTTGACCTCTTATCTGCTCTTTGCCTCGTTGCCATGACCTCTGATCCGTTGATGTCAAATACTTCCAGACTCATTTTCGTGCCGCCATATGTTGAAGAGAAGTTGGCCTCTGCAAATTTCAACCTTCCTCTGATTCTCATCTGATCTTGATTCACAAAGACATTATGTTCTTCTGTCTCATGTCGATGATGTGGGAAACACTATGGCCCACCTTTGATCAAAGTCACTTCCTATCAACTTCAGCTCATTATCCAAGAAGCTGATCTAGAGACTCCCTTCTGGTACCTTGGAGCCTGCATGCCTCAATGGCAGGTTCTTCGCGTTTGACGTGAGGTCTTCATTATTGGCCTCTGATTGAGTGATTCTACGGGTGTTCGACACCAGCTCATTGATTCACATGCCATAGATTGTACCTAGAGTACCTTGAGGGCCATTTTCATCATTGGTGGTACCTCTCGCGTCTGTTAACAACTTTCATCACTAGCTGGTAATCAGACGATTTTCTTGCATGTTAGACTTCAGCTCACATATTCGCATGCTTGAACTTGTACTTTGTTTGGGTCGAGATGGAGCGCAAGACCCTAGATTCATGTCTGTTATAATCCAGGCTATGATTTTGTGGATTCTTATGATTAGTTACATGACTCACTGATTAGATGGCTGTGACCATACCTGAGTCTATTTATCGATCCTCACTGGATGGCTACGTCCATGCCCTAGATCTGGATTATTGTATACTCTGTTATGGATGGCTGTGACCATACCACATATATATCATGTATCTGAGATATCAGTTGTATTTCTCTACGTAGGTTTTCTAAAGGCGGTGTTTTCAGTTGGACACGTTCTCGTAAAGAATTTCACCCCTCTCTCTCGTTCGGGCCTCATGCTTTAAGGGGCATCTGTTACACAGTAATTTGTCACCGTCCCTGAAATCCCCATCTCGCCCATTGGAGGGTTGTTTCTATGACCCATAAGCAGTGTCATGCCTTGCAAATACCATCATTGCATCCCTTCCCATGAGGACAACATTTCTTCTGTTGATCATTTCCTGAGCAGACCCCTAAAAACACTTGTTTTTGCCTTGGCGCTGGTAGCCCATTATGTCCTCGCGCCAATGGGGGAAAATTAACATTGAGCCCACACCAATTGGCGCTCTACCCCAGTTAAGCACCCGCACCAATATGCTTTTGGAAATTTTTTTAAAAAAAGAGGCGAAGTTTCGATTACAACAACTTCATGGATGAGTCATCAAGAGTGGTTTCGACTGAATAACCACGAACTTCCTCCTTTGGCCTCTTGTTTCCACCTTATGTGGAGCCTCCCAAGGGATAAGGCCTCCCTTCCACTATTTTAGGGATCCCAACCTCCTCCTCTCCTCTATAAATATAGTCTTCATCCATTGATGAAGGGGCTGAATGGCTGAATAGCTAGTCTCCAAGTTCCCAAGAGCCATCAGAGCCTTATGCTACAATAGCCTTGATTCATTCCCTTAAGGCAAAATCCAAGCAAGGAGATTATTGTCGAGACATCCGAAGAGAGAGGTTTGTCCCATCCCTGATAGGATTTTTCGAGATGTGTTCCGCTGGCGACCCTCCGAAGGAGAATTCAGCGTCAGGGCTATGGTTGTATTCTTCTTTGATTGATTAATGATAAGTGACTATTGGTTATGGTTCCACTCTTGTTTTTCATTATGATGATGAGTTATGTATTCTTTGATTGACATATAGTTGCATATACTGGATTTTATGCTTGTGTTTGTTTTGTTTCTTGCGTGTGCAGGTGTCCAATCACGGAGATCGTGAGGATCGTGATCTGCCAGAGCTAAGGAACGGGAGCGCTACTTTCTCTAAAAATGACAGCGTTGGATTCCAGGTAAGCCTTCATCGCTAGTTGGTTTATTTGCAATTAGGAAACTGCACTATAGTGTGTGACGATTGTTGCTAGACCCGGTCTGGGCTAGTAGGGATCACCTCTGTCCGCAGAGGGGATTTACCTCCGCAACAAATTGGTGACTCAACTGGGGATTGTCTAGCTTATTGTTGTTCTTCTTTGTAAGCTACAGACGGAGCCTGAAGTTAGCCATACAGCCTTTGAAACGCTATTGCTCTACATTAGCAAAGTAGATCAAAGCTGCTTTAGTCAATCTCCAGTTTAGTTTATGAACTGAACACTAAGAGTATTGTCTTGTCTTTTCGGTTTTTTCTCGATTCTCCTTGCTTGATCGGCTCTTTTTGTGTTTGGATTTTGGTTCAGCCCCAGAGGATCAGATCTGACCTTTTCTTTTCTGAATTTTCACCTTTTCATAGTTGGCTTGATTGGCGCGAGTTTAGCCCTGATAGTCGCGCCAGTTGGCACAGGTTTCTAGTTCATCACTCGCGCCATTCTCTGTCCGGCACTGATTACAGCCAGACAGTTGCGCCATATCCCATAGGTGCTAGGGTTTACCCTTTCTCAGAAGTTTCTTTTGGTAAGTACTTTGTTTCTGGGCTTGTTTTAGATCCTGCTTGAAGTGGTGAGTCTGGTCTTGGTTGGGAGAAATTCTTTGTTTTTTCATTTTTAGGCATTTGCGCTTGTTGTCAGTTAGCAACCCGCGCCAATTGGGCATTGGCACTAGTTGTTAGTGCGCAAGCCGCGCTAGTTGGTGCTAGTTGTCAATGACAAAGTCGGGCGAATTTCAGGGTGTGTGAAAATTCGAATTTTTTTCCCTAAATCCTTCACCAGTGTTTCTTTCCCTTCTGGTCTTTTCACTGTATGAGCATAGATTACATAGCTCATTGTTTTAAATGTCTTCTTTCCATGATTTTTTGGTGTAAAAGGGAATGAATTCCTTGTTTTGATCTCTTGCTTTGGAAGTCCTCTTTGTGTTTGACCTCATATGTCTTGTCGCCTTTTGAGGGATTTGGTTACAAAGTGTTTGAAACAATAATTTCATTCTTAGTGTTTGTTTACATCTATTTTGCATTCATCCTTCATTAAGAAGATTTGCGTTTATTTAGTTTTCTTCTCAAAGTGTTCTTTTTGTTAAAATGCATTAGATCACATTGCATTGAAGAGTATTTTGAGATTTATCATTGAACTTAGATCACGTTTTTTAATGATTGAAAGCTAAAAATCGCTTTGAGTGCATTCTCTTTCATTGAAAGCATGCATTAAGTAGATTCTCATTTCATCAAAAAATGCATTGAGTGCATTCTTGTCATTTGAAAATGAAAAAGGAAATTGTGCATAGATTACAATTTCATAGTTTTCGAAAAAGAGGATTTTGCATAGATTACATTGCATTGTTCGCATCGTTGAATGTTTGAAATTACTTTTGGATGGTGAAATTCATCTAGTTTGGAAAAAATTTCGTTTGCAGTGTTGTTTTTTGTTGCATCATTGTTTGAAGCTCTTCCCTTTACTAGATAGCATTAATCGAATTGAAAAATTTATTTTCTCATATAGCTGCATACAGGAGATTTTCAGATGACATTCGATAGGGCCTGAAATGGAGACATAATTGAAGATCAAACTTAAAATTAATTGAATTAACCTAAGGAAGCATTGAAACATTAACTAAATATTTGGAGGTCTAGGTTAGAGACGTGTTCTGGTGTCGTTAAACCTAGCAGTTGTCGTTCGCTTTTTGGCTTTAGAAAGCACTAGTACGGACTTGTGCTCCCCGTACCGCCGCGTATATAAAGGGAGACCCCACTAGGTTGCTATCCTTTATCCATAGGAAGCTGAGTCTACCGCCCTATACCCACGATACACTAAACACAGCATTCAGGGAGATTTCCTGCATGTACGTCAAGTCCTTGGTTGATTTCTCCTTCATTTTTGAAACCAAGGTGTATATTGCAGTTCACGGTTATTTGGTACACCCTTTGCCTAGAATTCCAGAGTAGTCATTTCGATCTTTTCTGACTCTTTAAATTTGAAAATATCATCAAGCGCTTTTCCTTTCACACTTGTTTCCAATCTGAAAGTGATAGAGTCACCTTTTGCCTATTTCTCGACTCTTAAAATATGAAATGGTAGAGTTTTGTTTCAATGTTTTAAAAATTAACAGCCCACAAAATATTCCTGGTTAAAGTTATTTTCCTTAGGGTGTTGTTTTGACGATCGTTTCTGATGACAACTTTTCCGGAGTTCACCAACCAAGGAATCCCCTCCGATGGGAATCCAGGTTCTTTTCCTCCTTTTGGGAATGTTGGTGCTTCTTATATAGCAACATTGTCCCTTCCTGGGTTAACTGTTCGGTTGCTTGTTTGGTTGTTTTCAACCTCTATAGTCCCGAATGTCTCGGCTACTGTTCAATCAGTTCCTCCACCTGAGCAACATCATGTTGATTCTAAGGTGGACCTCTCCCCTTCTTCCCCTATTTCTGCATCCTCCTCTTCTACTTCGCCTAGTGAAATTTTGGATTCAAGTAACCAAGTGGCTAAGAAGAAGAAGAAGAAGACAAAGAAGAAGAAGGTAGATAAAGGAGAGGCTAGTTCTGCGGCCATTGTGCCTATGAAGCCTTCCATTGATAAACCTTCCAACCCTCCATGGAAAGTCAATTACCCTTGCATGTTGTGCGTGGGAGACCATCTTCTTTAAGGTTGCCCTGGCATTCCCAAGGTGCTCGAAGCATGGTCCAATGGTCATCCGTCATTGCATTTGGCTTCCGGGAGTCAGGTTGTGGGCACATCTTCAGCTAGTGCTGATAAGACTCCTAAGAAGCAGGGTAATATTATCAATCCCTGTAAGTTGTGTGAAGGGCACCATGCCATTCACCTTTTTCCGTATATGGATGAGGCCAAGAGAGTTTTGGACAGCTCGACTGTTTCAGTACCTTGCCTTCCAGTTGGTTACAAATTGCTTTATGTGAGTCCTCGACCAGCTGATCCTACGATTGGTCAAGAGCCATCCTTGGTCGATCCCACTCCCCCAGAAATTCAAATTCATGAATCTGTTCCTAACGAACCATTACTCGTGGGATCAGTTGAACTGGCCCTGCCTATGGTGCACCAGGTCTTTTCAATAGAGTGTGGACCTCAGACCCCTCATATTCTTCTGTTTTCTTTAGATTCTTCAGACTTGGAGAAAGATTCTCCTATCCCCGTACCTCAAGAAGCTGCTCCTCCACCTCCCGTAATAGAGGTCTCGGAGGATACTCCTCCCACCTTCGAGATGGAGGTTGTGGAGGATGCTCCTTATTTTTCCGTAACACTAGGGGAAGACCATCTTGGTTTGATGGTAGCCCCTCCAAGTAGTTTTGTTTCTTCCTTTGATTGGAATCGATTTGCGGGATATCGCCTTCCGTCTTATGTGCCTTTCGAGATCACAGTACAGGCTTTTGGTCTAGTCGTACCCAACACCATTATAGATGAAGGCGCGTCTGTTAGTATTTTATCCTCAACTACTTGGCAAGTGTTCGGTTCACCACCGCTTGCACCTGTTACGCAGAATATGTTGGCATTTAACAGAAGAACTAGTCAATCTTTAGGGATCCTTCCAAGGTTACCTATTACTTTGGGAGGTAAAACCGTCCATATGGATGTGATGGTTGTTCCAGGCCCCTTGGATTTCAATCTGCTTTTGGGGCATGATTACATCTATGCCATGGGAGCGCTTGTCTCCTCCCTTTTTCGTGTGGTCTATTTTCCACATGAAGGATGGATTGTGACCATTGATCAGCTTTCATTCTTTGGTCCTGATGTGACAGTTGGCCCACCATCATCCCTTCCTGGTTTTTATCCACCCATTGTATCTGCCCCACCATAGGTCAACTATGTGGCTACCGAACCCTTGCCTGTACTCAGTGATAGTGCCATTTTGCATCAAGTGCTGGAGGCATTGGGTCCTGACTTCCAGGATTTCCTTCCATCGGGAGTGGAACTCTTGGAAGCGATGACTTATTGTTCATTATGATGAGTTTGGTTGGAGCAGAGTTTGTTTTCTTGTGTCAAGCTCCTTAAAAAATGAAACAAAGTTGTCAGAGCAGAGTTCATTTTCTTGTGTCAAGCTCCTTAAACAATGAAACAAGGTTTTCGGAGCACAGTTCCTTGTCTTGTGTCAATCTCCTTAAAAAATGAAACAAGGTTGTTGGAGCACAATTCCTTGTATTGTGTCAAGCTCCTTAAAAAATGAAACAAGGTTGTCAGAGCAGAGTTCCTTGTCTTGTGCCAAACTCCTTAAACCATGAAACAAGGTTTCCTGAGGATAGTTCTTTTAATGTGTCAACCTCATTAAAATAATGAAACACGTTCTTGTTCAATTTGAGTCTTTGTTAAGATCTCGTAAAATCCCAGTCGAGTCTTTCTCTTGATCTCGTAACTTGAACCTTCACTCCATCTACCTCTCATATGGATTTAAGCTTGGGGGGCATGTACCTTGAATTGAGTCACCATGATGAGGGGCATGCTTACTTTTTCAAGCATAGTTTGTTGTCGTTTCAAGCTTGTGTAAAAATGAAACCAGTTTCAAGAATATTTTATCTTTGTTTCAAGCTTGTGTAAAAATGAAACCAACTTTAAGCAGAGTTTCCTGATTTCAAGCTTGTGTAAAAATGAATCCTTTCCCCTTTTACCTCTCGTGATTCCCATTTTATCAACCTGTTTTTCCAGATGAGCCTTGGTTTTCTCACTCCATAGTCACTATCTGCTTGGCCGATCACATGCCTTCACTTGGTTATTTTACCCATTCCTGAGGAACCGCTGTGATGAGTGGTCTTGTTAGCCAGCCTCTTGACCTTTATCTTGTTTTTATAAGTTCCACCATTACTGGAACCAGTTGCTACCCTTTATACCACTCGTTCCTCTAGAAGGAGTCACCTTTCAGCTCTTTTTTGATTCTCTAAACATGAAAATATTGCCGAGTCGCTTGTCGTTTTGATCTCGTGAAGGTGGCTGCGAAATGACATATACCCAGTATACGTTTACCCCTTTTTCGAGCTGGGATATATTATTTATGAAAAAGGAATACCCTAGCCTATCGCACCCAGGAGGTTTTCTCAGACAAAGTTTTCTACCTTTTCAGATTCGAGGAACTATTTACGAAAAGGGACCTTTGGAGTTTACTTTTCTGTTGTCTTTTCAAACTCTCTAAACATGAAAAGATGTCGAGTTCTTCCTTTGTCAGAATTTTTAAATCCTGATGACATCGGATTCAGTCGTAATGACGTTATTTGAGTTTCTCCTTCCCAGGGCTCATTAAATATACTAGGATGGGTTCGTCTGAAGGACGGAATTATATGACAAGCATATGGTATCCTCTTCAAGCTTGTGTAAAAATAAAAAGGTACTCATCAAAATGGTGGGGGAAATGGAACCAACATCATTGTTGTGTCGGCAGTATGTCACTCTTGAACATGGCAATTGTCTGCATTCGTGTCGGGTTGGGGACATCTCATCTCATTTTCCACTTGCCTCCGTGGGTTTTGGTGATCCTTTTTGACCTCTAATCTGATCTTTGCCTCATCTCCATGACCTTTGATCCGTTGATGTCAAATACTGCCAGACTTATTATCGTGCCGCCATATGTTGAAGAGAAGTTGGCCTCTGCAAATTTCAACCTTCCTCTGATTCTCATCTGATCTTGATTCACAAAGACATTATGTTCTTCTGTCTCATGTCGATGATGTGGGAAACACTATGGCCCACCTTTGATCAAAGTCACTTCCTATCGACTTCAGCTCATTATCCAGGAAGCTGATCTAGAGACTCCCTTCTGGTACCTTGGAGCCTGCATGCCTCAATGGCAGGTTCTTCGCATTCGACGTGAGGTCTTCATTATTGGCCTCTGATTGAGTGATTCTATGGGTGTTCGACACCATCTCATTGATTCACATGCCATAGATTGTACCTACAGTACCTTGAGGGCCATTGTCATCATTGGTGGTACCTCTCGCATCTGTTAACAACTTTCATCACTGGCTGGTAATCGGACGATGTTCTTGCATGTTAGACTTCAGCTCACATATTCGCATGCTTGAACTTGTACTTTGTTTGGGTCGAGATGGAGCACAAGACCCTGGATTCCTGTATGTTATAATCCAGGCTGCGATTTTGTGGATTCTTATGACTAGTTACATGACTCACTGATTGGATGGCTGTGACCATACCTGAGTCTATTTATTGATCCTCACTGGATGGCTACGTCCATGCCCTAGATCTGGATTATTGTATACTCTATTACAGATGGTTGTGCGCATAACACATATATATCATGTATCTGAGATATCAGTTGTATTTCTCTACGCAGGTTTTCTGAAGGTGGTGTTTTTAGTTGGACACGTTCTCGTAAAGCATTTCACCACTCTCTCTCGTTCGGGCCTCATGCTTTAGGGGGCATCTGTTACACAGTAATTTGTCACCGTCCCTCAAATCCACATCTCTCCCATTGGAGGGTCATTTTTGTGACCCATAAGCAGTTTCATGCCTTGCAAATACCATCATTGCATCCCTTTCCATGAGTACAACATTTCTTCTGTTGATCATTTCCTAAGCAGACCCCTAAAAACACTTGTTTTTTCCTTGGCGCTGGTAGCCCATTATGTCCTCGCGCCAATGGGGGAGAATTAACACTAATTCTACGCCAATTCGCACTCTTTCCCAGTTAAGCACCATGCCAATATGCTTTTGGAAAGTTTTTTAAAAAAATAGGCGAAGTTTCGATTACAAAAACTTCGTGGATGAGTCATCAGGAGTGGTTTCGATTGAATAACCATGGCCTTCCTCCTTTGGCCTCTTGTTTCCACCTTATGGGGAACCTCCCAAGGGATAAGGCCTCCCTTCCACTATTGTCGGGATCCCAACCTCCTCCTCTCCTCTATAAATATAGTCTTCATCCATTGATGAAGGGGCTGAATGGCTGAATAACTAGTCTCCAAGTTCCCAAGAGCCATCAGAACCTTATGCTGCAAGAGCCTTGATTCATTCCCTTAAGGCCAAATCCAAGCAAGGATATTATTGTCGAGACATCTGAAGTGAGAGGTTTGTCCCATCCTCGACAGAATTTTTCGAGACGTGTTCCGCTGGCGACCCTCCGAAGGAGAATTCAGCCTCAGGGCTATGGTTGTATTCTTCTTTTATTGATTAATGATAAGTGACTATTGGTTATGGTTCCACTCTTGTTGTTGATTATGATGATGAGTTATGTATTTTCTGACTGACATATAGTTGCATATACTGGATTTTACGCTTTCGTTTGTTTTGTTTCTTGCGTGTGCAGGTGTCCGATCACGGAGATCATGAGGATCGTGATCTGCCAGAGCTAAGGAACGAGAGTTCTACTTTCTCTACAAACGACAGCGTTGGATTCTAGGTAAGCCTTCATCGCTATTTGGTTTATTTGAAATTAGGAACCTACACTATAGCATGTGACGATTATTGCTAGACCCGGTCTGGGCTAGTAGGGATCGTCTCTGTCCGCAGAGGGGATTTACCTCTGCAACAAAGGGTAAAACCCATTTATCTGGAAGAATGAAAGGGAAGGAGCTCTCAAGGCTTCTTTTCCAAACTATCCAGGGCATTAACAAGAAATCATAAAAATTAGGAGGTAAATACATGAATATCCCTCATGGATATTTTCACATGAACAAAGCCTTAGTTATTCATGTTATGTGTGTGATTATTCAGCCACACAATAAGATCTAAGATGTTATACCATGCCTACATTCTTGGCAAGAGAAGAAGCAGAAGGAGAAACACCAAAGGAGGAGACTCTTGGTGACTATCTCCAAGAATATGAATCTCAGTCTAGAAGATTCAAGGAGCATATAAGCTTCCAAGGGTTTTGTCAAATCAAAGAAGATAGAATATCCAAAAAATACAATAGAAGGAGAGGGTGCATGCAACACACCTTGGGTAGATTATTTCTACCTACTTTTGATGGGTCACCCAAGAGCACAACGAAGGCTTGGGTAAAGAAGCTAGACACATATTTCTAGTTGCATCAAGTTTCAGAAGAAGAAGCCATGAGAGTAGCAGCGCTGCATCTTGAAGGTAAGGCTTATGCCTAGTGGTTATTTGAATCTTCTTCATTGAATAATGCAAATATATCTACTTATGCAAATTTCACTAGGAGGTTAGTGAAAATATTTGATTTAAAACAATCTGAAATTTCCTTGGGAGAGAAAACCAAGCCCAAGAAATCAAAACCTTTGCATGAGTTGGAAGGATCCATGAAGCCAAATCCATTTAAAAACATTGTTCGGGGGGTTAAATATCTGAAACATGATTTTCCAAGGGCAAAGGCCCCACTTCAACAATAAATTGCTTCTCAAGAAGGAGACATGAGGATTCCTTTTTCAAAAGGAGATCAAGTCAAAGGATCTATTAACGATGAGGTATTCTCCATTAATGAGGAGAATGAGGAGGAAGAGCTAGAAAGATCCTCCAGCACTGTGACAGCAGGAGGAGATCTACTTCGAGATGGGGATGAAGCAATCGCTTCAACTAGAGGAGCTCTTGCATCTTTACAAGGAGTCCCAAAGGATCTTACATATGAAGATCATGAGCATCATGTGTATATATTGATGGGAAATGAGACAAAATAATGGAGGAAGTGTGTTCCAACATTGAATGCAATCTTGGGGACACACACTATGATAGATCATTCCTTTGTGATCAACACTCTTGACACCATGGAAATTTTGGGTGTATATGGGTTGACTACATTTGAAGAAGACACCTTAGACTATGAGATCTTGCAAGAGGTAGGAAAATATGAGAAGGAGGGCCAACATCAAGTGATTGGGAACATACACTCCCATCCTTTTCAGGAGGTTTATACAAATAAGCAGGAGGATGATTTGCACAGTGAAAGGAGGGACAAATCAGTCCATTCACATATACAACCTTCTCCATGCCTTGATGTTTCATTACATGGAGGCATTCCACCATGGAGACCCCTTGATTTGGGAATGAACAAAGAGTTCTCTCAACATGGTGCAACATTGAAATATTTGTCTCATGAAGGGGAATTTTGGGGGTCATGATACATCACTAAGAGTCTCGGATAGACTCAAGGAGGAGGGAGACATTCTCCCAACATCTTCATCTCCCACTCTCCTTTCATATTCTGCACCATGGGAGGAGAATCAAGGGAAGGATAGCAACCTTCCAACATATACCATTGGCATTGGAGATGTCAAGGAGAAGGGTATCCATATGGCAAGTATTCTTTATGATAGATCATTAGCGTTGTCACTTTGTAAGATTGATCCTTATTGGAAATCCCAGTTGTTGGTGGATTATTCAAAGGACCTTTTCACATGCATGATACTTTATGACCAGCTACATGAGGAGGGATATTTATTCCATGATGAATTCATCTATTATCATGGTAGGATATTCTTATCTAGAGCCTCCAAGATCAAGGAGAATTTGCTACAAAGGGCCTATGAAGAGTTCTTTTTCAGCCATACTTATTCCATGAAGGCTTACAACACTATCATGGGAAGCTACACTTGGAAGGGCTTTGAAGAGGAACTATATCAAAATTTTCAAAGATGCATGAGCCATATGGAGTTGGAATAGAGACATGACTCTAAGAAGGAGTTATTTCAGCCACCTCTTTCCTCTTTTGGAATGAGAGGGATACATCTACGCACCACTTCATTTGTATGAGGAGAAATTTTAGTGAAGAATATGATTGTGTATCTAATGATTCATTTGGTTATTACTTATATTCTTTTGCCATGTATATGTAGGCCATAACTCCAAAATGGAGTATTATTCCATATAAAATTCATGGTCAACTTTGGGCCACAAACATTTCTTAACATGGCCACTCCCTTGGAGGACAACGGGAGATATTGTATCATTGTGGGTGCATTCCAAAAGCACAAAACATATCTCACAATTTCAGCCATTATGAGAAGACTTGGGAAGCAAGTAAGTGGTGGGGAAACCACTTACCATATAATTATCTGATGCAGTCAACAGACATAATGCCTTGGTTCCACATATGTGACTATGATCCACCTCCATTATTTCATATTTTTGTTCCTATGTAACTGGTTTTGATCCCATACATTGATGATGTTTTTATTCTTTTTATGGGAATAATTGGAGGGAGGAAGGGAGGAATGGATGTGTCCTTTGGGAGAGATATTATCCATGGTTCTTATACTTCATATTTCTAGGAAAGAATGGAACCATCCATGATTACTAGATTGGGTCTCTTGTTTCCTTATGGGATGAGCTATTTGGGTAACTTGAGCACTTCGAAGGTGCCTTTCATGAGTAGAAGGTAGGATCTTTGCTATGAATTACCAATCTGGGGGGTGATTCATTTTGTATGGATGAAAGCTTGGAGATGGGAGCTCCATATGGTAATAAAGGTCCCCCACATTTTAATTTTTGTCCTTACAGTTGCTTGGGGACAAGAAACACTTGGGAGGGGAGGATTGTAATATTCCTAAATTAGCTATGAGCTAGTTGGAGTATTAAATTTTGTTTCAATGCTTTTTTTAAATAATACGAGGGGAAAGGAGGTCCATAATTATCCTTAATGATGAATAAATCAATGTCAAATGTGAAAGAGACAAATCTTGGCAGCTTAATTAAAGCACCCTTTGTGTGAAAGGGGTTGGATCACTTTGACTGGGTCAAACTTGACCAAATCAACAACACTGTCATGGAGGAGTGGTCATCAATGATGGACAACGCATTTTTAGATGGAGATGCATTGTGTGAATGTAGTGATATTTTTGGATGGGGCTTAGGGTTTTCAAGCTCATATTTTATTTAAGGAAGAGGATGGCAACTATATTCATTATGTTGTTGATGTATATTATATTTCTGAATATATGGTCTGTTTAGACATATATCTTTCTCTTGATGTTTAGTTGAGATAGAGTGTTGTTTAGCATAGGTTGTTCCTGATTGGGAATCCAACCTTTTCAATTGAGGAGCTCTTAGAGGAGTTTTGCACTACATTTTACACTATATGGCTTAAGGCCAAGCTTCTTCTTTCAACTCCAGCATAGATGCTATTGAGGGTTTGGTTTTTTTTGTAGGTTACAACAAGTGGTGATTAGATCTCTAGATCTATTCCATATCATTGCTTATTTTCATTGGAGGAGGTTTCCTTTCCACTGGGAGGATAGTATTGAAGGCCATTGAGCATATTTTCAGATCTTGGCATCATTCCAACCATAGTTTAATCCCCACAGCGCAGGTTACTTCCAGATCTACGTTATTTCTGTAGGAGGAGTTGCAGGGTTATTTAGCACACCATTTGGAGAGTTGATTTTCTTGTGAAGGGGATATGCCTTTCAATTTGAAGATCTATTGGAGGAGGATATTTTATTTATCATATCAGATCAGCTACACTTTCTAGATCTCCATTTTTTAGTAGATCTGTAGTCTTAGATCTCATATCTACAACTTGTACTTGGTGTTTTATTGAAAACCCTTGAGGGGTTCTTAAGAGGAGCTTGTATAGTGCTCATATCTAATATAGATCTATCTTTTGAGTCACATATAAACTCTATATTTGTGGTATAATTATTTTCTATAGGCTAGCTAATAAAATAACGTTGTAAGGGTCTTCCAACTTTTCTACATGATTGCAACACCTATTATTGAAGGATTTTGTTCATTGGAGGCTTGTATTTCCTTTTATGCATCTTATGGCCCATTTATTATGTACATTTTGCTGCTGTAATAACATATGAAAGGTATCCATATTGGCCTCTTGCTTTGTAAATGATGATCTGCAATTTTGTTCAAATATTTTGCACTATATTCCTATTTTTCCCATTTGGGAATATTACACTTCTTGAGAAATTTCAGACCGGCTATCAAAGCCTCATACTCAGCTTGATTGTTTGAGAATTTGAAATCTTGTTTATAGGAGGAAATTCAAACATTGGGAGGAAATTTTAATTATTTATTTACAGGCTATGAATCCACACTCCAATGCTATCCCCTTCTTTTCCCAAAGCTCCATCGAAGTCCATGGTCCACAAACTACTTTCATCATCCATAAATTGTAAATTGGATGGCTAAACTTTGCTCGTTTCTTGACAGAGTTTTGTTGTACAAAAAAATTCTATTTCTTTCACTATTTCATAAATTTTTTGAGGAAATGTGCTTGGTTCCAAACCACTTGGCACTTTTCCATAAATTTCTACATTTTCCAATTCTAAAATAGAATTTGAAAATTCATAACAAATTTTCTTTTTCTTCAATCAAAACTTCGGAAGATGCTTAACATTCATCATTTAACAAGATAAAGGACTCTAAATATGTATGAAAAAAATGAATAGGATGATTATTTGGCTTTTCTTGGCTATTTATCATGTACTTCATCTTACTTTACTGGAATAGTTTCCTAAGTTTTCCAAAGACAGGAATGGTAGCATATGAAAAATCAAGCTGTAAGGTACATCTAAGCTTCGCTCCCCATGAATGATAAAGAAAAATTTCATATATGGGAGGGATATCAGGCACAATAACAACCATGAGGACATTATTGGTTAGGATTTTCTCTAATCAAACCACTAGGTCCTTAATGAGGCTAAGACATTTCACCCTCCCCGAATCAAATGAATGAATATCATGATAAGGTATTATGATATTCAGTCCTAATATGTCCATAATGGCCTTGGGAATGAGGTTGTGAGAGGCTCTGGAATCAATAATGGCATTATGAAGGATAAAATCATGGATTTTGAGGCTTAGATAAAATGGAGGGACCTCACTATCTTCTATATCACCATCAACAACCGGGACCAAAAAGAAGCTCAGGTTGGTCATCACTCACATTAACCATGTCGGGAATTTGATCAACTCTAAGAAACTTAGCAACTTAAACTTTGTACTAATCATTCTTGACTATTTCAGTTAAAATACTAGAGACTTTTAATTTGGCAATTTCATTTTCAAGACTAAAAAGAGCAGAACATTTTTCTACCTCTTCCAATGGTGCATATTTCTTTTCGGGCTGATCTTTTTGTGAAGAATATTTCCTTTTTTTACTATCTTGGACTTATTTATCCTTTCTTTGATCGCTAAAGGATTCTTTGTTTCCTTTATCATGATTAGGAATAGCAGGTCCGTTGTCTTTACTTTTATTTGGAGTAACAAATTCTTTATGATGAGCATCTGATTGAGTGTTTTTTTTATGATTGGATGTTATAGGAACATTCGTATTACTCAAACCATACTGTCTCTACACTTGAGAAAGAGAATTATAATATCCCCCCCTCTGATAATCTTCCATGCACACTAATAACATGTCATCATTTGACAAGACATATTGATGATCATCCAGTGCACAAATTTTGCAGAAAATTGATCTTCTTCAGTGAGGAAAATAGGCTACTGATTTTCCTCAAATAAATGATTCTCACAAGAAATTTCTTCTTCATCATATTCATCATGGCCTTCACTATAATTATGCTGAAATGGAGTGTGAATTTGCTGCTAATTTTTTGGATCCTAACCACTTTGTTCCCTTTTATTGATCCTGTATTGAGGCTACTAATTTTGACCCCTGAAATTGGGATTTCTAATGGAGGGTTCAACTTGTCAATCAACGATGGAAATTTTATCCATCATCTTTTCCATGGTATTGATCATGGTATCTAATTTTCCCTCCGATGAAGTAGATGTTTCCTCTTTGTTAGTGACTTTTTTCTCCATCTTGATTTGAAACTTCTTGATGATCAAATTAGTTCCATGCTCACGATGTTTCTCTGCATTTATTCAAGAGTTGATGGGTTTCTTTCCCTCAATTGATAGGCCATGTCAGGATTGAAACCATGAGGATAATGAAGTAAAACAAGGCCTGGAGGGGGCTTAATATTCTCAGGAATTGAATCATATATTTTATTGAATATAGTTGTAAAGTATTGGACAGACTCATTGGGATTCCTTTTCAAGGCGTTATACTCATCTATCATTTCCAATGGATTCTTTTTCGCTTCCCATTTCACCATAAACAAGTCAATCAGTTGTTAAGTACATATTGAACTAGTTGTGAGAGAGCAAAACCATTTCTTTACCTCTCCAGAGAAACTCTCTGCAATGATGCATATCTTGACATCGCCATTGTCAATCTCTTCAAGATCTATTACATCGAAAAGAGGAAGCCTCTTGTTACGCTAATTTTTTGTCATCTAACCATGTATAATTAGATGGATCAAAATACACCATGTAAGACCAATTTTACCATAGTAAAATTTCTTTCACTAAGAAATAATTTAATAAACCATATTTTGTTAAGTTATTTCCAGTCCAAATAGAAAACCCCATTAGGAATAATTAAATAAATCCTTATTTATTTCATTTTCCTCTAGGAATAATTAATTAAAACTTTGTTTAATTATATTCCTAGTCATATTTAACCCAATTAATGAGAAATAATTAGATAAATCATTATTTATCTTATTATTCTCTAGGAATAATTAATTAAATCATTATTTAAGTAATATTCCTTGTTAAATTTGACTAAATCATATAGGAATAATAAAATAAATCATTATTTGTTTAATTATTCCTTGATCCCATCCTTGAAATAATAAATAAATATTTTATTTTTTTGTTGTTTCTAAATGAAGGGATTTAACAATTTAAATTCCTTTTCCCTCCAACAAAATATAATAAAATATTCCAAGTAGTTAGATCTAGATTTCGGTTAATAATATTTTACTATGCAACATGTTAGTATGAATCTTCATCGCAAGCGTACAATAACATCTCACTTTAGCTGTGCATAACAAACAACCCTAACATCAAATATGGTTGCCAATTTATTTATATCTGCAATTAGTTGACCAAGATAAATACTGCAAAATCTAGATCTATGAAGTAAAAGACATTAAACAGTAAATAAAAGCAAGAGTTGCTCCATGCATCCAATAGAAAAGACAAGAATATTTTTAAAGAACTTTTGTATTTTTGACACCTTGGAAGGGGACATAGAAATATGTTACTAGCCCCCCTCAATGGGATGGGTTCTTGTAAGTCCTCATCACTTCAGATCTAAGATCTCTCTCTCTTGATGGTGTAGAAAACCCAGACAAAAAATGGAACTCAAAGGGAGATCACAAGAAAAATGGTAGCAAAATATGACAATCATGGAGGATCAAAGTCAGACCAAAAGTATAAATCCAAAGTGATATTTAGGCACAAAAAGGTAGTGAGTGGATGGAAAAACCCTTATATTTATAACAAAATATTGAGTTAGTCTAGATATTGGTGCATAATTAAAATATTATTAACCAAATGAAGATTCAACTTTTATGGAATATTTTATTATATTTGTTGGAGGGAAAAATAATTTGAGTTTTCTCAAATTCCTTTATTTGCAAATAATAAATAAATAAATGATTTATTTATTATTTTAAGGATGTGGTTGAGTAATAATTAAACAAATAATGATTTATTCAATTATTTATAAATGATTTAGTCAAATTTAACAAGGAATATTATTTCAATAAGGTTTAAATAATTATTCCGAGAAAATAATAAGATAAATAATGATTTATCTAATTAATTTTCCTGTTTTGGGTTAAATATGACCAAGAATATTAATTAAACTGTTGTTCAACTAATTATTCCTTGAGGAAATTAAAAAAAATGTGGATTTATTCAAAATTTCCTCATGGGGTTTCATGTTTAGACTATAAACAACTTAGTAAATGTGGTTTACTAAGTTATTTTTCATAGTGAAAGCAATTTTACTTAGGGTAAAATTGGTCATACACGGTGTACTTTGGTCCATCTAATAGTAATAGGTTAGATAACCAAAAAATGGTGTAACATAACATTATCATGGATAACTCAATATTTTTTTATAAATATGAGGACTTTCCATTCATTCCCTACCTTTGATCCTTTTATCTTGGTTAGACTTTGATCCTCTTATCATTGTTTATCTTTAATTATTTGTATTTTCTTTTTTTCTTATTGAGCTCCCTTTGAGTTCTACACATCTTGTGTATTCTACAACCACTGAGAGAGAAACTTTGAAGTTGAAGCATTTGATGACAAGAAAGAATTCGTCCCATTGAGGGGGACTGTATCAGTTCTCTTACCAGGTGTTACATACTATCAAAAATTATTTCTAATTCTTCTCTTGTCCATTGGATATTTTGGAGAAACTCTTATTCCATTTTGTTTTTTAGCTGGTTTATTTGCATAGATCTAGGTTTATTTTATATTTGTTTCGGCCATCTATTGTAGATCTAATAAGCTTGACAACCATATTTTTTGTTAGGGCTATTTTTCATGTGTAGCTAAAGTGATCTCTTTTCGTACACTTGCATTAAGAAATCATACTAACAATTGGTGACTCCAAAGGGTTTTATTCAAATTTTCCTACATAGCCATTTTCTTCAGTACCTAGGTTTTTTTAATCCAAATTTCATTTTTATCTTATTAATGTTTTTTTTTACCTTTTATACCATAAAAAGGTAAAAAATATAACTTTTGCATGTTTCTGGGTGTTTTCCGCAGGTAACAAGTATCAACTGTGACATAAGCAGAAAAATTTTTCTGCAACCTACCACTGAGACTCCTCGAAGTGTAGATCACACTTTTCAACCCCAAACCTATGATTTTAGGGCTTATATAGCAGCTTTTGGGCCAAAATCTATGAGTTCACCAGTTAGCAGGTCAGTACTTGCGAGTTGTAGTTTTTTGTTGGTTTTTTTTCTGAAATTTTCAGCGTTTGCCACAAGTACTGATTAGGGTTTATTGACCTCTGTTTCCACCCATATTAGTCCCAGATATGCTCAGTTTTTCTTTTTGAAGCGGGAACAAGCCACTTAGGGCTTCAATACTCTTCCAACTTTTTAGGAAGGGTTTAGCTGAGTAGGTAGTCTGAGATTTTGCAGCACTTTCAGTCATTTTTCAAGGTATGATCCTTATTTCTTTCATATGCATTTAGATAAGTTATTATCTTATCAAAAACCCCCCCTTGAGTCTTTTTTGACCTCTCCCTTAGGGTCCCTCTTGTTTCCCTTAAGGTTTTAACATGTCGCCTCCCTTTTTGGAGCATTTTCCCCTCTGGTTTCTTGTTATTTTCTGCACCTCTTTTCAACAGATTTGATTCATTAGATCTCTATTCCCTAGACCTTAGATATTTTGGAATTTTTGTGTGTTTTGAGTCAATTTCTCCCGCTTTTGGAATAGTTTCTTAGGAGCCCTTCTTTTTGGGTTAGAATTTATGCATCTTTATCTATTTATTTCACTATCGCTTTCAGTTTTATTTATAGTTATAAAACATTTTTTCTTTTTGTTTATACACAATCATCTGGGCTTAATTAAAATTAAAACATAGACCACACACATGCAAACCTAAATTGAAGAACACTTGGCTTACATCTCCAAGCCAAGACATAAACATCGTAATTAATTTATCTTCCCCTTACACCTTTGTTTATTTCTATTCCATATTATTTGGGTATCTTTGTCTTGCGATAATTTCACCCCGAAGGAGTCTATCCCTGAGATTCCTAACCCTTCATCCTCAACATTTTCCATTAGGAAGACTTACTCCACCTCATCGCTGCTGAGTCTATCCTCTATCGTGTCCCTATATTGACTCTAATTTTGGTACATTGAGCCCTCACTCTGATTCCAAACCTAGTTCCCTTCTACCTAATCCTACCACCATGTCAGGTGCCAATGCAAGTACTAGTCCTAATGTTGTTGGTATCCCCAGACCTAACTGTAGAGCTACTAGTAGTGGAACCAATATCAGAACCATCTCGGCTACTCCCTTGCTACCTTTTATGGCAGATTTGAGCCTCCCCGATTTTAGCCAGTTAATCAATGACTCTACACACCATAATCTAGGTTGGCATGTTATACCAACTAAGATTCCTTATGACATCCCCAAGTTTGAAGGAAATGATTGAGAGGACCCTAATAATCACATCCTCTCCTTCCACATGTGATCTGAAATGTGATAGCTTCTTATTTCTAATACAGAGATGGACTGTAGGGGCATTTACAAGATATGTCACCTTTAAACAAAGGATGAGATCCTAAAGCTTGATGGCCCGTTACAAAATCTGCCTAAAGAAATAATAGAAGTAATCACTAATGATTTGATAATGAAACTACTTGTTTGCTGGTGCAAGGTATTAATTATCCATAAAATTATGTGTGCAAACTATTTAATATGTTTTGCAATTGGAAAAAAACTATTTTGGTGAATTTATAAGTCTTTTGTGTATAGGAGGCTTATTTCATTTTATTGTTTAACATCTTTAAATTTGATAAAAAGAATAGCAAATAAATCATAGAATATAACACAACATATGATAAGGTAGTTCACCCCTCCTGGGCTACATCTGCCGGGTCCAAGGCCCCAAAATGGGCATGTCCTTGCTCTTATTATGCTCAAATTTATTAATACAATGATCAGAAAGCCTAAAAAGGAAAAAAAAGATGTGAAAATGAGTTCAGAACACAGAAAAAAGTAAATATAGGCTTTTTTTTCACCTCCAAAGTTTAACCATAGCCCAATACAGCTCCAACACTCCCTAGGCCCTAATGGTTCTCCAAGCTTCTTTGCTAAAATTACCTGAATATGATCTCTGTTGCCTCTGTGACCTACACCATTGGCTCTGGAATGCTCAAATTACCCAAAATAAACTCTTGGTTCACCTCAAATGGTTAACCATAGCTCAACATAGCTTCAAACCCAAAATGGCCCTAGTGGCTCAAAAAGCTTCTCTGAAGCTAAACAAGCTGAAGATCAGCTCCAATGGCTCTGAAACCTATCTCAATGGCTTCAAAATTCTAAGAAGACCCAAAATAAAATAAAAAATTTCTCAGAAAGGATCTCCCATTTGAAAGATATGACCCAAACTATATTTTTCCCAATTTTAGGCAAAAATCCCACAAAAGGTGCGTCAACTTTAGTTAACTGGAGATAAAATTGGTAATTCCACCGAATTAGGAGCACACGCTCCAGAATTATCTAGGTGGTTAACTAGGCATTAAATTTCATCTTCTCCACGGTCACATGTCTGTCGGAAGCGTTGGAGGCAATGGTTTTGAAAAGTCATGGCATTTAATTTTATTGTAACGGTCATCCGCATATATGTGAACAGGTCTTTGGAAACCCGACCATGACCGTTGAACGTAACTGCCACTGTGTTAAGCCCCTGATTTCAGGACTGGGTCTTATGGATAATGTTATGTGGGGGCTGGCCCCCTTTTCCGCGGCCCACCAATGCAACAAAAATTAAATATTATACGAAACCGTTCGTTATTAAGACCCAATCTAATAGCATAGTGGTAAGTCACGACATTTGTAGAGTTGAGGTTCAGGGTTCAAAAACTGCCGGAGCCAAATAAAATTTTTAACTTTCCATTCAATTGTGACTTGGGGTCCACGTGGCAGTCTCCAGGCCTGCCACGTGGCAACTCCCTATTGGTCCAAAATATAAAAATTCAAACCATTGTCCAACCTCTGTATGCCAAGTGTCGAAGCCTGATTGGCTTGGATGGAATATTTTGAGGAATATTCCTTTTTTAATTTTTTAAAATTGAAGGTCAAAGGCAGTCAAATTGACTTTTTACAGAAAATTGTAAACTTCAAACCTTCATAACTTCCTGATATGAAATCGGATTTGAATTTCGTTCACGATGTTGGGACCATATTTCTTAGGCCTATCCAGTCGCTCAGGTTCCAACCAATTTTGAGCAATTCCAATTTTGAGCATTTATACAACTTAGAACATGATCACCTGATCACATCTCCCAAATGGGAAGCTTTTGGACCCACAAAAGCTCTCTGATTATAGAAAATGAATATGAGGAGAGTGATTCTCCACTCTTCCAACTTTGAACCACTGAAATCTTCCTGACTTCATCAAATTGAGCTTCTCATAAAATGATAAATTTGCCCTTGAATTCACTGATCGATCGTTGCTAAAATTGACTGAGTCATGATGAAAATTCTTAAAATTTGTAGAACAACAACTATATTTTGTAGAAAACAAATTGTTTCTACAATGATACAACTTCAAAGAAGACTTAAAACAAGATTCACCTTTCCAACTGTTCACATGGCGAATTTTTTCTGAATGAGCCATGCACTTGTGCCGAATCCCGACAAAGTTTTCTCGCCATAATAATATGCCATTCTGAAACCAACATTGACCCATGCTGAACTATGTGTCCTCTTTGCTTGCATGCCTTTCCATCTCATTGACTCTTGCACTGCTTTGCACTGACACTTCGTCCTCTTTCCCGATTGACACCAAAGGTACCTTGTGCAACATAATGTCATCTTCTTTCAAAGACAAATTGTTATGAGACTAAGAAATATCATTAGCAATATCATGAAAGGGTAAATGTACAAAATCTTGTCATTTCAACATCAAAAAAGTCAGATTTTGGCTTGCATTAACTAGCCTTTTCAATTGACCTTCATGGACTAAAGAAGATTTTAGCTTCTTCTTATGTGCTCTCACAATGTACTCTTTGTCATCCTTGAACAAGTGATAATTATTCTCATTGCGATAGAAGGTTACCTTTTTGTCATATAAATATGGACTACCCAACACAACACCTATTATGTAAAGCGTTACTACATCCAGTTCAACCCAATCAACATAATGAGTTGTTATGGCGAAAACACTGTTACCGATGAAATAGGTAACCTGACCTCAAAACGGGAACTGTAGCCCAAAAACTCTCAAAAAACATGAAAAAACACCCCCAAAAAAAAATGTGTCTTCCAGAACGCACTTGTTTTTTTTGAAGGTCAAATTTCAACATTTTCTAAAATTATGCGAAAAACAAAATTGTTTGTTGAAAAAAGGATTGAAAAAATACCCCCCCCCAAAAAAAATGTGTCTTCCAGAACGCACTTCGTTTTTTTTTAAGGTCAAATTTCAACATTTTATAAAATTATGGTAAAAACAAAATTGTTTCTTGAAAAAAAGATTGAAAAAACACCCTCAAAACAAAACTAGTTGATGCTGGAATAACAAAAAAAAAATATATGTCATACTTTTGGCATTTTTAAAAATAGAAGTAACATCTTTTAATTTTTAAAATTCAAACATTAAAAAAAAACCTAAAATTTAAGAAAAAAAATAAATTTAAAAAATAAAAACATTTAAAAACTTAAAATTTAAAAATATATGAAGATAAAAAAAATAAAAATAAAAACAAAGTAAAAATTTTAATTCAATCATTAAAAAAAACATAAAATTTAAGGAAAAAAAATTTTAAAAATAAACCAAAAAAAAATTAAGATTAAAATTTAAAAAAATATAGAAATTAAAAAATAAAAATAAAAACAAAATAAAAATATTAAATTAAAAAAAAAAAACAAGTTAAAAAAAGAAGGAAAATATAAAAAATAAAATATAGAAATTAAATTTAAAAAAGAAAAAGAAAATGCTTATTAAATTTTAAAAAAGAAAAAAAAAATTAAAACAAATAATTAAATTTAAAGAAATATATTAAATTTTAATAAATTTAAAAATTCAAAATTAAAAAAAAACACTATTCAAATTATAAAGAAAAAAAAAAGAAAAATTAATTAAAAATAAAAAATAAAAATAAAATACAATGAAAATATTAAATTTAAAACAAAATATATTAAAAAAACAAATAAACTATAAAAAATAAATTAAATTTAAATTATAAAAATTAAAATATATATATGAACTTAAATTAAAATAGGTATATAGATCAAATTTTATTAAATTAATAAAAAAAGGTTAATATTAAAATAACAAATTAAATTTAAAAACAAAAATATTAAATTTTAATAAATAAATGAATAAACAAATAAATTTTGAAAGAAAAAATAAATTTTAAATATAAAAGAAAAAAAATATATTGTTAAACGAAAAACTTTAAAAACTTTAAAAATCAATTAAAAATGGAAAATTGAAAAAAAAGAAAAAAAATATTAAATAAAAAAAAAATTAAAAAAAAAAATTAATTTAAAAAAATTAAGTTTCATTAAAAAAAAATCTAATTTTAAATACACAATTTTAATTGAAATAAAAAAATATAAAAATTTTATGTAATTAACAAAAAAAAATAATAAAAAAGTAAAACATTTAAAAAAAATATTAAATCCAAATAAATTAAAAATATATATATATAATTTATTGAATTTTATAAAATTATATTAAAAAACTAAGTTAATAACAAAGAAAAATTATGAAATTTAAAAAAAAAAAAAAATCAATTAAATAAAAAAAATGGGCAAAATTTAATAAAAATTATTAACAAAAAAAAATAATAATAAATTTAAAACAAAAAAATAATAAAATTAAAACAAAACGAATTTTATTTTAAATAATTAAAAAAAAAATAATATTTTGAAATTTAAAAAAAAATTAAAAAAAAATCAATAATTTTTTTTTTTTTTAAATCAATTAAAAATAAAAAAATTAAAAAAAAATCAATTAAAAAAAAAAATGTCGTGGTGGTCGGGGCGCGGCCCGCCCGTTGGGCGGCGGTGGTCGGCCGGGCGGCGCCACAGGGGCGGCCCAGCCGACCTCCCGGCCCCCGATGGGCGGAGGGCCGGGAGGGCGGCTGGGCCACCTAGTGGGCAGGCCGCACCCTGACCACCACGATATTTTTTTTTAATTGATTTTGTTTTTATTTTTTTTTTTAATTGATTTTTATTTTTATTTATTTTAATTGATTTTTTTTTTTCAAATTTTTTTTTTTTTTTAAATTAATTTTTTTTTTCAAAAAATTATTTTTTTTTAATTTAATATTTTTATTTAAATTAATTTTTTTTTTTTTTAAATATATATATACATCTATTTTTTATTTGATTTTATTTTATTTTTTTATGTTTTTTTTAATTTTTAATATTTTTATTTTAATTTGATTTTTTTTTTTTTTGAATTTCAAAAAATTTAAAATTATTTTTTTAATTCAATTTTTTTATTTTAAATTCAATTTGTTTAATTTTTTTTATATTTAATATTATAGAATAATTATTTTTTTAAATTTAAAATTTAAAATTTATTTATTAAAATTTTTAAATTTTAATTTAATTTAATTGTTTTTCTTAATTTTTTCGTTTATTTAATTTTTCATTTTTAAAATCTATAAATTGTTTCACTAAAAAAAAAAAAAAAACACTAAATTTATGTATATTTGTTTTTTAATTATTTGCACGTGGTTTTTTTCATTTTTTTTGTTTTTTAATGATAGGTTTTTTCTTTTTTTTCTTTTTTTAATTTTTTAATTTTCTTTTTCTTTTTCAATTTTAATTGTTTTTTTTTTTGTAAATTTTAAAATTTGTATTTTTTTCCTTATTATTATTATTTTTTTTAATTTATTTTTTTAAATTTATTTATTTTTTTTTTAATTTTTTTTTTCTAAATTTTAATTTTGTAATTTTAATTATTTAAATTTTTTTTTTAAATATATATATATATATATATATATATATTTTAATAAGTTAGAAAAAAATGTTTTTGATTTTTTTTTTTTTTTAATTTTTTGGTCAATTTTTGTTTTTTTTCTTTAAATTATGTGTTTTTTTTCTTCAAATTTTGTCATTTCCTTTGATATAATTTTCAAATATTTTTGTTTTTTTTATTTATTTTTGTTTAAATTTTTTATTTTTATGAGCTATTTTTGTTTTCTTTTACATTTTTATTGGTTTTTTCACTGTTTTTATATATATATTTTTATCTAAGTTTTGTGTTTTATTACCAACATGCAAATCACCACTCTAAAAAAAAAAGGTTGATGCAGCATCAATACGTTTCAAAATTAGCATGAAAATCACTACTCTAAAAAAAAAAGGTTGATGCAGCATCAATACCTTTCAAAATTAGCATGAAAATCACTGCTCTAAAAAAAGAAAGGTTGATGCAGCATCAATACGTTTCAAAATTAGCATGAAAATCACTGCTCTAAAAAAAAAAAAAAGTTGATGCTGCATCAATACATTTCAAAATTAGCAAAATTAGCATGAAAATCACTAACATTTTAAAACAAATATTCATACTTCATAAATAAAAATTTTAGAGTGTCAAAAATGTGCACCAAAAAAAAAAAATGGTGATTCTGCATCACCACTTTTCAAAATTGGGTGCTTTTTATGCTACCAAAAAAAAGTAGGTAACATTGCGGTTACCTATTTCATCGGTAACATTGTTCGAAGTGCAAGATGTACTTTCTTGAGACTTGTAAGTTTGCATCCTTACATATCCACCCAAGTGGATAAGGCTTTGGATGTGGAATTGTCTCATGTTTCAGCTGTTTGACCAAGTATTCTGAGATGAGATTAGCTTGAGACCCACAATCAAAAAGTGTGTCTATCTTTGTGTGGTTTGAGATTATCCTCACATGAAATAGCTCTATCCTCCTCTTTCATCTTGAGTTTATTTGTGACAGTTTAATGAGATAGAACTGGGATTTGATTCTTGTACAACATATTTCCCCTTTATGTTCTTTAATACCATGGCGATAATTTTTGTCTCATCACCTAATTCTGACCCTAAGCCCTATTCAAAAGTTGCTACAGTTTTCCTCTTTTCTTTGGTATTGTCTTTGTTTTTATATTTCTCTGGTTTCATCTTAGGATGAAGCTTCCAACAATGGTCTTCATCATGGCTTGTTTTTGAATAGTTCTTGCAAAATAATTTACCTTTTTCCTTTTTACAATTTGCAACCCTTTTTCTTCCTTTCCTTTTAAAATCACTATCCTCATTCAGTGCATCAAAATTGTTTTTCCCTCTAGCCTTTAAATGCGTAGCTTGTACACAAACTTCAACTAGACTAGTAGGATTAAACATAAGAATAGTGTGTTGAAGGTAATTGTGCAAACCACCTATGCACTTTAACAAAGTGTCTTGGCTTTTTAAATCTACCCCAAGTAAGAGTGCTATTCTCCTAAATTCATGGGTATAGTCTTGCACATTCTATCCCTTAAGCTATCTAAAGTTTTGCGAGTTCATTATAGCCTTTTGAAGGTGAGAAAGAGGATAAAATTGCTTCTTAATTGTAGTAATAAACTCAGTCCATGATAAATAAATCTTACCATGTTTCTTGATTTCCTCCCTGGTCTTAGCTTCTCACCATACCAAAGCTTCTCCTTCCATCCTTAATGAGGCTAGATGAATTTTAGTGTCATCGTCATGTAGATTTTAAATCCTTAAATAGACCTCCAGTTGTCTGATCCAATTATCTAATTTCTCTGCATTAACATCACCATTAAACATTGGCAATTCAAATTTGACATCAATCTTTAACAAAGGATTTTTACCAATGGTTTTTGTCTTATTTGACTGATTTACCAAAGTTGAAGGGGATGAAGTTGAGGAAGCGGATGATGATGGAGATGAAGGATCACCATTTCCTCCATTCCATTTCTTAGACTTATCCTTGTCCTTATTTCATCCTGAAGAATCTCCTGCTTATTTTTGGTTTTTAGATCCTTCTCCAGAAATCCTATCATTTCTTTCTTGATAGAGGATCCTTACCATTTCAGTCATATCCAAGAAAGCTTTCCGAAATACCCTTTCTTCTTCCTTGGGATCCATTTGTTCATGAGCTTCTTCTTCTCCTGAAGATATGCTTGTAGCTACTTCTAGGGCTCTTGGAGATGGTTCTCTGACCCTTATTTGTTATGGATTAGTTTGTGAACTAACCAAGTTTCCTTCACCTCTCTTGAGTTTTAACCTAGTAAGCATAAAAACTTACAAACAAATTACTTAATCTTTGCACACAAAAAATGCTGAGTAAAAACTCTAGCTCAAAACCATAAACTCAACCTATGCTCTGATACCAATCTGATCTGAAATGTTATAGCTTATTATTTATAATACAGAGATGGACTATAGGGTCATTTATAGGATATGTCACCTTTAGAGAAAGGATGAGATCCTAAAGCTTGTTGGCCCTTTACAGACTCTGCCTAAAGAAATAATAGAAGTAATCAATAATTATCTGATAATGAAACTACTTGTTTGTTGGTGCAAGGTATTCATTATTCATAAACTTATGTGTGAAAATTGTTTAATATGTTTTGCAATTGGAACAAAATGCTTTTGGTGAATTTATGAGTCTTTTGTGTATAGGAGGCTTATTTCATTTTACTATTTCACATCTTTAACTCTGATAAAACACAACAAATAAATCACATAATATAACACAGCATATGATAAGGCATTTCACCCCTCCTGGGCTACATCTGTTGGGTCTAAGGCGCCCAAATGGGCATGTCCTTGCTCTTATTATGCTCAAATTTGTTAATACAGTGATCAGAAAGCCTAAACAGGAAAAAAAGCTGTGAAAATGAGTTCAGAGCACACAAAACAGTAAATATAGGCTTTTTTTTACCTCCAAAGGTTAACCATAGCCCAATACAACTCCAACACTCCCTAGGCCCTAATGTCTCTCCAAGCTTATTTGCTACAAAAGTACCTAAAGATGATCTCTGTTGCCTCCGAAACCTACACCATTGGCTCTGGAATGCTCAAATTACCCAAAATCAACTCTTGGTTCACCTCAAATGGTTAACCATAGCTTAGCACAGCTTCAAACCAAAAATGGCCCTAGTGGCTCAAAAAGCTTCTCCGAAGCTAAAGAGGCTGAATATCAGCTCCAATGGCTCTGAAAATTGTCTCAATGGCTTCAAAATGCTGAGATGACCAAAAAAAAAAAAAATCACTCGGAAAGGATCTCCCATCTGAAAGATAAGACACAAACAGTCTTTTTCCCAATGTTAGGCAAAAATTCCACAAAAGGTGGGCCAACTTTAGTTAACTGGAGATAAAATAGGTAATGCCGCTGAATTAGGAGGGCGCTATCCAAAATTATCCGGGTGGTTAACTAGGCATTAAATTTCATCTTATCCATGGTCACATGTCCGTCTGAAGCGTTGGAGCCAACGATTTTGAAAAACTGTGGCATTTAATTTTATTGTAACGGTCCTCCGCATATATGTGAATAGGTATTTGGAAACCCGACCGTGACTGTTGAACATAACTGCCGCTGTGTTAACCCCCAGTTTCAGGACTGGGTCTTATGCATAGGGTTATGTGGGGGCTGGCCCCCTTTTCCGCCGCCAACCAATGCAACAAAACTTAAATATTATATGCAACCAATTGTTATTAAGACCCAATCGGATAGCATAGTGGTAAGTCACAGCATTTGCAAAGTTGAGGTTCCGGGTTCAAAACCCGCCGGAGCCAAATAAATTTTTTAACTCACCATTCAATTATGACTTGGGGGCCACGTGGCAGTCTCTGGCCCTGCCTTGTGGTAGCTCCCTATTGGTCCAAAATATCAAAATTCAAACCATTGTCCAACCTCCATATGCCAAGTTTCAAAGCCTGATTGGCTCAGATGGAATATTTCAAGGAATATTCTAGGGAATATTCCAAGAATATTCCTTTTTAATTTTTTTTTAAATTGAAGGTCAAAGGTAGTCAAACTGACTTTTTGCAGAAATTGTGAACATGAAACCTTCATAAATTCCTCATACGAAATCGGATTTGAGTGTCTTTTGTGGCATTGGGACCATATCTCCAAGGCTTATCCGGTCGCTCAGGTTCCAACCAATTTTGAGTAATTCCAATTTTGAGCATTTTTACAACTTAGAACATGATCACCTGATCAACATGTGGTGTTCATCCAATACTATCACTCATGACTCTATCTGTCTTCAGTTATTCCAATGTATGCTCACAGGAAATGCTGCCAAGTGGTATTTTGACCATGCCTCTACTTCTCATTCCACTTTTGTGACACTTGCGAAAGAGTTCCTATCCTAATTCCAGTTACATCTCTGATATGGCACCGACACCAAGTTGTTGACCGCATTCTATCAAACTTCTACCACCCGCATTTCTGACCATGTCTAAGAATGGCATAGAAGGAGGAGCTTATGTCGAGCTCCAACATTTGACCACCGTGTTTATATGGATTGGTTTCTTAGGGTGATCTTCCCCTCTATTGGTAAATATGTTGCATCTCACTTTCCTCCAAAAGAGGAAGAATATCTCTAAATCACCTTGAAATATGACCATATCTATGCTCAGTCTGGTTATTTTTATAACGTCTTACCAGATCTTCCTAGACTTGGTTGTGCCAATGCACTGGGAGCATCTCACACCACTGATGATATCGTTGGAGCTCTGTCACATCTGTATACTCATTCTACCATGAGTTATGGTTTCCCTCTGGGAGGGGCCAACTCCTCTAGCACTTATCCCCCTCCCAGCAACATGTATCCAGGACAAAACACATTTTCCCTATTGCATCATCCGATGCAAGGGCCTGTGGTTGCTCAACCTATTTACCCCAATGTTTCTCAACCTCCTTTTTATCTGTATCAATGGCCTGGTGCTCCAGCCCCTCTAGCATTAGCACCCCAGCCTCTTATTCCTTCTCAACCTCCACTAAAACAACCACCTCCCCCTCCAAGTTAGTTGTATGCACAACAGAGTGATATCGATCCTCCAATCTATAAGAAAAATAGGAAAGGAAACCAAAATCAACCCAGGCAAGGTAGTCAAGGGCGTCAACCTAATCCTCCAAACACTAGCAACCAACAACATGGCAATTAACCCAAGTAGGATAGTACTCTTCGTACGAATAAGCCTTCTTTTTGTTATGGTGTGCATGGCCATTATACTCATTATTTTCCCCTTTTACCCAAAATGTGTCAGTTGTAGGAAGTAAAAGCAACATCTAGAGGACATCAAACCTTAGTTTTAGCTCCTCCAAATGTTCCACCTCTTCAACCAACTGTTTTTACTAATCCATTCACTCAACAAGGATATGTGGTTGCCCAACACCGTCAAGGTCAGGCTGCCCCTCAAACCTTTCAGTCTGGTACCAATGATTACCAAATTCTCATGATGAATTCTGAAGTGGTTAATACCGTTGATTTCAACCTTTAAAATCAGTCGTGCTAATATGGGAAGCCTTCCTCTTCCTTAGAAACTCAGCCAAAAAACAAATTTCCCAGAGATTCTAGTTCGACACCTAATTCCCCTTTACAGAACCCACAGCCACGAGCAAAGGTTCTTCAAAAGATCCCAAAAGGACCATTACGCTGAATTGTTGCTTTCGCCAAAGCCACACATAATTACAACATAATAGATGACTTATAACAATCTCATGTTGCTATGTAAACGCCAGAAGTCCTCTAGTCATGCCATTCACAATGTAAAGCTCTATTATTTTCTCTGGGCACTATGGATCCCTCATATGATCGTTTTATCATCTCTAATGTTGAAAAATTAGAACATCCCCCCTTAACTTCATCCGTCGCCTTCCAAATACCTGTCGAGATCTGGAATGCCCATGTTTCATACTATATCATTGATTGGGGGGCATCCACTTGCATGATTTCTGCCTCTGTTTGGAAGAAAATCGAATCACCTGAGTTATTCCAATCCACTATCATTTTCCATGCTTAGGACGGTCACTCTTCTAAGCCCCATGGCATGTTCTGCAATTGTCCTATTACTCTTACGGGCAAGACTGTTTGCATTGACATATAATTCATTGATTCCTCCTTGGACTACAACATCTTGTTGGGTTGTAGCAACACCTATGCGATGTCTATTGTCGCATATGCAGTTCAATGTAATATGTGATTTAGTAACAATGGAAAGATCTTGACCATAGATTAGTTGGCATATTACGAACCGAAGTCTCAACCCTCTCCCGATTCTATCATCTCTTTGGTGGCCGATAAATAAGCATTCACACCTCTTACCATTTTTTCACCTTGTAGAAATTATACAAACAATATATATATATATATCAATGGATTCAATCCAATAATGTGATCTGCTAAAGAAAGATACTTAATCCATCTACAAATTAATTGCAGAAAATAAACATGATTTCCAATCACAACAAGTAAAGAAAGAAGCAAATCAAACAACAACACAAATATTTTTCTAGGGAGAGCTTAATGCTGATAACCCCTCTATCTTCTATTATATGATGAAAAAATGAATCATGAAACAATTAAATTCACTCTTCTCACAAGAGTCTGCTGCACTCTCACAACTGTGTCACACTGAGCCAGACAAAATCAACCAACACTTAGCCAATTTTCAGCCTCTTCTCAGCCTGCCTTGCTTGTGAAATTCATGTGGAATGAAATCCATATTCTTTAGGAAATTTAGCCTTCCAAAACTACACAATGCTCATGGGAAATCCTATGGGTGTTTAACTGCATATGGGCAGCCTACTAATAATATAACTGATAGTTAACATCCCATTAAACTTTGTCTCAACTAGGTCTCCACCAGAACAAACATGCATGCAACTATTAATAGTAAAACATCAATTACATGAGAGATCACTACATGGGAATTAAATTTGATTTAATTCACTTGACCTCTCACCAGTGCAAGAATTAGTTACAACTATTTAGACTGACTTTAACTCACTTAATTGAGTTAATTGATTTCTCATGCAGTAAACTAATACACTAACTGCAACTTGGACTCAATAACTAATAGAATCACTCTACATGCCTCACCAACCACCCTCAAATCAAATTTCATGAGATAACTGAGTCTATCACACTTAGTTAACTATTAAAAGTGATTGATTACAATTTATTGTCCAATTTAATTAAGGGAAATTGAATTAGACACACATTTATTGTTGACTTTTTAACACTCCCTCTCAAGAAGAAATGGATTATCAGCTACCTCGATCATGCCTCTATGGCATTCGAATTTTCTCTTAGCGAGCGTCTTCATCAGAATATCTGCATCCTAATATTCCGTGGGAATGTACTGAAGGAACATAATGTGTCTTTGAACACAATCTCTGAGATGGTGGTATCAGATGTCTATATGCTTGGACCTATCATGGAATACCAGATTAACTGAGAGTTTAATGCAACTTTGGTTGTCACAATGTATCACTGTCGGATCCATCTGATCACCAAACAAACCAACCATAATATTACTCATCTAGATGGCCTCAGATGTAGCCTCAGATGCTTCCATGTACTCTTCCTCGGCTGATTTGAGTTCCACAGATCTTTGCTTCCTATTGTACCAAGAAATTGTTGTCGATCCTATGTTGAAGATCCCTCCTGATGTGCTCTTTCTATATGATGGATTTCTTGCCCAATATGCATCGGTGAAGCCTTGAAACTTCACTCCCTATGTCTGTCTATACCATAATACATACTCTACAGTGCCCCTGCAATATCTCAAGACATGCTTCCCCACCTTCCAAAATATCTTGATCAGCTTAACCATATCTTGACTTAGCTGGTTAACTACATAGAGAATGTATGGTATGGTGTTCACCAAGTACATTAGTGAACCCACAAGCTACCTGTAAATAGTAGCATCCATTACCTCACCTGAAGTACCATCCTCCTTCCTATGGTTTACTGTAAGATGAATCTCCATCAGTTTATATCTCTCCTTGTGAAACTTAATCAGAATAACTTTGGCATACTTTCCTTGAGAAAAAAATAGCTTGCCATCCTGCTACCATATTTTCAAACCAAGGAAATAATGAAGGAGTCCCATGTCCTTCATCTAAAACTCTCTTGCAAGATACTCTTTGCAAGAAGTTATGAGCTTCTCATCTCCTATAAAAACTAGATCGTCAACATAAAGTACAATAATCAAGAGCTTACCATCAACCACAATTTGGTATAGGTTTTCATTCGCTTCAATCTCCGTGAAGCCCAATCAAGTGAAATAGATATCAATCCTAGTGTACCAAGAATAAGGTGCTTGCTTCAGCCCATACAATTATCTCTTAATTATGCACACATGTGACTCACTATCAAGGTCTCAAAACCTTCTGGCCACTCTATGTACACTTCTTCCTCAATAACTCCATTGAGAAATGCAATCTTCACATCCATTTGATGTATCTTCCATCCCATCTGCACAGAGAGTTCAAGGATAGATCTAATCTGTTATCACTCAACTGTATCTCTAAGGCTGAGAAAGAGTCCAAACAGAGGTAACCACAGAATAATATTTTAGCTTGGGAGCTATCCCTACCAAACTGTAGAGGGATCTCACCATAAATTCATAGCCAAGAGGGTTGGACGAATTATGGTTTTAGGCTAGGTATGAGTACAAGGGTTTGTTTTTTTGAATTGGTTTGTTGGATGAGTTAATTATGTCAAAGAGGCCAAGTCAAGGAAAATGGGATTAGGATTGTAGTCCATTCAATGGGGAAAGGTAGGAAGTAAGGCTAACACTTAGGGTTTCAAGGTGAAAGGGATCATACTAATGAGGATATAGAAAGAGCAAGGCAAGGCATGTATTCTTTCTAAATTAAAGAAATTGAACACACTATGAAGATTTTCCCAAAAGAGAGCATAGAATATGAATTTTGCTTATTAACTTGAAAATAAACATAAAATAGAGGTGAATTGAATGATTAAGACAAAAAATTCATACATATGCAAAATAAGAAGAAACAATGCTAAATTTCCATACCACAAGTATCCCAAAGAAATAGTTGCAACTCTTTCATTAAATTTCCTGCCAAATATTGATTACATTAGTGTCTCTGATCAATGAAACAACATCCAACCTCTGCAACGATAAAAAATTAGAATATATAAACCTAAAACAACCTCTACCAACCTCAAGGGTCGAATCCATGAGTGGAGGAGTTGTTCCACCAAAAAATGAATGATACCTAGAGTCTAGGGTGGCCAAACTCAGTCATCCCTCAGATTTTGGAAACTGATTC
Source organism: Pinus albicaulis (assembly GCA_034641835.2). Lineage (NCBI taxonomy): Eukaryota > Viridiplantae > Streptophyta > Pinopsida > Pinales > Pinaceae > Pinus > Pinus albicaulis. The sequence goes on along the minus strand of CM076578.1, from coordinate 966,288,909 downwards.
ATTACATGTCATAAAAAGTTTTCACATAATGTATTAACACTTAGGTAAGTGTAAAAAAACCATTATTGCATTCAGATCACTCAATTAAATTTGTAAAACTTGACTTTCCAAATTGAAACTGGAAAATACTAAGAAAATCTAAAAATATTAGCAAACTGAGAAAATTTGTCAAAAGCATAGTGCCTACTTCAACTCCACTTTTGAGGAGGTTCTTGGTGTCCAAATTGAGCTCAGGATAGCTCATTGGAATGCCTGTCATGTCTAGTTTTAAAATATATGCTTGTGTTCCAAAATTATGTTGATTTAACCCTCCAAAAATTTATTCTCCCAAGACAGGTCAAAAGCGCAGCGCCAACCTCCAAAAGAGGGCAAACATGTGATTTTTTGGGTTTTTTTGACTTTTTGACTACTCCTTTGACCCAAAAAATCTTAGTGATTTTTTTTCATGACTATGAAATTCATTATAAATCTAATTGTGCTTTCATTTTTGACATTGGAGGTCCCTAGGAAAAGCGCAATGCCTAGGGTGCTATGCTTTTGCCAGTGTGGCTGTGCAAAAGTGCTAAAAATGAAAAAAATCCAAAAATTTCCAAAATTTCTCAAATTTCCTAAAAATTATTCCATGGGATAACGATGAGGTGTGTTAGGAAATGAGTGATGCATCAACAAGGATATTAATCTTATCCCCTTCATTTTTCTTGGTTAGGGTTTTCTTGTGTTTCTCGTGGAACTGCTTAAGTTTGATGCTAGAAACCTTGTCTCCTATGATGTACCTATTTGAAAAATTCCTAAGCATCTTGTTGTCCTTGTTTTCCTTTTGGAAGAGATTCTTAAGATGTATGATTACCATTTCAAGCCATATCTCTCTGTCATCCTCAATATCCTTGGCAATCTTTTCCTCAAAAGTCAAATTTTCATCTTCAATTATCTGTTGTTGTAAAGCCCTCTTAAGACCTCTTGTTTTTGGTATTTTTATGATTCTTTGCATGTCATCATGATATGGGTCACTAGGTGGCACCATAGCTTTACCTCTCTTTGTTTTAAGTAGCTCTAGTTCCATGAGAATTTGTTTGTCCTTCAACTAATTATTCTCTTGCTCAAGAAAAGAAATGACAAACTTAGATCTCTATAAGTTAGTCTAAAGTTATCTATTTTGGGAATCCTTATCCTTGATAATCAAATTGGAGGCCTCATCATCATGATTCTCATTCAATTCAACAAGGTCAAAATATTCCTCCTCATCATCAGGTTCTTCATCATCTTTCATGGCTTCCTCATGCTCATCCTCCTCTGCCATATTTTCTTTACCCTTCTGTACCTGCTTTGCTGGTGAAGAAGGTAAGGTCCCTCCCACAATATGTGGGGAAAACACCTGCCTATGACCTATTTTGTATGTTTTATCCAATGTTTTCATTTCAGCCTCTTTAGACTTTTTGACCATAACTCTGCTAGGTGACTCATTCTAACCATGAAATGGAGATGATGGTGGTGATGGTGATGATGATGATGAAATAGGTGAGGTGGACTGAGGTGGAGGCACAAATGTAGCAGGATGAGATGAAGAAGGTACATCTTCAGCATGTGGAGCTTGTGGAGAAGTGAAGATGTCATTATGAATGAAGGTGTCCCATGGGATGCTCAACTGGTCAAGGTGATATAGTACAATAATTTTGATCAATGAGTGATGGGAGAGGCTATTCATGTGCTGGTCATAGTCTCTCTATTGTGCAATGAAATCCATTTTCTATATGCTCTTGAATAGAAAGTATGGGATATTGAGCAATCTCACTTTTGTGAAGTGCATAAGCAGTCTAATATGGTATGTGTAGAGCCTAGAGAACCTTCCTTCACAATATAAGTACTTCATGATGATTTTCATCATGGGGGCATACCTATCAAGAAGGTAGATGAAAGGAAAAACCCTCTTCCTCTCATTTCTGTACCTTGGTTTAATGAATGGTTCATAGTACATATCCTCCAAATATTTGGATCTAAACCACTTCCCACCCATGTTTGGAATCCTTGATGCAACAATAATGATAAATGTAGAAACAATGAAGGTCACACCTGTAAGGGTCACCTAATTATCTCTGAGGTTTTAGATGAATACTCTACTCAACATAGGATGATGTTGGACCCTCTGAATCATGTTGCAAAAATCAAGGCAACCTACATAGTCAAAATACTTGAAAATCATAGGAGAGGCCATGAATTCATTTTTGTTGGTGGGCTCCAACCTTAGGATTCTTCCTCCTTTGTGAGGACTTCTCCTTTCTCTATTCTCCTCTTCCACATAGTCTTTGGCTTCCTCCATAGTTTTTAGTGGCCTAGAAAATCCTAGGGATAAGGTGGATGGGAATGGGGAGTTTAGATAGGTCTAGGGAATAGGGATGAGTCTATGAAAATTTAGGGAGATGGGGGAAGGGTTTATGGAGCTTTGGGAGGTGATAAACGTAAAGGGAGTGGGAAATGATAATTAAATTACAGGTTTTGGGAATTGGTTGCCTAGGAATTTAGAAGCCTAGGACTTAGGGTTTTTAGGGAAAGGGATTTATGGACTTGAAAATGATAGTGTAGGGGTAGGGATTTGGTTTTTAGGTATGTGAGAAGGAAATGCAGGGTATTATGGTATCAAATTTAGGAATTAGGAACAAAACTAAGGTTTTCAAGTAGGAAAAATTCTAATTACACTTAGGAAAAAAAAGCTATAAAAATGATGTTTAAGAACGCAAGGAGGCAAAAAAATTGGTGTAGTTACTTGCACAAGAGTGTAAGAGGAAGTTTCTTGAATGTTTAAGAGATTTTGAATGATTTTTGGTGCTTCTAGGGTTTTCTGATAAAAAGTGTAGTGCATAGGGCAAAAGTGCATGCCTTTCCCAGAAGCGCAATGCTAATGGAGGAAAAGCGCAACGTTGCTCTCTATATGCACAACACCAGTTCTATACGTGTAGCGCCACAATAAAACTCAACCTCTGACCTTGCAATTTGACTTTTCCAGGTAAGGGAGTGAAAGCTCAACCTTTGGGAGTGAAAATGAGTTTGATTTTCATGCCTTGGTGGTATTTATACTTGATCATTTAAAATGAATTGGGCCTTGGGACCCACTTTTTCCTTTCTTCACTTCACTTTTCACTTTGAAAATAATATTTTCATTTGAATCTTTCTTTGACAAATCGATCATATGATGACTTTGAGAAAATATGATTTAGCATTTTGATGCTTTGATATGTTGGAAATTTGAGTTATCAGCTTGGGAACCATGAACTTATTACATTTTGAGTGACATAAAATTACATAATGAAAATTAAAAATTACATCTTAAAACCAAAATTACATCTTGAAACAAGAATTTATTTTTACAAATCATTTTCATATGGTGAAGAGATTTTATTTTATCACCCTTTACCTACTCCCCTTATTTAGTGGACATGAAGTTTTATTGGAACCTTGGAAACCCTAATGACCTAATGGTAACCTTGATTGATCCTAAAGGACCTAATGAGACATTGAAAGACTGGACTTCATGATGACATGACTAATGTAATGGCATGATGACATTAACTTTATGGATGATGTATAATCAACAAGGTATGAAACTTATGCCATCAAGTAATCAATTTTGAGGAAGAGTGATGTTTTTGGACTAGGGCTACCATCAATGACTAAATTTTTGAATGCAAACCTGGTGGATTGATAAAAATTTTTGAATGAGACCCTAATATGATTTGAAAATATGATTTTTGATCACTAATGGCAGGATGCAAGTATTGACACTAACATAATCAATGAGTACTTATCAATCAGTGAAAAAGTCTCCTCATAGTCAATCCCCTCAACTTGTGAGAATCCTCAGGCTACAAATATAGCCTTGTGCTTCTCCACACTCTCATCTATTACTTGCTTCACCTTATAGATTCATCTAGATCCAAAAACTAATTTTCTATCTATTCTTGACGATGGAGTCATACTCCTCAACCACAGCGTGAACCCAAATTGGTTGTTGCACTGCTTCCTCAAAAGAGTATGGTTTTGTCATCATACACTTGCTCATAGGAGCCATGCATCTAGTAAAAATTTCTGGATACTGTCTCCATCTGCGCAGTGAAGTAGGTGCTCCTACATGTTCTGTTGCATCAAGTATCAATCTATCAGCTTATGTGGTGCGCCTTTTACAATGTATGGTGGATGGATCTGCATGAGTTTTTTCTGCCACTCCATGATCCTCCACATGTGGTTGCTCCACATCCTTAGGTTCATCCTTTGAAACCAAGATTTCATCATCTACATGCAAATAAAGCTACCTCTCAAGTGACAATCACATGACTTGCTTCTCATAAAATTTTATATCCCGACTCACAAAAATTATCTTGATGTTTGGAAAATACACTCGATATTTGTGGGGAGTATTATTGTACCCCAGAAATATCCTAATCTTAGCTATTGGTTCTAGATCCTTCCAAGAATATTTGGTCACATGGCAATAGACAGATGAGCCAAAAATATTAAAATATGAAACATCAGGTTCCTTACTAGAAAAATCCTCCTGTCGTGTACTCATTCCAAGTATCCAATGAGGACTATCGTTCGGCACAAATACCATTGTGTTGCATGCTTCAACCTAAATATGCAACGGTAGGCCATGATCATGCAACATTGCTCGTTCCACACCCAAAATTGTTCTGTTATTTCTTTCTGCTACCCCATTCTATTGTGGGTTATGAGGCATAATGAAATCTCTCTAAATTCCTTCTTTGCTACAGAATTTATTTAATTCATTGGAGATTTACTCATCACCATTATCACTCCCAAGATCCTTCACATGCTTCCCTATGTCTTTCTCAACCAGTGCTTTGAAATCACAAAATTTTTAGAATGTCTAATATTTCTTCTTGTTTTAGGTCAATTTTGGCATCATTCCCAATGAATTGGTTAACTAATATCATCTCCAGGACCAATGGATAGGGCCTATCATCCCCTATCATTTTAGTTGCTACATTCCATAAGACAAAGAACAAGAAAAATCATTCACGACTTTCATGAGAGCTCATCAATGCTGCCTCTAAAGGGACTAAGTGCATTTCATATGCAAGTAGCCCCATTCCAGGCTGCTCTACAAAGCACTTCCCAACACTCATAGGTGCATTGGTCACATTGGGAGCGAAATTCTCATTGTTCTAGAATCTCCACATGGCTAGTGCCTTCTAGAACAGTTCACACATGTCAAAATTCAAATGCATGTGTACATTTGACATCTACAATATTAGGAACATGTCTTGCTTATTATTGGAAATTAATCGATTGTAAAACTACCTTCAGCTCCTCTATAAATTGATCACAGATATTAGTGTTTGGGAAGGAAGAATTTGAGTAGAGAAATGCTTGTGGAATTTCAATTGAGGAGTTTGTTTGAGTGACATATTGCTAGAGATATTTGCATTTTGATGAGGTTAGGATGCTACTGGAGATGGTGACACTAAATCAATCACTGGGTTGTAACCTCCCCTTCTATCATTAATAAATATTACTGCTTATTTTTCCCTATATGCATTTGTATAAGCTTTGATTTTCCATATCATGATTTCTTATTTGATGTATATGGTTTATGCTTTATTGATTTAGCTAAATAACTTGAATAGACATCGGTATTATTGCTATCTCTTTTTGTTTAGTGTTCATTCTTGCAGGAAATATATTGTACATCTAGATGGAATTTGAACCTACAACAAAAACGACAGAAGGAGACTTTGGAAGTGCTTGGACTCCAAGTAAGTTTCTTGTTTCATTCTGTGTGTCTGTTTATAGTTAGGAAAGATAGTCGTAAAGTCTTTGACCCTTTTTTTTAGATAAGCGCCTATCTAGGGAAGAATTATTTATCCATGATTCATAATTCTTCATAACAAATTGGCGACTCCACTAGGGAAAGAACTCTTTATCCTAGGTGTTTTAGCCTTTGATTTTCTCTATTTATTCACCCAGTAGTTGTTACTCACAAATATTAGGCTTTTTGGAATCAAAATTTGCATTAGAAGTGTGTTAGACAACTGTTTTTTTCATTTTACACTACGCCCAACGCACTCTTGGATAAGACACAGTGCTTTGCATAGCATTGTCTCCCTTTCAGGCCTACGTTGCAAAGCACTGTCTCTCTTCTGAGACTGTGTTGCCTCCTGAAACCATCCAAATTCCATTGAATTTGTCATTGAAATTTGTCTCAGTTTGTTCTCTATTGTGTTTTGAACATCCTGAGCCTAATATTGAGCAGTGATTGTCTCTGCCTCTTCCTTTTTTGAAAGAAAAATGTATTTAATTTTTTTCTAAATCATTTGTTTTTATTGATTTAGTGCACTTAGTTTATGTTCTGAATTCATAACATTAAATGAACTGAAAATAAAAACTTTCACTTGCATGTAGTGGTTTGTGTGTTTTGCAAAAGGAACAATTAGTAAATCTACATTAAGTTTGTTCTCATTGATTTGTTTGCTCTCAAATTGATTTCTTTTTCTCTCTAGTAGCTAGGATTTTCATTGAAAAACTAAAAGTGAAAGATTGCTTATCATTCTTAGTTTGCATTTTAGAAATTTCCAATACATCATCTCGGTGAACCTTTGAAAGGAAAATTGAAAAACAATATCAACTTAAAATTTATCACAATTTACCTAACAAAGCAATGGAACCATAACAATAACATTTAGAAGTTCTAGGCTAGAGACGTGTTTCAACATCGTAAAACATAGCAACTGTCGTTAAATTATCTGTGATACATTCTGAGTGTGATACCTCACTCCACATACGTAATTACATCATATCTCATCCACTTACTTTCAGGTATATCGGGTGGTGTTACAATATGAAAAGTATAAAGGGGTGCTCTCACTGTGCAGTTTCGCATCAAACAATGCTAATACGGACTTGGGCCTCCATGTACCTTTGAGTATTTTTGGTAGGAAAAATATTAGGTGTTATCCATCCATATTGAACCGAGTCAGCTGCCTTGTAAATTGTGATACAAAGAACAAAACATTCGGGGAGATTGCCTACCCATATTTCTTGGTTCACTAGGAGGTATTCTGCAGTTCATAGTTTCTTGGTAAACCCTTTTTCCTAGCATTACCCTTTTATTTTGCTTATTTTTTTTTAGTTAAAAATAAAACAGTAATCATGTAAGAACAAACTCATTTCCCCCATCATTCACGTATGCTAGCATTAAAACCACCTTTACCACCATTAGTTACTTCTGGTAGGCGAAGGCGATCACGCTCTGCCGAATCAAGTACAATTTGTACCTCTGGTGAAACATCATCTTCCCATAAACCAGAGTTAGCTCAAGTTGTTTCTACACATCCCGGTTCATCTACTATTGTAAAAATGGAGTCTTCACAGCTACCCGTGGTCACGATCCATTCAATCAATGAGACCATACCTTATGGACCTGACATTGTTCAACTAGAAATTGATCTATATCTAGTCTCTTATTTCACAAGACATCTGAATCATGAAGTCGAACAACCGAAAGTTGTTCTTGCCTTGGTCATTCCACAAATTTCTATAGCTACTAAGTCTCCCATATCCCATAGTCAACCACCAGAAATATACTTTGGGCCTGATGATGAAATACTTCCACCTGTTTTAATTGCGATTAAAGAAATCCGACAAGATGAGACTCCTTTAACTCCAACCCATTTTGGGAAGGAACTTTACCTGTACGAGTATTTTTCTCAATCGTTACCATATTATTTTTTTGATCCTGTTCCTATTCAAACTCCTGTCGATTCAAAAAGGTATACATTTGGTTAAGTAACCATGCTTGAACCAACATCTTCGTTTGGGCCATCTGTTCCAATTACATCACAACCTGCCCTTGCTACCTCGTCGATGTTCACAACTTCACCAGAGTCATATTTTCATGGTCGCCCTATGGTCCCATCAGGTTACAAATCATTATCTAGAATTTTTTCTAGTCCATCTTCAAACCCATGGACTTTACCAATGTCATCATCTGGTATTCTAACTGGTAATCCTATAGTAAGTACTGAACGGTTTGATTCTTTATATACATCATCAAGGAAATATCAAGCCGGTCCTTCTGGGTCTATTCCTTCAAGTACCATATCAATTGGACTCCTAGCATTTGGAGAGCAATATTTTTAGTCTTATTATCCTCCTCATGCTGGGGGGAAACCTTTGGTCACCTAATATGACAGTACTCCGTCACTTTTTGGTCAACCTAATGTCAAAATAAATGTTTTTCAATGGCAACCCACTATGCCTATCCAACCACAAATGGTTGTACACTCGTATCAACTAGTTCAACCTGTTACACCCACATCATTTCCACTTGGTAATAAATATTTACCCCTGTTATAGAATCAAAATGTTGTACAAAAAACTTATCAAGCGGGTCCTTCAACTCAATACCCTCAAATTTTCGGTCCACAGACTCCAAATCCTTCAGTTAATTTACAACAAACTATATCCAGAATCATTTATTCATAAGTTGGTTTACCATTTTATGGGATGTCATAGCCACAACTTGGTTATACCTATCAATCGAATCCAAGTTATCCTAATTTGGGTTATAACACTAGTGGACAGACCCCTTGGCAGCATTAGGCACAAATGCCTCAAACTTCATTTCAACAAGTATCATATCCAGGTTTTGGTCAACATAATCCTCAAGCGTTTGCTTTTAAAAAAAACCCTATCTGCATTATCAGTAGCAAATTCCTTATGCTGGTGCTCAAAGGAATGTTGCTCAAGAAATTCCATCTTACCCTGGCTATGCTCAACCTCAGTTTCCCTTTGTTGCAACTTTGGGTTACCAGATTTAAATTGGCTAACTAATGATCCAATTAACTATGCTCCTTGGTGGTCGGTGATACCTCATAAATTGCCCTCGGATATTCCTAACTTCAATGGAAACCCTGGATAATATCCCTCGACTCATGTCATGACTTATCATGTATGGTGTTCATCAAATTCCTAGAATGATGATTTTGTTCGACTAAATATTTTCCAGCGTACGCTCACAGGTCCGACTACAAAATGGTACATCGAGTTAATAGAGCTTCTTTTGATAATTTCACTACCCTAGCTACTATATTTTTGACTCATTTCCAATTACCCATTAGATATTAAACTGGAATGGAACTCTTGACCAATTTCAAATAGACTAATGATACTCACATTTTCAATCATATTCATGAGTGGCGTTGTCTTCGTAGAATGGTTAAGACATTTGTTCCAGATCAGCTCCTTGTTGAATGGTTCATTAAGTCCCTGTTAGTCATTAGTAAAATTTTCTGATATCCAAAGATGACTAAGTTCTAAATCCTAGATTTCTAGAAACAATATCTAAGAGACATTGTGAGTTCTAGAAATATCACTACCTTAATCATCCTAAATTTAACTAATTCACTCAAAATTTCATCTTTTTCCTTCTCAAAGTTTGTCCTACTGCTCTAAGAAAACTCCATTTTATGGGCTTATTGACCTCATTTTGTTCCTCTCCTAATTCTCATTCATTCTCGAGTTTCCCTCAAAAACCCATTCTTTCCCCTTTCCCAAACCCTCAAAATCCTCTCCCATTTACCATTTTTCCCTCTAAAAATCCTTAAAAAATGTAAAAATCCCTTTTTACATTGTTTAAATTTATTTTTTTTCCTATCGTACCCTTTAAAAAGCCTAACCAAAACTCTATTTTATTAAACTCGCCCTTTGCATAAATTGGGCCTTTAGCCCCTTTTCGTCTCAACGCTTGGTCCCCTCTACTCCCACAGAACCATGGCCTCCACCGTTTTACTAGCCCCTCCCCCCTTTAACTTAACCAACCTCTTTTTTCTCTTCCAGACTATCCACACCGTTGATCTTGAACCCTGGGCCCTGATCCAATGGTGGTTGCAGCCCCATCACTCCGCCCATTCATTATACACCCACGCGCTACCTGTCAAAGCTATCACGTCATCACGACCAACCCCACCTTCCACTTAACCTTGCTGCCAACCAAAGCCCACCATTTGTCTCTGGGCTCCACCCTCCACACCTGCACATTGCCTCTCGGACTTTGTGCGCATCCTCTATCTCACCCCTTGAGATCTAACGATCTAGTTCTCATATCATGCAAAAATTAGCGTCAAACATTAACACTCCTAACCCACATGAATAAGTGGTATTCACCTGCCATGCGTCAAGTCCTGAGGTGTATCGTCTCCATTAGGTCAAAAACCACAAACCGCCTTATGTCTGCGTGATAAACCATTTATGGTTTTCAAAAACCGCCTTTCACCTCCGCACCAAAATCCAAATTATTACCGCCTCTGTTTGAATTTCGCTTGGTTCCACATATGGAACCTTCCCTCTGAACCCTCTCTTCCTCTACAAATCCCCCCCACCCAACACCTCAGAACCCTGAGAGACACAGTCAATCCAATCCCACAGGTTTTTAAAATATTAATTCTTTTGTTTTTGTGTAGGTTTTAATGGAAAAAATGCCCAAAATGTGGTCCAATGGCCCGAAAAGGACAATTGAAACCCCAGATGATGATCCTAGGTGTTTCATGAAAATTTAAAGGAATGAAGGCAAGGGTTTAAATCCTGACACCATTGGAATCATGATCCTGGGTGGTCACATAACCCTCCTACCACGAAGAAAGTTGCATCCCTACACATACAGAAAGAACAACTACAGTAAAAAACAAACAAAGTGAAGAACATAAGGATAAGGGGGTTAATTCTAAATAAAAGGATAAACACAGAGGATTATCCCTTAAGACAGTGGTTAAAGGTGAAGGTCAAAGGTTTAAAAGCAAAGGATAAATGAGCAAAACAGTCATAAAGTAGAAGCAAAGAATAAATACAGTAAGGAAAACTATAAGGATTGAATCAAGGTCAAAGGCCTAAACAAAGTTTAATGATTAAAACAAGGGAAGATCAACCTAAAGACAACTTCTAATGACTCAACGAAGAAATAATTACTTCTCCAAAGAGAAAACTACCAGCTACAACATGATTTATTTTCATAAAGGCAGTGGGCAGTTATTACATAGTCAAAGATATTTTTAAGCAGCTCAATAGTTATTGCAAAGTAAAGAATAGACCTTAAAGTCAAACATTTCACCTATTTTTCCTTAGGAAGGTAAGATAAACTTATTGAAAAAGAGAATTAGTTGTAGATATTCTTGCCTTAGGCCTTCAATGGTTTTCAAGGTTATGAATGCACTTACTCTGTAATAAATGATACTCAAAACCTATCATGATACTTCACCTCCTCATTTGTAGCATAAATACTGCATTTGAACTCATTGTATTTTTGGCATTTGATGACTCTCTAAAGTAATACATAGTCTCTTGGAAGTTGAAGGAAAATTGATGTCTTGGATCTTGTGGGTGCCCTGATTTGTTTGTTGATGGAGGCTAGCTCACTGGATCCCTGAGCTTGGTTGTTGGTGAAGTGCTTCTATCTATTATTGTTATTTCCTATGTTCATTATTTTCTCATATTTCTTTGCTATAGTATAGCAAAGGTTTTAGGCTAAGAAATGTCTTTGAAATCAGTTCTGTTTCTCTTCACTGTCTTAATGTTTTCTTCTGCAAGGTCTGATTGGAGGATTCTTAATTCCCCCCCAGTACCATCTAGATTTATTTTAGAAATTATTCAATAGAGTATAACCAAGGAATTTCTCTTGTGTTAAGTCCATGTCCCTTTGAGTACAACTTAAGAGGTTATTTTTAAGGAATGATTTCAATATAGTGAAACCAGGGAAATTAGTGGTGAGTCCATGCTCCTTTGAGTAAAACTTGAGAATTGTTTCTGAAATTTCTTTAAATTGTACTTCATGGAGTCTAAACCAAGGAATTCTATGGTGCGCCTTGTCCTCTGGTCTACTTTTAAAATTTTCTTTGAATATCCCTAGAGAGTTAGTCAAAATTAGATTGGATTATTTCCATTTGATCTTAGGTTGCTCTTAATATTTTCTTATATGTTTTCTTTATCTGAAAGTAGTCTTTTGATTGCTAGATTGTTGTCTGAAAGGTTTCTTATTAAAATTTTGACCAAAGAATTCTATGGTTTTCCCTGTCCTTTGGTTTAATTCAAAACAGTTACTTTGAAATATTTATCTTGTTTAAAGTACATTATAAAGGATTCTTAATTTCTCTTTGTCCTACTTTCATCTTTATCGTTAATGTTCATCTCATTATCCAAAAAAATTTGAAGATCTACTGGCCAAGTTAGATTTTCCATATGATACTCCCCGATCCTTTAATGAACTTATCATGACTTCCATTTGACTCCATTGCCCAATGACTTAGAGATTTCCCATTCTATCTATGCTCTTTCATCATTATTTCCAACCAAAACAATTAAAAAAACCTTGCACTTAATAACTAGCCTAAAATAAACCCTTAAAAACTAAACAAGCACATGTCCTTTGGAAATAACTAGAGAGATCCCTCTCTGAGTCTAGGAAGGCTAGGTCCTAGAACTCTAAATACTGGTTCCATGTTGCCTTGTCATTTGGTATGCCAATCTACCAAATCATAGGAGAAAAAGATCTTGGCGATCACGGTGGGGCCTTCTGAGTCAGTGACAAACTAGGTATACCTTAGGACTCTAGAAACCATTGATTAATCGCAGAAAACTTAGCTAATGGCCATAGAGTAGAATTTTTTTGTTTCACCATCTTAGCTAAATGATTATTCAGGTGTAGAAAACTCTTACAAACCATAGAACCACACATAAAAACTTATAAAAACCCAAAAACATTCCCAGATTGGTTTTTATTGCTTGTTGGTGGTGGACCATAACACATTTTACCTTCAAAAGCTAAAAATTTCCACTTGGCGACTCCACTAGCCGTAGTAGGCCTATTAACCCACTAGTACTTCCAGATTTCCTGATGATTGTGTTAAACCAGTCCCAAGAATTTTAGAAGCCTAGTCCCACATTTTAGAAAGATACTAAACACTAAGAGAGGCCAAACATTTGAAATAGTTCCTAAAACTTTCAAGCCTCTCTAAAAATTTTGAACTTGAAATATAGCTTCACATAGGATCAATACCGGATCTCATCTAGACCCTAACCATCCTACAATAGTTGATGATCCAGGAAGGATTTTGTGGCAAACTTCTAAAGCTATAAATTTAACTACTAGTAGGACCATCCAAAGAACAAGATCTGTCACTAAAAACCTCATAGTCTTGAAGGATCCTCACTTTAACGTGTCTCACACAAAGACCCTATTTAGAACCAAGTCACATAGTGATATTGACCAGTCTGACCCTAAGCCCACATATTTGCAGCAAAGCTTTAGCAGAGAAGCATCTCCTTTCACTCCCCCTAATTTTCAGCTTCTCCACCACTTCAGTTCTTTCCATAGAAAATATGCCCATAGTCAGCCCACTAGTCCAAGTAATTCCACCACTCCCATCCACACATCCTCTTTTCAAAACACTAATTTTCATCCCACTTTCCCTTTTACAAATCCACCTCTTTTAAATCCCCCATCTGCTCCCACCATGGTAGCATGGTATGCCCCATTAGTGTTACCACAACCTCTGGTTCCTTTACCAAATGGCTGCCAATCTAGAATTCCCCATTTCACTGGAGCTAAATCTACTATTTCCCAACAACATTTAGATAAAATGGATAATGCCTTTTATTACATTGAAATAGAAGAAGAGACCACTAAGATGAGAATATTTTCCCAAAGTTTAGGAGGAGAAGCCAAGAAATGGTTTAAAGACTTAACTCCTAATAGCATAAATGATCTCCCTTATTTATACCAAACATTCATAAAAAAATGGGAAATTAAAAAGAATCCTCTCCAAATCCTTTCAGAATATAGCAACCTCAAAAGAAACACTGGGAAAAGTGTCCAAGGTTATTGCACTAGATTCAATGGTGTTTACAATGCACTTCCCCCTAACATGAAACCTCCACTAGGCTTAGCCTTAGCTAAATTTCCTAAAGGCTTTGATCCATACATGGCCTACCAGCTAAGAGAAAGAGACCTCTTAACATTAGAAGATATGAAAAGGAGAGCTATTAGTGTAGAAGCAAATTTGATTGAGAAAAGAGCTAGATTAAGATCGGAGAAAAGAGTTACGTACAAAGATGAAACAATGGCATCAACATCATCATCTGATGCCAAAATTGAAAACTTAGTGAGGGTAATGGAAAGAATGCTTGAAAATATAAACTTAAATGATAGAGTGCCTCCTAGAGAAAACCAAATTAATCCCCAAAATAGAAATAGAAATCCCAATTTCAGAAGAGATCCTATTCAAAATAGACAAATAGATAATGACCAATAGATTAGACCTCCCTTTCAAGAAAACTATGTAAATCAAGAAGAAGAAAGGGAAAATGAAAGATTAGAAGAAAATAATGTGAATCTGATAGGATCTGACAGTGAGACAGATGTTTTCCTCACTGACGAAGAACAAGGTTTCTTCTCCTCAGAACAATTTGAAAATAATCATGAGGATTATGAAGATTACCAATTGGGGTTTGAAAATTCAATAATGGAGGTGCACAGAAAATATGATCTTAGAAGTAAAAGAAACCCAGAAATTTCCAATGATGAAAACACAGATACTGCTATTATGAAAACTTTAGAAAAATCTCCTAAAAAGACAGCAAACATAAATAACACTTTGACTAAGAAAACTGACTCAAATAAGGACAAATCCAATTAGCAAAGTGTTGACCCAAGCTACCCTAGTACTTCTTCTAGTGGCCCTAAGAAATCTGTCCTAAATAACAGTCCTAATAAAACTCAGCAAATCAGAATTGTTCAAAAGATTATGCTTTACAAAATAGATGTAAATATGTCAAAAACATTAGTCCCTTTCAACCTTGAAGGCAAGATTTCCAAGATCAAAATTAGCATACCCATAGTTGAACTAGTAACCCAAGATGTATATAAAAACCAAGTTTTGAAATATTTGAATATAGGCAATGATACTGATACTTTAAACTTGACAGATGATAAACCAGAGTTTTTTTTTTGTCTTGAAGTAGAAGGAAAATACCAAGAAGGAACAATTCCTCCATTTTATGTCAGCTTAGATATACATGATAAGATTTTACACAATGCCATGCTAGACTCTGGTGCCTCTCACAACCTTATGCCAAAAGTGTTGATGGAGAGATTAGGCCTAGAAATTCCTAAACCTTACAAGGATCCATATTCCTTTGATTCAAGCAGAGTCAAATGTTTAGGCCGAATAAAGGACTTATGTGTCAATCTGGCACAAATTCCTACTAAGGGTCTAGTTATGGACATAGTTGTTGCTGACATTCCCCCAAAATATGGCATGCTTCTATCTATATCATGGGCAGCCAAACTTCAAGGAAGCCTTCAAATGGACCTGTCTTATGCTACCATTCAAGTTTTTAACCAAACCAGAATATTATACAAAGAATCTCATATGAAATCTATGGTAAGCAACATAGATAGGCCAAACAACACTCCCTTTTATTCCATTCATTGATATTTAGATTCCTTTATCTTGTACAATGAAAATGAAATCAACCAACAAGAAAAGGAGAATGAGATAGGATTGAGTCCACCTGAACAATTAAATCATTCCCCAAAAGAAGAATCTAACAACCATAACCTTAGCAGCCTTGAACAACAGAAGGATAATAAGCACGAGATAGAAACACTGTGGGAAATAAGATTTGATGGCTCTTGCAGCAAAACAGGCTTTGAAGATGGTGTATGGATACACAATAAAAACCAAGGACATTCTTACAAACTTGATTTCCAATGCCCCAATAACATTGTTGAATATGAATCCCTCCTCCTTGGCTTACATTTGCTCAAAGATTTGGGAGCCAATAAAATATCAGTTCAAGGAGATTTAGAGCTAATAATTAGGAAAATAAAAGGGGTGTATTCAGCCAAAAACCCAAGATTAAGAGAATATAGGAATGCTTCCCTGGAGCTCCTAAAAACCTTTGAAAAATATGAACTCACTTTCATCCCTAGAGCTAAAAACAACGTTGCAACTGAACTTGTCTTTGTTGCCAGCAATTTCCAAATCCCCCATGAAAATGAACAATTTATTGTCAAAGTAAAAAATAGGCCTATGGTCCCTCACAATGAAGACTATTGGCAAGTGTTTGATGGTGATAAAATCATTGATGATTTTAGGAAATCAAAAAATGATTTTGCTAAATTTGAATATCTTTATATAGCAGAATTTCTAAACATAACAGATCAAAAGGACCTTGAAGTTTTACAATGTAAAAATGATTCAATACCAAGGGGTCTTGCACCATTAGAGGAGCTTTTTTATTTCAATTATATAGCTAAAAGACCAAAGATAGAGCCTACAGAACTAATGTAGAGGAACATAACATAGGCAGCATAAAGGAGCCCAAAATGATCAAGTTATGTAGCACTCTTCCTATTCATATCAAACAGGATTATATTGAACTTTTCAAGGAGTTTAGATATGTGTTTTCATGGGGGTACAAAGATTTGAAATCATATGATACCAGCATTATTCAACATGAAATTCCTCTTAAGGAAAATCAGAAACCTTTCAAGCAAAAAATAAGAAGGATAAACCTTGTTTTATTATCTTTCATTGAGAAAGAGATAAAGAAAATATATGATTATGGGATCATAGTTCCCCTTAGATACTCACAGTTGTTATCCAACCTTGTTTCTATTAGGAAGAAGGCCAGGGAAATTAGGCTTTGCATTAACTTTCAAAATCTGACCAGAGCCTCCCTAGAAGATAATTATCCCTTTCCTAAAATAGACCACATACTTCAAAAGGTGGTTGGATCTAATAGAATATCACTATTGGATGGTTTTTCAGGCTACAACCAAGTGCTAGTACTCCCAAGTGATCAACACAAAACTACTTTCACCACACGTTGGGGTACATTCATGTATGTTAAAATTCCATTTAGTCTGATGAATGCAGGGGCCACTTTCCAAAGGGCCATGGACAAATTTTTCAGAAGAAATGGGATATTTCATAACCATTTACCTTGATGAAATTATTGTTTTTTCCAAAATGGATAAAGAACATTTGAGAATTTGAGATTTTTTTTTGAGAAATGTAGAAAATATGGCTTTTCTTTGAATCCCAAAAAGACACTCTTTAGTCTCCAAGAAGGAAAAATTCTTGGCCACATAATTTTTGAAGAGGTAATCAAAGTAGACCTTAAAAGGATTGAAGGCATATTGAAAATCAACCATCCAAGAAACCTCAAAGAGTTGCAATTTTTCATTGGGAAGATCAATTTTACGAGAAGCTTCATCCCCAACCTTGCTGAACGTTTGAGGAATATCACAAACATGCTGAAAAATGAAATAGGGGTTAAATGGACCTTACAATCCAAACAGTCATTTGAACTGGTAAAACAAGCTCTCACTCAAACACCAGTTCTTATTATTCCTGATTTCACTAAGGATTTCTACGTTTTCTCATTTGCCTCTAAACACACCATTGCTGCAGTCTTGTTGCAAAATAATAAAAAGGGCCAAGAAAAACCAATATCCTTTTTTTGCCAAACCTTAAGAGATGCTCCACTCAAATATAATATCATGGAGAAACAAGCCTTAGCCTTGATAAAAGCA
Source organism: Pinus albicaulis (assembly GCA_034641835.2). Classification (NCBI taxonomy): domain Eukaryota; kingdom Viridiplantae; phylum Streptophyta; class Pinopsida; order Pinales; family Pinaceae; genus Pinus; species Pinus albicaulis. The sequence continues at coordinate 966,271,310 of CM076578.1, read as the reverse complement.
TTGAAAGATTTTCGAGTCCACATTTTACATTCTCATATCATTGCTTTTGTCCCACATACAATTGTCAAGGACATTCTAAATCAAGATCCTGATTGTAAAAGGGAAAATGGTTTGCAATTATCTTAGAATATGATTTAGATATCAGGCCTACCAAGATGATTAAAGGATAGGGATTATAAAAACTCATGGAAGAATCAAATTTCCAAGCATTAGATATAAACATGGCTAATGTTTTAGAAGAAACAGAAGAATTCATAGCTCCTTACATTGAAGAAATATTTTTGAATTCACCTTGGTATGCTGATATCATTTATGTGCTTCACTATCTTAATACTCCTCCTTCTCTATCAAATAATAAAGCTAGATTACTAAAACAAAAATCTTTGAATTAATGCATTTTAGATGGATTATTATATTGGAAAAATGTTGTTGGTATATTTCTTAAATGTTTGCTTGAAGATGGCGTAGGAAAAATCATGCATGAGCTGCATGAGGGAGAATGTGGAGGCCACCTTTACTGGAAGACAACATCCAACAAGATTCCTAGAGCTAGCTACTATTGGCCCACCCTTTTCCTAGATACTCAAAAACTAGTCATGACTTGCCATAAATGTCAAATTTTTAATGTCAAGAGAAAGCTCCTACCTTTACCTTTACATCCCATCAGTGTTGAGGCTCCCTTTCAGCAATGAGGTTTAGAATTTATTGGAGAAATTCACCCAACCTCATCTGCCCAACAGAAGTGGATCCTTACTGCCATAGATTACTTTACCAAGTGGATAGAAGCCATTCCTTCTAGGAATGCTACTGACACTTTCATTATCAAGTTCCTTGAAACTAACATACTATCTAGATTTGGTTGTCTTAGGAAAATTATTATAGACAATGTTGTTGCCTTCAAATCCAAAAGAATGGTTCACTTCTAATACAAATATCATATCACATTAGGCCATTCCATAGCTTACTACCCTAGGGTGATGGATTAGCTGAATAATCCAACAAAAGTCTGGTCAACATTATCAAAAAATTGTTGGATCAAAATCAGAAATCATGGCATAGTAAGTTGGTTCATGAATTATGGGCTGATAATCTAACCACCAAGAAATCTATAAATATGTCCCCCTATCAGCTGGTATATGGCATAGATGTAGTCTTCCCTACATCTTTGGGAGTCCCAGTCATAAAAATTCTCTAAGAGGTACAAACAGAAGAAAATGACATGCAGATAAGGCTAGATCAAACCATTCATTTATAGCGGACAAGAGAAGAAGTATACAAAAGGACACAACCAATTCAAGAAAACATCAAGAATATCTTTGATAGAAGGACCAAATCAAATAACTTCCAAGTTGGAGATACAGTCCTAAAATGGGATTCAAGGAGCGAAGATAAAGGTAAACATGGAAAATTTGAGAATTTATGGAAAGGGCCTTATATCATTCACTCAATTAGGGGTCATAATGCTTTCTTTTTGTGAGGGCTGAATGGAAAAGAAATTTTTGGAGGTCCTGTAGATGGCAGGATGCTTAAATATTGTTTCTGTCAAGAGTCCTAAATTCAAAATTTTCACTCATTATACATAAAATAGCATGAGAAAAAACAAAGAAAATAAAAAAAAATGAAATAAAAGAAAAGGAAAAAGAGGGAAAATCAAAAGAAGTACAACCCCATACCCAAAAAACAGTACTGCTCAAAGTTTGCAAGTCCAAATGCCACTGCTAAATCAAAAAGATATCTTGTTCAGTCATCTATCCTAATCATGGCTAAACATGCTTTAAATTTATGTTGATAAGTTAGTAGAAACAAATATTGTCAAGAGTATTTTCAGACTTGACTTATCAGGAATGGTAGATTAAAGAAATATAAAGATCTTGGTTCCACATGCTCAAACCAGAACCAAAGAGATAGATAAGGATGCATTTATAATGACAAATCATAGCCTTATATTTCTAAATTTACTTCTACACAAGTAATTTTTGTGTGCATCTTGTTCCAATGCCACAACCATGGTGAATCAGACTGTCTAAAACTGATTTGAACCATCCTTTAAATTTCATGTCACTAGCTACAGAAACAAGACTTCCAAACAGCTTAATCTTGGAAGTCAAATAGTTTTAGGTAGAAAATAAAAAGAGTTCACTAGTTTAATCTTAACTCTTGGAAGAAATAAGAATTGAAGTAGATAGTTTATTTCTGTTTTCAAAAAAAAAATTCAAAGAGTTTGTCAATTCAAGTGCACTCAAAGAAGAAGGAAAAATGTTAGGAAAAGTAGGATTGGATTGGTAGAAATTATGTTTAAAAGAAATCATATGTTGCAAATTGACTATAATTTCACTTCAAAAAAATAACAACAAGTGAAAAAGAAGGGAAATCTGCCCAATGGAAAATGCACTGATCTGCTAAAACTCAAAGATTTGATAAACTGAGGTTTTGGAAACCCTAAAAGGAAATCTTCCCTCTACAAGTGGAGCCATTGTTAGTCATCAGTAAATTTTTCTGATATCCAAAGATAACTAAGTTCTAAATCCTAGATTTCTAGAAACAATATGTGAGAGACATTGTGAGTTCTAGAAATCTCACTGCCTTCATCATCCTAAATTTAACTAATTCACTCAAAATTTCATCTTTTTCCTTCTCAAAGTTTGTCCTACTGCTCTAAGAAAAATCCATTTCATGGGCTTACTGACCTCATTTTTTTCCTCTCATAACTCTCATTCATTCCCTATTTTCCTCTCAAAAACCCATTATTTCCCCTTTCCCAAACCCTCAAAATCCTCTCCCATTTATCATTTTTTCCTCTAAAAAGACTTAAACAATGTAAAAATCCCTTTTTACATCATTTAAATTTAATTTTTTGCTTATTGGACCCTTTAAAAAGCCTAACCAAAACTCTCTTTTATTAAACCTGCCCTTTGGATAAATTGGGCCTTTAGCCCCTTTTTGTCTCAGCCCTTAGTCCCCTATACTCCCACAGACCCATGGCATCCGCCCTTTTCCTAGCCCCTTCCCCCTTTACCTTACCCCACCTCTTTGTTCTCTTCTGAACTATCCACACTGTTGATCTTGAACCCTAGGCCTTGATCCAATGGTGGTCATGCCCCCATCACTCCGCCCATTCATTATACACCCCCGCACTACCCTTCAAAGCTATCACGTCATCATGACCGACCTCGCCTTCCACTTAACCTTGCTGCCAACCACATCCCGCTATTTGTCTCTAAGCTCCACCCTCCACACTTACACGTTGCCTCCCAGAATTTTTCCATACCATCAATCTCACCCCTTGAGATTTGACGGTCCATATATCATTTTGCACGGAAATTAGTGCCGAACATTAAAACTCCTAACCCCTGCAATATAATTAGTATTCACCTGCCACGTCAAGTCCTGAGGTGTATCGTGTCCATTCATTCCAAAACCACAAACCGCCTTATGTCTGCACGATAAACCATTTATGGTTTTCAAAAACCGCCTTTCACCTCCATGCCAAAATCCAAATTATTCCCGCCTTCCTTTGAATTATGCTTGGTTCCTCATACGGAACCTTCCCTCTACACCCTATCTTCCTTTGCAAATCATCCCCAACGCATTATAACCCTGAGAAACGTAGACAATCCGATCCCGCAGGCTTTTAAAAGATTAATTGTTTTGTTTTTGTGCATGTTTTAATGGCAGAAATGCCCAAAATGCAGTCTGATGTCCCAAAAAGGACAATTGAAGCCTCAGATGATGATCCTAGGGGTTTCATGCAAATTTAAAGGAACAAAGGGAAGCGTTTAAACCTTAACACCATGGGAATCATGATCATGGGTGGTCACATAACCCTCCTGCCACAAAGAAAGTTACATCCATGCACATATAGATAGAACAACTATAGTCAAAAGCAAACAAAGTAAAGAACATAAGGATAAGGGGGTTAATTCTAAATCAAAGGATAAACACAAAGGATTAGCCCTTAAGATAGTGGTTAAAGATGAAGGTAAAAGGTTTAAAAGAAAAGGATAAATGAACAAAATAGTCATAAAGCAGAACAAAGAATAAAGACAGTAAGGAAAATTATAAGGACTGAATCAAGGTAAAAGGCCTAAACAGAGTTTAATGATTAATACATGGGAAGATCAACCTAAAGACAACTTCAAATGACTCAATGAAAGAACAATTAATTATCCAAAGAAAAAACTACCACCTACAGCATGATTTCTTTTCATAAAGGTAGTGGGAAGTTATTACAGAGTCAGAGATATTTTTAAGCAGCTCAATAGTTATTGCAAAGTTAAGAATAGACCTTAAAGTCAAACATTTCACCTATTTTTCCTTAGGAAGTTAAGATAAAGTTTTTTTTTTTTTTTGTGAATTTGGTAGTGCCTCTCTTTTTCTTTTTATATTTGTAAAGAAGGTTACAAAATTATAAACTTTAGTCTATAGCCTCAACCTGCCCGTAGGAAACCAGGTCTGTTGGCAATCTCAGTGCATGAAAAGCAAACCAAAACTGGAAAAGTTTCATTCTTCTACATCTAGCATGAGCTATCTGTTCTACTATTGAAATATCTACATTCTGGGAAAATAAACTGAGTTCATATAGGTCCGATAATATCATAAAAACACATAACAAAGAAAAAAAACTACTCTTCAGATGAAGAGACAAGTGTTGGAGCTTTCAGTGTTGATCCTGGCATGTTGACTTGCTGTAGTTGCTGGAGTTTCTTCTCCATGTGACCAACCCGATCATCCAATCTTCTAATTTCGTCAGTGGCCTGGTATTGAGTGATCTTAATATGTTGCATCTGATCCTGCATGTGCTGCATCATGTCTAGCAGGCGAAGTTCAGTCTTTTTCGGGTCATGCTCAGTGCTACTAGGATTAATACTCTGAATAGCCTTTGCTAGAAGGCTCTTTAGGATCCAATACGTGTGAATGGTTTGTTTAAATAGTTTGAGTCGACCTCTGGTGTTGCCAGGATCGGTGATGAAATCCAACATTTCTGCCTTTGTTTCATTATCCTCCAGGTCTATGTGGATGTCCCATTCCCATCCTCTAATTTCTTGACGAACAATTGCAGAATTCCCCATAACATAGTTGGCTGCCAAATTCTCAAGTATCTCTAAGTTTGATTTTCTTCCACGTTTCTTCGGGGTTTGTTCATACTCGACCTCTTTCCCTTTAGCAGACTAAGTGTTTGACCGGCACTTCCCCATAGTATGTGAACACCTATATTGCAAAACAAACTGGCAAGAAAAAAGTAAGAGAGAGTGAGCCATGTCTTGGGACCACCCTGCATGAAACCTGTGAATATTGACAATCCATTGGGCTGAAAAACAAGAAATTGACGAGGGAGGCATTATTGGCCACTAAATCAAATGAATAAGACAGTAAATGAAAAAATTTTGAATATACAAAGAGCCAAATACCGAGAGCCTTGTCTCCCATTTCACGGACCTGAAACCTTGAGCTAACCTAGCCTCGATGAAATGCAACAGTGCCAACCTCATGCCAAAACTAATGTTCGGGTTAGCAGCATTGACAGGAACAGGGGTGAGCACAGGGTCCTTACGAGGAGCTGGGGGTAGATTGAAATTCTCACTGTCGAAACCCCTGTACAAAAAAAAATGAAAAGACCAAGAATAGAATCAACTCATATTCTCCCAGTGATCATAATTATGGCACCACCTATAAGCTCCTACCAAACCGCTTGCACTATTAAGAACCAGGACAATTACCCTACTCCAAGGGTCCCCGACTCTACCCAAAAAATACAATCCTAGTGACCATAGAGTGCAAGACAGGATTAGCCTTACTTTAAACCAATAATTTAGCTGATTTGCAATAGTATGAATAGGATGGGCTTGGAAATTGAAAGGGTCTTGGAAGCATGGTTTTACTGGCTTCGGAGAGGGAGTAACATAAACCATGACCATTAACAGAATCAAAATCTCCTTATGATGCACTCTCCTAGACAAGAAAATCCCAATTACAACCATGAATGCTGGAAGTAAACCAGATACATACCCTGACTGAGTTGAATAGCTGACAGGTTGAAAGATGCTTGGCTTCCTCCTCGGCTACCTCCAGAAACTTTCATGCAGAGAGTGATGCATGAATGAATGGAGGGGGGAGTGCGAGCCACTTACCTTAACTAAAACATTCCTTCCGCACCCTGACAAGATAGGCTGGCCTGCTTGCAACATTATTAAAGGTTGATATTTCACGTACCGCTATAATCTGTAATTCCAATGTGCCATTTTGAGATGTAGGTGTGCGAAGGACGAGCAACCGCCAGCATTCATCTCTTATGATGCTCTTCCAGACAGGTGTACACCCCAATCAAGGGGTTAAGATAAAGTTATTGAAATAGAGATGTAGCTGCATATATTCCTTCCTTAGGCCTTGCATGGTTTTCAAGGTTAGAAATGCACATACTCTGTAATAAATGATACTCAAAACCTATCTTGATCCTTCACCTCCTCATTCGCAGAATAAATACTGCATATGAACTCATTGTATTGTTGGCATTTGATGACTCTCTGAAGTAATGCATAGTCTCTTGGAATTTGAAGGAAAATTGATCTCTTGGATCTTGTGGATGCCCTGATTTGAGTGTTGATGGAGGAGGCTAGATCACTAGATCCCTAAGCTTGGCTGCTGGTGAAGTGCTTCTATCTGTTATTGTTATTCCATGTTTTCATTATGCTTTCATATTTCTTTGTTATAGTAGAGCAATGGTTTTAGGCTAAGAAATGTCTTTGAAAGCACCTTAGTTTTGTTTGGTCTTCATTGTCTTAATGTTTTCTTCTGCAAGGTCTGATTGGAGGATTCTTAATTTCCCCCCCAGTTCCATCTAGCCTGATATTTTAGAAATAATTCAATAGAGTATAACCAAGGAGTTTCTCTTTTGGTAAGTCCATGTCCCTTTGAGTACATCTTGGTAGGTTATTTTTAAGGAATGATTTCAATAGAGTGAAACCAGGGAAATTAGTGGTGATTCCATGCTCCTTTGAGTAAAACTTGAGAATTGTTTCTGAAACTTCTTTAAAGTATACTTAGTGGAGTCTAAACCAAGGAATTCTATGGTGCACCCTGTCCTCTGGTCTGCTTTTAAAATTTTCTTTGAAAATCCCTAGAGATTCAGTCAAAAGAAAATTGGATTATTTCCATTTGTTCTTACACTGCTCTTACTGTTTTCTTATATATTTTCTTTATCTGAAAGTATTCTTTTGATTGCTGGATTTTTTTTTGAAAGGTTTCTTATGAAAATTTTGTCCAAATAATTCTATGGTTTTACCTGTCCTTTGGTTTACTTCAAAACATTTTCCTTGAAATATTTCTCTTGTTTAAAGTACATTATAAATTATTCTTAATTTCCCTTTGTCCTACTTTCATTCTTATCCTTAATGTTCATCTCATTATCCCAAAAAATTTGAATATCCACTGGCCAAGTTAGATTTTCCCTATGATACTCCCTGATCATTTAATAAACTTATCATGACTTCCATTTGACTCCATTTCCCAATGACTTAGAGATTTCCCATTCTATCTATGCTCTTTGATCATTATGTCTAACAAAAACAATCAAACAAACCTTGCACTTAATAACTAGCCTAAAATCAACCCTTAAAAATAAAAAAAGCACATGTCCTTTGCAAATAACTAGAGAGATCCCTCTCCGAGTCTAGGAAGGCTAAGTCCTAGAAATCTAAAGACTGGTTCCATTTTTCCTTGTAATTTTGTATGCCAATCTGCCAAATCACAGGAGAAAAACAACCCCTATTACCATCTATAATTGTGAATGTGGATAAGGGTGGCATCATCACATAAGAGAAATTTATCGTTCGTGCCCAATATTTAGACTTGATTTACACTCAGTCTGGCACACTCTATGACAAAATTCCTAACGCACTGAGATCTAATTTTACTATTCCTCCTCGATTAAGGGACTCTCATGCCAAAGACGACTTGATTGGTACTGCAAGCACACATCATACTACTACATATGATCCTGCACCTTCTTCCAAAATTAATGTCATGTTGTTTGACAATGGAAAAAGTGACAAGCAACTCAGAATTAAGAAAAAGGGGAAATCTAAGAAAAAAAAAACTTCTAACCCATAGGAAAAATCACTTGATCAATCGTCTGGACCTAGGAAACCTTGTTAGCTTTTGGAATAGGGTCTACTACAAAGCTACGAGTAGGGTCCATTTTGTATATTTTTTATTATATTTAGTCTAACGCAGGGGTTTTTGGGTGGGTCAAAGCCCCTAATTCATTTTAAATGGGTCAAGGGTAGACCAAGAGTCGCAAACCATGGTTTGCGGACCATTGTATGCGTAGGCTAAAATAGTATAAGTAGTTGAACCTTTTGAGTTGTAGGAGGAGACTGAGACTAAAAAGAGAATGATGCTAAGTGCAAATTGGTAGATCTGGTTAGGGTTGTTGGGTAAGGACTCCTTCTGCTGTGTGCACAGAGGGCCTCTATCCTATTGTGTGCGGACCCTGCTGCTATGTGCGCATGTTGGGTTTTGGGGTATTGTAGGTAGATCTGAAGGATTAATGAATGCATAAGTATTGTTGAATATATGTTTCCACTGGAATTACTGTGATACGAATTTGTGATGTTTGGTTACTTAATATATGTTGATGTATTATTGATTTAATCTATGAAAGTACTTGTGTTACCTACTTATGCTGCGATCCGGATTTGTTCTGTTTCATTTCATGCAAGAATATCTGGAATAGCTGCGTTATCATTATGTGAGTTCATGATCTGTTGATTACTATGCATATCATTGTTGTTGCGCACGTGGATGTGAATGGAATCTGTAGATATAGGCTCTGAAATACAAGATCTGGTCACTATAAGGTTGAACGCAACTCTTCTTGACTTATCTACCCTCTCCCAAGTTGTGGAAACCTGGTTCTAGCACCCACCCATACTACTTCGGGTGAGACTTTGGCCTGCGCAAGCAGGTCATTGACGAAAGGGCCAGTAGTATAGGGTTTTTTTGGCAAACCTTGAACATACAAACCTGGGTGAGGACCCCTTGAGCCAACAAATGATTCCATTTCGAGGACCGAGAGAATTTTGAGAGAGGGATCGGGCAATGCCAAGGCCGTACTAGAAGCCTAAGAGACGGGAAATTGATGAATGGTTTGAACAACAATTTCAGGAATTTTCTGTAAAATAAAAATGTAGTGAGAGGTTGACCACCGAAGAGTGGAAGAATAAGTACATTTTCATGGAGATATACAAGATATTCTTTGTAACAATTGCAATCGAGCTCCAGGAGTGGCTTGCAAGGTTGGTAGAATTTCAGAGGTGTTGGAAGGACGAGCAGGTCACAGAGTGGACCCCCAAACTAATCCAGTAGTTAGAAAAGGATGATAACACCATCACTCACACGGTTTACCATTGGGTAGACAGTGTGTTAGGAGGATTTGTGACAGAATTTTCCATCGATTGGTTGTCTCCTACTATGAAGTAGAGAAAATATTCTTTAAGGGGTTCTGAGGTAAGTTTTTGAAGACCTTACCGTTTCTGATCAAGATATTATTATGTGAAAAGAGTATTTTATGTAGCCATACTGATTGAATGACCTTTGATCTAGATGGGAGCACAATGAAAAGTGGCAAGTACTATAGAACCAACCTAGAAGGAGGTAGATTGGTCTAAATTCCGGTGAGAGAAGTAGCTTTGCAGAGTCCTCCAGCCACAACGCTATCAAGCCAGCCTAAGGGTAGGAATTCACCTACACCTCCGCCACCATAGGACGACATGGATATGAACATGAAGTTGCCAACCTTTAAGGGTGTGGGAGATGAAGACATAAATCAGTTCTGGTTTATCACAGGATTGGTATGGACTATGCAAAATGTAGCAAGTGATGTGGTGGAAAGGGCACAGATGTCCCTTGCCTTCAAAGGAAGAGCCTTGGACTGGTACATGGGATACATTGGCCAAAACAAAAATGCAACCATTGAAGATATTAAGAACGCCCTGAAAAAACAGTTCAAGAAACCTAAGTCCTGCTCTCAAATCGTGGTTAATCTAAAGTATTTCAAGAAAGGGCCTTCTCAATCTATGTGGGAGGCTGATCAGTGACTAAAGTAGGTGATTAGAGAAGGGATATTCCAATATGATGATAGAAATCACACATAATGGTTCATTTCTATGTTGCTACCTCACCTGCGTGTATCTATGGGGCACCAAACTTTCAAATTGCAGGAGAAAGCTTTGGAGGGTGCCATGAAGTTAGAAGCTACGCCTCGGGATGAGACTCAGCTGGGAATCCAACAGATCTAGGGAATGCTAGAAGTGATGTGCATAGAGATCCTGAATTTGTGGAAGGAATGAGGAGTAGAGGTTGGCCCCAAGAGATGGTGCATACGATGCCAAGTGAATGGTCATACCAAGGATAACTACCCTTTGTTAGCAGAATATATACAGGCTAGGGGACCTAGCCCATTGCGCCCTAGAGAAGCTGCAGGACCCAGTGGGCTAGCGCTATGGTGTGATGATTGTCATGTTGTGGGGCTGCACGATACCAACCACTGCCCCCGCCTTGCTGCGTAAATTCCAGAGGTAAAGAAACAACAATGTAGGTTCTGCAGATCAGTGGGACATGATGAAAAAAACTGTTGGATGTATGATTTGATGATTGATAAAGAAAACATATATAGAGTACAATCAGACCCTGCGATGCCAAGAACCCCTGCAGGCATAGGTGGCTACCCATTAAGGGGTATGGGAGGAGGGCATGGTGGAAGTGTAGGTCGAGGACGAGGTCAGCTAATCTGTTATAACTGTGGAGAAGCAAGACACTTTGCAAGGGATTGTCTGAACCCTACAAGGCAATCTTGCCGATATTGCAGGCAGCTAGACCACACAATTGAAGATTGTTGAATCTTGATAGCAAAAAATCAGGAGAAGTATCTGAAACCTATGCAAAATGTGCAGAGAGTTAAGGCTGAGCTGCAAGACAAAGATCCAATTGTGAATGCTGTGACATGCAGTGGGAGTGCCACCAGGGGACCTAAGGAGGAGGCTACGATGGAACCTCTGATCTGACAAGTTGTTATTAAGCAAGAAGGTTTCGACCTAAAATAGGGAAAAGAAACATTTGTCATAACTCGCAAGGACTTTGCTGAGGTGGACGTAGCTACTGCTCAAGCACCTGCAAACCTCAAGGCAGATGAGGAGGTCGAGCCCTTTTTGCAAGCATGTATAAAGCTGCTGCGCAACCCAAAGGATTTGGAGAATCTTCAGGCATTAATAGTTATTTGTGTAGCATGACCCACTCTACCCTCGAAGGTCAAGGATGTGCACAAGATATACAGGTATACGAAACACACCGAGAGAGAAATGCGGTTGACTGCACAGATTGGTGACTAAGAAATGGATTAGGTTATTTTGGACCTAGGATTAGTTACAAACGTGTTACCTAAATAGAATAGGAAATGAATGGGAGAGCCTAAGTTGGAATGGTCCACCATTTAGCTGCGCATGGAAAATCAACAGAAAATCATCCCACTAGGAAGGTTGTCTAAAATTATGGTGGATATCGCAGGAGTAAAGGTCCTAGATGACTTCAAGGTAATTTAAATTGTGGAAGATGCAGACCCTACCTTGCACTCTTAGGGTTGGATTGGGCCATAGATATGCATGGTATCATCAACCTCAAAAAGAGAAGAATGGTGTTTGAGAATAATGGTACAAGAGTGATAGTACCATTAGATCATGCAGAAGGTGAATGATACACAGAGCCAGTGCACGATGAAGAAGAGGTGGATCATATTTACAAGTTGATTGCATGGGATGAAGATTGGATCAATCCCATGGTGGGAGTAGTAATCTGCTGGGAAAAGGACAGTGAATGCTTCTCTCAATTTGATGGGGAAATGGAGAATTTGAAAAACCGATTGCACGATGTCTCGACGCTGCGATGTCTTTGAATCACAAGGAAATTCCACTACATTTCATCAGAGGTAAGAGACCTACCCTACTTTGATGGTTCTGGTAGCATTAAGGAATTTTTGTGAGCATTAGAAGCTCAGGTTCCAAGAGCACGAAGGATATGGGCCCTTAATCTAGCAATGTGGGGAACACCTACAAGATGGTGGGAGACGAAGAAAGGGGCATTCCAGGACTGGGAGGACTATCAGGACATGATGCTCCTCTGATTTGAACCTCCGGTAAAGATACGGGTTGAGATTTTCCTAGGCCCAGGGGACCCATGTCAACACTTGCTGGCTTAGATTAAAGCATGGGGTGACCGAGCTATGGAAGAATGGGTTCACTTGTTCATTCACGCGTTAGGTCCAATATCGATTGTGTGGTACCTGGATGCGGAGCTACATCAATGCACCCGCCACTGCGAATCTTTGAGGGAAAAATTGATAGGGACATTTGGACTCATAGGGGGATCAAAAGTTCTTGAAAAATATCTATAGGGTATAGATACATTTGTGTTTAAGGAACCCATCTCTGTTGAAGAATTCAGGGCACCGACATGGGAAACACAGATGCATGATATTTTCAACTGTCGCAGCTTGGCAACGGAAGAAAGTGAAGAAGACCCTTGGTCTATCTCTATCCCAGGGTCGCAAGGAGAGTGCCCCGTTGCAAGACCCCCGTTGCAAGAGATGGATGTCACTAATCCTCTCAAGATGCGTGAATTCAATATGGGGATGGAAGAGCACCCTAAGTTGGCTGAGATTGGGGACTATTGGGATGAAAATACAGTAAGCATGGTGGCCGAGTTACTCACCGAATACCAGGACTTATTCCCAAAAAAGTTCTCAGAACTAAAGGGGATTACGGGAGACTTATGGGTCATGCATATCACTCTCAAAATAGATGCATGGCCCGTGAAACAACGACCCTATAGGTTGAACCCCAAGTATAAGTAGAAAGTCAAGGAAGAACTTGATAAAATGATTGATGTTGGTATCATCGAACCTGTCGAACAGTCAAACTGGGTTAGCCCAATGGTGGTTTAGGAGAAAAAGGTTAAAGGGGAGATTCAGATCTGCATGGACCTACGCAAGTTGAACGACACCTGCGTTCATGACCCATTCCCTACACCATTCTCAGACGAAATGTTGGATAGCATGGGGGGGGGGGGGTAGGAAGCATACTCCTTTACGGACAGATTCTCATGGTACCATCAGATTAGAATTGCTCCTGAGGACCACAGAAAAACCACGTTTGCCATAGAGTGGGGCTCTTTCCAGTATACTGTCATTCTGTTTGGTCTCAAGAATGCCCCCACTATTTTCTTGCGGGTCGTGGTTGCGGTGTTGAAGGAATTCATCCACAAGTTCCTAGAAGTATATTTCGATGATTGGACTATCTTAAGCCTGGTGAAGGCACATGTTTCAAACTTGCGCATGATGTTGGATGCCTGCCAAAAGCACTAGATTTCCCTAAATATCAATAAGTGTATCTTCTGTGTACCCTTTGGTATCGTACTCGGCCATATAGTTTGTCGACAAGGGCTGATGGTGGATCCTACCAAAATCGTAGTAATCATCAACTTGCCAGTACTAACGATAGAGAAATAGCTGTGCTCAATCCTTGGGCACACAGGCTACTACCAAAAATTCATTCAAGTCTATGCACTGATCACGACCCCTATGGAAAAATTGCTCAAAAAGGATTTTTTGTTCTTTTTGGATGACGAGTGACAAAATAGAGTTGAGTTACTTAAACAAAAGATGGTATCGACACCTATTCTCATATTTCCTGATTGGGAGAAGGTATTTCATGTCCACGTTGATGCATCTAGAATTTCTCTCGAGGCTGTCCTTACGTAGCTAGGAGAGGGAGACGTTCATCATCCGGTTGCCTTTGCAAGTAGGAATCTCTCTAGCTCGGAATGTAATTACTCCATTATAGAGCAGCAGGGGTTGGCCATGGTGTATGCTTTGTAGCAATATCGGCATTAATTATTAGGAGGACACCTCAAAATGTTTACAGACCATTCATCCTCAGAGTACCTAGTAAATAAGCTTGTTTTGGGGGGGAAATTCTATCGAGGGTGTTAGAGTCGGTCCTTACAGCCCTCCGTCAGAGATCATTTCGCTTTTTTCATATCATTTTTAGGTGTCTCGCTCACTTCACTTCATTTCATTTCGCTAGGGGCATGCCATTGACTGATGAGTGGGTCTGGTCGTCTTGTATTCCCTCATGCTTGTACCTGCTGGGCTAATTAAAACTCCTCAAAAATCATCGAAGTTCAGGTCACGTCATTCATGGTCATAAATGATTATTTTCGTCAACAAGAGTCTTTTAGTACTAGAGTCTAGGGTTCAGTCTTTTGATATAATTAATAAATTCCCGCAGGCCATGAGGGTGGTTTCGTAAAGGTTCTTAATTCAAATTTTCATCATCAAACACATTTGAAGACATTTCTAGTTCAAAACTCTGTTTTGAACTAGAAACTGTCAAATTTATTTTTTGTAACAATTATGTATTTTTTCCACCATAAAAAATTTCATTGCAGCCTCTAGTCTGTGCCGAAGTCAACATTCCAAAATCCCCGCAAAAATAAAATCATTCCATCAGTCCAAAACTTAGAAAAACAGTAAAAAGCCAAAAGACAGAGTTACATTAAATGATAAAGTGCCAAAATTGCAAAACATTACAAAGTGGGTTGAGGAGGAAATAAAAATCAAATATAATTCTTGTGAGATATTTATCAAGCTATATAAACCATTTGAAACAAGTCATTTTCACAAGTTTTCAAAGCAAATATCAAATTGGAGTGTTGAAGGGCGAAAATCTTGTTTTGAAGCCGAGGAGGTGAACTGACAGTGCGCGCGGTGCATACAAGGGGTGCGTGATGCATAGGGAGCGCGCGGCGCACTGGGCATCAGCTGCCAGTGTATTTTTACACACGTGTGACACATAGAGAGCGTGCGGCGCGTTGGGCATGCGCACGGCGCATAGAGCCCTAAGGCCAGAAAACTTCACTCCCTCACCCAAATTGTGTCAAATCGCCTCATTTTCCTTCAAGTAAGTTATTCACGCCTGCTCATTGATTCATGGATATGCTATGGTGTTTCAGATGAGGAAAAAACAAGTGTTTGTTATTTTGAAATTTAAACCCTATATTCATTTCAAAATTCGCTCCATAGGGTTTTGAAAGAAGTGCTGGTGTTATTGTGGGGGTTTCAAATCTTATGTTGTTGACATATATGCTCATGCCATCTACTGTCATTGGTGTCACTGCTTATTATTTACCATAACCTTAGGGTCTCTTTCCCATTCCATCATTGCTGTCACTGTTATTACCATATCATTGTCTCACTGCTTATCATTTCTGTTATAGCACAGTCCCATATTCACTATCCCATATCCCTCCATTGACAAGGCCTAATTTTCAAACACTGCAAGGGCTATTTGTTTGTCCTTGATTTCATTTTCCTCATATATATGTTTCCATTTCATTTTCACTTTTGTTCCTAATAACTATTTCCCCCAGCACTACACTCATTCCTATTCACTTGTCAAATCCCCATGTAGTCAAGTAGTGGCTGTTTTCCCATTAAAACTCACTTGACAATACTTTTATCATTGTGGTTTTCCTATAGCACCTTGATACATATGTGACACATTTGGGATTAGAGCATACACTGAACTCTTGTTTTCACCATACCTATATCAGCATATATTTTTCAAACATCTTGATTTCAGCGCCATGTCAGAGACGGATTCAGTTTATGAGCAGGAGTATGACAGTGATTCCACAGCAGAGGTTAATGTGCCGTGGAGGTCTCACAAAAGTGGAAAAAGTGGTAGGCATGTTAGAGAGGAACCTACTTCATTGGTTCAATTGCAGGCTTGCCCGCTTGCAATGGATTGTTTTCAGCATTAGTCATGTTTCCAATACTGTGAGATGATTTCCCAAACTCAGCATCATCATGAGTTAGCTCGCCTATTTGTTCTACATTTACATGTGGTCGTGTAAACCTTGCCGGAGTAAACTTCATTCTGTCACCAAAGACCATTGCTCAGGCCACCGGGATACCAAACATAGGAGAGGAATGGAACAAACGACAACAGCTAGAGAAATCCTATTATGAGCCCTATATCAGACCTGGATATATGAGGCAGCTGAGCAGGGTATTTCCATTCTGATTTCTGAAGGAGGATTATGCACCATTGATGAGATTGATCATTCGATATTTCAGTTGTGAGGGCAGATTCTCGCGCCTCTATGCGTACCATATCCATTTGTTGATGCATTTCACGAGGGTACGTATGATGAGCATTCCATACTTCATGTACCGTAACATATACCGGATGAAATTTCTTGTACAGAAGAAGACCCAAGCACAGCAGTATAACAGTATATATCATTAAGCGCTGATCAAAATCATGGTGGTACATCAGCTCACACAGCAGGGCATCGCATGGGATGAGTTCATCTCCCGTGACTTTTTTGCAGTGCCACAGCCGCCTCCCAAGGTAGTCCATGATGAGGGAGAGCCTTCACACCAGCTTGATATTCCTGATACTGAGCATATCAGCGCTCCAGTGTATGTGACATATCAGCGAGGCCACAGAGCCTTATTTGCAGCTACACGACGAGTACTATCTCCACCCGAGGTGGAAGGGGTCTCGTTGACTTCATCAGCAGCGCGAGTACTATCTCCACCTAGGGTGGAAGGGGTCTCACCTTAAAAATCAGCACAGGTACAGGTTCAGGAAAGAGGCAAGAGGCCTATGCACGATGAGGGCCCTTCAGGAGGCCGAGACACTGATTTTACACTCATCGATGTTGATGCGAGCTCTCCTAGCTCGAAACTGAGGGAGGTCATCCAGGAGCAGAAAGTGGAAATTGGTACCTTGGTAGAGAATTTTCAGAGAGCACAGTGGGTGATAAATTACTTGGAGCAGTGGAACAAATAGCTGGAGGATCAGCACAAACTTGTAGAGCTGTGGCGAATCCGTGAAGATCGACAATTGGCCCAGAAAAGACCTGGTGAAATTACACCAATTGAGTGAGAGACCGAACTCATGCATGTTAAAATTCATCTGGAAAATTTTTTGGCAAAGGAAAATAGAGACAAAGACATGCTCCGTCATATGAAAGGTCATTATTCGGCCCGCATGCATGTCTGCAAAGCAAAAATGAAGATCCTGAAGAGAAGGTTGAGCAGAGCACTGAAACGGCGAAAGAGGCCTGATCCACTACGGATTTTGGCCGAGGCTTCATTGGCTTAGCATGAGGCATTATGGGGGATCTTCGCTCCGAATTTCAGCAAATTTGGAGAATTTTTTGTCATTTTTGAAAATTTTGGTCTCAAAACAGGTTTTTCAGCCCAACACGTAGCGCGTCACGATGCGCGCTTATGATTGGGACACTTTCTGGAGGAAAAAATTGTATTTTTGGATTTTTCATGGTAATTTATGCATGCTCAGAAATGGCTGAAGCATTTCATCAAGTTTTGGATGATCAAAAGGGCCAAAAACACCATGAAAATCACCTTTCTGCCACCTTTTGCACCAGCAGGAAGTACTTTTGGGAGAATGAAGTTTTGGAGGGGAAAATGAGCTCCAAATTGAAAAATTCCACTTGGGTTGGATAGCAGACATCCAGGGCTTTCCAACAAGCTATCATGAGCTTGATTTTGATGCCGGGAAGTGCTCCAAAAGCAGGTCCAAAGGCGCGCGGCGCATAGAGCTTTGGCGCGCGGCGCATAGAGATTTTTGGTCAATTTTTCATCTTCCAGCTCAGAATTTCGGCCAGTTGGACCAGTTTTGATTGTGGATGTAATTTTTGAGTTATCTTGATGTAATTTTGTGGTTTTAATGTAACTTTGACTCACTTTTACCTATTCTAAATGATTCACTCACAAAAAAGTGAAAATCAAGTGAATGAATCAGTTTCCTTCCTTTAAGAGGCAGGTTGTTTGGCTTCCTAGTTTTTAGCTCCTTGTTTAGAATTGGTTGAAACTGCTCCTAGAAGGAGGAATTTGACCCCTAGATGCATGGGAAGGGGTTAGGATGGTCTATATGATGTATTTTCTCAATCATTTTCAGAGGTTGGACAGGTTGGACTCTTGGGAAAAGTTTGGCACACTATTGTACATATTTTCTGCATTTTGGCTAAGGAAAGATCAGAGGTTTTGCAACACTTGTTGGGATTCTTGTGGCTTTCAGTTTTGATGGTGTGTTCTCTCAGTTATTTGTAAGTTCTTTAATTTTTAATGTATGCCATTCCCTTCTTTTGCTTCTGAAACTAAATGAATGAGTAAATGAGGTAGAATCCATTGATTCCAGTGCTCTGCCTTTAAATTTGTTTAGTTTTATATGTTTTCGCCAGTTTGGAGAGGATCCATGTTCTCCTTTGCCCTCTTCAGCTCCTTTTCATTCTGATCCATCCATACACATAATCAAAAATCATCAAGACTACTGCCTACCTTGCCCCAACTCGAATTCTGCAAAGATCTGGTCTCATCCCCGAACCCAAAATTGTTTTTCCCATTTTTCCAACAAAAACCCAAAAAATTTAAATCAAACCTTCCTATCTCTTTACTAGCCTAAAATCAGTATCCATTATAAGTCATCTCAGCCCCTTTTGAAGACCTTTTGCCGAGATAGACCCGGAGAGAGCCCTCTCCTGTCCTCGTAGGGCTAGCTACGAGGCTGAGCGTGGTTTGATGTTGCCTTGAGTTTTACCTTATTTCAGCCTAAGGTAGATTTGAGCGCTAACATAGTGGCGACCATACTGGGGACTAAAATCTCAATGTTTTGCTTGTTGGTGTGTGCATTTCATGAGTTATAGACGGAGTCTGAAGTCACGCCAGGTAGCTTTCGAAACGCTTTTGCTATGCATAAGCGGAAGTAGATAAACGCTGCTTCAGTCGATCTCTGGTTTAGCTTGTGAATGCAGCACTTGATTTGCAAATTACCCCAGTACACTTGTTCGTTCTAGACTTTTGGATGATTGAGTCTAGAAGTCGATAGGCTGAAAATAATCGGTTGTGTCCTTTGGTTTTTTTTGAATAGATCAATACACTGGCTTCAAAAAGGCATACTAGATCAAATCCTGATCCAAACCCACCTCCAGTATATGAAAACCCCAACCTAATCCCAAGAATTTTCCATCGAGAAGCTCCCATCATTCCTTTGGTCAAATCTCACTCATACCCCACTGTTTTTGAATACATTGAAGATATTGAGTTTGACGATCAGTTCGAGTTATCATTGTTTGAAACCAAATCCGAAAGTGCTACTGGTTCTACCGTCATCAATCCTGAGTTCATCAAGTATCTAGAAGTTGAACAAGCAAATAGATCTATCGATAATTATATTCTGAATCTTCAAAACTCCATTGTGGCAACCAACATCCCTGAATTCATTGAATCTGCATCCGAAACTCTTGGGCCATCTGAAATTGCATCCGGTTCACAGATTCCCACTGAACCTCCCTTTATCCCTACCATTCCCGTACAGCCTGAGATCTCTGATCAGCAATCAGCAGTAGTTCCTCCTCCATCTCCACCACATACACCTCGTTCATCTACTGCTCCCATTCCACCTGTTTCTCCAAGACAGATTATAAATCCGCCAAGAGCCATGGCTGCTAGATTCGCACCTCTTGTTTTACCTGCAAATTTGGATCCTATGCCCGCTGATTATCAGAGTAAGATTCCAATATTTGATGGCACTCCGTAGAGTGTGTCTCCTCAACAGCATATTGTTAGAATGACAGATTTCTTGGACCTGCATGAAATAGATGAAGAGAATGTGTCCATGAGGTTGTTCGCCCAGACTTTTGGAGGTGAGGTTCGTAAATGGTTCAGAGCTTTACAGCCCGCAAGTATCAAAACATTACAAGAGCTTCAGACACAATTCCTAGATCGGTGGGAGATGAAAAAAGATCCGCTGCAAATTACTTCTGAGTATACCATCATCAAGCGTAATCCTGGTGAGTCCGTTCAGGATTATATTATCAGATTCAATACAGTGTATAATGCAATTCTAGATGATTTAAGACCGTCTAGAAAATCAGCTCTCCTCAAATTCCCAGACGGTTTCAATCCAGAGATGGCTTATTCACTACGAGACAGAGATCCACCTACCTTGGAAGATATGCAGAAGATTGCTGTTAGTGTTGAGGCGAATCTGAATGATAAGAGAGCCCGGTTGAAATCAGAGAAAAGAGTGACCATAAAAGAAGAAGCTTCCACATCTGCATCAGAACAGCACTTGCTTCGTGAGATGGAAAAAATGTTCAAAAGAATGACGCTTGATAAGCCAGAAATGCAGATTCGTAATCCCAACTACCGTGGCCAGCAGCAGCCACAGTTCAGAATTAAGCAGCGTGAACAGAGAGCACAAGAGCCGACAGCCCAACAGCAAGTTAAAACACCTCTTTTGCAGAATTTTGTAAGTCAAGAATCAGATGATGACGATGATGTAGTAGGGGAGCAAAACCACTTCTTTACTCCCGATGATCTGCCCATTTACATCACTGAGGATGAAGAATATGGAGAAAGTTCAGCTGCACAGAAAGATGAGGATTTCATTTTAGCAAATGATGCAGATCTGGAGGAAGAATCAGATGAATACCAAAGAGGATATCTGAATGCTTTGTCCGCTCAACAGAAGCAATACTCATTGAGAAACAGAGATGTGCCCATAAACCCAATTCAGAAGAGAAAAGAGGCTTCAGCACCAAAGATGGATTCACCTATACCACAGAAGAAAGGAAAAGAGACGATTGATCCCGCAGCTAACAAATCATCATCAGCAGAAAAGACAAATCAGCCAAGCATAATGAAGGATAAGGCTGAAAGGAAAGAAGTTCCAGTCAAAGAGGTTGAAAAGGTTTCAGATTTTAGTTTGGAGAATGAAATTTCTAAATTGAAGGTATCTATTCCTTTGACAGAAATTATGAAGAACAACAGTTATAGAGGTCAAGTCTCTAAAATTCTGAATTTTGATCCAATGTTTGACACGGTGAATATTGAAGATGATCAGCCTGAATTGATATTTGGGCCTGCTTTAGATGGTGAGTCCCCTGACAGTGATGTTCCTCCCTTTTATATCAGTTTGAGGTTGCATGAATATGTATTGCATAATGCCATGTTCGATTCCGGTGCTTCGCACAATCTTATGCCAAAAGCAATCATGGAAAAGTTGGGTTTAGACATTACAAGGAAGTACCATGATTTGTACTCATTTGATTCCAGCCGAGTGAGATGTATCAGACTCATCAAAGATTTGGTTGTCAGTTTAGATCAGATTCCTGCGAAGAATGTCTTGATGGACGTGGTTGTGGCAGACATTCCTCCCCGATTTGGGATGCTCCTTTCTAGATCTTGGGGAGCAAAGTTGAAAGGTACACTACAGTTAGATTTCTCCTATGCGACAATTCCTGTCTTTGGCCAAATGAGAAAGTTATATCGAGAGCAGAAGATGAAATACATGATAAGGAGAAACCAATCAATCATCCTGTAAATTATGTACATACAGACTTAGAATATTTTCTTTTGTTTGCTGATAATTTTAATGATATAGATAGTCAGTTAGTTCAAGCAGAAGATATACCAGAGATTAACGAAAATTTCAGAGAATTTCTGCAGAAAGAAAGACGACAAAAGAAAGCTACTGTTGAGCAATCAGCTAAAGACAATGGGTAGCAAACAAAAAAACAGAGCTGGCGCAATTTCAGCACTTGGAGGATGATGAAGATGGTCTTTGGACCATGGATTTCGATCTCACAGTGGGTAGTGATGGTGCTGGAACTGGTGTTTGGATACGCAATCCATTTTCCGCTCTGAATAAGGTCCCGAGCAATGTGCGAGTATGTTCCTACAAACTAGCATTTGACTGTTCAAACAATGAGGCTGAGTATGAGGCTCTGATTACTGGCCTAAAGATTCTAAGAAAGCTGAAAGCGAAAATAATTGCAGCCTATGGTGATTCTGAGTTGGTGATAAAATAGGTAAAGGGTGAGTTTCAAGCCAAGCATCCTCGCATGAGGGCTTACCGTAATGCAGTTTTAGACATTTTGAAGTTATTTTCAGATTATACCTTGACGTGTGTGCCTCGCATACAAAATGGTGTTGCTGATGGACTTGCTAAGGCAGTAAGAAATTTAAAAATCCCAATGAATTCCAGCAATAAGTTGGAGATTCATGTGAAGCACCACCCTACCGTTCCAGATAATCAGAGATGTTGGCAAGTTTTTCAGGACGATGAGGAGATTAGTGATTTTCTGCAAAACAAGGGTAAGTTTAAAGATACCTCCATAGATACAGAACATGATGATGGTAATGATGATATACAGATAAATCAAATGGAAGTGCTGCAACTTAATGATAACATCATTCCTAAAGGATTGATTCCTTTAGAGGAACTCTTTTATCAAGATGATGTAGCCCGCAAACCGACATTGAGGCCGACTAAAAAAGCTGTTGAAGAAGTAAATATTGGGACAGCTGAAAACCCCAAGATGGTAAAGTTATCCAAGTCATTGTCACCGGAGGTAAGAGTTGAGTATGTGATATTGTTGTCTTCATTTGCTGATGCTTTCACGTGGGATTACTTAGATTTAAAAATGTATGACACTAATATCATTCAGCATACTATCCCTATTAAACCAAATCAGAAGCCTTTCCGTCAGAAGTTGAGGAGAATCAATCCGAAGCTGCTACCATCGATTGAAAAGGAGGTAAATAGGTTGTATAAGTCAGGAATCATTGTACCTATCATATTTTCTGATTGGATATCAAATTTGGTGCCCGTGAGGAAAAAGACAGGTGAGATCCATTTGTGTATTGATTTCAGAAATTTGAATAAGGTGTCATTGAAGGACAATTATCCGCTGCCAAAAATGGACCATATATTGCAGCGAGTAGTTGGAGCATCAAGGATGTCACTACTCGACGGCTATTCAGGATATAATCAAATTTTAGTGCATGAGGATGATCATGACAAAACCATGTTCACCACTCCATGGGGAACGTTTCATTATGCCAAGATGTTGTTTGGTTTGAAAAATGCAGGTGCCACTTTTCAGCGTGGAATGGACATGGATTTTACCAATGAGAAAGATGTATTTTTGGTTGTTTACCTTGATGATTTGCCGGTGTTTTCAAATTCTGATGAAGAACATTTATATCACTTGAAAGTTGTTTTTCAAAAGTGCAGGAAATAGGGTATTTCGCTGAATCCCAAAAAGAGCTTGTTTGCCATGGATGAAGGAAAACTTCTCGGCCACATCATATCGAAACATGACATTCATGTTGACCCTGCACGTGTTGAAGCAATCCAACAAATTGAACAGCCCCGCAACAAGAAAGAAATACAGTCATTTAATGGTAAGATGAATTTACTGCGTCGTTTCATTCCAAATCTTGCTGAGCATCTTAGAGAAATCACAAACATGCTGAAAAAGGATAGCCAAGTGAAGTGGACATAAGAGGTGGTGAAATCATTCAATTTGGTAAAGTTAGCTCTTTCTTCAGCCCCCATTTTAATCAGCCTGGATTACACACAGGACTTCATTTTGTTTTCGTTTTCTTCTGAGCACACTTTGGCAGCTGTTTTAATGCAGAAAAGAGATGGAGTTGAGAAGCCCATTGCCTTTTTCAGTCAAATTATAAGGGACAGAGCTTTGAAATATAACATTATTGAGAAACAAGCACTTGCTCTTGTGAAGGCCTTGAAGGATTTTTGTGTGTATATACTACATTCCCATATTATAGCTTACGTTCCTAACGCAGCTGTCAAATATGTTTTGGTACAAGGAAATCCGGAAGGAAGACGGGGTAAGTGGATCGCTGCGTTGTTAGAATATGATGTGGAGATTAAACCGACCAAGCTGGTCAAAGGACAAGGACTAGCCAAGCTCATGGATGAAACAAATCTGCATGCTCTAGACATAAATTTGATCACTGCTATGTCTGATGAGGATGAGGAAAGTGCATCATTTCAGGTATCTGATATTTTTGTTTCTTCCCCTTGGTATGCTGACATTTTATATGTACTTTAGAATTTGTCTCCACCACCCGAGATGCCTAGAAATAAGAGTAGAACCTTCAAGTTGAGGGCTGAAAAGTTTTGCATATTGAATTCTGCATTATATTGGAAAGACCCTGGTGGAATGTTATTGAATTGTTTGGCAGAGGAAGAATCCAAAAGAGTTTTGGAGGACTTTCATAGAGGAGACTGCGGGGGCCATCTATTTTGGAAAACCACAGCGAATAAGATTCTGAGAGCGGGATACTATTGGCATACTTTATTTTCTGACGTATATAAGATTGTTAAAAGTTGTCACGAATGTCATATTTTCGAAGGGAAGCAAAAATTACAGCCTTTTCCTCTTAAACCAATTGAGGTCAGTGCACCATTTCAGCAGTGGGGGTTGGATTTCATTAGGGAAATCCATCCGGCATCTTCAGGTCAGCATATATGGATATTGAAAGCAAAGGATTACTTCACGAAGTGGATCGAGGCAGTTCCCACCCGACAGGCTACGGATGTGGTAATTATTTCTTTTCTTGAAAATAATATTATGTCACGGTTTGGTTGTCCTAGTAAGATAATCAAAGATAATGTAGCGGCCTTCAAGTCTAAAAGGATGGTTGAATTTTTCCATAAGTATAACATCAGCTTGGTACATTTGACTGCCTACCATCTGCAAGGAAATGGCTTGGCGGAATCTTCAAATAAGTCTTTTGTAAATATCATTAAGAAATTGCTGGAAATAAATAAGAAAGGCTGGCACAAGAAATTAGTGAATGCACTCTGGGCTGATCGGGTAAGTCAGAAAAATCTATCGGTATGTCTCCCTTTGAGTTTGTGTATGGAGTAGACACAGTTTTTCCCACTTCTCTTGCTGTCCCGGTAGTCAAATTGCTTCAGGAAGCTGGTAGTGAGGAATATCCCATGCAGCGAAGGATAAATCAGATCATTCATTTACAGCAGACACGGGAGGAGGTCTTTCAAAATACATTCAAGTTGCATGAGCACATTAAGAACATTTATGACAGGAAGGTGAAAGCAGATAAATTTCAGCTGGATGAGGTGGTTTTGAAGTGGGATGCTCGGAATGAGGAAAAAGGCAAGCACGAAAAATTTGAAAACCTTTGGAAGGGTCCTTTTAAGATTGCAGCGTATCGTGGTCAGAATGCCTTTCTTCTCAAGGAAATGAATGGGGATGATTGTCGTGGAGGGCCGATCAATGGTCGACTGCTCAAGAGATACCATTTCTGAGTATTTTCTGCTGATTTCATTATCATTGTATATATTGTTCTACTTCTGTTTTATCACAAGTGTGTACTGATCTCTCACCTTCAGTCTGGGGCCCGAAGCGAAGGCTATAATTCTGAAGAAGGAGGTTAGTTGGTTTGAAGTTTGTCAAGTTAGTTTTATCAGTCATTTCAGTTTTAAAATTGAGTCGGTTTCAGTCAAGTTTCATTCAAGTTTTCAGTCAATAAATGTGTCCAAGGTTTTGTGTTATCTGTTGAAATAATGACTCCATCGCCCAATGGATTAAGGCACTGTCTAGCTCTTCCAGAGATCTGCCGTTCTTGGCATCTCCTTGGAGCCACCATCCCCATTGTAGCCAATGTTAGAGTCGGTCCTTACAGCCCTCCGTCAGAGATCATTTCGCTTTTTGCATATCATTTTTAGGTGTCTCGCTCACTTCACTTCGTTGCATTTCGCTAGGGGCATGCCATTGACTGATGAGCGGGTCTGGTCGTCTCGTATTCCCTCATGATTTTACCTGTTGGGCTAATTAAAACTCCTCAAAAATAATCGAAGTTCAGGTCACGTCATTCATGGTCATAAATGATTATTTTCGTCAACAAGAGTCTTTTAGTACTAGAGTCTAGGGTTCAGTCTTTTGATATAATTAATAAATGCCCGTAGGCCATGAGGGTGGTTTCGTAAAGGTTCTTAACTCAAATTTTCATCATCAAACACATTTGAAAACATTTCTAGTTCAAAACTCTGTTTTGAACTAGAAACTGTCAAATTTATTTTTTGTAACAATTATGTATTTTTTCCACCATAAAAATTTCATTGCAGCCTCTGGTCTGTGCCGAAGTAAAAATGCCAAAATCCCTACAAAAATCAAATCATTCCATCAGTCCAAAACTCAGAAAAACAGTGAAAATCCAAAAGACAGAGTTACATTAAATGATAAAGTGCCAAAATTGTAAAACATTACAAAGTGGGTTGAGGAGGAAATAAAAATCAAATCTAATTCTTGTGAGATGTTTCTCAAGCTATATAAACCATTTGAAACAATTCATTTTCACAAGTTTTCAAAGAAAAGATTAAATTGGAGTGTTGAAGGGCGAAAATCTTGTTTTGAAGCCGAGGAGGTGAACTGACAGTGCGCGCGGCTCATACAAGGGGCGCGCGACGCATAGCGAGCCCGCGGCGCACTGGGCATCAGCTGCCAGTGTA
The DNA here is from genome assembly GCA_034641835.2 of Pinus albicaulis. NCBI lineage: Eukaryota > Viridiplantae > Streptophyta > Pinopsida > Pinales > Pinaceae > Pinus > Pinus albicaulis. The sequence goes on along the minus strand of CM076578.1, from coordinate 966,244,878 downwards.
TTTTTACACGCGCGCGATGCATAGAGAGCGCGCGACGCGTTGGGCATGCGCGCGGCGCATAGAACCCTAACGCTAGAAAACTTCACTCCCTCACCCAAATCGTGTCAAATCGCCTCATTTTCCTTCAAGTAAGCTATTCACGGCTGCTCATTGATTCATGGATATGCTATGGTGTTTCAGATGAGGAGAAAAAAAGTGTTTTTTATGGTGAAATTTAAACCCTATATTCATTTCAAAATTCGCTCCATAGGGTTTTGAAAGAAGTGCTGGTGATATTGTGGGGGTTTCAAATCTTATGTTGTTGACATATATGCTCATGCCATCTACTGTCATTGGTGTCACTGCTTATTATTTACCAGAACCTTAGGGTCTCTTTCCCATTCCATCATTGTTGTCACTGTTATTACCATATCATTGTCTCACTGCTTATCATTTCTGTTATAGCATAGTCCCATATTCACTATCCCATATCCCTCCATTGATAAGGCCTAATTGTCAAACACTGCAAGGGCTATTTGTTTGTCCTTAATTTCATTTACCTCATATATATGTTGCCATTTCATTTTCACTTTTGTTCCTAATAACTATTTCCCCCAGCACTACACTCATTCCTATTCACTTGTCAAATCCCCATGTAGTCAAGTAGTGGCTGTTTTCCCATTCAAACTCACTTGAAAGTACTTTTATCATTGTGGTTTTCCTATAGCACCTTGATACATATGTGAAACATTTTGGATTAGAGCATACACTGAACTCTTGTTTTCACCATACCTATATCAGTATATATTTTTCAAACATCTTGATTTCAGCGCCATGTCAGAGACGGATTCAGTTTATGAGCAGGAGTATGACAGTGATTCCACAGCAGAGGTTAATGTGCCACGAAGGTCTCACAAAAGTGGCAAAAGTGGTATGCATGTCAGGGAGGAACCTACTTCATTGGTTCAATTGCAGGCTTGCCCGCTTGCAATGGATTTTTTTCAGCATTAGTCATGTTTCCAATACTGTGAGATGATTTCCCAAACTCAGCATCATCATGAGCTCGCTCGCCTATTTTTTCTACATCTACATGATGGCCGTGTAAACCTTGCCAGAGTAAACTTCATTCTGTCACCAGAGACCATTGCTCAGGCCACCGGGATACCAAACATAGGAGAGGAATGGAACAAACGAAAACAGCTAGAGAAATCCTATTATGAGCCCTATATCAGACCTGGATATATGAGGCAGCTGAGCAGGGTATTTCCATTCTGATTTCTGAAGGAGGAGTATGCACCATTGATGAGATTGATCATTCGATATTTCAGTTGTGAGGGTAGATTCTCGCACCTCTATGCGTACCATATCCATTTGTTGATGCATTTCACGAGGGTACGTATGATGAGAATTCCATACTTCATGTACCATAACATAGATTGGATGACATTTCTTGTATAGAAGAAGACCCCGGCACAGCAGTATAACAGTATATATCATTACGCGCTGATCAAAATCATGGTGATACATCAACTCACACAGCACGGCATCGCATGGGATGAGTTCATCTCCCGTGACTTCTTTGCAGCGCCATAGCTGCCTCCCGAGGTAGTCCATGATGAGGGAGAGCCTTCACACCAGCTTGATATTCCTGAGACTGAGCATATTAGCGCTCCAGTGTATGTGACATATCAGCGAGGCCACAGAGCCTTATTTGCAGCTACACGATGAGTACTATCTCCACCTGAGGTGGAAGGGGTCTCGTTGACTTCATCAGCAGTGCGAGTACTATCTCCACCCGGGGTGGAAGGGGTTAGCACAGGTACAGGTTCAGGACAGAGGCAAGAGGCCTATGAATGATAAGGGCCCTTCAGGAAGCCGAGACACTGATTTTACACTCATCAATGTTGATGTGAGCTCTCCTAGCTCGAAACTGAGGGAGGTCATCCAGGAGTAGAAATATGAAATTGGTACTTTGACAGAGAATTTGCAGAGAGCACAGTGGGTGATAAAGTACTTGGAGCAGCGGAACAAACACCTGGAGGATCAGCACACACTTGTAGAGCTGCGGCGAATCCGTGAAGATCGACAATTGGCTCGGAAGAGACCTGGTGACATGACACCAATTGAGCGAGAGACCGAACTCATGCATGTTAACATTCATCTGGAGAAGTTGTTGGAAAAGACCAATAGAGACAAAGACATGCTCCGTCACATGAAAGGTCATTATTGGGCCCGCATGCACGTCTGCAAAGCAAAAATGAAGATCCTGAAGAGAAGGTTGAGCAGAGCACTGAAATGACGAAAGAGGCCTGATCCACTCTGGATTTTGGCTGAGGCTTCATTGGTTGAGCATGAGGCATGATGAGGGATCTTCACTCTGAATTTTAGCAAATTTGGAGAATTTTTTGTCATTTTTGAAAATTTTGGTCTCAAAACAGGTTTTTCCGCCCAACGCGTAGCGCGTCACAACGCACGCTTATGATTGGGACACTTTGTGGAGGAAAAATTTGTATTTTTGGATTTTTCATGGTAAGTTATGCATGCTCATAAATGTCTGAAGCATTTCATCAATTTCTGGATGATCAAAAGGGCCAAAAACACCATGAAAATCACCTTTCTGCCACCTTTTGCACCAGCAGGAAGTACTTTTGGGAGAATGAAGTTTTGGAGGGGAAAATGAGCTCCAAATTGAAAAATTCCACTTGGGTTGGATAGCAGACATCCATGGATTTACAACAAGCTATCATGAGCTTGATTTTGGCTTCAGGAAGTGCTCCAAAAGTATGTCCAAAAGCGCACGGTGCATAGAGCTTTGGCGCACGGTGCATAGAGGAAATTAGTCAATTTTTCATCTTCCAGCTCAGAATTTCGGCTAGTTGGACCAGTTTTGATTGTGTATGTAATTTTTAAGTTATCTTGATGTAATTTTGTGGTTGTAATGTAACTTTGACTCACTTTTACTTATTCTAGAAGATTCACTCACAAAAAAGTGAAAATCAAGTAAATGAGTCAGTTTCCTTCCTTTTAGAGGCAAGTTGTTTGGCTGCCTAGATTTTAGCTCCTTGTTTAGAATTGGTTGAAACTGCTCCTAGAAGGAGGAATTTGACCCCTAGAGGCATGGGAAGGGGTTAGGATGGTCTATATGATGTAATTTATGAGACACTATCAGGGTTGAACTCTTGGGAAAATTTTGGCACACTATTGTACATATTTTCTGCATTTTGGCTAAGGAAAGATCAGAGGTTTTGCAGCACCTGTTGGGATTCTTGTGGCTTTCAGTTTTGATGGTGTGTTTCTCTCAGTTATTTGTAAGTTCTTTAATGTTTAATGTATTCCATTCCATTCTTTCGCTTTTGGAACTAAATGAATGAGTAAATGAGGTAGAATCCATTGATTCCAGTGCTCTGCCTTTGAATTTGTTTAGTTTTATATGTTTTCTCCAGTTTGGAGAGGATACTTGTTCTCCCTTGACCTCTTCAGCTCCTTTTCAGTCTGATCCATCCATACACATAATAAAAAGGCATCAAGAATACTGCCTACCTTGCCCCAACTCGAATTCTGCAAAGATCTGGCCTCATCCCCGAACCCAAAATTGTTTTTCCCATTTTTCCAACGAAGACCCAAAAAATTTAAAACGAACTTTCCTATCTATTTACTAGCCTAAAATCAGTATCTATTATAGGTCATCTCTGCCCCTTTGAAGACCTTTTTCCAAGATATACCCGGAGAGAGCCCTCTCCTGTCCTCATAGGGCTAGCTACGAGGCTGAGCGTGGTTTGATGTTGCCTTGAGTTTTACCTTATTTCAGCCTAAGGTAGATTCAAGCGCTAACATAGTGGCGACCATACTAGGGAAGTAATCTCAATGGTTTGTTTTTTGGTGTGTTCGTTTCATGAGTTATAGACGGAGTCTGAAGTCACGCCAGGTAGCTTTCGAAATGCTTTTGCCATGCATAAGCGGAAGTAGATAAACGTTGCTTCAGTCGATCTCTGGTTTAGCTTGTGAATGCAGCACTTGATTTGCAAATTACCCCAGTACACTCATTCGTTCTAGAATTTTGGATGATTGAGTCTAGAAGTCGATAGGATGAAAATAATCGGTTGTGTCCTTTGGTTTTTTTTGAATAGATCAATACACTGGCTTCAAAAAGGCATACTAGATCAAATCCTGATCCAAACCCACCTCCAGTATATGAAAACCCCAACCTAATCCCAAGAATTTTCCGTCGATAAGCTCCCATCATTCTTCTGGTCAAATCTCACTCATACCCCACTGTTTTTTAATACATTGAAGATATTGAGTTTGACGATCAATTTGAGTTATCATTGTTTGAAACCAAATCCGAAAGTGCTACTGGTTCTACCGTCATCAATCCTGAGTTCATCAAGTATCTAGAAGTTGAACAAGAAAATAGATCTATCGATAATTATATTCTGAATCTTCAAAACTCCATTGTGGCAACCAACATCCCTGAATTCATTGAATCTGCATCCGAAACTCTTGGGCCATCTGAAATTGCATCCGGTTCACGGATTCCCACTGAACCTCCATTTATCCCTACTATTCCCATACAGCCTGAGATCTCTGATCAGCAATCAGTAGTAGTTCCTCCTCCATCTCCACCGCATACACCTCATCCATCTACTGCTCCCATTCCACCTGTTTCTCCAAGATAGATTATAAATCCGCCAAGAGCCATGGCTGCTAGATTCACACCTCTTGTTTTACCTGCAGATTTGGATCCTATGCCCGCTGATTATCAGAGTAAGATTCCAATATTTGATGGCACTCCGTAGAGTGTGTCTGCCCAGCAGCACATTGTTAGAATGACAGATTTATTGGACCTGCATGAAATAGATGAAGAGAATGTGTCCATGAGATTGTTCGCCCAGACTTTTGGAGGTGAGGTTCGTAAATGGTTCAGAGCTTTGCAACCCGGAAGTATCAATACATTATAAGAGCTTCAGACACAGTTCCTAGATCTGTGGGAGATGAAGAAAAATCCGCTGCAAATTACTTCTGAGTATACTAGCATCAAGCGTAATCCTGGTGAGTCCGTTCAAGATTATATTATCAGATTCAATACAGTGTATAATGCAATTCCAGATGACTTAAGACCATCTAGAAAGTCATCTCTCCTTAAATTCTCGGATGGTTTCGATCCAGAGATGGCTTATTCATTACGAGACAGAGATCCGCCTACCTTGGAAGATATGCAGAAGATCATTGTTAGTGTTGAGGCAAATCTGAATGTTAAGAGAGCCAGGTTGAAAGCAGAGAAGAGAGTGACCATAAGGGAAGAAGCTTCCACATCTACATCAGAACATCACTTGCTTCATGAGATGGAAAAAATGTTCAAAAGAATGACGCTTGATAAGCCAGAACCGCAGATTCGAAATCCAAACTACCGTGGCCAGCAGCAGCCACAGTTCAAAATTAAGCAGCGTGAACAGAGAGTACAAGAGCCGGCAGCCCAACAGCAAGTTAAAACACCTCTTCTGCAGAATTTTGTGAGTCAAGATTCAGACGATGATGATGATGTAGTAGGGGAGAAAAACCACTTCTTTACTCCTGATTATTTTCCCATTTACACCACTGAAGATGAAGAGTATGCAGAAAGTTCAGCTGCACAGAAAGATGAGGATTTCATTTTAGCAAATGATGTAGCTCTGGAGGAAGAATCAAATGAATACCAAAGAGGGTATATGAATGCTTTGTCCGCTCAGCAGAAGAAATACTCATTGAGAAAAAGAGATGTGCCGATAAACCCAATTCAGAAGAGAAAAGAGGCTTCAGCACCGAAGATGGATTCACCTATACCACAGAAGAAAGGAAAAGAGACGACTGATCCCGCAGCTAACAAATCATCATCAGCAGAAAAGTCAAATCAGCCAAACATAATGAAGGATAAGGCTGAAAGGAAAGAAGTTCCAGTCAAAGAGATTGAAAAGGTTTCAGCTTTTAGTTTGGAGAATGAAATTTCTAAATTGAAGGTATCTATTCCTTTGACAGAAATTATGAAGAACAACAGTTATAGAGGTCAAGTCTCTAAAATTCTGAATTTTGATCCAATGTTTGACACGGTGAATATTGAAGATGATCAGCCCGAATTGATATTTGGGCCTACTTTAGATGGTGAGTCCCCTGACAGTGATGTTCCTCCCTTTTATATCAGTTTGAGGTTGCATGAATATGTATTGCATAATTCCATGTTCGATTTCGGTGCTTCGCACAATCTTATGCCAAAAGCGATCATGGAAAAGTTGGGTTTATACATTACAAGGAAGTACCATGATTTGTACTCATTTGATTCTAGCCGAGTGAGATGTATCGGACTCATCAAAGATTTGGTTGTAAGTTTAGATCATATTCCTGCGAAGAATGTCTTGATGGACGTGGTTGTGGCGGACATTCCTCCCCAATTTGGGATGCTCCTTTCTAGATCTTGGGGAGAAAAGTTGAAAGGTACACTATAGTTAGATTTCTCCTATGCGACAATTCCTGTCTTTGGCTAAATGATAAAGTTATATCGAGAGAAGAAGATGAAATACATGATAACAAGCAAGGAGAAACCAATCAATCATCCTGTAAATTATGTACATACCAACTTAGAATCTTTTGTTTTGTTTGCTGATAATTTTAATGATACAGATAGTCAGTTAGTTCAAGCAGAAGATATACCAGAGATTACCGAAAATTTCAGAGAATTTCTGCAGAAAGAAAGACGAAAAAATCAAGCTACTATTGAGCAATCAGCTAAAGACGATGGGCAGCAAACAGAAAAAACAGATCTAGAGCAATTTCAGCACTTGGAAGATGATGAAGATGGTCTTTGGACCATGTATTTTGATGGAGAAATGGGTATTGATGGTGCTGGAATTGCTGTTTGGATACGCAGTCCATTTTCTGCTCTGAATAAGGTCCCGAGCAATTTACGAGTATGTTCCTACAAACTAGCATTTGACTGTTCAAACAATGAGGCTGAGTATGAGGCTCTGATTACTGGCCTAAAGATTCTAAGAAAGCTGAAAGGGAAAATAATTGCAGTCTATGGTGATTTCGAGTTGGTGATAAAACAGGTAAAGGGTGAGTTTCAAGCCAAGCATCCTCGCATGAGGGCTTACCGTAATGCAGTTTTAGACATTTTGAAGTTATTTTTAGATTATACCTTGACGTGTGTGCCTCACATACAAAATGGTGTTGCTGATGGACTTGATAAGGAAGCAAGAAATTTAAAAATCCCAATGAATTCCAGCAATAAGTTCGAGATTCATGTGAAGCACCGCCCTACCGTTCCGGATAATCAGAGATGTTGGCAAGTTTTTCAGGACGATGAGGAGATTAGTGATTTTCTGCAAAAAAAGGGTAAGTTTAAAGATACCTCCATAGATATAGAACATGATGATGGTAATGATGATATGCAGATAAATAAAATGGAAGTGCTGCAACTTAAAGATAACATCATTCCTAAAGGATTGATTCCTTTAGAGGAACTCTTTTATCAAGATGATGTAGCCCGCAAACCGACATTGAGGCCGACTGAAAAAGGTGTTGAAGAAGTAAATATTGGGATAGCTGAAAAACCCAAGATGGTAAAGTTATCCAGGTCATTGTTACCGGAGGTAAGAGCTGAGTATGTGAGATTGTTGTCTTCATTTGCTGATGCTTTCGCGTGGGATTACTTAGATTTAAAAACGTATGACACTAATATCATTCAGCATACTATCCCTATTAAACCAAATCAGAAGCCTTTCCATTAGAAGTTGAGGAGAATCAATCCAAAGCTGCTACCATCGATTGAAAAGGAGGTAAATAGGTTGAATAAGTCAGGAATCATTGTACCTATCAGATTTTCTGATTGGATATCAAATTTGGTGCCCGTGAGGAAAAAGAAAGGTGACATCCGTTTGTGTATTGATTTCAGAAATTTGAATAAGGTGTCATTGAAGGAAAATTATCCACTGCCAAAAATGGACCATATATTGCAGCGAGTAGTTGGAGCATCAAGGATGTCACTACTCGACGGCTATTTAGGATATAATCAAATTTTAGTGCATGAGGACGATCATGACAAAACCGCGTTCACCACTCCATGCGGAACGTTTCATTATGCCAAGATGCCGTTTGGTTTGAAAAATGCAGGTGCCACTTTTCAGCGTGCAATGGACATGGATTTCGCCAATGAGAAAGATGTATTTTTGGTTGTTTACCTTGATGATTTGACGGTGTTTTCAAATTCTGATGAAGAACATTTATATCAATTGAAAGTTGTTTTTCAAAAGTTCAGGAAATATGGTATTTCGGTGAATCCCAAAAAGATCTTGTTTGCCATGGATGAAGGCAAACTTCTCGGCCACATCATATCGAAAGACGGCATTCGTGTTGACCCTGCACGTGTTGAAGCAATCTAGCAAATTGAACAGCCCCGCAACAATAAATAAATACAGTCATTTAATGGTAAGATGAATTTTCTGCGTCGTTTCATTCCAAATCTTGCTGAGCATCTTAGAGAAATCACAAACATGCTGAAAAAGGACAGCCAAGTGAAGTGGACAGAAGAGGCGGTGAAATCATTCATTTTGGTAAAGTTAGCTCTTTCTTCAGCCCCCATTTTAATCAGTCCGGATTACACACAGAACTTCATTTTTTTTTCGTTTGCTTCTGAGCACACTTTGGCAGCTGTTTTAATGCAGAAAAGAGATGGAGTTGAGAAGCCCATTGCCTTTTTCAGTCGAATTATAAGGGACGGAGCTTTGAAATATAACATTATTGAGAAACAAGCACTTGATCTTGTGAAGGCCTTGAAGGATTTTCATGTGTATATACTGCATTCCCATATTATAGCTTACGTTCCTAACACAACTGTCAAAGATGTTTTGGTACAAGCAGATCCAGACGGAAGACGGGGTAAGTGGATCGCTGCGTTGTTAGAGTATGATGTGGAGATTAAACCGACCAAGCTGGTCAAAGGACAAGGACTAGCCAAGCTCATGGCTAAAACAAATCTGCATGCTTTAGACATAAATTTGATCGCTGCTATGTCTGATGAGGATGAGGAAAGTGCATCATTTCAGGTATCTGATATTTTTGTTTCTTCCCCTTGGTATGCTGACATTTTATATGTACTTTAGAATTTGTCTCCACCACCCGGGATGCCTAGAAATAAGATTAGAACCTTGAAGTTGAGGGCTGCAAAGTTTTGCATATTGAATTCTGCATTATATTGGAAAGACCCTGGTGGAATGTTATTGAATTGTTTGGTAGAGGAAGAAGCCAAAATAGTTTTGGAGGACTTTCATAGAGGAGACTGCGGGGGCCATCTATTTTGGAAAAACATAGTGAATAAGATTCTGAGAGCGGGATACTATTGGCCTACTTTATTTTCTGACGTATATAAGGCTATTAAAAGTTGTCACGAATGTCAAATTTTCAAAGGGAAGCAGAAATCACAGCCTTTGCCTCTTAAACCAATTGAGGTCAGTGCACCATTTCAGCAGTGGGGGTTGGATTTCATTGGGGAAATCCATCTGGCATCTTCAGGTCAACATAGATGGATATTGACAGCAACGGATTACTTCACGAAGTGGATCGAGGCAGTTCCCACCCAACAGGCTACGGATGTGGTAATTATTTATATTCTTGAAAATAATATTCTGTCACGGTTTGGTTGTCCTAGTAAGATAATCACAGATAATGCAGCGGCCTTCAAGTCTAAAAGGATGGTTGAATTTTTCCATAAGTATAACATCAACTTGGGACATTCGACTGTCTACCATCCGCAAGGAAATGGCTTGGCGGAATCTTCAAATAAGTCTTTGGTAAATATCACTAAGAAATTGTTGGAAATCAATAAGAAAGGCTGGAACAAGAAATTAGTGAATGCACTCTGGGCTGATGGGGTAAGTCAGAAAAAATCTATCGGTATGTCTCCCTTTGAGTTGGTGTATGGAGTAGACACAGTTTTTCCCACTTCTCTTGCTGTCCCGGTAGTCAAATTGCTTCAGGAAGCTGGTAGTGAGGAAGATCCCATGCAGCGAAGGATAAATCAGATGATTCGTTTACAACAGACACGGGAGGAGGTCTTTCAAAATACATTCAAGTTGCAGGAGCGCATTAAGAAGATTTATGATAGGAAGGCGAAAGCAGATAAGTTTCAGCTGGATGAGGTGGTTTTGAAATGGGATGCTCGGAATGAGGAAAAAGGCAAGCACGAAAAATTTGAAAACCTTTGGAAGGGTCCTTTTAAGATTGCAGCGTATCATGGTGAAAATGCCTTTCTTCTCAAGGAAATGAACGGGGATGATTGTCCTGGAGGGCCGATCAATGGTCGGCTACTCAAGCGATACCATTTCTGAGTATTTTCTGTTGATTTCAATATCATTGTATATATCGTTCTACTTCTGTTTTATCGCAAGTGTGTATTGATCTCTCGCCTTAAGTCTGGGGCCCGAAGAGAAGGCTATAATTCTGATGAAGGAGGTTAGTTGGTTTGAAGTTTTCCAAGTTATTTTTATCAGCCATTTAAGTTTTAAAATTGAGTCGGTTTCAGTCAAGTTTCAGTCAAGTTTTCAGTCAATAAATGTGTCCATGGTTTTGTGTTATCTTTTGAAATAATGACTCCATCGCCCAATGGATGAAGGCACTGTCTAGCTCTTCCAGATATCTTCCGTTCTTGGCATCTCCTTGGAGCCACCATCCCCATTGGAGCCAATTTTAGAGTCGGTCCTTACAGCCCTCCGTCAGAGATCATTTTGCTTTTCGCATATCATTTTTAGGTGCCTTGCTCACTTCACTTCGTTGAATTTCGCTAGGGGCATGCCACTGAATGACGAGCGGGTCTGGTCGTCTTGTATTCCCTCATCCTTGTACCTTCTGGGCTAATTAAAACTCCTCAAAAATCATTGAAGTTTAGGTCACGTCATTCATGGTCATAAATGATTATTTTCGTCAACAAGAGTCTTTTAGTCCTAGAGTCTAGGGTTCAGTCTTTTGATATAATTAATAAATTCATGCAGGCCATGAGGGTGGTTTCGTAAAGGTTCTTAATTAAAATTTTCATCATCAAACACATTTGAAGACATTTCTAGTTCAAAACTCTGTTTTGAACTAGAAACTATCAAATTTATTTTTTGTAACAATTATGTATTTTTTCCACCATAAAAAATTTCATTGCAGCCTCTGGTCTGTGCTGAAGTCAAAATGCCAAAATCCCTGCAAAAATCAAATCATTCCATCAGTCCAAAACTCCGGAAAACATTGAAAAGCCAAAAGACAGAGTTACATTAAATGATAAAGTGCCAAAATTGCAAAACATTACAAAGTGGGTTGAGGAGCAAATAAAAATCAAATCTAATTCTTGTGAGATATTTCTCAAGCTATATAAACCATTTTAAACAAGTCATTTTCACAAGTTTTCAACGCAAAGATCAAATTGGAGTGTTGAAGGGCCAAAATCTTGTTTTGAAGCCGAGGAGGTGAACTGACAATGCGCGCGGCACAAACAAGGGGCGTGCGACGCATAGCGAGCGCGCGGTGCACTGGGCATCAGCTGCCAGTGTATTTTTACACGTGCGCAACGCATAGAAAGCGCACGGCGCGTTCGGCATGCGCGCGGCGCATAGAGCCCTAAGGCCAGAAAACTTCACTCCCTCACCCAAATCGTGTCAAATCGCCTCATTTTCCTTCAAGTAAGTTATTCACGCTTGCTCATTGATTCATGGATATGCTATGGTGTTTCAGATGAGGAAAAAACAAGTGTTTGTTATGGTGAAATTTAAACCCTATATTCATTTCAAAATTCGCTCCATAGGGTTTTGAAAGAAGTGCTGGTGATATTGTGGGGGTTTCAAATCTTATGTTGTTGACATATATGCTCATGCCATCTACTGTCATTGGTGTCACTGCTTATTATTTACCATAACCTCAGGGTCTCTTTCCCATTCCATCATTTCTGTCACTGTTATTACCATATCATTGTCTCACTGCTTATCATTTTTGTTATAGCACAGTCCCATATTCACTATCCCATATCCCTCCATTGACAAGGCCTAATTGTCAAACACTGCAAGGGCTATTTCTTTGTCCTTGATTTCATTTGCGTCATATATATGTTGCCATTTCATTTTCACTTTTTTTGCTAATAACTATTTCCCCCAGCACTACACTCATTCCTATTCACTTGTCAAATCCCCATGTAGTCAAGTAGTGGCTGTTTTCCCATTCAAACTCACTTGACAGTACTTTTATCATTGTGGTTTTCCTATAGAACCTTGATACATATGTGACACATTTGGGATTAGAGCATACACTGAACTCTTGTTTTCACCATACCTATATCAGCATATATTTTTCAAACATCTTGATTTCAGCGCCATGTCAGAGACGGATTTAGTTTATGATCAGGAGTATGACAGTGATTCCACAGCAGAGGTGAATGTGCCACGGATTTCTCACAAAACTGGCAAAAGTGGTAGGCATGTCAGGGAGGAACCTACTTCATTGGTTCAATTGCAGGATTGCCCGCTTGCAATGGATTGTTTTCAGCATTAGTCATGTTTCCAATACTATGAGATGATTTCCCAAACTCAGCATCATCATGAGCTAGCTCGCCTATTTGTTCTACATTTACATGATGGCCATGTAAAACTTGCCGGAGTAAACTTCATTTTGTCACCAAAGACCATTGCTCAGGCCACCGGGATACCAAACATAGGAGAGGAATGGAACAAACGACAACAGCTAGAGAAATCCTATTATGAGCCCTATATCAGACCTGGATATATGAGGCAGTTGAGCAGGGTATTTCCATTCCAATTTCTGAAGGAGGAGTATGCACCATTGATGAGATTGATCATTCGATTTTTCAGTTGTGAGGGCATATTCTCACGCCTCTATGTGTACCATATCCATTTGTTGATGCATTTCACGAGGGTATGTATGATGAGCATTCCATACTTCATGTACCGTAACATAGAGTAGATGAAATTTCTTTTACAGAAGAAGACCCCAGCACAACAGTATAATAGTGTATATCATTACGCGCTGATCAAAATCATGGTGGTACATCAGCTCACATAGCAGGGCATCGCATGGGATGAGTTCATCTCCCGTGACTTCTTTGTAGTGCCACAGCCGCCTCCCAAGGTAGTCCATGATGAGGGAGAGCCTTCACACCAGCTTGATATTCCTGATACTGAGCATATCAGCGCTCCAGTGTATGTGACATATCAGCGAGGCCACAGAGCCTTATTTGCAGCTACACGACGAGTACTATCTCCACCCAAGGTGGAAGGGGTCTCGTTGACTTCATCAGTAGCACGAGTACTATCTCCACCTGGGGTGGAAGGAGTCTCGCCTTTGACATCAGCATAGGTATAGTTGCAGGATAGAGGCAAGAGGCCTATGCGCGATGAGGGCCCTTCAGGAGGCCGAGACACTGATTTTACACTCATCGATGTTGATGTGAGCTCTCCTAGCTCGAAACTGAGGGAGGTCATCCAGGAGCAGAAAGCTGAAATTGGTACTTTGAAAAAGGATTTTTAGAGAGCACAGTGGGTGATAAAGTACTTGGAGTAGCGGAACAAACACCTGGAGGATCAGCACACACTTGTAGAGCTACGGCGAATCCGTGAAGATTGACAATTGGCCCGGAAGAGACCTGGTGACATGACACCAATTGAGCGAGAGACCGAGCTCATGCATGTTAAAATTCATCTAGAGAAGTTGTTGGCAAAGGCCAATAGAGACAAAGACATGCTCCGTCACATGAAAGGTCATTATTGGGCCCGCATGCACGTCTGCAAAGAAAAAATGAAGATCCTGAAGAGAAGGTTGAGCAGAGCACTGAAACGGCGAAAGAGGCCTGATCCACTCCGGATTTTGGCCGAGGCTTCATTGGCTGAGCATGAGGCATGATGAGGGATCTTCGCTCTGAATTTCAGCAAATTTGGAGAATTTTTTGTCGTTTTTGAAAATTTTGGTCTTAAAACAGGTTTTTCCGCCCAACGCATAGCGCGTCACAACGCGCGCTTATGATTGGGACACTTTGTGGAGGAAAAATTTGTATTTTTGGATTTTTCATGGTAATTGATGCATGCTCAGAAATGGATGAAGCATTTCATCAAGTTCTAAATGATCAAAAGGGCCAAAAACACCATGAAAATCACCTTTCTGCCACCTTTTGCACCAGCAGGAAGTACTTTTGGGAGAATGAATTTTTGGAGGGGCAAATGAGCTCGAAATTGAAAAATTCCACTTGGGTTGGATGGCAGACATCTAGGGCTTTCCAAAAAGCTATCATGAGCTTGATTTTGGCTTCGGGAAGTGCTCCAAAAGTAGGTCCAAAATCGTGCAGTGCATAGAGCTTTGGCACGCGGCGCATAGAGGAAATTAGTCAATTTTTCATCTTCAAGCTCAGAATTTCGGCCAGTTGGACCAGTTTTGATTGTGGATGTAATTTTTGAGTTATCTTGATGTAATTTTGTGGTTTTAATGTAAATTTGACTCACTTTTACGTATTCTAGAAGATTCACTCACAAAAAAGTGAAAATCAAGTAAATGAATCAGTTTCCTTCCTTTTAGAGGCAAGTTGTTTGGCTGCCTAGATTTTAGCTCCTTGTTTAGAATTGGTTGAAACTACTCCTAGAAGGATTAATTCAACCCCTAAAGGCATGGGAAGGGGTTAGGATGGTCTATATGATGTAATTTCTAAGACACTATAAGGGTTAGACTGTTGGGAAAAGTTTGGCACACTATTGTACATATTTTCTGCATTTTGGCTAGGGAAAGATCAGAGGTTTTGTAGAACCTGTTGGGATTCTTGTGGATTTCAATTTTGATGGTGTGTTTCTCTCAGTTATTTGTGAGTTCTTTAATTTTTAATGTATTCCATTCCATTCTTTTGCTTCTGGAACTAAATGAATGAGTAAATGAGGTAGAATCCATTGATTCTAGTGCTCTGGATTTGAATTTGTTTAGTTTTATATGTTTTCGCCAGTTTGGAGAGGATCCTTGTTCTCCCTTGCCCTCTTCATCTCCTTCTCATTCTGATCCATCCATACACATAATCAAAAGGCATCAAGACTACCGCCTACCTTGCCCCAACTCGAATTCTGCAAAGATCTGGTCTCATCCCCGAACCCAAAATTGTTTTTCCCATTTTTCCAACGAAAACCCAAAAAATTTAAAACGAACTTTTTAATCTATTTACTAGCCTAAAATCAGTATCTATTATAGGTCATCTTAGCCCCTTTGAAGACCTTTTTCCGAGATAGACCCGGAGAGAGCCCTCTCCTTTCCTCGTAGGGCTAGCTACGAGGCTGAGCGTGGTTTGATGTTGCCTTGAGTTTTACCTTATTTCAACCTAAGGTAGATTCGAGCGCTAACAGAGGGTTACTGCTATTTCAGGAGTATGGATTTTAAATCATCGTTAAACCGAGAGAGTTGAATGCTGGGTCAGATCACTTATCATGAATAGAGAGTGGCGAGGAGCCAACCGACCTACAGGATGGATTTCCTGATGTGCAATTTTTTGCTATTAAGGTATTAGATTCCCACTTCGATGATATCATTTAGCTCTTGACTACTGGAATGGCACCCCTAGAGTATTCAGTACAACAGAAGAAAGAGCTAGTCGCTTGGGCAGTAGATTTTACCATGACTGCAGGACAGTTATATTAGATGAGAGCTGATGAAGTATTGTGGAGATTTGTTTTGGAGCACGAAAGGCACACTATCTTGGTAGAGGCTCATGATGGAGTAGCAGGAGGTCACTACGTAGGGAAATTAACAACGCAAAAGACCTTGAGAGCTGGGTTATGGTGGCCTACCTTGCATCGTGATGCTCACGATCATTGTAAATCCTACGATACGTGCCAACGAATAGGGAGGCCATCCCGTAGGGATTAAATTCCCCTTCAACCGAAAATGTCTTTAAAAGCGTTTGATAAGTGGGCCATCGATTTCATAGGTTCGATCAACCCACTAGGAAATAATATAGGTGTGCGCTACATTATTACTGCCACTGATTATGTAACCAGGTGGGCTGAAGCACAAGTAGTAAAGGATTGTACCAGGGATACTATTGTGCATTTCATCTTTGAAAAAATTCTGACTATATTTGGGTGTCCAAAGAGCCTCATGAGTGATAGGGGTACGCACTTTGTTAACGAAACAATCCAAGCTTTGACCATGGAGTTTTGAATCCATCATGAAAAAATCACACCATATCACCCACAGGAAAATGGTGCAATTGAAGCTTTCAACAAAATCTTGGAGCAAGCACTGACAAAGGTCTGCAATGTTGATCACTGCGATTGGGATGTGCGCGTCCCATCAATTCTTTGGGCTTATCGAACCACCTGCAAGAAGCTAACTGGGAAAAATCCTTTTAGGATGGTCTATGGAAAGGAAGACATTATGCCAATGGAGTACATTATTCCTGGTCTACGTATCACAACATTTACAAACATGGTGGACCCTGACATCATGGAATAGCTATTAGCAGCTTATGGCTTTAGAGGAAGATCTATTCCTAGCTAATTTCCATCAATAGGTTCAGAAGTTCCGCGATAAAGCGTGGCATGATTGACATATTCACCAAAATACTTTTTTGAAGGATGACTTGGTCCTCTTATATGATAGCCAATTTGAAAAACATCCAGGGAAGTCTTGGGAGCACTGGCTTGGCCCCTACACGATTGTGGAGATCACAGATGGTGGAGTTGTTCAAATGGCAACCCTGCATGGCGATGTGCTGCCAGGATATGTCAATGGTAGTCGCCTCAAACCATATCGGATCAAATGACTATATGGTCGTAGAAGCTGTGCAGGTGCAGATTGTTAACCTATCATCGCAGTGACTCCAGATGAGTCACAATATTGTGTTGGAGGACTGTTGGAACATGGTCTCCTACAAAGCTACGATTCAAGTCCATTTTGTATGTTTTTTATTATATTTAGTCTAACACAGGGGTTTTGGGGTGGGTCAAAGCCCCTAATGCACTGTAAATGGGTCAAAGGTAGACCAAGAGTCCACAAACAATGGTTTACAGACCATTGGATGCATAGGCTAAAATATTATAAGTAGTTGAACCTTTTTGAGTTGTAGGAGGAGACTAAGACTCAAAAGATATTCATGCTAAGTTTGGATTGGTAGATTTAGTTAGGGTTGTTGGGTAAGGACTCCTGCTAATTTGTGCATGGAGGGCCTCCGTCCTACTATGTGCAAACCTAAACCTTGTTTCTTTACGTGCAGGTTGGGTTTTGGGGTATTATAAGTAGATCTGAAGGATTAATGAATGTGGAAGTATTTTTGAATATATGAATCCACTGGAATTACTATGATATGAATATGTGATTTTTGGTTACTTATTATATGCTCATGTATTATTGAGTTAAGCTGTGAAAATATTTTTTTTACCTATTTATGCTGCAATCTAGATTTGTTCTGTTTCATTTCATGCAAGAATATCTGGAATAGTTGCGTTATCGTTATGTGAGTTCATGATCTATTGATTACTATGAGTATCATTGTTCTTGTGCACATGGATGTGAATTGAATTTTTAGATATAGGCTCTGCAATACCAGATATGGTTACTATAAGGTTGAACGTAGCTTTGCTTGACTTACCTACCCTCTGCCAATGTGCGGAAACCTGGTTCCAGCACCCACCCATACTACTTCAGGTGAGACTTTGGCCTATGCAAGCAGGTCACTACCGAAAGGGCCAGTAGTATAGGGGTTTGTTGGAAAACCTTGAACATATGAACCTGGGTTAGGACCCCTTGAGCCAACATTATCCATGCATAATATGTAATGAGGAAAATTTTGTTAGGGATTGTCCTCACCATGCCGAAGTCTCAAAAATCATCAAGACATCACATGCATTAGCTGTATTGATAGACCCATTTCCAAATCCCGACATAAACATGGTTGTCATGGATCCAGCTTCTATTTCTCAAGTACTTATGTTATCCATCACAAAACCTTCAACATATATTTTGGTGTCAATGCATAATAAATATTATGGTAGTCAGGCCACTGATCAACCTACTACCTCGATTATGAATCCATCTACAGAGTCAATATTGCCTACTGCTATTCCTGAATTGAAAATAAAGCTAGCAAAGGGAGTAATTCACAAATCAACATATAATCCTCGAGCAAGAGCTGCACAAAATTATAATATAGTTGAATATTTGGCTCAATCCCCTTCAGTTATGTCTTCTCTTGAGGTATTAAAAAACTGTCCCTCCCAGAAACAAGCTTTATTTTCAGCTATTGGTGGAATTGATCCGACTGATTCTAATCTTGTCGTATTTAATCATACGAGATATGTGCCGCAACTACCAACAGAATTGGCACTCTCCATACAAGTAAATGTTCTCATTCACCTTGTTCATCTCACTATTATTGATGAGGGAGCATCTACATGCATTATGTCTCTAAATTGTTGGAAGTAACTTGGCTCGCCATGCTTATCACAATCATCAAGGACGTTGAAGGATTTTGATGGATGTAAATATAAGCCTTGTGGTATTATTAATAACCTGCATGTTGAACTAGGGGGAAAAATAGTGAATTTTGATGTTGAGGTTGTTGACAGACCACTTGACTATAATATTTTACTTGTAAGGCCATGGGTATATGCAATGAATACAATTTTTTCTACGTATTTTAGAATGATTTCCTTTCCATATAAAGGTGGTATCCCAATCATTAATCAACTATCCTTCTTTACCTCCACTTCATAGGTAACTAGAAGTGTTATGTTCTTTCACATTCTAAAACTAGAAATTCAAAACATTGGTGTAGGAATCTTAAAGGATTCCACTCTCATGGGAACCTTTTCATTACCACTGCCTGCGACATCAGTAGAAATTGCAAGTATAGAGACCTGATACATGATCTCTTCCACTCTATCTGGCTTAAGAGACAGTATGGGTGATTCTGAAAGTAATATGTTGGATGAGTTTCTGCTACCCATCCCTATTGAGCTGGCATAGCAATCAATCTATCTAGATTTGGCGGAAAATCCGAAATTAGTGTCACCGAGTGTTTTGGTTGATCATTCCTTAGATTCCGGTACTCCCTATGATCCTTTTTCCTTAATGTTCTTAACAAATGAGAATATTTTGGAAACCTTGATGTCAGAAGGAGAACCATGGGAAGATTATCATCATCATTCCCATCTTCCTAATTATGAAGAAAACTATCTTACTGGACTATATCACCCATAAATTAAATTTTTTTTTTCGAATTGTTTAACTATTAATGAAATCGATTCCGAGCAAAATCTGTTAAATATTGAAGAAACCATTTCTATCGATTTTTCGACCAAACCTGGAGTTGTAGAAAATATTCATGTTGGTGTATCTTGTTCTTCATCAGAACTCGAATCATATCGCTCTCTATTTCGTGAATTTCGTGATGTATTTGCTTGGTCTTACGAGGAAATTCTAGGCATAGATACTAGTATTGTTGAACACACTATTAATATGTATCGTGATGTCAAACCGGTGCATCAACGGCTTCGTCATGTTCATCCGAAGAAAGTCGCTGCCATCAAAGCAGAAGTTGAAAAACATTTGTGTGCTGGTTTCATATACCCTGTTATGCTGACTAAGTGGGTTTCCAATATCATTCCTGTCATGAAAAAGAAAGGAACTACTAGAGCGTGCATTGATTATAGGGATATCAATCTTGCTTTTCCAAAAGACAACTATCCTACTCCCTTTACTGACCAGATTATTGATGATTGTGTTAGATGTGAAATATTTTCATTCATGGATGGATTTTCTGGCTACAATCAAATCAATATCTACCCAGATGATCAACATACGACATCATTCATCTATCACTAGGGCACATTATCTTATATGAAACTACTATTTGGTTTAAAGAACACTGGGGAAAATTTTAAGAGAGCAATGGAATATGCTTTCAATGAAATCAAGCACATTGTTCAACCTTATCTAGATGATTTACCAGCGCATTCACGAAATCAGAATGATAACATGATGCACTTGAGAGCCATTTTATTATGCTGTTAACACTACAAAATATGCCTCAATCCACATAAATGTGTGTTTTGTGTTGGTTCTAGTTATTTTCTTTGATTCATAGTATCAAAATAAGGAATTCGAATCGACCCATTGAAGGTTTAGGCCATTCTTTATTTTCCTACGCCATCAAATTTACTTCATATACAGAAAATTCAAGGAAAGGCTAACTTCCTAAGAAGGTTCATTCCAAACTACACTAAAATGGCTAAAGGATTTACTCGACTCTTGAAAATCAGGGTTCCCTTCCATTGGGACCAAGTTGCACAAGCTTCTTTTGATGTTGTCAAGGATACCCTTATCGAAGCATCATTAATGTACCCCCCTAATAATCAAAATGATTATTTCCTATATATTTTCACAATTGAAATGACCATTGCTATGGTATTGGTCCAAGTAGAAGATGGAATTGAACATCCGATCTATTATTTGAGTCATAATCTCAATGATACGGAATTTAAGTATTCATACGTAGAAAAGCTTGCCTTGTCAGCTGTTCAAGTTGTCCAAATATTTTTCCATTATATCCTGCTCTGAAAAACCACTACCATTTCGGATTGCAACCCCATTACTTATATCTTATCATATCAATTGATGGGGGGGAAGTATTCAGAATGGATTGTCTTTTTTTAAAAAATTTATTTAGAATTCATCAAATCCATGTCAAAGAAGTCTTTAGTTTTGGCTGAGCTTCTCTGTGACCTTCCCTTTGATAGTACTATAACTATGTTGGAACCATCAATTCCAAATGAGTCTCTATTTATGATCAAATAATTTGATCCTTGGTATGGGGATTTCATCATTTATCTCCAAACTCAGACTTTTCAACTTGATACCTCTCACTCTAAACAATGACGTATTTGATACCAATCCAAAGATTATCTTATTGTCGGTGATACACTTTATCTTTGTGGTGTCGATACTATTTTAAGGAGGTGCCTCACTCATAAGGATGCTGAATTGTTTTTAAATGATTGTCATGTTGGGGCTTGTGGTGGACACTTATCTAGATATGCTACCACACAGAAGATACTCTACGCTAGTTACTTTTTGCCTACCATTTTTTGAGACTACATCCTCACGGTCATAAGTTGTCATGCGTGCCATATTCTTTATTGTAAAATATCCAAACCACTAGCACTAATGCATCATGTTGTCTTTGTGGGACCACTTTCGAAATGGGGTATTGAGTTCATGACCTATAACCCTCGTTCATCTAGGGGGCATGGTTATAATATTGTCACATTCAACTATTTTACCAAATGGGCCAAAGAGATGCCTACATTCAACAACACAAGAAAAACAATTGCATTGTTTTTGTTTAATCATGTCATTGCATGGTTTGGAGTCCCACAGGCTATATGTTGGGTGTGGAGCCTGATTATCTTGTTTACTTTGTATCACAGCATTGGACCCCTGTACCTTAAAAGGGCCAGCAATTCCACTCGTAATTAATCGCTACCGTGGGGGGTCCAGGGGGGGCTGCAGCGCTTTTCAGAGCCCCCCCTAGCGGGGGTTTTCGGGGGCAGCGCCCCCGAAGCTAAAAACAGATGTAAAATTTCCTTGTAAAAGTATAGTAATTTCTAGTCAATCTGGGTTGTTCATTAGGCAAATGATCTGATGGTAGAAGTTATGTTTAGATTAGGGTTTTTTTCCCTAGAAGGAAACCCCTCATTTTTATGAGGGCATTGTATTGCGGCTGTGCATTGTATGTGTATTCTCGGAGTGAGAAATAGAGAGGGAAACTGTGAGAGAGAACAGAGGATATTACAGCGGATCTTCTGTAGGTTTTGTCTCTTCATTTTTGTTGGATAATAGAAAGGAAGAACTGGCTGTTCGGGGTGGACATAGCCCAAACTGGGTGAACCACGTATATCTGTGTCTCTCTGGTTTTATGTGTTTTGTGTGCTTGTATTTTCTGCATATTTTATATGTTGCATTGCTCCATAATATATAATTTTCTAACACTATAGTTACAGATCAAGGGAAGCATTTCACAATCACATGATGACTGAATTAACTGCCAAGTTAGGATTGTCGCATGATAATTGTGCTCCTTATTATCCACAATCAAATGGAAAAGTTGAAGCTATCAACAAGATTCTTAAACATATGCTTCAAAAAATGATAGGAGTTCGTAAAATAAATTGGCATTTGATCCTATAATCCACCCTGTGGGCATATTGAACCTTGGTGAGAAATGTAATAGGATTTACTCCTTTTCAATTAGTGTGTGGTCTGGAAGCTATCTTACCAATCCAATGTGAAATACCGTCATTAAAACTCGCAATTGACTTGTTACCTGACACCTTAGAAGAATAAGCATGTTTCCTTAATCTCATCCATCTTGATGAAACACGTCGTGAAGCCCAATTTTCCAACGAAGTGCATAAGATATGTATAAAGGCACAATACGACAAAAATTTTCAGTCTCGCATTTTCTGAGAGGGAAACTTGGTCCTTCTTTACGATCAAGAAGTTGATGTAATAGGTACAGGAAAGTATGAGCCATTATGGTATGGCCCCTGTATTGTCAAAAGAGTTATTGCTAAGGGTTCCTATGAGTTGGTTGATTATGATGGAATTTCATTGGCGCAACCTAGAAATGGGTTGTATTTTAAACGTTACTATGCTTAATGATGAGCATAGTAATTTCTTGTATTATATATATATATGTGTGTGTGTGTGTGTGTGTGTGTGTGTTGTTGATTTGCATTCACTATATTAATTTTTTTTAGAGTTTTCTTGACGTTAGTAATCCACTTTACATTTCATCACAGATGTCTGAATCTTTGGAAGCCTTTGTTGGATATGTTGATGGTGATAGTCATAGTACGCAGAATCTATCCTCTGCAACGTGGACCATTTTTACTCCGAACGGAGAGTTAGCGAGTTTTCAAAAGATTTTTATTTGTAGATTGACGAACAATGTCGCTGAGTATAGCGTGTTGATTGAAATTATCTCTGATGCCATTTCATTTTTTATTAACTATATAACCATAAGGTTATACTCACAACTTGTGGTATTATAACTTACTAGTGTTTATACTGTTAGAAATCCAACATTGCATAGATTGTTCCTAAGAGTTTGACTTTTGGAAAGAGACTTTGATTTGATTCAATATCAACATATTTCTATAAATTTGAACACAATGAATGATTCTTTAGCTAATGAAGTTTTAGACAAACATTTGAAACATATGTAAAGAAAAAATTCACATCATTGAATAGGATTGCACAATAAACATAGGAAAACGTTGAA
Source organism: Pinus albicaulis (assembly GCA_034641835.2). Classification (NCBI taxonomy): domain Eukaryota; kingdom Viridiplantae; phylum Streptophyta; class Pinopsida; order Pinales; family Pinaceae; genus Pinus; species Pinus albicaulis. The sequence goes on along the minus strand of CM076578.1, from coordinate 966,221,576 downwards.
ATCATATAGATAGATAGTTATAGGTTTTTGAAAATTTTTGAGCCCAAGACACATTGGTCATTTGACCTCAAAATGTATGTAAAATTTCAAAAGTAAACTATTGGTGCTTGTGGTAACATGCTATATATCTAGCTATCCTATGCAGTAGCTGCATCCAGTGGTTAGGAACTCCAATAGTGTGGCACTGCAGTCACATGGGTAACTCTTCGATCTGGAAATCTAGAATCCCAAAGGTTAAACCCTCTATGTGCTACCGCAGCTTAGCCAGAGTGTCAACCATATCAAGATCTTGAAGGACTTCTCTCCTGATAGCCCTCTCTACTTGCACATTTGCTTCACGCTCCAGTTCCTCTACTAGTTGAACACGACCAAGATCTGCATTAAATCCAACATTTAGTTTAGTCTTGCAAAAGCATAAAAAATACACAAACATTGTATAAACCTTAGGAAAATAAAAAACATGGTCAAAACATTCTTACCCATTGCACCCCACTGAGCGCCTTCTGGTAATGTTAAATTTAGATCTCCTCGAAAATCAATGCTTGCGTATGCATACTCATCGATGGCAACAATATGTCTCCAGAACCAGGCAAAGAACGTAGTAGAGAACACAATGGTACATTGGCCTGCATGCCTACCCATGATTTCTACCCATATCTTCATCCATGGATCTCTAGGATTAGACACATCCAATGTCACATGTTTTGGCTGCATCAGTTGAATCCGTTCTAAAGTGAAGGATATAAGGATTGAACCATAACTGAAATTATTCTTTCTTCCTCCCTTTGCTTTGTTCAATTGTTCCTTTATTTGAGAAAGAACAACTTTAGACCAGTTGAAGACTATTCACTCCAAGCACTCTAGCACGTATTGCATATATGATCTATTCACTACATGTAGTGTAACGGTGCCGACAAGTTTTGCGATTGTGAAAAGGATAGTTCTCAAAGGAAAATCTCTAACATCCTGGATGTTTATCTTTCCATATTTTCTTAGCTCTGCCCCTAGATAACAATGTTGTAAAACATAATATCTCATTATCTCTCCTCCAACCATAGACCCTGATAATGAAATAGGCAAGCCTCTCCTCAACAAACCTGTAATAAATTATACATCCTCGAATATTATAAGAACCACTTGGTTCTTAATATAAAATGCCTCAATAGCTATATCCCATGCTCGAACTAAGAACTACAAGAGTTATATTTTTTACCTCATCCTTGACAACCTAAAGTACTTAAGAAGTCCACAATATCTTAGGGCTCTCACTGTACCCAGATCATATATGGAAATCATATCCTATTCTTCATGTTCTCTTTCCCTCCATGAACTTGTCATTGTAATCTGATGGAAACCAAAAATACAACCATAAGAACCATTAGATTCCATTCATTGCAAAAAAAATTGGGCAAATTTTGGGCATAATTAAAAAAAAAAAATTCTAGATTGCACCCAACGTAGTCCCTAACAATAGACAGTGCATTGTATATGCAAGTAGCCTTTAAATTACTTACTATGCAACGCATATTTCAACATCCAAGGGTGTGTTGCCCTCATTTTATGAAAAACTTACACTAGGGACCTTAAAAACCTAAAAAATTGTAGAAATTGGAAATGAAATGATTACTAAAAGAAGGAGGAGGTTCATATCACTAACCTGGATCAAACGGCAACGAAATCCATCCACAAAAGCGATCACAATCAACAGCTGAAGTTCGGGGGAAAAATCAGGTTTAGAGCTCCAAAATGCAAATGGTAACTGGAATGGTAAAAATTTGTAATATTCCTAATTAGCCCAAGCTAATAGGAATATTTCATTATGTTTTTAATTTTATTTATTGATGAATAAAATGTAAAGGAGGACATGAAAAACTCCTAAAACATAAGAATAAAGCAATGCCCAATGTGAATAGAGACAAATCAGGGCTTTCTTAATAGAAGCCACTTGTGTATGAACAAGTTTGAGCCATTTTACCGGGTCAACGGGTCCAAATCACTAAGAAGACTAGATACATTGAACCACTTTGAAGACCTAGCGCAGTTCTAGAAGGAGGATCCCATTTGAAAGGGGTTAATTCATTTGAGGGGGTTTAGGGTTTTGCACATCCTCATCTTATGAAAGGAAGGAGAAGGCTCAAGGAAAGTTTGTTGATGATAATTCAATTTTGAGATTTCTTGAGCAACTCAAACTCTCTTCACTGTTTAGCTAGAGAGAGAGGAATTTACTGTTTAGGAATTCCTCCTCCTTCCATGAGGGTCTCTTGGAGGAGAATGTGCTGCATTGGTCCACTATCTAGCATTGGCCAAGCTTCACCTCCATTAACAGCATTAATCCTTACTAGGGCTTCACTATTTAGAGATCTGCAGAAAGTGGAATCAGATCTATTCAAATCTAAAGAGTTCAATTGCATCTTCTTAGTGGGGAAGTCATCTATATCATTGGCAGGAGTTGAATAGATGTTTTGAGCTTCAAATTCTTATCTTGGCATGACGCCAAAGTGTGCATCAATTCATCAGTGTAGTTAGATTCAAAAACTGCATCATTTTGCAGTCAAAGTGGCATTGTTTATTTGCTAGCAGTTTGGAGGAGAGATATCTGGTGAGAGGTATCCTTTCCTTCACTGAGGTGATCCATGGATTGGCAAACCAATCCATGTCCTATTTCAGATCTGATCTACTGTGTGATATATTCTTCAGATATTTCTATATTTTACTATAGATCCATGGTGTAGATCTGAGATCTATTTAGTGTCTTTCACTTTCAGCTGAGATCCCCAAGGGGAATGTACTTAAAAGTCATTTTTTCTTATAGATCCCATTTATATATATCCTTTTGTCCTTTTATCTAGTATATATGTGAAACTTAATGAAATATTGCTTCATATTTCTGGAAATAACGTTGTCTAGCTCATCCTCTACTTCTTGTGTCATAAAGTTTGGTTTGGAGGCCTTTTCTTTAAGTATAGATATGTATTTTCTAATGTAAAATATTTGAATCATATTCTAAGATTTTCATACTTTTATCTCTACATAAAATCACCAAAACCTTCATAAAATACACTCTGTATGCTTCATCAAATTTCTTCATACTCTGAGTCATGGGAAATCAACAATTTTAAGCCTAGTCGGGAATGGAGGATCTGTTTAACATAGAAAAACATATTTATTTTTTCTAAAATTTGGCATGTCAATCTCTATTGACCTAATATAAAATATCCCAGATCCACGACCATTATTTTTATACATATTTCTAAATACACTCATTTTAGTGCATGAAAAACTGCTTTTCCTCACCTTTTTTAGAATAAAAGCTGAGTAAAGGTTTCTGCAGTAATTGGAATTGGTTTATGAGTGTTTTTAAACATATTTTATGATAGTTGAAGCACACATCCCTAAAAAAATTTCTTTTCCGGCATGTATTGCTGAGAAATCCCTTTTGGGGATATTACAATGGTATTAGAGCATGATCTCTGGCACATCCTGTGATATCAAGATATCATCAAAGTGAAGAGAAGAAACAAATTTTATAATTATGGAGAGGATTATATTACTCTCATCAATGTTCAGATCTAAGAAGGTCCTCTCCAAAAAGGTAAATCAGAAGAGAGAAAGAAGATGCACCGAGACACTTAGAGGGTTTGAAGGAGAATAAAGTTGCAATGAGACCTACATAAGGTTTCAATAAGAGGAGGAAGACCCATGCACTTCCTACCCTCACAAATAAGATGCATTCTACAGAAGAAAAAATAGCATGGCTCCACCACGTGGAAGAATGACAGAAGAGGAGATCTCCCTGCTCCTTTTCTAGACCCTGAAGGGTATTGAAGAAGATCTCAAGGATATTGAGATGGTGGAGACTTGTACCAGTGCTGGCACAACCCATGAGAAGCAGCCTTCATGCCCAATGGAGGAGGACAAAAAAGTTTAGGAATAATCTCTTTCTTCTACATCTCACCAAGGTATGATTAAGATATATCTATTGTCATTTCAGCACATTGTATGAAGGGATCTACAGCTTTTCATGCTATTGATTTAGAGCAACAGAGTTGCACTATGCTATGCAAAGGTAGTAAGGAAGAAGAGAGGAAACATTCCTTATTAGATCATTCACATGGAAGCTTCATCTATGGAGCAATAGAGGATGGAATGATTGATGGTAGACATCTTGAAGTGAGAAACCCTTTCTCCCTTCTAGATGACCCTTTCTCAATGAGCACACCCCTGCTCAAAGAGAAACTTCTACTTGCAGCAAATCCAAGGCCCCTTTGGTTTTGGAAGGCCATGCATGAGGAGAAGATCTCATGGGAAGAATTCATTTGAGGTGCACTTCAACACATCATGGAGTGCAAATTTCTTCAATAGTTTGAGGAGGATCTTCCCTTCTCACAAGAGAAGATAGTAGATGGAGGACATCTTCGGATGGATAACATCTCTCATGACTGTGTTGGAAATTTCTTGAGCCATGCACATCATGATAGGAGGTTTTTTCCTACCACCTATTTGGGTCCTCATAGGGTCAAATTGATCCTTGGGAAGATTGCATTTCAAGATCCCACAAAATGCAGGAATTTGATTTGGGATGATGGTAGCCCTCATGGGAGGAGTACCAAGAGGAAGGGTGGAAGGAGACATCCACAATTGGGTGAGTGGATGTGGATGGAGAGCAAGAAGTTGGAGAGCTACTTGTAGATCTATGACATTGGGCAACAGGAGGCTTGGTTGCATTGGTTTCTCTTGAAAGAGTTTGGTCATCACTCTCTTCTTAAGGGTGTGTGGCAGAATACTTGCATCATGGGGCAGAAAAGAGTATGGGCACATTTTGTTGGCATAAAATTCTTCATGTCAACCACCATTCTATCACTACATGATTTGGATGATGGAATTATCAGGAGGCAGCAAAAGATTTTGTTGCTTGGGATGTTCTTGAGAGAGCAAGGGAAGATTTTCTCTCAAAGTTTTCATGATGTTGCAGGAGTAGAAGATGGAACTATCGTAGTGCAAAGGGGTTACTCCTTGCCTTAGATGTTCAAGAAGGGCTTTCTTCATGGGAAGGACTTCTCATATTACACTACAAGAAAAAAGGACATTGGTGAGGGGCGAAAAATGTCACCATAAGCTCATTGGTGATGGTCAAAAGAGTCTTCGTCACCAAAAATTGAATGTCACAAAAAGTGGTGTCACCGAAAGTATAAGTGTTGTGGTGACATTTAAGGTTCGTCACCAATAATGATTTATAATGACGGATAGTGACCGTCACCATTTCATATGAGCAACGGTGACGGACCATAGCCTCAGTCACCAAAAAACTGGACGTCACCAAAGGTGGCATCGCCGAAAGTATAGGTGCTGTGGTGAAATTCAAGGTCCATCACGAATATTGATTATAATGATGGATAGTGACCATCACCATTTCATATGAACAACAATTTATTGTGATGGACCCTTTATGGGCGTCACTATTGGTGCATATATATGGCGACGTTCGTTGACCGGCACCATTTCATATTTGGTGAGGGTTAAAAAATGTCATGATAAGCTCATTGGTGACTTCAAGATCTATCACAAATAATGAATATAATGAAAAATAATGACCCTCACCATTTCATATTAACAACTATTTATGGTGATGGACCTTTCATGGTTGTCACTATTGATGTGTATATATGGTGGCATTTGTTGACTGTCACCATTGCATATTTTAGTAAGGGTCAAAAAATGTCACTATAATCTCATTGGTGATGGTCAAAAGAGTCTTTGTCACCAAAAATTGATCATCTCCATTCCATATTTATATCAAGAGACGATGGAATCGAACCACCAACCTCCTGCTTATAAATTAGGTGCTCTTCCATTGAGCTAGCACCCTTTATAGATTGTAAATTCTACAACTTTCAATAAATTAAAAACAATGAAACAAGGCTCCAAGCTAGTTTAGAAAGAAGTGGCTCTAGAGTTTGGATTTTTGGTGCTTGCAACTACTGATACAAGGGTAGAAAATGAATGAATCCAAGCTCCTAGATAGAACAAAAAGAAGTGGCCTTGGAGCTAGGCATTTTAGTTCTTTTTTAGTGCTTGTGCTTATCGATACAAAGGCGTTCACCAGTACATGTATTCATAGGTAGAATAATGAATGGTAAATCATATTTCTTCAAAGAAACACTATGATTTCACCACTTATGCTTTGAGTTAGCCACATATTAATATGCTCAATAAGTCATGGTTAAGCTAATATCTTCAAGCGGTCTTAACACAGTAGCTCGTAATCCTAGATGAGTTAGTGAATTTCATAGGTTTGTAATCCTAACTATGACCTGAACATAGGCTAAGTTGTATTTTGTGGTCATACATGTAAAAATAAGGAGATTAGAAACAAGGGACTAACTATCATACATTGTAGGCATGCAACTAAGCTTGTTATCCAATAATTTTTTGCACAATGCAAAGGAATTTTGGCTATAAAAACTTCATTTGACTCACTCTTAACTTAATTTAGTTCCTATATGAGAGAAGCATCAATAAAATTTAAGAAGCCAAAGTAGATGGAAATTGAATAAAAGAACATGTTCCCCATCTGGACAATTGGCTAGCCATGTGTAGCAAAGTTCTCAAGAGATCATGGCTAGACTCGTAGCAATACATTTAGAATCTTATGAGAAAAAAATTGATGTTAACCTAAGTAATGCTAGAGTAATGCTAGCATTACTTGATTAAGAAAAAAAAATCCTTACCATATGCTTTTTACTTCTAATTTTTGCTCCTCTCCACCTCAAGAAGAGGCCAATTAAGATGTTAAAATTTTTCTTCGGCTAACAAAAACCAATGTCAACATTTGATAGGTGGAGAAAAAAATTATTTTAATATTTGCCTTAAAACATTAGGTTTTATGTTTTAATTCTCGAGAAAATACTAATAATAAACAACTGGACATTTACTATAGTCCATGTCGCCTTATGGCAGGGACTAATAAGAGTTCCCAAATTTGTTTCTAAATATGTCTGATTTGTTTGAGTTTGGGCTAAACATAGTCAAATATTTTCAAGTTCATCCAAGATGCAATGAGCTTAATTATTTTTTCCTAAGCTAGTGAATAAGCTTGACCCAAGATTTTGAAAAGGGAGTTTGATAGAGATTACTAGTCTAACATATTTTAACAAATTTTCCCTTTTTGTATGTCTCGAAGAGAGAATCTGAACTAGCCTCCACTTACCACAATGTGGGTAGATAAGCAAGACAAATAAAAACCAATAGTATCCACTAAGATATTGTGAGTCAGGGGCATTTATTCTGCCAAAAGATGCTCAAAACAGGGCATCAAAGTTGATCACCTAGTGTGTTGCAAAGTACTACTATAATAATCCTATCTTCCTCATTGGTCGGGTCTACAATACCTATATAATATAACTGGGAATTTGTGGCAACCATTAGGGGGATTATTGATTGGTTCCTTGTTTCATATAATTTATGGGGTCCTTTTCTCTTTTATGTTGTGTTATTGTCAGTTTTTTTGGGTTTGAGTTGATTCTTAATGCTGTAAACTCTTCAATCTCTCAGATAAAGGGATTGACATGCTTCATAGTGTTTGGCTATGGGTATTTGCATGGTTGGTCATAAATCATCCAAGGCCATCCAAGACCTATCTAGATAAGAGCATGTTTATAGGTGGCTTTGCTAAATATGTGGTAAACTAGATACAAGTGAAGCACATCTTTTTGGACTACTTGTATGCAAGAGACTACTAGAAGGACATTGAGGATCACTGTTCAATTTTCTTCCAAGAAAAATTGCATTGGATACTATAAACCTTAGAAATTCCTGGTGTCTTTTGTTCTTGGCCCTCTCAAGGATTTGGAATTGCTTCAGAGTTATTCCATTTTTCACCTTTTGGAGGCTAAACTGAAATTGTGTTTTTGCTAATGAGGAAAGAAAAGGCATAATGCATCTTGTCCACTAAAATTATGAAAAATATATATGGATGGGAAAAATTACAAATGGTTCCATGTGCTCCCATAAAAAATTAGAGTGATGCATATGCACTTTCAATCCATAGTGTATTATAACAGATATATGTGCAATTTGGAAGTTGTTATTCCAAATTTAACATTCAAACACCAAGTGCACTGTTTATTTTCATTAACAGAGATGACAAAAATAATTACTTAGGTCATTGCTTGAAAAATGTCTGGTATAAATCTATTAGATATGTTTGATATGATGCTCAAAATAACCACTTAAGCTTTCAAATGTTGATCCTTTTGCTGGAAATTAAAGCATGGTTCATTGGAAGCATTTTTATTGCGAACTGGTACATAAGTAGTGGCTTGAATCCATCATTTGATATGTTTGATTGCCAGGTTCATGAATTTTATCTGACATCAAAGAATTTCATAGAAAAGTTGTACTAGATTATATTAACCCCTAAAGGTGGCTTCTTCATTTGTTCTACAGTTCAAATATTTGTGCAGGACTCATCTCAACTTGGAATGCTCTGCAATCATGACAATGAATATCCACATTATTAGGATGACTGGTGTCTATCTCTATCATGTAAGCATGTAAACAAATACATCATACATTTGAATTGTTATCGTTATGTAGTGAAGTCATGATGAACTAGCTTCTACTATAGATATGGTGAGAAATGCCATGTGAAAAGACCTGAAATGATGGAAAGCAAAGATATTCAGACATATATCAGATATAAATGAAAAGGGCCATGACAAATAAACTTACTCAAAATATCAGATGACATGCAAGAATTAAGTATAGCATGATGTTCAATTTTATTTTCACAAATATAACTCATACTTTGGTTAGTCCAAACATTCATAAGAGTAGAGTGTTACATATAGTCACCTTGAACATCATCAGAAACAAACCATCTGCACAGTGCAGACAGAGAACTTATGTTAAAAATAGCTACAAAATTTACACTAAAAGACAATGGAAACCTATGAAATTGAGTTTACAATAGGACCCAAAAGAACCAAGAGAAGTTGATGTCTACTAATAATTTAAAAAATGCAATATAAAATTTATCTCTATTCTAAAAATGAAGTAATATCAAAGAATTGTTTATGTTTCCATAGTTTTCTCCCCTAATAGAGAACACTTATTATTCAACAAAATAAATTACGCAAAATTGTAGTTAAAATGAATATTCAACACCATCTTCCCCCGTGTAAGTTACTAAGCATACACTTTATTTTTTTAAAATGGTAATAAGAAATTTATTTTTTGTACTACACACTCATAAGTTACATTTCAAAATTGCTCCATAAATAACAAAAAACACATCTTACAAAAATTTTGCATGATTCGTTGGGTAGGAAAAATATTTTAGCTTGGAATAGGTTCATCATTGTCACATCAATACAAATTATAGAAATCTACCGTTATGGCTCATGTTATTTGGCAAAAAATATTTTTAAATGGAAGTAATGACCAAGTTTTTCAACCTAATTTGGAGCATGTGTTTGCAATCCAGATTGCAGGGAGCCTTTTCTACTGCATACTTACCCACAAAATCTTCAGATGGAAAACCTCAATTTCAAACCCTGTAGAAACTTGGACACATCTGCAATTCGACCCGAGGGACTATAATTTTTGGATCTAAAGCACTATAGTTTTTACTTGAGACACTGCACTTCACATTTGAACCTGTGCATCTGTGATTGTGGAAAATATTTGGGCCTGTGGACATGTAACACTCCTGTTGCCTATTTCAGAACACTCGAATTAGACTCTCCAACTTGTGATAGAGACCTTAGGCTTGCACTCTGCAACAAATCAGACCTGTTATGGACTTGTGCACCAGCAGTCTCAGGGTCTATCATATTTATTAAAGCTTGGATCTATGTTGTAACATCTAAACAAAATTTTGGACTTGAGTACTCTGATATGTGGAAAAATCTTAGACTTGTGACTGTGGAAAAGGATCTTGGCATATCTCGAACCTCAGACATCAGTTAAAAAACGTTGAATCTATGGAAAAATAAATATTGGACTTGTGACATAATCCATCTAACCTTTTGGATAGGAAGAAGTCTTGAACTAGTGACATACCTTGGATCGAGGGGCTGCAAAACAAATTTCTCTAGCAACATTATTTTGAAGACAACATTTAAGACTTGTGGCCAAAGGAGATTTGTGGCTTGTGTGACAAGGTTAAAAAAACTTAAGCATATCTGAGATGTTTTTTGAAGCAATATTTGAAAAGGCTTAGAGCCGGTGTAGAGCTTAGTGCAGAGCTTAGAGCTCATAGGGATCTTGAATCTCAACCCCAGAGCTTAGATCTTGGTGTCGAGCTTAGAGCTTAGTGCAGATCTTAGAGATCCTAGGGATATTGACTCTCAAACCCATTCCAGATCTATCTTTCTACAGAACCAGAGGTGCTCCCAATAGTGGATTGCTTCCTGACACTGGGGCAGTGTTCACGCCTCTTGAAAATAGATCCAGAATTTATGTGGAATGAAAAACTCGAACAGAGGTATAGCAAGAAATAGAAGCATAGTGGAGAACAAAGAGTAAGTTCAGAAGTTGAATTCTGAGAAAAGTTTCTATGGAATAATACTTCACATCCAAGGAAACTGTACTCGCACATCTTGGCACATTTCTTGAAAAATACTTGCACCTGAAAGAATTGCGGACTTCTGAAACAACTGAAGCTCAAACCTGTTGTGACATTCTTTTGACCTGTGGAGATTGAAACTTCCACTCTCGGCTCTGTAAAATTTTTTGAAGACACATTACCAGGGGTTAAATGGATCTATAATAGAGTTATTTTGAATACCTATGGAAAACCTCAATTGCATACAATGTAGCAGCTTGGACACATTTGCAATTCAACCTGAGGGACTATAATTTTTGGATCTAAAGCACTGTAGTTTTTACTTGAAACACTACAATTCAATTTGAACTTGTGCATCTGTGATTGTAGAAAATATTTGGGCCTGTGGAATTGTAATACTCCTATTACCTCTTGCTGAACACTCGAATTAGCCTCTCAGACTTGTGATACAGACCTTAGGCTTACACTCTACAAATCATACCTGTCAGGATCTTGTGCACCAGCAATCTCAGGATCTGTCATATTCGTTAAAGCTTGGATATGTGTTGTAACATCTGAAGAAAATTTTGGACTTGAGTGCTCTAATATGTGGAAAAATCTTGGACCTATGACTGTGGCAAAGGATTTTGGCATATATTTGGACCTAAGACATCAGTTAAAAAACCATGAATCTATGGACAAAGAAATATTGGACTTGTGACACAATTCCTATAACCTTGTGGATATGAAGAAGTATTGAACTAGTGACATACCTTGGATTGAGGAGCTGCAAAACAAACTTCCAGTGGAACAGTATTTTGAAGACATCATTGAAGACCTATGGCCAAATGATAGTTCAAATTTGTGGCTTGTGTGACAAGGTTAAAAACACTAAGCATATCTGAAGTGATTTTGGAAGCAATATTTGAAAATTCTTAGAGCCACTGCAAAGCTTAGTGCAGATCTTAGAGCTCGTAGGGATCTTGACTCTCAACCCCAAAGCTTAGAGATTGGTGCAGAGCTTAGAGCTCGTAGGGATATTGACTCTGAACCCCATCCTAGATCTATCTTTCTAGATATCCAAAAGTACAACATAGGTGCTCCCAATAGTGGATTTCTTCTTGACACTGGGGCAGTGTTCACACCTCATGAAGTTCGATACTTAGAGCTTGTAGGGATGTTGACTCTCAACCCCATCCCAGATCTATATTTCTATAGAACCAGAAGTACAACAGAGGTGATCCCAATAAAGGATTTCTTCTTGAAACTGGGGCAGTGTTCACACCTCCTGAAGATTGATCTAGAATTTCTGTGGAACAAAAAGCTCGAAGATAGATATAGAAATAAATCATAGCATAGTGGAGAACAAATATTAAGTTCAGTAGTCGAATTCTAGGGGAATTCTCTATTGAATAATAATTAGCATCCAAGGAACCTATACTTGTACATCTTGGCACATTTTTTGCAAACATACTCGCACCTGAAAGAATTGCGGACTTGTGAAAGCACTGAAGCTCAAACCTACTGTGAAATTATTTTGACATGTGGAGATTGACACTTCCTCTCTTGGTTCTATAAATATTTTTGAAGACACATTATGAAGGGTTAAATGGATCCATAATAGAGCTATTTTGCAGACCTATGGAAAACCTCAATTTTAGACCTTGTAGCAGCTTGGACACATGCAATTCGACTTGAGGGACTATAATTTTTGGATCTAAAGCACTGTATTTTTTACTTGAGACAATGAAATTCACATTTGAACCTATGCATATATGATTGTGGCAAATATTTGGGCCTGTGGAATTGTAAAACTCTTGTTACCTATTGCAGAACACTTGAATCAGCTTCTCATACTTGTGATACAGACCTTAGGCTCACACTTTACAACAAATCAGACCTGTGAGGGACTTGTGCACCAACAGTCTTGGGATCTGTCATATTTATGAAAGCTTGGATTTGTGTTGTAACATCTGAAGAAAATTTTTGACTTGAGTACTCTGATATGTGGACAACTCTTGGACCTATGACTGTGGCAAAGGATCTTGCCATAGATTCTGACCTAAGACATCGGTTAAAAGACCCTAAACATGTGGAAAAACAAATATTGGAATTGTGACACAATTCGTCTAACCTTATGGATAAGAAGAAGTCTTGAAGTAGCGGCACTATAATTTTTGGATCTAAAGCACTGTATTTTTTACTTGAGATACTACAATTAACATTTGAACTTGTGCATCTATGATTGTGGAAAATATTTGGGCTTGTGGAATTGTAAAAATATTGTTACCTATTGTATAACACTCGAATCAGCCTCTCAGACTTGTGATATAGACCTTAGGCTTACAATTTGCAACAAATCATACTTGTGAGGGATTTGTGCACCAGCAGTCTCGGTATCTATCATATTTATGAAAGCTCAGATCTGTTTTGTAACATATGAAGAAAATTTTGGACTTGAGTACTTTGATATGTGGAAAAATCTTGGACCTGTGACTATGGCAAAGGATCTTGGGATAGATTCAGACTTGAGACATTAGTTAAAAAACCTTGAACATGTGGAAAAAGAAATATTGGACTTGTGACACAATTCCTCTAACCTTGTGGATAGGAAGAAGTCTTGAAGTAGTGGCATACCTTGGTTTGAGGGGCTGAAAAACAAACTTCTTGAGCAACAGTATTTCGAAGACATCATTGAAATTTTTTGACCAAAGGACAGTTCAAACTTGTGGATTGTGTGACAAGTTTAAAAACACTAAGCATATCTAAAGTGTTTTTGGAAGTAATACTTGAAAAGGCTTAGAGCCAGTGTAGAGCTTAGTGCAAAGCTTAGAGCTTGTATGGATCTTGACTCTCAACCCCAGAGCTTAGAGCTTGGTGCAAATATTAGAGCTTCAAGCTCGTAGGAAATTTAATCTCAACCCCATCCCAGATCTATCTTTCTACAGAAGTAGAAGTACAACAGAGGAGCTCCCGATAGTGGGTTTCTTCTCAACACTGGGGCAATGTTCACACCTCCTAAAGATTGATCCATAATTTCTATGGAACAAAAAACTCGAACAAATATATAGTAACAAATAGTTGAATTATGTGCAAAGTTTCTATAGAATAATACTTCACGTATGAGAAACCTATACTCACACATCTTGGCACATTTCTTGCAAACATACTCGCACCTGAAAGATATTGTGGACTTGTGAAAGCACTGAAGCTCAAACCTAATGTGACATTCTTTTGACCTGTGGAGATTGAAACTTCCTCTCTTGGTTCTACAAATATTTTTGAAGACATAGTTTGGATATGGTGTTGTTCTCTATTTTTATACTCAGTGATGTATGACATGATGCTGTCTCCATTCTCAGTGTTATGACATTATGAAACTCGGTACTATGATCAGTCCTATAATGATGATATATTTGGTTCCGTGATAATGATATTTATATCTTGATATTCAAAGCCATGATGAAGGTTCAGTCATAATGCTGCGGTGCTACATCATTCTAGTGCTATATAAGTTGGAGATACTACAAAAGTGATCACTGTAATTAAAAAATTTGAATAGCAACCTATAGTCTGTTTCAACATAACAAGTATAGGGATGTTCAAAATAACAACCTACATTCTGTTTCAACATACCTCTAAACTGCACTATTTGTAATATGTCTGAAACTTATTTCTGAAATATTACAATATCATTGTAATTTCAGATTGATTTGCATGATGAAACAACACTGAAAGTGTCTCTGAGATAATAGAGCTTGATATGAAACAATAAACCTATAACCCTGTAATCTACAGCTATGTGATAACTACAGAAGATGATCTGAATTGTATACAATGATCTGAGATTTCAGAGAACTCCAAATTCCTGAGGTTGAAATGTGAAACTATAACCCTATATTTATAGTTTAGATCTGCATGTTGTCTCTTTCTAAGATTAATGTAAAGTTATAAATAATTGATTGAAGAAGAACATAGAAAAAATACTGTAAATATTCAAGACAGTGCATGAAATCGAGGATTCATAAATCCATGGCTTAAAATGACATCATCAACGTGAGATCCAAGTTTGATGAAGTCAATCTTGAGCTCAAGGCTCAAATTCTGGCCAATCCTACTTTTGATTACACTGAGGACATACATCAATGGGTCAGGAAGTCATTGTCATCAAGCCTACAATAATAAACCCTAGATAAATGAACATGACAGCAAAAGGGGTCACATCAATGGGTCAAGAAGTCATTGACATCATGCCTACAATAACAAACCCTAGATAAATGAACATGACAGCAAAGGGGGTCAATGACCTAGCTAGTGCTACATTAGGGCTAGTAGTTACAATTGTAACCACAGAGAATATCTTTAGTGGATATATCTGGCTTCTCATGCCAAATGAGGTGCCACCATATCTTCTGAAGAGTCTTCACTTGCCAAACACTAGGGCAAGCAAGCCTCTCAGCTCTACTATGGCCTTTGTCTAACTACTATAATTGCGATACTATCTAACATGAATATCAAACAAGGGGGAGCCATAGTAGATCTTCGCATATTTATGAGGTCCCCTTCAGAGGAACCCCTCCATATTATCCACATATTTTGTTTATATATTAAATTCATAGAAATAATGAAGGGAGGGGATCCATCCAAGCCATCAAACACTGTTCTGCACAAGGTTTATGATAACATTTTTTCCAACTAATTAACTAGTTTAGATTTTCATGTTGTCTCTTTTTTGGGATTAATATAAGTAACTAGGGAGTAAAGAAAATATTCAAGAGTCAAGAAAATTCATGAAATCAAGGGCTTGTAAATCCATTGCTTCAAATTCTAGTGTCAACGTGAGATTCAAGTTTGACAAAGTCTATCTTGTGCTCAAAGCTCAAATTATGGTTGATCTGGCATTTGATACATTAAAAACACTGACCAATGGATCAATAAGACATTGAATGAGTGCTCTGTCATCACACTTGCAGTAGTTAATCCTAATTAAATGAACATGACAATAAAAGGAGTCAATGGATGATCTAGGACTACATTAGGATTGGTGGTTAAAACTATAACTAGAGAGCATGTGGTCACTAGCTATATCCATGGAATTTCAAGCCAAACGAGGTGCCACCATTGCATTTTAATAGTCTCAACTTACAAAAAATAGATAAGACTTTCAACTCTAATATGGTCTTCATTCAACTAATACCATTGCACTCCTATCTAGCACGAATCTTAAAAACAAGGTGGAGTCACTACAAATCTTCAAGTATTTATGAGGTTCCATTCAAGGGAATCCCTCTATTTTCATATGAAATCCATGGGTTCTATCTCTATATTGAATCTATGGATACAACAAAGACAAGGTTCCCTCCAAGCCATTAGAAATGACTCTATGCAAGAAGGCAACTCATTGATAGTTTCTTTCCTGTGGATTTTGGCCTAAGCAAGGATGCTATCGTGATTTTAGTTTCAAGCCTTCTTGGACGATCCCTATGCAAAAATATGCCCTCCTCCCAATCCCATCAATTCAAGGACGAGGGGAAGCCTAGGCTTTCTATTCCCTCAAAGAAAAAGGTGCCCCTCAATTCTGCCTTTATAGTGGAGAAATCAAAGGACATTCTAGTGTTGGAACTTGCATGTATATGCCCAAAACTTTTTGTATTGAAGGGATGGCACTCTTTTTCCTTTGAATGGGCTTTGGCCATCTACAACAATGCTTCATGGGTGGAGAAATCCAACCTAGATTACCAATGATGAGCTCTTCCTCCATTCCAAGTGTTACTTCATTGTAATTTTTAAGGCCATGGTGGATAGAAAAAAAAAATTCAACCTAGGACCCTATTTCTAGGGGAAAATGCACCTCTCCTTTCATCCCTAGTTCTGAAAGTTTGATCTAAACACCATGATTATTATAGCAACTCTGTTCTAGGTAAGAGTTCCAAACCTCCTCTTCATTTAAGGTATCCTAATTTTTGGAGTGTAAAAACTCTGGTAAACTTGAAAAAGTATATATTATTATTGATAAGAGACGAGAGATGAGATATGATTACAATGGGGAATCACCAAGGCTTTAAATATAGCCTTATGGTGTCCCTTGGCGAAGAGGCATGATCTTTGATCATGCCCTTTCACTTAATAAAACCTACGATAACTATATCTAACTAATAATTAATAAAATATACATAACATTGCCCCTCTCTTAAAGATGCTTTGTCCTCAAAGAATACATAACGATGGACAATGCTGACAAACGCCTGGGTTTCTTGAGCGATGGGCTCTTGCTTCCCACATTTAAAAAGATCATGAAGCATCTTCTCAAGCTCCATATGTTGGTGATGTGGATAGAGACAAGATTTGATATTGACAGGGTCAGGTCCTTTCTTGACTTCTATTGGATGTTCATGTTCCTTATTAGGAGGTATTTTTATTGGTAGGTCTTGGAAGACTTTTTCGTGTTTCCTAACTATTCCTTGTTCTTCTGGTGATTTTTCATGATTTCTCTTTAGATTTAGAGGTAAGTTACCAACAATTATTGTTCAATGCAACTTCTCCTCATCATCAAATGCTTCCTTCTTAACAACCATATCTGCGTGAACATTGAAGGCCTCAATAGCTTCTAGCACTGTATCAGTGGCTTCAAATGTGTTTATCTCTTCACATTTTTCTTTCAATTCTAGGGATGAAACATTTTTCTGTTTATAAGAAACTGTATTTTCATGGATTCTTTCATTTTCAATGACTATGTCTGTTGTTGCATTTGTGATAAAATTCATGTTAAATTCTTTATGTGGCTCCTTCACCAACATTGTTTCTTTTTATGCCATTGGATTTTCATTTATATAAAAGTTTTCAATAAATTTTGTTGTTGCATTACTGGCTTTATAAGTGGATTGAGTTGCATTTTCCTCTCTTGGTTTCTCAGCTCTATAACTTTCATGGTTGATTTCAGAGTCTCTACTTCTAGGTGGTTCAACACTATAGCCTTCATGTGAGCTGATTTGCAATTCAACCTCATTTAATTGCTCTTTTTCAAACATGTTATATTCATGATGATCATTTGAATCAGCTGAATTTTTAGTTGATTATGTTAGACATTTGGGAATATTGGAAGTTGTGTCTGACTTAACTTATCTATCTTATCATTTAGCTTATTGAAGAGTTTTGTCATATTGTTCATTGCTTCGCTATGCTCTGTCATCTTGTTCATTACTTCGCTATGCTTTTCTGTGGCCTCGTGATGATTTAGCCACATTTGTCTTTCTATTCAATTTTTCGTATCATGAATCGTTTTGATGTCGTTGGAGTGCCCTGCAATTGTACCTTCAAGATCGACTAATATTTTTCCGAATTCTTCAGAATTATTATTGATTTGTTTCTCAAGATCTCCCAATTTCTTCTGGAATTCAGCCATCGACATCGATGAAGACATTGAACGTGTATGAGGTGGTGAATATTTTTCTGCCCGTTTTTCCCTCTTTTTAAAAAAAAATAATTAATTAATTAATATTTAATTAATTAATTAAATTAGTTTTTTTTTGAAATAATAATAATAATTTCTATTATTATTATTATTATTATTTTAAATAATAATAATAATTATTATTATTATTATTTTATTATTTGAATTATATATATATATATATATATATAATTATGGGGAAAAAGATTGTTAACCTTGAAAAGTCATAAGTCACTTTGTTTTGAAAAGGCACGTTGTTTTGAAAAAGGGAAATGGGTTTTAATACCATGTGCCCAAAACCATGAGCTTGTAAACCACGAGCAATTAATCTTCCTTTTTAATTTTACTTTGTCTTCACATGTACGTATATGTGCTTCTTTATATATATATATATATATATATATCTCTCTTTTTACTTTTTCTTTTGGAACTATTTTCTTTTATATATATATATATATATATATATATATATATATATTTTAATTTATTTCCCCCTTTGTGTTAAATTTTCCTTCTCTCTTTATTTTATTAATATATATATATTATATATATATTTCTTTATTCTTCTTTTTTAAAAACAAATGTTGTTGCCCACAAGCACTTGGTTTTTAAAAAAATCTGCAATTCTGGAATTTTCTTGTAATTCCTTAATTCTAGGTGATCACACAAATCCCAAAGAGCGATGGCTCTGATACCAATGGAGTGTAAAAACTCTGGTAAACTTGAATAAGTATATATTATTATTGATAAGAGATGAGAGATGAGATATGATTACAATGGGGAATCACCAAGGCTTTAAATATAGCCTTGTTAGCGCTCGAATCTACCACAGGCTGAAGAAGGAAAAACTCGAGGCAACATCAAACCAAGCTCAGCCTCGTAGCTAGCCCTATGAGGATAGGAGAGGGCTCTCTCCAGTCGATCTTGATAAAATGAACAATAGGGTGCGAGATGACTTTAAAAGGGAACTCATTTTAGGCTAGTAAATGGATATGAATGAGGTTTTTAATAAATGACGGGGTTTTCTGGACTGTATGGGATCAAGAACAGCGTGAGCAGAGATTTAATCAAAATCACAGATTATTACATAAGGTGAGGTAGGAGTGAAGTTTAACAATTAAACTGAAATTAAATGGGATGTAAAGACTGCTTAAGAAAGCTGAAAGGGGCATTTAACAATGAATCCCTTTTAGACAAAAGAAAATACACAAATCCTGAACGCTACTTCAAGGCAGAGCAAATAAATTGTATTATACCTATCTCACTGCAACAGCATCCAGTGTACTGATTGTGAATGAAATGTAAACATTACGAAATTACATATGAAACATTAGAAGATACATATGCTAAACTTTACGCCACAAGAATATTATAAAACAGTACATACCATTCCAATTAATCTACGTAATTAAGCGTAAAAATGAAACTCTGTTCTTCACCACCGGCTCTCAGAAATCTCCCACAAAGTACAAGGTACCACCCTTTAAAATTACATGCTCAGGCTGACACTAGCTTCCTGAACCGAGAAAAACCAACTTCTAGGAATTAAAACTAATTAAAATTCTAAAAAATAAACCAAATCTGGATCAGATTGCAAAATGTCTCGAGTTGTGAAGGTTGCTGGTCAAATCTCTTTTGAAATAGGAATCCTCAAAGCTGTCATTTTTCATACACTGCCACCTGCTTTCGAATGCAAGGATGGTGGCTTTAATTCTGGAAATAATCCCCAACTGTCTGTCTAAATATTTGGAATTTTATTGCCATCCGTGTACTATCTCCCTGAAGATCTGCAATGTATAAATGAAACCCTGCTAGGGGAAAACAAATCGACCCCAAGTCAAGGGATTTGTTTCACTAAAATCACAAGAATAGAAAAAGTCATCCATTTGTTCAAAAAAGAGAAGATCGTTCCCCTTAAAATCCTCTGATGGCCAATTTAAAGACACAAACTGCAGCGCAGATCATTAACTGAAGTTTTAAATAGAAGATCGGTTCCTATTTTTCTGTTTTGGTCGATGTCTTCATTCTAATTTGGCTTTTGAATTTTTCTTTGCTTCCATTCAGCGTTATACCACCCAAGAAATATGGTATTTTGGCTCCGTTTGAATAGCGCTGTCAATTTCTTTATTATTATGACATGGCACTCCTTGGACTTCGACATGCCCTGAAAAGGCTGTAGTTTTCCCATCGACATCAAATTCACGAACACACCACCTTCTGATCTTTTTAAGAGTCTCTTTTGATGGTGAATAACCAGCAAGCATCATGTCCTTAACCACGCCCAAAGCAGATTTTGTGTCCCGATTAATGAGATGGGCATCAACAAATAAATAATATGACTTCTCATTTGGCTTGACACTCGAGCTTGTCATGTGAGCAAAAAAAACATTTGATGCTTCAAATGTCTGAAAGGCTCGATCAAGGTCCCAAATGTTTGAACAGCCCAATATTACATAGTTCAATGCTACTACTAACTTGTATGGCGGATTTTCCCGACTCAAATTCTCCAGTGGGAAATAAACCGTATCCAATTTAAAAAACTCACCTTTAGAACAAGCCTAATGCTGCAAAAGCGTGTATCTTTGCAAGATATTATTCCGGACTTGGCAGCCTCTTATTCTGCAGAGATCGAATAAGTATCTCCTATGCTGCCATTAAAAGAGGAGCGCTACAAGTCCTGGCAGCTGCGCCAAGGGCAGCAATCGCAAGACCTTCATCACCTTTAATCCATGAGACCTTCTGAACAAATTCGTCACACAAACCGAACACAACTTCCATGTCTTTTTTAGTGCCACAACAGAAAACATATCTATAACTTCCTCAAGCAATGCTTGTTTCCCAATATCAATAATATCATAACCATGCTAAAAATCCACTGAGCAATGATAAAATCCTGTTTGCAAGCTTTTGGAGTCGACTTGAATTGAATTTGGGCGCAAAAAACGAATTTCTGGACTCTGTTGCCAAGTGGGTAGCGCCCCTGCTCAAGTGGGTAGCGCCCCTCAAGTGGGTAGCGCCCGTTCAATTTTGCACTGGCTGTGGCGCTCAAGTGGGTAGCGCGCACCAAGTGGGTAGCGCGCACCTCAAGTGGGTAGCACCCACCTCCAAATGCTGTCAACGATTCTGCAACTTGTCTTCGGCCTCCAAAAACATGAATTTAACTTTTGCCTTGCGGATCTCTTGCAAATGAGATTGTTTGCCATGTTTATATATGAAATAAATATCTCATCAAATCAGATTGCTTTTCAAATTTTTTTGACAACCCACTTTATAATGTTTTTGGCATTTTGAGATTTCTTTTCAACTTTATTTTTCTTTGTCTCTGATTGCTAATGATGTTCTTTCTGTTGATTTTTTTGCAGGAATAGGAACTGATGAGTCCTGGCAAGCTGACCAAGGCCTGCATTTGACATTTTTCATGAGGGAATACTTTTAAAAGAAATACTTATTACAAACAACTAATCTAACAATTTCTTCTCCAAAACAGGGTTTTGGAAGAGAATTATCCTTTTGATCATTGAAGCTCCTGAAATACTAACTCACTGAAATTTCCTCTGGCCTGCAGGTATTATGAAGCACCTTGAGAACAATAACTTGCACCTAGCCCTAAATACCAAATTAACTCCTTGCTGACCTAGACATCAAACAGGAATGTACATAACGAGAAATGAACTTTGATAATTTGACTCTGACAGCAGACTGGCAAGACGGAGTCTAACATTGGCTCCAATGGGAATGGCAGCTGCCGCTTCTTGGAGGTGCCAAGAACCTGCAGATCTTTGGGAGAGAAGATAGTGCCTCCATCCATTGGGTGATGGAATCATTATTATGAAAAACAGACTAAAGAATGATAACTCCACTTATTAACTGGAAAATCGACTCAAACTGACTCGTTGCAAACTGAAATGACTGAATTAAAACAAAAACTTTCTGAAAAGGGCAGCAGTCCATCAAGCTTTAAAATCATGATGGCAACCACCTGCATACTGATGTGATATGTACAATCATGTGTAGTGGGCCTTCCAATGTAACCAATCCAGTAGATGGCTACACCCCAAATTTCTGCTCTTACTCTCCTTGAGCAGGCGGAATGATGAACCTGTAGGCAACTCAAAATAATCACTGAAACCAAAGCTTATGATAATGAACCAGGCAATATTTATCCTCTCTAATGTTTGCAGAAGAATGCTGAAGGGGTCTTGAAAATCCTGAAACACTGGCTTATCCGGAGATCCAGCAAAAATACAAGTATTCGCTCCATCCTGATCTGAAAGGACAATTGATTTATGAGGGATAGAAATGCATAGAGAGGTATCTGCCATCTGAGTGTTAGTTGTAGGTTCCTTGACTATGAGAAATTATGACATATATCACTCAATTTCATGATCTAGGTCATTCTTAAATAAAAAAAAATCTTCAGGATTATCAAACATGACAGCCTTATCATCTTTTTGAAGGAAAAAATTATCTGTTTGTTGATCTACACAACTGATTACAAGACAGTCATCTTTTTCAAAAGAGGAAGAAGTTTCACCAACACTTTCCTGACTATGTGTGCACTGCAAATCTGCGTTAACTTGGGCTGTAACAAGACCTTTCAAAAGCTGATCTATCTCATCTTCAGACAAAGGAGACAATGCCTTTTGTTTTCTTCTGCTTAAACAATAATTATCTTCATATGACAGGGCTTTCAAACTATCTTTTATTACTGAGTTATTGAAAGGAGATTTATCACTTACTTGCACAAAGATCTCATTCTGTTTTTCATGAACTGACTGGATTGCTTCTTCATGAAGGCTGTGTTCTAATGATGGACTGACAGTATGACTGAGAACATTTGGATCCATTACTGTGTCTTCTGCATTCCAGATGATTTCAACAGCAGATTTCTCTTTGATGGGCTTCAGCACAACTGAATCTGGAACTAAAATAGCTATCCTGACTGCATCACATTCTGAAATTAGTACGGGACTTATTTGCATGCTGCTGTCTTCTGTGGGCAGATCTGAAATGACATTCTCCCTTTCATCATTTTCAGCCATATGGCCATCAACCTGCTGCAAAGTCTCCTGAGCACCTTGATGGGTATCCTTTAGGTTCTCTTCATATTGCTGAAATGGATTCTCATATAGAGCCTCCATGATTTCTCCGTCCATGAAATCATTATTACCATAAAACAGCTCTAGATCTTCAATGAAATTATGTACATGGTTACAACAGTTCTGAACTAAAATCAAGGATGGATATGATGCTTTATACTTTTCAAAGAACACGGTATGAAAATCCCTTAAACAATAAATAGAAGCAGCTGGAAAAATTTCATACCATGATCGGGCTTCGTCTTCCAGAGTAGCCATAAAAATTTTCATCAAACAGTCTTCAGGAAAACTGATCTTAAATTTATGCACATGAACGTGAAATTTCACCAGATGAAGAGCAGCATCATTACCTTCCTCATTTCTGAACATAGGCAAATTCTGAAGCCAATCCACCTTGGGCATCTTATTTGGAAAACTTGGGATGTGATCTCGGCTCATGGGAGTGTATCTTCTTGCAATCCAGTCCGTCAGCAGTGAGGTCGCCATGAAGCATTGATTTCTGGATTGTTCATTGAATGAAGTTGCCGGTGAATGATTTCAGCCTTGTGGTGTCTAACTGCTGTCCACCATCAGCAATCAGATCTAAACTTTGTTATCCTTTACCGGGGAGGACTTCCCCAGTGGAGTCGCCACTATGTTAGCGCTCGAATCTGCCACAGGCTGAAGAAGGCAAAACTCAAGGCAACATCAAACCAAGCTCATCCTCGTAGCTAGCCCTACGAGGACAAGAGAGGGCTCTCTCCAGTCGATCTCGATAAAATGAACAATAGGGTGCGAGATGACTTTAAAAGGGAACTCATTTTAGGCTAGTAAATGGATATGAATGAGGTTTTTAATAAATGACGGGGTTTTCTGAACTGTATGGGATCAAGAACAGCATGAGCAGATATTTAATCAAAAGCACAGATTATTACATAAGGCGAGGTAGGAGTGAAGTTTAAAAATTAAACTGAAATTAAATGGGATGTAAACACTGCTTAAGAAAGCTGAAAGGGGAATTTAACAATGAATCCCTTTCAGACAGAAGAAAATACACAAATCCTGAACGCTACTTCAAGGCAGAGCAAATAAATTGTATTCTACCTATCTCACTGCAACAACATCCAGTGAACTGATTGTGAATGAAATGTAAACATTACGAAATTACATATGAAACAGTAGAAGATACATATGCTAAACTTTATGCCTCAAGAATCTTATAAAATAGAGCTGTACCATTCAATTAATCTCTGTCAAACAACTGTAAAAATGAAGCTCTTTGTTCTTCACCACCAGCTCTCAGAACTCTCCCCACAAAGTACAAAGTATTGCTTAAATACAAATTACATGCTCAAGCTGTTACTAGCTTCTAGGAATAGAAAACCAACTTCTAGGAATTAAAACTAATTAAAATTCCAAAAAATAAACCAAATCTGGATCAGATTGCAAAATGTCTCGAGTTGTGAAGGTTGCTGGTCAAATCTCTTTTGAAATAGGAATCCTCAAAGCTGTCATTTGTCATACACTGCCACCTGCTTTCGAATGCAAGGATGGTGGCTTTAATTCTGAAAATAATCCCCAACTGTCTGTCTAAATATTTGGAATTTTATTGCCATCCGTGTACTATCTCCCTGAAGATCTGCAATGTATAAATAAAACCCTGTTAGGGGAAAACAAATCGACCCCAAGTCAAGGGATTTGTTTCACTAAAATCACAAGAATAGAAAAAGTCATCCATTTGTTCAAAAAACAGAAGATTGTTCCCCTTAAAATCCTCTGATGGCCAATTTAAAGACACAAACTGGAGCGCAGATCATTAACTGAAGTTTTAAATAGAAGACCGGTTCCTATTTTTCTGTTGTGGTCGATGTCTTCATTCCAATTTGGCTTTTGACTTTTTCTTTGCTTCCATTCAGCATTATACCACCCAAGAAATATGGTATTTTGGCTCCGTTTGAATAGCGCTGTCAATTTCTTTATTATTATGACATGGCACTCCTTGGACTTCGACATGCCCTGAAAAGGCTGTAGTTTTCCCATCGACATCAAATTCACGAACACACCACCTTCTGAGCTTTTTAAGAGTCTCTTTTGATGGTGAATAACCAACAAGCATCATGTCCTTAACCACGCCCAAAGAAGATTTTGTGTCCCGATTAATGAGATGGGCATCAACCAATAAAGAATATGACTTCTCATTTGGCTTGACACCCAAGCTTATCATGTGAGCAAAAAAAAAATTTGATGCTTCAAATGTCTGAAAGGCTCGATCAAGGTCCCAAATGTTTGAACAACCCAATATTACGCAGTTCAATGCTGCTACTAACTTGTATGGTGGATTTTCCCGACTCAAATTCTCCAGTTGGAAATAAACTGTATCCAATTTAAAAAACTCACCTTTAGAACAAGCCTAATGCTGCAAAAGCGTGTATCTTTGCAAGATATGATTTCGGACTTGGTAGCCTCTTATTCTGCAGAGATCGAATAAGTATCTCCTATGCTGCCATTAAAAGAGGAGCGCTACAAGTCCTGGCAGCTGCGCCAAGGGCAGCAATCGCAAGACCTTCATCACCTTTAAGCCATGAGACCTTCTGAACAAATTCGTCACAGAAATCGAACACAACTTCCATGTCTTTTTCAGTGCCACAACAGAAAACATATCTATAACTTCCTCAAGAAATTCTTGTTTCCCAATATCAATAATATCATAACCATGCTAAAAATCCACTGAGCAATGATAGAATCCTGTTTGCCAGATTTTGGAGTCTACTTGAATCGAATCTGGGCGCAAAAAATGAATTTCCAGACTCTGTTGCCAAGTGGGTAGCGCCCCTGCTCAAGTGGGTAGCGCCCCTCAAGTGGGTAGCGCCCGTTCAATTTTGCACTGGCTGTGGCGCTCAAGTGGGTAGTGCGCACCTCAAGTGGGTAGCGCCCACCTCCAAACGCTATCAACGATTCTGCAACTTGTCTTCGGCCTCCGAAAACACGAATTTGACTTCTGCCTTGCGGATCTCTTGCAAATGAGATTGTTTTCCATGTTTATATATGAAATAAATATCTCATCAAATCAGATTGCTTTTCAAATTTGTTTGACAACCCACTTTATAATGTTTTTGGAATTTTGAGATTTCTTTTCAACTTTATTTTGCTTTGTCTCTGATTGCTGATGATGTTCTTTCTGTTGATTGTTTTGCAGGAATAGGAACTGATGAGTCCTGGCAAGGTGACCAGGGCCTGCATTTGACATTTTTCATGAGGGAAGACTTTTAAAAGAAATACTTATTACAAACAACTAATCTAACAATTTCTTCTCCAAAACAGGGTTTTGGAGAAGAATTATCCTTTTGATCATTGAAGCTCCTGAAATACTAACTCACTGAAATTTCCTCTGGCCTACAGGTATTATGAAGCACCTTGAGAACAATAACTTGCACCTAGCCCTAAATACCAAATTAACTCCTTGCTGACCTAGATATCAAACAGGAATGTACATAACAAGAAATGAACTTTGATAATTTGACTCTGACAACAAACTGGCAAGACGGATTCTAACAAGCCTTATAGTGTCCCTTGGAGAAGAGGCATGATCTTTGATCATGCCCTTTCACTTAATAAAACCTAAGATAACTATATCTAACTAATAATTAATAAAATATACATAACAATTTTCTTGCAACTATTAAAAACTCCTAGGGTCATTTTATTAAAGTTAATGGAGCTGATATTATCATGGGATCAACATATTTACCCATATATGTGTAGTGCTCAACCTAAGTTGTGAGTCTCCCAACTAGTTGCTCATATAATGGGTTGATCTCACTTTTACCAAAATGTTAGACATTGAAAGCAGAAAATTTATATGTAGATCATGCCAACAAATTGTACACATCTAAGAAACCTATTCATCTTCAACAACATCTTCTACATCCAATGGACATAGGAAAAATCCAAAAGGATGGTAAGTAATACAGGGAAACATATGTGCTCTAAGAAAGAAAATGGCTCAACCAAAAGAAAAAAAACCTATGCAAGTTCCCCTTGGTAGTGGTGGGGAGACACACTTGACTTTGGTGCCATGAAATCTCTTTCGAGGTTTAAAGCATCTTCGTAAATCGAAAAAGGAAAAGCTTAGTCCTAACAACCTTGCGTTCATGATTCCCTTTCAGAAATCAGTATATCACAATGCCACTAACCCATGTCAACAGAACTGGGTGGATCAATATTAGAAAGAAAAAGAAAGAAAAGAAAAAGTGATCCTCATGAGACAAATCACAACACCTAGTGACCATGTAACTTCTTCAACTCTCTACAAACGAGTCAAGTTCTGTTTCTGTATGTTCTCTGCATTTATATCTATTTCATAGTTGTTTCAATATTATGTTCATAGTTATGGGATTGAAGCATGACAGAGGAAGAAGAAAATCATGTAACATCCACATTTTTCCAGTGTGAGTACCCATTTCTTTGTATTCACTTTTCATCCACAGAAGAAAAGAGCAAAGCATAGGCCTCTCCTATTTGGGTTCGTCCTGTATTGGGTTTTCCTATGGTATATCTTGTATTCAATGTATGGATGGTGTGTAATTATTTGTTTCCTTCATTTCACTTTCAGCTGATTCTCAGTAATTTCTGTGTTAAAGCTAATGATATGAAGTCTCCAATCTTGAGTAGAATAGTGCTAGTAAAAGACTGTAGAATATTATAAAATTTGTTATGAAGATCCAGTGGAACATCCACGATAGTGTACAAATCAGAAATGGACTAAGAACCCAATGCATGCATTAACTACATTCATTCTCTATGCTTCGAAGTTCCCACAGATAAATAACATCAAAGAGTAACAAAGATACAAAGCAAGGTGAAACTGCATATCAAAATGCACACTTGCATTTCTGACCCAAATGACAAAAACCTACAAAGCCTCTAAACTAAACAAAGTCAACTCCAGAACAAATGAGATTACTCTCACTCATATCAAATGGAAATCAATATACAATAGCATAGAAACATCTAAAATTGTGTTTGATATGCACATCAATGTTCCAAAGCTCAAGGTTGAATATCTCAAATTTCAATATTCAATACATCAATTATTTCTCTGAACTCAATATATGCAATATTGACCCTATCGAAACCAAAATTAGATGGATCTAGGATATTATATTCTATTCACCTAACACATAATATATATTAAATGTATTTACATGAAAATAAAGTATTGACATACTCACCCACCCCAAGCAGGATGTAGAGCATCTCACATCTTTCAGTACAAACAAAAACAACTATTCATTAAAATACCACTTAGTTTATTCTTGTTAAGGATATGAATCAAGCTAAAACAAGAATTAGAAGGAGAAAAAACATACCTTCGATCCCTCTCCGTAAGTGAATTTTCTAAAGTTATAGTATATCCAATGTCAACAGTTGATTCATTTTCCAAATAATCCTAGCCCAGACAAAAATGGACAAACAAATCAGAATCACATGGCAGGCATAAGAAATCTCAAAGTAAGTATCTAGAAAAGTTCCATTCATAGTGCCAAAAATATTAACAGTAAGTTGAAGCAGTCATTGGTGACAGAAGCATAGATCCATGTTCCTGGATACAATGGATTATCGCATTAAGTCCCTTGGATTACAAGTTATAAAGCAGCACTAAATAAAACATGCATCAACAAATTTTTATCTAGAGCTCTTCCATGTTTGGACAGACAATAAGAAATTGAATACAATTCATGTGAAGGAAGAATTAAAGAAAATTAAAAGCACACTTCAAATTCAAGAATTCAAACTCAAAATCAAAAGAGCACATCAGAATCTCTAAATAATGTTTCAGGATGATCACCAGAAGTTGAATCTTTGCAAAATGTTTGGCTCTAAAAACAAAGCATGCAAATCTAGGCTATGATAGATCATAGGAAGCTTTGACATTAAATCTATGGGATGTTGGATATCATTGAACTAAATTGCAAGTAGAGATGATAATGAGTTGAATAAATGACACCTACCTGCCCCTTTTGTAAACAATAGGGAAAAAATTTACAGCTAGATATGCATGGAAAAAGGAGGGCATGGTTTCCTCTAGAGTGAAAACTAGAAAAATGAAACATGGAAACCCTATGCACAGCAGGTTGCATGAGTAAATGATAATAATATATGTTGGAAAATGAAATTGATATGCTTGAGACAAAAATAACTGAAAAATAAGTGAGGAATGTTCATAAAGCAGTTCAAAACTGAATCCACTGGTTAGAAATTGTCCCCCACTAAACAACGTTTCAGGCACCATTCAATTCTACATCTAGTATCCAAATTATCAAAATTCAGTTGTGCGTAATTTTTTTTTTTGTGATCAAAACATAGTAATACACACACAAATGTTCAAAATGCAGAGCATATATACATACGTTTTTTGTTTCTACTTGAGGGCATGCATTGCACATACTATGGCTAGGGTTCAAAGCCCATATTGTAAATGGGATAATCGGGATAATCAAACACTGCAAATGGAAATATTGTTCTAGGATTTGAAGCCCATTCTAGTTTTCAAGATCTTAGAGATGGCAACATCAGCTTCAAAAATGGCTACTACCATCAATAGAATATTCGATCATTTCACTACTTTCTCTGATGGATTGACAGATAAAATCATGGAGGAAAATCTTAAAGATGTTGATCTCAATGTTAGAGCTCGAGCACTCAATTTGCTGCTTCAAAATCATCAACTTCAGGTTTTCAAGCAAAGTGATTTCATAGTTTACAAGAAATAGGAAAAAGAAGAATTTGTAAGGTTTAAGGGCCTCTCATCTGAAGATATGCTCATATATCAAGTCATAAAAATTGTTGGAAATATGGGTATATGGAAAAAAGATATGAAAAGGGAAAAAATTTTACAACAACCACAGGTTAACAAAGCATTGAAAAATCTAGAAGCTCATGACTTAATTAAAGGGGTGAAGTGTGTTTCTAACCAAGAAATGAAGTTGTATATGCTAGTAGAATTGACACCTTCAAAGGAGATAAATGGAGGTGCATGGTGGACGGATAAACTTTGATATGGAGTTCACTAACATTGTTAAGCAACAATGTTTGTAGTTCGTCTTGCAGTAGGGTGTAGGCACTATTGAAGGTGTTGTTGATTTTGTGAGAAAATCAGGGATATCAAAGGTGAAATTAAAGGTTTAAGAGCTCAAGCAAATGGTGATGTGGAATAAGTGATAAGAACCGGAACCAGAGACTTTGCTTCTATAGGGGTTCCCAAGCTCAAATTCAGGAAGTCGGCATTTACGAACATTTCTTGTGGAGTTTTCCCTATCTTGCGAGAGTGCACAGATGATGGGATAATTTTTTATTTTCATGGCACAGATTCTACATTATACATGCAATAATTTTTTAAACTCTTACCTTCTCATAGGCCTCTCAATAGATGGAGGAGGTTGGCCTTCTTCTTATTGAAACTCAATAATCGTGCTCAAGTCGAACTCTTCAATGCATTCAATATCAATGAGAGGGTGTTCAGGCTCCCCTCCTATAGCTCTAGCTGTGCTCTACTATTGTGGTTGGTAATAGAATGTTGTCTCTTGTTTGCACGCTAATACTCCACGACAATACCCTCTTGAAATTTATTGAAATTTAAATGGAGTGGGAAAATGATTTTCAGATGAGTCAAAGAATTTTAATCCAAAGGGTAAAAACTTAAAAACAAAAAACAAAAAATTTATTCCTATATAATAAATATTTTAATTTCTTAAAATTTATTCAAATATGGTAAATATTTTAATATTTTTCAAAAAAAATGTGTTTCAAAACAAAGGTAGATGCTATGTGGAGTTTGCAAGTCGCTTTATCTTCTTTATGTTTTTTTTTTATTTTTTTCATTGTATATGATTAATATAGATTCATATTAACTTCCAATCTATCAAATGTCTAAAGAAATCAAATCTAAGGAGTTTTTCATCTCAAGATATTTAATTCCTTTCTCTCGACCCTTGGTAGATCTAGAGTTAAGATATATCTAGATTGGTTTAATTATTAATTTTATGTTTTTAATTTTAATTTTATTTTGATAGGCTCTAAATTTTAAAGAGAACATTATATCATTTTGACCATACGAGAAGAATTAAACACTGGAGAAACCCTAGAGGCCCATGGAAAAAATTGCAGGCGGAGAAAGGGTCGTAGTTTTGACAAAGAGTGAACAGGCTCTAGACAATGTGATCTCTGATATCCTTGTCAAAATGCAAAATAAGATTAAATGGTAATCATGAGTTTTTTATCCACTTGATATATATTTTGTACAAAGATGGTGGCCATGATAAACCCTTTTAATACATGCAATTATTCATCAAATATGTTTTTTAGATGAGATTTTGATTGCTTACTATTGGACCCACATGGAGGAGGAGGAGTCGGTGGATTATGAACTAGAGGAGGGGGGTTTTCAAAAATTTGGTCTAGTCCCAAGGATTTTGTCCATTCACATTTCAAATTCAACTTATAAGGTCACCATACTGCAATTTATGGGCCTACCAGATCTTTAGAAAGCAAAGTTAAGAATTCAATTGGCAACTGTCTAGCGGTTCGAAGGCCCTAACCCCTACTCCAGCCATGCACTATTTGGGTCCTTTAGTTTTCACTAGCCCAGGGCCTGAGGACATTTGTTAGGGGCTAGAGAACTCTTCTTGGGGTGTTTGGCTCTAAGTTTAGTTTCCCTATTGTCCCAAATATTGGATGAAGACATACAATGTGTTACTGCTTCCTTAGGGTTTTCAAAATATTTTGAACATAGTGGGGGTTTGTTGTGTAACCAGCTTCAAAAATAGAAGAAAAGAGATATCAACGCCTTAGAAATAAGCCACTTCGAGGGGGCAACCTCCAATACATTACATAAATGCACAATTCTTGGATGATACAATTTACAAAACCTCCTTTTTATATATAGGAGTCCATGGGGCCATAATGTAATCCTAGTGGGCCACAATGTAATCCTAGCCGACCTAACAATAATAATTTAAGGGCACAATAATAACAATATGGGGGTTACAGGGGTACAATAATAACAATAAGGGGGGCTACACTAACATAATAAGGGGCTATACTATTAATATAGGGACTAATATAGGGACTTAACAAGGTTCTTCACTCTCAGAATCCTCTTTGGATAGTTTTCCTGTATATCCTTCATCTCAAGTGCCATCAGCCTCGCCCTCCTTCGGCGAACTAGTGAAGGAGAGCCTTTCCTCGATAACGGAAGAAGGTCAAAATAACATCATAAATGGTCTTGTGGTTTTCAGGGAGAAACAATCTTGTGAATAAGAATGAGTTATGATTCAAAATGAATTTGAGAAATCAAGGAATAGGAAAATCCATTGTAGTGTAAAGAATAAGAACAAATTCCTTCGTTTTCTATTTTTGGGAGTCAACGTCACCATTCAAAATACTAAGGAAATGTCCCAAAAATACTTGGTGGGGTATGTAAGGGGTTGAAAATTTAGGTCCTCGACCATAAATGTGTGGGCAGACAAGGAAATCTGAACTATTGTAAAATTTCCTCCAGAGGTGTCACTATTAGCTCGAGGTTGGATTCATTTGTGCTTCAAAGATGTAGTAGACACCCGGGAGGTACAACAAATGGTTTAGAAAATTGATTCATCTCCTATCCTTGTCAATTTCTAGATGCCCCTCTTTGATGAAAAGTAGGAGAGACTAGATATGGTCCCAATATAGGTTCATCTTCCAAGTCTCATAGGTAACTCATTGGGATCTTATCTGGCCATGAATCTACATATTTAGAGATGGGGATTAAGACATACACCCATATTTTGGTTAATATGGACCTCAGATAAGGGCTCATAGAATATGTTGTAGCTCCTAGAGACAACCTTGAGTTGCAAAATACTGGTGCCTAGGACATGTTAAGATCAAAGGTTAAATATGGACAACTATATGAATGCCTCTGATAGGAAATGAGTCAAGAGAATAATGGTTTTGGTGATTCAAGAATGGAGAAGAACATTTGAGCCTGATTCATGTGAATTTCATACACTCATGAGAGTGCTTAGGAGGCTGTGTGGCTTGATGGATTTTAAATGCGCCAAGTATAAAAAAATGAGAAGAAACCTAAAAAATATGCAGAGGCATTGAGAGAGAATGGAGAAGGAACCCACAAGAGATAGGCAGGGTAGGAAGGGGGTAGATGGAATGAATGAGGGCAGTATGGATTTTGCTCACCATCACACTTAATCTGTGACACTTTCCTCTTTAAACTAAATTAAAAGGCAGATAGATTCATTTGAAACACCTTGACAGTTAGGATTTCCCTTCCTTTATCCTTCTCTACTTTGTGTGTGGTCATAGGCCAACAGAAGGCATGGATATCGGGATTGGGGTGTAGTGTATTCAGATATTGGGTTATGAAGGAATACATTTTAGGTGTAGGCCAGGCCATATGTATGGGAACCTGGCTAAAAACTATAAGCTTCCACCTTTTGCATAGGACTATCCATCAAGAGGCAGGGACATATTGGGTTAGAAAAGGGTTCTAGATTGCAGATTTTGGGCACTGGGAAAAGCTATATGGTGCAACTCCTCTCTGCAAAACATCCTCCATGTCATTGGTGACAATTGTTAGGATATGGTGTTTATGTTTCCAACTGTCTAGAATCCCTACTAAAGGGGTGTAGTTTCATTTCCTTGGATGCTAATGGAAGGTTTTGGGGTTTACTAGTTGGATGCAAAGCCATAAATATTTGGGTATCCAATTCTTGGGGTTTGGATTCTACTTTTCCATTGAGAACAGAGAGGAAGAAGTGGAGGTAGATATGGAGAGGTAGGTAGCGAGAAGGAAAGAAAGGGAGAGTTGGAGACTAACAATTATTCACACTATTTGTTTGTCTTTATTAGAACGAAGGTTTGAGATTGTATTTTGTTGAGGAAAATGAGAGACGAAACCCTAATTTCGGGTGATGAAATGGTTATGGTAGCAAGGAATCTTTTGAATGAAACATTTATTTTTCATGTTGTAAAATTCCACCTGTGTAAGCAAACTACAAATGATGTTCAAACCAAGTTGTAAAAATCTAGAATCTTTTATAAATGTAAAATCATTTTATTGTTGAGAACTATCTAGGCTAGGAATGAAACTCCAACACCTTCCATTAACCAATTTTCAGTACACACTTCATTACAGTCCTCTTTTATACTCAATTTAATATCAATTTTATGCTTAAATGCTAGGACGGCCACATAACTTCCTTCATTCCATGCTTTACTATATGCCTCTTATATATTCATAGCTTATTTATCATGTAGGAACCTCTAGGACATATGAATCCAACACATGAATCAACCCCTAGAAAAATATATTATATGCTTCCTCATAACTAATGGGTTTATTATAAGTCTTAAAGGAAGTTTAGATTATTGGCTGTGGGCCAATAGAAACCTTTCTATTGAAGATATAGTTATGATGATGAGCCTTAGAAACTTAGCCTAAATCCCATGAAATTATCTATCTCCAATCCATATCTAGGTTGACTACTCATATTTTCTTATCCTTGATACCTTTTTTAGAATGAGATAGGTCTAGTAT
Source organism: Pinus albicaulis (assembly GCA_034641835.2). Lineage (NCBI taxonomy): Eukaryota > Viridiplantae > Streptophyta > Pinopsida > Pinales > Pinaceae > Pinus > Pinus albicaulis. The sequence continues at coordinate 966,186,909 of CM076578.1, read as the reverse complement.
CGTACCTATCCTAGTCGTTAGCCCATGTGATTCTATAAAACTATGCTACATGCATTGATTATCTTACTCCTTAAAGGTTGGGTTCGCAAGTGTGATTTTTTATCTTTGACATCCCATCTTGTACAATTATCCCATAAATTAGCTTTATTTCCGAATACAAAGAAGCACATATGATATACCTTCAACATTCATGTATTTTCCTCGAAAAGTGCGACACTTTGAAACAAAATTAGAGTTTGCATGTCATTCATTCAATATTTTGAAGAACATGCAACTAATTATGGTAGGTATTGGAGTATTCCATTTGACATATTTGTTTACATGTAGTTTCATTTTCTTAAGAGATGGTATCAAGGAAAAATAATTTGGCCATTGGTTTGACTTTCGCTGACATAGGCCCTTAATATTTGTGCACCCTTGATATATTTTCCCTTTCGCTCTTGATTCAATTTTTTTTGAATGTTTTCCAACCTCATGAATAAAGTTTATCCCTATAAATTGAGTCACCTATACAACAATTTTAGTCATTGTTGTCTAACAATATTGATCATTTGGAGGATGGGGATGGTATGGTTCTAGGCCTTGCCTCCCAATTGAACATTTATTTATCTATCTACTTGGGTTCCAACACACCTCCTTCCCAAATTCCATGCACCTTCATTCTTTAGGGCTTACATCCTAATGTTATAATTACAAAAATGGATGAATGACAATACAATGTTAAGGAAGGTTCTCTTGCATGCCTTAAAGTTCCCTTGATTCATATGAAGACTCTTAGCTAATTTTTATGTTTATTCTATGCTCAATGCATTTTTGAGTGCAACTCTTTGCTAACCATTCATTAACTAACATTCCTTCTTGTTGTTCTTATTATGTGGATAGTTTGTGGCATAGTGTCCATGCTCATGACAGTTGAAACATTTCACCTTTGACAAGTCTCACTTCTTGCCTACCTTGCTGGTCTCGGATTTGGAATGAGATGCCTTCCCTTTTCCTTTCTTTGCCTTGCTAGCGAAGGCATAGTTCTCCTCGTCATAAGCCTTTGATGAGGATCCATCTCTAGTGCTTCGTTGAATTTCTTCTTGTGCAAAATTAGACCATAGTCGCTCCCAATCTGGAAGCTTCTCCCTCCCATTAAGAGTGTTCTGGTATCTATGCCATCTCTTGGGAAGTCCTATGACAGCTAGGCTCACCAAATCATTTGACGCAACATAGATCCCAACACTTCCAAGCTCATCTCGACATTGACTGAACTTGGTCAAGTATTTTTGGATCGTGTCGCCCTTCTCCATTTTGATCTTCCTGAGCTTGTATTTCAACACCAACTTCCTGTGGTCGCTGCTATTTAGGTGTTATTCATCAATAGTTTTCACCTGCTGCTGATGAATAGTTTCCTTAGCTTATTTTTCTAGAAGCTTATCTCAAAACTGTCAAATCTGTCATCTAGAAAACACTCCAAAACAATTTTTGTCCTCCTACCCCTTCCTATAAATCTATGATGAGAATAGATCCCAGTTGACAAGCCCTATCTGGTTTCAGCAAAATAACCATGTCTATAGTTGTCATAGCTGTAAATCATTTGCCATCATTTACCCTTGTTTCTCGAGCCATTCACTATCCAACTATTGACAAAATGTCTGCAACCCTATCCCTGGTCATCTTGTCATTTGAAAATCTAATCATACCAAAGAAAACACTCAGAATATGTCAAAATTTTTCCCAAGTTAGATAGTGGTGTTTAAGGAGTTTTTCATTGGCTAAGACATCCTAATCCAAAAGCCTCTGTCTAGTACCAACCTACCATAGATTGTCTTCCTATTATGAAAAACAAGTCTTTTTCCATCCATAGGTCGTACACCACTAAAAGGTCACTTTGTCTCATGTCGGAAGAAGTTCATAGAGATCCAGATCAGGAGAATATCATGTTACTCATTATCTAATGAAGTATGCTTCGTTCAGGTGCAATCTCATTGAAGCACCAAAAGAGTTCTCCAAGGTTCAAAGTAATATGTTTTTACATCTCTATAGGGGTGTAATTGTAATGATGATCAATGTGCAAGAGAGAAAAGGGACAAGTTCAAGTAGGTATTTCATGTTGAATTAGTTTGCCATCAGTAAAATAAATGAAACACAGTGAGTGAAGGGAAACTAACAGGTATGGTTTGAAACCCAAGAACTACCTGAAGAACAGAGACCTGCCTCCAAGTCACATGAATACAAAACACTGATGTTATGCTAATCAGTAGTGTTTTAACATCTCCTCCAAAAAAATTAATATTGAATAAACTTTTCAAAAGGAATCATCATGTAGAGCATAAGAAGACAATTTCTTCTTATGATACCTCAAGCCTAGGATGTGAACATGAGTCAAAGGGAAATTTTAAGATAACCCTAGAAACACAGTCAAAGGAAGGTTAGTCAATAATATTTTGCAGTAGGCATTCTCCATAATACAAATCACATGTTTTCTAGTCTGAGTGTTCATAATGATATTTTACAAAAAGATATGCATCCCAGACCATGTCTCATAATGGCAAATGTCAGAATCCACCTTGTTTCCTATTGGTTTTCTTCAATAAGAGACACATTTTTCAGAGGAATAACACGGGTTTGAAATGGATGAAATATCATGTGTATGGTGGAACCTCCTTCAAAAAGAAGATGGTTTGAAGCAATGGTGATAACCTCCTTCATGAAAAGCAGAGGGTTAAGAAGGCATGATGTGGCCTCCTTCACAGAAAAGCAGAGGGCCAACATGTTCTTAAGTGACTTCAGAAACTGATGTCAGCTACCTCCTCCAAAGATGAACAATAGGTGCATCAACAGAGTTTCAAATTATGTTTGAGTAAGTTGTCTATTTGAAAGACAGGGTTCAAAATCAGTGGTGATTCAGTAAGAGTTCATAGGTTGAAAAGCCTATTTCATATCACAAGTAAGAAGATAGTTGCTGGTGTTAAAAGACTCTGATCCTGTATTTCTGACAACCTCATTCAAAGGATAAATTTCAGGTTGCAATGTTGACTAAACAAGCCTCTTATTAGTGGTGAAATTGACAGACCTAAAGCTTAGGTTCTAGTCTTATCTGCAAAATGGTATAAAGGACAATCCACCTAGATGACTTATGAGAAAAGTGCATTCTTTCTTTTGGGCAAATTCATTATGTCTTATCAAAGCTAAACTCCCTCGAGGTTATGAATGAAAGGCAAGCATCAAAAGCCATCCTTTAAGATCAGTCAAAGGACAGAGGGCACATTGTAATAAGGTGAAAATTTTCACTATTTATAGGCCATCCTTCACAAAATGGTAGGGGATCATCACTCCAAATATTTGCACCATGACACAGCTCATCCAAAGGGTTATAACACAACTCATCCAAATGGGTAAAATATGTGATGAAGCCCTATTTTCACTCACATTCAAAAGGCTCATCCATTAAATGATGAAAGACAGAGTTTGGAAGACCCAGGTAATTTGTCAAACATAGGCCTCCTTCACAAATAAGTAGAGGGCCCACCATTGTTTGAGGGTATTCAAAAGATGACATGTGGAACAGATCAAATCATAACTGTTGTTGTTATATGGTTTTAAGAAAGTTGACATAACAGTTTTAAGAAGGGCTACACTAATGTTTGTTAAGATTGCCTCCTTTGTAAATAAACAAAGGCATAAAACCACTCTAAAAGGCTGCAAAAGAAAACAGATATTTTTCGTTTCAAACGAGGAAAAGGAATTTAAAATAACCGTCACCAAGTTTAAAAAACTCAAAGCAACGTTCATTAGCATCATGCCCGAAGAAAGAAATAGTTCTTGAGCAAATTTTTCAGAATTTCTCAAGTTTAAGGTAGTGCGGCGCGCCTGTAAGAAGGTTTTCTGTATTTCTATGAATAGTGCGTTGTGCCTGTAACACTATGCGGCACGCCTATGCCCGGTTCCCAAGGTTGACCTGACAAGCCATATGCGCGGTGCATTATCCTTTCAATGCCTGCCCATCAAGTAGTTTCAATGTGCTTACTTTCCCATTCAATCAATACTCAAAGGGAAACCAAAAAACTCATTTTTCAAAGGTATTTCTCATCTACTAGCTAAGTTTTAGTTCAAGGGGGGGCTTGGTTACAAATTTCAAAGATAAACAGTGGTTAAAAAAGGAGGGTTAATGTGCAAATTTGAAAGAGCTTTTGTGCTGTGAAAAAGCTAAAAACACACACAGTCCTAAGAGAAAGGAAGAGTTTGTATAAGATAGGGTTTTTGTCAAATTAAAAGAGGTTTTTCTTGCTGTGGGTTGCAAAGGATTAAAAACAATGATTAAAGGGGAACGATATTTGTGTAAAAAACAAAAGATATTTGTCTCCAAAATCCACAAACAGACCTTGTTAAAGACCTCTTTGCTCAAACACAAGTACTGAAGAGGTGAAATTGTTTTCATTCAACTAATACTTGTCTGCTAAACTCAAAGAAAAACAATGATCATTAATGGGAGATAGATTTGTTTTGAAGGCTTATTACTCAGTGACAAGGAGACTGCCTTATGTTTTAGAAAAAAAAAAATCATCAAAGAAGGACAATTTATTCCAAGGGAGAGCATAGTGTTTTTTTCCAAGAGTGCATTATTTGTTTCAAGTCAGTGTCTTAAAACAATGATATCAAAAGAAATAGTGATTTCAAAGGAACCTCTTTCTTGCTTCAAATAACCACAAAAAAAAATTAATTTAGGGAGAGGAGTTCATATTTTCAAAGTCAAAGAGAGCTAGTTTCATTTAAACAAACTTGTCGGCTAACTAAGGACAGACTTAGTTTTTCAAAGAGTAAAAAGTGTTTTGATTAAGGGCATTTTTTCAAAAATCTTCTAAACAAGTTTTCTTTGGTAAGTCAGTGAAAAATATTAGAAGTAGAAATGCCTCCAAATAAAGATAGCAGGAGTGGTTATCACAATAGGTATGAGCCTTTTTCAACTCAGGAAGTGAATGAATCTCCTTCAATTCTCTTTAATTTTCATGAAGTAGGATGCTTGGAATTTTTCCAAAAGGTTTAAGAAGTGAAAATTCATATTCCTTTGACAAATTTGTTTTCTTTAAGGCTACAAGGGAAGCATGTTCCTCTAGCAAGTTTAGATTTGAAGCTCTCTCCTAGGGCTATCTCCAAAGCTACCAAAATTCCATATATCGGAGAAAAATAGTTCAAGCAAACATACCTAGATTTGAATCAATACAAACCCTTCCAAAAACCAGAACATAGGGATGCTTGCCCAGCTATTTTTCCTTTTTCCCACTTGTTGACCAGCTATGCTCCTCTCATGAAAATCATCATGAATTATTTCACATGTGAAGGGAGGTTTTCCCAGATTTATTCTTATCATATCAGGCTTCTTATGCACTTCACAAGAACTAAATTGCTAAACCTACCTTTTTTCCTCTATAGAAGCATAGACAAGATGGCCTCTACTGTCCAAAAGAAGCCCTCCACACAAGAACAAGCTTTTCTATTTCATAATTCCCTTATCAAGATCATCATCCTCCATCAACTTGAGAAAAAGGGAGTTTCTTGGGACTCTTTCATCTCTCATCCCGATTCTACCATTGCATCTTCATCTCATGCACCTTCCTCACCGTCCACTCATCATGTTTACCCTTCTTCTATTAAATCCACTCCTAAAGGACAAAAATATCCTATGATTGAAAGTGAAGAAGAGAAGAGGCAAACTAGTAGTGAAGAAAGGAAAAGTGAGAGGAGGCAAACAAGTGATGAGGAAGGACAAAATGAATAATCTAAGCATGACAGTGAGAAGAAACAAGGAATGATGAAGAGCTTGAATAAATTGATGCAGATCGCAACAGTCATAAAGAGGAAACTGTTGGTAGCCCACACAGCAGTGAGCATGATGGTAATGAGGCAAAAAATAGTGAAGGTGCAGAGCCCAATAGTCATGAAGAAAGCAGGGACAAAGATGAACAAGGAAGTCCTCAAGGGGATACTTATGATGAAAAACAAGAAAGCCCTCAAGCAAGCAAAGACGATGAAAATCAAACACCAAACAATGAAAATTCCCAAGAGGGCAGCATAGAGCAAAAGGACCAAATCAGTGACCATGAGCATAGTAGTGATAAAGACAAACAAGGAAATATTCAAAAGGAGGAAAACAATGACAAAGATGATGATGGAAGCAGCAAGGTTAAATACCAAGTTGAGCAACTGAAAATAGGTGAAATTCATCCTTCTTCTCCTACACACATCCAAGAGCATGTGCTAGCTGCCTCTCCTAGGAAAGGGGCCATGACTCTTCCTCTAAAAGTAACAAAGCCTAGAAACACTAGGTCATAAAAGAAAAAGATTACTCCAACATTGACTAGAAATGTCACAAGAGCACTAAGAAGCAGAGGAAAACTACCTAAAAAGAGCATTGTTGAATTACCAAAGAAGAGGAAGACCAAGAAGTCTATCCAAGGCAAGGGGAAAGAGAAAGAGGAAAGTAGTCATGAGAAGGAAAGGGGGTTTGATATAATACAGATAAACAATGATGATAGTGATAATGAATCTAGAATCATTGAGGCTCTCTTGCCAACCAGAGAAGACCAAATTCATGACCTACAAGCTGATCTAGAGAGCTCAAAATATTTCATACATGTCTTACAGATGAAAAACAAACAAATGAGTGGTCAAATGGCAGTATTTAAGGCCCGGGATTTCAAATATCAAAGGGAGGCCTCTAAGGCACAAACCAAGCTTGGAGAGATCATGGTCAAATTCAATGATACTGAAGAATAAGAACATCCAAGGAGAAAGAGGCCTAGGACTATGGGTCTCAAGAGAGCTTTGGAGAAAAATAAAGAAGAAGAGGCAGCCCTTGTCCGATCTTTTCCTCTTACTTCTTTACTCGCGCAAGAAATAGAAAATGATAGAGAAACCTAGCTTGAAAGGGAAAATAAAAATTTGGAGGATAAGTTAGAAAGAGCTAACAGAGACTTGAGCCTGCAAAAGAAAATGATCAGGCACTAAAAAAAGCTAAATCAATTTGCCTGAAGGAAATTGAAGGTTACATAAGAAAAGCTCAAGGCGGCTCAGAAGACATGCCCAGTAGAAAAGGTGGGGAAATGCACATTAAAGCTTGAAATTTTGGCCTCCGCTTCTCTACAGGTTTCTAAAACCCATGAAGGGCTTGCTCGCCAAAATTGGGCAAATTTCAACAAGATTTTGGTTTTTGACATTTTTGGGCCTAATTGCAAAATTTTGTGGGCATCGCCATTTTTGTTTGAAGCATCCTCAGAGGTTGAAAGTGGTATCATTGGATGTATTATATTCAAGGGCATATACTAAAAAAATTTCGGATCCAAAGGATGGATTTTGATTCCCCAAAGAGGTGAAAAATAGTGATTTTTTGACTTTCTGCCTCTCATATTAGCAAAGGGCTAATTTCTGGTTTTCTCCACTCAGGTCAGCTTTTCACATACTTTCAGTGATCAATTTTGGAATTTTTTTTTTTTCAAAATATAGACATGTAGGGCTTTCCAACGAGCCATCACGAGCCTCGTTTTGACATCGGGAGGTCCCTAAAAAGTTGTCTTCAAAACAGGGAATGTTCTGCTGCTACGTTCCTGTAGCATTTTGTCAAAATATTAGTTTTCTGAAGTGGCTTATCCAAATGTGCGCTAGGCCATTTTTGGCAATTTTCAATATTGAAAAGTCAATATTTTTTACTTTTTTATCACATTATAGATATTTTAGAGATATTTTGTGCCATGGGCTTTGCAAAGCCTCAAGGACAAAATCAGATATTTGTTTTTAGCCTATGAGCTTCTAGTCAGTATTGTGAAGCTTATCTTCTCCTTCTCCTATATAATTCATGGAGAATCATTGTAACATTGTTGGTGGAATATTTGATAAAAAAGCTAGACTTTTAAGAGCTTAAGAACTTTACTGAGCTTAGAGCAATATATGTTATGAGTTTTGATGATCAAACTTGTTTTATGGAGTGAATAGCTTGAATTGCTTGCCTTGATGATGGAGAGGATTTATGTGCAGGATTCCATGGCTTGGTAAATGGTATTGTACTTCTTTTCAGTTATTTTTTCTTATTTTTTCACATATGTATCCATGCTTCTTGCTTTCTATAGGTCAGTAAAGAATAGTTTGAGGTATGCCCATGGAGGCTCATCAAATTTCCTTATTCATTACAGCTTCTATGTTTTCATCTTTCTTAGTCATGTCAAAGGATACTTAACTACCCTTTGGTCCACTAGGAACTTGTTATTTATTTCCTTAATGATTAATATGACATGTTATATTTTTTGATTCATGGTATGCCCTACTTAATCATATTTGTTTAAACCTCATTAAAGAAATCTCTTTTGAAGTATTGACTGTCTAGGTTAAATCAGAGAGGTATTGTTTTGATCTTGCCATCTACCTATACTTGCAGAATTATTTCAAAGTTCTCATCAGTTTGAATGTGTTTCTTAGGAGTTTCCTTTCCACATTTTGAGCTGTTGATTTGTATTACATGTTTTCTCAACCACTGAAGGTGATTTTCCCACAATTAGAGGGTCTTATACTTCTATGTGTCACCTGAATGTTTATTTTATGCATCTATCAGTTTGAGTTTGATTCATAGTGATTAATGGTTAGCCCTACCACATGAATACTTGTTGTTTAAACTATTTATTATTAATATCCCTTTGTCATACACAAACTTGATGTTCATTTCACTTCATAAACCACCTGAAATATCCATTCGCTATACTAAATCGGCCTTGCAGTACGCCCTACCCATCATCTTGACATCCTTGGCTTGCTTTTGACCCCATAGCCGAGTTGATCTCATTTTCTTGTTCTATTTTAATACACTTGATCATTTTTTCCTCCAAACCACTAAAAACAAACAAACAAAAACACTTAAAAACTACCCTGAAATATAAACAAACTAAGCGAACAAGCTCACATCCTTCGCTTCATTAGAGAGAGCCCTCTCTGTTTCTAGGAACGCTAGGTCCTAGGGCTCCAAAGATTGGTTTGATATTAATCCCTCATTTGGTCTGCCAATCTACCAAATCACGAGAACCTAACATTCGGTACAGATCTTTCAAGGCCTTCCACATTGCATATGGTTTCACCTTCTTGTGGAGGCTTGAGACACTATGGTCTCGAACTCCCTCTAAAAAGATCCTTCTCACGTTTGTAACCAAGGTGTGTCAAGAAGTGCTAGGGTGTGTTAGGGAGTGTAAAAGCATGCCCAGGATTGTAGGGGTTTAATGTATTATGGATTTGGGGTTAATGGGATAGGGAATTTATTGATTATGGGTTAAGGGTTTATGGCTTGTGATAATTCGGACCTTAATCCCCTTATCACAACTATTGGGGATTCTGATATTGATTTCTCATGTTTCCTTTTCTCTAGGCCCCCCAGCCCTTATGCCATGAGTTCCTAAGGCCCCTTCTCATTCTCTAATGCTAGGATTATAGATCTCAGGAAACCATGCTTGAACCTCTCACTTCTACCCTCCATGCTACCCTTATTTCCTCTTACCCTATTCAATACATAAAAAGAGCCCCCTTACCCAAAATTCATGAGAATTGAACATTTGGAGGATTTCATTTAACAACCACCTTTAAAATTTTAATTTTTAATGAATTTGTTTTTAGGTCGAGGTGGTCCAAAACTACCTCCAATAGTTACATTTTCATTACTTTTAAGGGTGATTCGTGGATTTTAAGTTAGGGGTTAGGGGTTAAGGGGTTAAAATATTATACTTTGGGTTTTCCACAACATTGTTTTTCTAATGACTTGGTTGGGTTTCCAAGTCACACAAAAATTAAGGCTATCTATAATGTTCCCAAATTTTAGCCTCAAAGCTAAATGGAACATTATAGTTAGCAACAACTCTAACCGGCGAATAAATGGGTATAAAAGCCCATAAGTCTCCTAAGGTGGAATAAAAACACTCCAAGAGTGAAGGGGACACTCTTTACAGCTTAATAAAACACCTCCATGTGTGAACAGGGATAATATCAAGTTGGTTTAGTCTACATTGTCTAATTCAACAACGCAGATGTGGAGGAGGAGGAATCAAAGAAGGAATAACATAGTTTTGGAAGGAGGTGAATCTTTGCATGGAGATGACCTAATTGAGTGGGGCAAGGGAAAGAAAAATAATGTTTTCTTTAAGGAAGAGGATGGCAGCATTATTCTTCATGTTTTAGATTATTATTCTTGTTTGCTCAGAATTTTGCTTCCTCTTGCTGTTTAGCAGAGTAGCAGTGTTGTTTAGCACCAGGTGTTCCCGAGCAGGAATCCCACCTCTTTCCTTGAGGAGCCTCTTGGGAGATTTTGCATTCATTTTCCACATTATGTTTTTAGTCCAAGCTTCAGCCTACTTCATCAGCACAATTTTTGCAAGCTATTGTGCAGTGTTGCTGGGTGCAGCAGTGGAAGGGATTCGAATCTCGCTTTTTTTAGCTAGTTTCTCGTTGGAGGGAGTTATCCTTCTATCGGGAGACCTTTTTGGAGAGGTATAAGGATTATTTCAGATATGTGGTAGTATACCACACATTTCCCTAACATTCCTAGTGTTGTTATAGCTAGGGAATGCATTATTTTTGGAGGCAGCTTCAGTGCATGGTCTAGTGGCTCCGTTGTAGTGTTTCCTTGTGATTGAGAGGTTAATCCTTTCTTGGGAGGGAGCCCTTGAGGATATAAAGTATATCAGACATATTTAATCCTTCTACAATCTTATTCTTCAATGTTTCAGTGGTGATTTAGTAAATTTCTGAATATCGCATTTTGTATGTAGAGTGTTTGACAAGAAAACCTTCCTAGGTTCTATTGTATTTTGTAAAAGGAGACTAGATCTCAGTTCTTAAAGAATTATTGAATAATATATAAGTAGATCTAAATTTTCTCCTATTTTATGGGTTAAAACCCTCAAAGGACTACGTGGTCCCTTTTGTGCATTATTTCTATGTAGCAGTGTCTGGGGTTTTTAGTCAATTCCAGCTAAACTAAAGTGGGAGGTCTGTTTACCTCACCTAGTTTCATTTTTTTCTGATCTCCTCTTGGAATTAGATGATATATGGTTGTATCTAATGGATCCAGGTGATTTTTTTCATTCCTATGGCTTACATTTCTTAAAATGCGTTTTTTTATCAATGCATTGCTGAGTAGTCCAAAATTGGAATATATTAACATATTACCAATACTGCTTATTTTCCATATTTTGGGATATTACATTGGTATCAAAGCTTCAATATTGGCTCAGTATATGGATATCAGGCCATTATACTTTCGAGAAATATGGAGAGAAAGGAGAAGGCCCCAGTATGTGAAGGGATGAAGGAAGACAAGCTTACAAAGCTTCTTCCAAAATCTATGCAGAGCTTTCAAGGAGAGTTGAAGAGAATAATAATGGATATGGGATCTACAAGGGAGGTTGGATCTAGAGCTGAATCTATATTTTCACATGGTCAGTGTGAGCATGAAACTACACACTATGATGCACAACACAATCAAGTGCCCAAATCTATCTTGAGATGGATGGGAGAAGGAAGAATTCCTAAGAGGAGAACTCTTAGTGATTTGTTGCAGGAGTATGAATCTCAAAATATGAGGTTTAGAGATCATATTGATTTCCAAGGGTTTTGCATGATCCAAGTGGAGAAGAGTAAGTAGCAGGATGAAGATAGACTTTTTCTATCTACTTTTGAAGGCTCACCCACATGTTCAGTTGGAGCTTGGGTGAAGGAGCTAGACTCCTATTTTCAGCAACACCATATTTCTGAAGATGAGGCCATCAGATTTGCAGTGCTGCATTTCAGAGGTAAGGCCCATGCATGGTGGATTTTTGAATCTTCTTCTTTAAAAAATGTAAACGCTTCTTCTTATGCAAGATTCATTGAAACATTGGTGGGGAGGTTTGGTGAAAAACTTCCTAAGACACATGAGCAAGGGAAACTTGAGAGAAAAATACCTTTGCATGTGATAGATGAAAATCCACTTCAGAAAACCATGGGAGAAGCTGACATCTTCAATTACACATTTCCGGAGGCAAGACCTCTAGTTCATATTCCTAAACAAGAGGGCATGGGGATCTCTTTTTCACAGGAGGATCCAATTTTTGAGATGTTGCCCACACACATTGATGGAGTTGAGGGCAACAGCACTGTCACATCTAGAGCACATCCAGTACCTCATGCAGAGGGAGGAGGAGCACATTCTCCAACATGAGGGATTCTTGTATCCTTACAAGAATTTCCCAAGGATCTCATACATGGAGGTCCAAGCACAATCAGTGAGCAACATGATTGTGCAACATTGTAGTTGGAAGGAGGAGGTAGGGAGGAAGAACATCATCAATTGATGAGAGTCACACACCCTTCTCTATTTCAGAAAGCTAATCTGAGGAAGAGGCAGACTAATTTTTGTTTTAAGGGTAGGGGAAAGGTTGCCCAACCATATGTTCAGTCTACTCTTGACAATGATGTCTCACTACATGGAGGTATTCCACCTGGGAGGCCACCTGATCTAGAGTTGATGGAAGACATCTTGTCTTTAGATTCAACACTCTTGGACTTTGGAGAGGTGGATATTTTGGAGGAGAAATTTGGCATGGGTGATTTCAAAGTAGCAGGCAACAACATGAGGAGAGCTTCACATGCCAAATCACCAGTGTTGTCTCTTAGGAGGATTGAACCTTATTGGAGATCTTAGCTCTTAGTAGAGTACTCCAAGGATCTTGGTGCATGCATGATTCTTGATGACCCGAATAGAGATGATGAGTATATGGTGGATGATGTGGTCATTTATTCACATGGCAGAGTCTTCTTGACTAGAGCTTCTAGTCTAAAGGATAAGTTGCTACTTACAGCACATGAGAACTTCCTCTCCATGCATTATGATGCATACCTTTCCTTGGAAGAGGAGTTCACTTGGGAGGGCATCTAGCATAACATATTTCAGCATATGGAGAGATTCATTAGCCTGGATGGTGATAGACAGGAGGTCACAACCACTTCCCTACTCATTAGAGGTGAGGGAAAGATTCTAGTTGAGCCATTTTAGCTCAAGATCTCAAGTACATGATGGAGGAGGTATAATTTCACATTTTTTATTGTACTTCTTTTCCTTATTTGAGCAAAATGATGTATCAAAAATAATCATCTCTTCTTGCATATTGTATTATGATGCACTTGCAGCTACTTGTAGCATTGATTTTTGCTATCCTCTTGGTGTTTTTTGGGGGAAGCCATGTGTTTCTTAGTGTACACCATTGATACCATATTGTAACTTAATGTTTCCATCTTATGAGATGACTATGGCAGAAAAAAAGTGGCTAGTAAAGCAATTATTATTTCTTTTTTGATGCAGGCAAAGGATGCACTGCGCTGGTTCCATGAGTGGAACTATCATTCACTCTCTGGTTCTCATTTGACAACTTGTTTTCATTTTAATTTGCTTCCATGTATTGCTGATATGTTTATGCTCATGGGAATTTTTGTTTGGAGAGTGCTGGAGGTAGTAGATATGCCCATCGGGAGCAGGATTCTCCCCACTTTACACGTTTTACTTTTCAGGAGGAACCATGGGCAAACCATGATTGCCACATCACGCTTTCTTCCTTCTTGTGGGAGGAACCACTTGAAGAACTTGAGGAGGCACTTCATGGCTGAATTTTTTGATGGGGGAACTTTGGCTATTCTTGGAGGCCATTTCATCTCAGCCCAAGGATAGAGGAAACCCCATGTTTACCATAAACGGAGAGAGAAACCATTTGGATGGCAGGATCCAATCTCTCCATGTAGCCCCAACACATTGTATAAAACCGGGGTTGATGATTCTTTTGATGAGCTACCTAGGATGGCTCATTTCATTTGGATGATATCATGGGTGACGGAGGCACTCATTCACCATGTTCATCATCACTTCTACCTTTTGGAGGAAATGGGATAGCAAGTAGGCTTCCATTCACATTCTCCACCTTTGATTGATGTAGACCATTTGGTTTTGCACACTTGGGAGGAAACATTTGATGACAATTTATTTGGAGATTATCTTGATGCAGTGGTGGAGGCTATTGATGGGAGGCAACAAGAAGAGGAGTGGAGAAATTTTCTCTCGCTATACATTTTCTTGAGGACAAGAAAATATTTTGGAGGGGAGGACTGTAATGTTCTCAAATTTTAGCCTCAAATCTAAATGGAACATTAGAGTTAGCAGCAGCTCTAACTGGTGAATAAATGGGTACAAAAGCCCATAAGTCTCCTAAGGCAAAATAAAAACACTCCAAGTGTGAAGGGGACACTATTTACAGCTTAATAAAACACCTCCATGTGTGAACAGAGATAATATCAAGTTGGTTTAGTCCACTTTGACTAAGTCAACAACACAGATGTGGAGGAGGAGGAATCAAAAAAGGAATAACACAGTTTTGGAGGGAGATGAATCTTTGAATGGAGATGACCTAATTGAGTGGGTCCAAGGGCAAGAAAACTCATGTTTTATTTAAGGAAGAGGATGGAAGCATTATTATTCATGTTTTAGATTATTATTCTTGTCTGCTCAGACTTTTGCTTCATCTTGCTATTTAGCAGAGTAGCAGTGATGTTTAGCACCCGGTGTTCCTGAGAGGGAATCCCACCTATTTTATTGAGGAGCCTCTTGGGAGAGTTTACATTCATTTTCCACATTAGGTTTTCAGGCCAAGCTTCATCCTACTTCATCAGCGTAGTTTCTGTAGGTTATTGTGCAGTGTTGCTGGGTGCAGTAGTGGAAGGGATTGGAATCCCAATTTTTTGAGCTAGTTTCTGATGCTAGGCTAACCCCTGCCTCACCCAAAATCCCTCCAATACTAGACATATAAAAATTCCATTCCAAATTCATGCCAAATAATTCCATTCACTGGGAAATTTCAACACATATACATGCGGAAGCTTCATAACATAATTAAAACCCAAACACACGAATTCATTTGGTATATGAAAGATTTACTTTTCATCCTTGAACTTATGGTTAAAACCCATATTAAACCCACTTTGAAATTGTTTAATTTCACAAATTTTAGAATCAATTTCAAATTTAAACTTCCACTCTTACTTCATGGGCTTCAAATCATTATTCGAACTTCATAATTAAACCTATAAAGGTCCAATACATACATGCTCTCATTTCACATCAACATAATATGTTTATATATGTGATATCTTCAAATTCCATCTTCGAC
Organism: Pinus albicaulis; assembly: GCA_034641835.2. NCBI lineage: Eukaryota > Viridiplantae > Streptophyta > Pinopsida > Pinales > Pinaceae > Pinus > Pinus albicaulis. Next base: position 966,171,709 of record CM076578.1, on the reverse strand, counting down.
CATCACTCATCAATGCCAGCTTCCCTTTAATTCATATTTGTATGAACTTATCAATGCATGTTAACAAATATTATATGCAACCTTCATGGCATAAAATCAAAACACAAATGGTACTATTAAAATAACGCTTGGGTCCACACAGCTTACCATTCTCCATCCATTTCATTTTTGTGTTAATTATTGTTCCAATTCAAGAGTATTTCAATTCTAAGACTTCGATCTCTGCAATTTTTAATTCTGTTCCATGCTCATTCCCTTGCAGCTTTGGAAATTGCCCAATTGAAGTTCCGCTCTCTAATTTCAATTTCATCGACCTTCGGCTCCTTCAGCATCCGATTGCCATCGCCAAACTCATGATCCTCATTCAGATTTGGATCAAAAACTAATTGAATGTCCTTTGCCTCCAAATTAAATCATTCCTTAACCCCTTCAATGGTTAAACCTTTCGCACTGTTTCAAGAGCCGGCATCCATCTGTAATTGAATGATTTTGCTAATAAAATCGACTTCAATTACACCAATCGAACCCATCTGCAATTCTGCTGCACAATTAAGGTTTCACTATTCAATTTAATATCCAGCAACATAAATCTGCATGCTCAACATTTAATGAACCAGCGAATCTCACATGGATCCGCTCTAGTTGCTTGTTCTTAGCATGAGATTTTCTCCATTTCGATAACCAATGTAACTCTGCATCAATTATGACTCAATTCATAACATCGTGACTCTGCGTCCATCACTCTGTGTCCATGATACCATCATTTCACTATGTTTATGTCATGCATTTTTCCTTTAACTTCAACACCCATCAACATTCCATTTCAAGAAAACAACCAACTGTAATTTCAAATGGAGCTGTGCCGCATTCGATTTCACAATTGCTCATTGTGGTTTCAAACAGAAATTCCACGGCATTATATGGGTTTCACAACTATAAGAAAGATCTTCCTTAGTATCATCAATTCCATTCGATTCTCCATTAAACTCTTCAGAACAGTTTAAGCATACTGTAAATTAGGGATTGTGGCTCTCATATACAATTCGATATCGATTAACAAAATCGATACCGTTCCACATCACCGGATGCAGATATTAGTAGTTGCATTCCAAAAAAGGCCAGAATTCTATACATATAGAGTTTCATCGAAATTTTGAGACAAATAAAGCTACCCAGAGCTTAACAATACATATTCCTCCATAACACAATAATATCAGAAAATAAGAAGGATCGAACCTTCCTTCCACACATCGAACACATAAATTCGATCCTACACAAACTCAATAATGGGCATAAACTTCAGAAAATAAAATTTTGTATTAATACACACAATACTTACATAACAGTATCCTTCCTTGGCCTAATTTCCAAATCATTGGCCCTCTTACAATTTACCCGAAGGCTTCTAAATAGAAACCCCTACTCTCTACTCTATTTCTTTTCTTACTCTCTCTGAATTTCAATGCCTTTGAGGCTTAATAATTTATACAATTTAGAATGATCTAATCTAAGTTCAATCCCTTCAAATTCTCGAAAAAATCCTAAAATCAATCTTGAATCCCTAAGGATCCTCTCTCACCCATAATTAATGAAACAAATTTATAAATTAATATTTAGAAAAATCTCTCATCCCTTTACATCCTTGACTGATAAAATCCTTCTCATATTCTCAAACATTTGAGAATTATTTACAATATTTAATTAAAAATACTTAAAACCCACTCAAATCATCCATAAAAATCTAGCTCCTCTAAAAACTTAAAAACCCCTAAGTTTTAATAAAATACAAAGTATTTTCTCTTTTCCTAATGCTCCTGCATCAGAATCCCAAGGTTGAAAATGATCATGATCTCCTGATCATGCGTTTTAAGTCTTTGTCCTTGTCTTATCAAATCCCATACTTTGTTCTGCAAGTCATCATCTACTTTCGCTTGCTGCTTTTCTCCAAGTTTCCATATCTTGTTCTACATCCTGCCTCCCGCTATGCTTTCATACTCTGCTTTTGTCTTTCCCTTGCTGAAATTCCTCTTCTTTCTTGTTGTTCTCTGCTGCTTCTGAGACACCTTCATCATCAGTCTTCTGATGCTTTCAATCTCTATGTCCAGCCTACTGCTGCTGTCTCCAATTTCTATCAATTCAACTGTTGTAGCTTCTTCTGCTGTTACTTCTCTTCTTGCTGCCAACATTGATGTTGTTGCTGTCAATGTTGCCTCAGCTATTACCTTTCCAATTGTTGCTAACATTGGTTTTACTCCTGCAGATGCTACCCCACAAGTTGCTGCCTCCCAAACTTCTTGTCCCTCTACAACATTATTTTGCTCATCACTTGCAAATTTATCTTCAGAAAATAGATTATCATCTCATTCTCTTCCTGCAGTAACATATCCATTTACCTTTGTTTGTATACTAGTAAGAAAAATCAATTTTAACAAACTAGTATTTGCTCCTTTCTCAACTTCAAGAAAATTTACTTCAGTGCCTGCAACTTCTTTATCTGGTTCAAATATCTCCAGCAAATATTTCATCCATTTATTCTCAATCATTTCATCAACATGCTGCGAATTAGTTCTAGCATAACCTTTGTCTTCCCCTTCGACAATCTTCAGTAATCGTCCATCACCATCTTGATTGATTCTGACAATCAAATCAAGTTCTTCAAACACTGTAGCCTCACCCTCTATCACTGTAGCAGTTCCAAAATTATACCCCACAGTTCTTTCTTGGCTATTCAGACAAGCCAACTCTTTCTTGTCACCCATGGTAACGAGCCTCTGCATGTGAGACAAGACTGTCTCACCTTCTTTCTGCAATAGTTCTTCTTCTTCCAAGACAATTCCAAGTGATGGACCGTATTTTGCATCACCTGTATACACAATCGAATTGTCAGCTTCAAAATCACAAGACCCAATGGTGTCACTTGTTGATTCAGTCACCAAGTTTTCTCTCTGTAGTTCCAAGCCTTCTTTAGGGCTGAGAAAATCTTCACTGGCTTTCTCCTCAGCTTTCTCTGGCAACACTTCAGTATGTTGCTCTGAGTTCCTTTCCAACTCCTTTGTCAGCGCATCAGTATGTTGATTTTCATTCACCATGAGACTGTCAGTTAGTCTCTCCTTCTTTCCATCCTCTGCTTCATGACTGTCATTCATGAATACCTTCTTGCCTTGCTTCCTCAAAAAATTATCCTCTACATAAGTCCTCTTCCTCTCCAATTCTCTTCTCTGAAGATCCAGTTTCCTATACAATTCAACAATTTTATCAGGAGTAGAACTTGGAAACTTCACACAATTTTCCATACCTTCACCGGTTCTTGACTCATCATTAGATGGTCTTCCTTCTCCTACTTTAATATTCTGATTAGAATTCTTTGTCTTCATTTCCTCCGCAGATCTTGCTATCTCAGCATTGATCTGAATAGACTTCAAATTCAATTCTCCCTCCTGCTCTTTAACAAACTTTAAAGCTTGCTCATCTCCTTGTACTGTACCTGCAAACATACACAACTTATTAGTTTTAAAACCACAAGACTTTTCAGTCTTGATTGTTTCCTCCAGCACTTCCCTTTGAACAGATCTGCATGTGGAATCTTCAAATTCCATCTCTGGCTCAAGAAATCTAAGTTCCTCCTTCAATAAGGCAATCTCACTTTGCCTCAACTTCATCTACAATGGTTGCAAAATCACTCTCTTTCCCTTCAGTGGAAAGATCCATCCCCCTTTCTGGTTTTCCTGCTCTTGCAGACATTCGTATAGTACCTGCAATTGTACCTTCATTACTGCAATTTCTCTTTCTCTGAATTTATCAGTCATCTCACCTCTGTGGCATTCCTATGAACCTCTTCTATGATCCTCCATGATCATCTTCTCTATGAGTTTCTCACTCACCATGAGTTTCACTAGCCTCTACAACAACAAGATCTCCTGCTACCACTTACCTCACCAATCCACTTCACTAGACCTGGTGTTTTGGCAAGTACTGGTTCACTGCCTCTGGAACCTCTTGAGCATTATCTTCTACTCTCTCTAGGCTATCTCTTCAACTCACCTTCTCTTCAGAACACTGCAATTTTCCTCCCTATCCAGCCTTTAGCTGAATGTCAAGTTTGCGGCCATCATCTTCTCTGTAACCATAAACCTTAATCACAAATTTCAAATCAGAAAATTATCTCACCCTTAAGATCTTGCATGATCTTTTCCTCCATTCACTGCTGCAATCTTGTTCACTGCAATTGTGTACCTTTGCATATCATATTTAGAACACATTAAAATAAAACACACTTCAATTCTCAACAGAACCTTCCTGCACTCATTCAGAAAAAAAATATCTTCAATTTCAACAGAGTCTTCCTGCTCTGATACCACATGATGTTGGGCTAACCCCTGCCTCACCCAAAATCCCTCCAATACTAGGAATATAAAAATGCCATTCCAAATTCATGCCAAATAATTCCATTCACTGGGAAATTTCAACACATATACATGTGGAAGCTTCAGAACATAATTAAAACCCAAAAACACCAATTCATTTGGTATATGAAAGCTTTACTTTTCATCTTCGAACTTATGGTTAAAACCCATATTAAACCCACTTTGAAATTGTTTAATTTCACAACTTTTAGAAGCAATTTCAAATTTAAACTTCCACTCTTACTTCATGGGCTTCAAATCATTATTCGAACTTCATAATTAAACCTATAAAGGTCCAATACATACATGCTCTCATTTCACATCAACATAATATTTTTATATATGTGATATCTTCAAATTCCATGTTTGACCATCACTCATCAATGCTAGCTTCCCCTTAATTCATATTTTTGTGAAATTATCAATGCATGTTAACAAATATTATATGCAACCTTCATGGCATAAAATCAAAACACAAAGGCTACTATTAAAATAATGCTTGGGCCCACACAACTTACCATTCTCCATTCATTTCATTGTTGTGTTAGTTACTGTTCCAATTCAACAGTCTTTCAATTCTGAGACTTCGATCTCTGCAATTTTCAATTCTTTTCCATGCTCATTCCCTTGCAGCTTTGGAAATCGCCCAATTGAAGTTCCGCTCTCTAATTGCAATTTCATCGACCTTCGGCTCCTTCAGCATCCTATTGCCATCACCAAACTCATGATCCTCATTCTGATTTGGATCAAAAATTAATTGAATGTGATTTTCCTCCAAATTAAATCATTCCTTAACCCCTTCGATGGTTAAACCTTTCGCACCGTTTCAAGAGCCGACATCCATCTGTAATTGAATGATTTTGCTAATAAAATCGACTTCAATTACACCAATTGAACCCGTCTGGAATTCTTCTGCGCAATTCAGGTTTCACAGTTCAATTTAATATCCAGCAACATAACTCGACATGCTCAGCGTTTAATGAACCAACGAATCTCACATGGATCCGCTCCAGTTGCTGGTTCTTAGCATGATATTTTCTCCATTTCGATAACCAATATAACTCTGCATCAATTCTGACTCAATTCATAACATCGTGACTCTGCGTCCATCACTCTGCGTCCATGATACAATCATTTCACTATGTCTATGTCATGCAGCTTGCCTTTAACTTCAACGCCCATCAACATTCCATTTCAGGAAAACAACCAACTGTTATTTCAAATGGAGTTGTGCCGCATTCGATTTCAAAATTGCCTATTATGGTTTCAAACAGAAATTGCATGGCATTATATGGGTTTCACAACTATAAGACAACGCTTCCTTAGTATCATCAATTCCATTTGATTCTCCATTAAACTCTTCAGACCAGTTTAAACGTACTCTAAATTAGGGATTGTGGCTCTCATATACAATTCGATATCGATTAACAAAATCGATACCGTTCCACATCACCAGACGTAGATAATAGCAGTTGCATTCCAAAAAAGGCCAGAATTCTATACATATATAGTTTCATCAAAATTTTATGAGACAAATAAAGCTACCCAAAGCTTAACAATACAGATTCCTCTATAACACGATAATCTCAAAAAATAAGAAGGATCGAACCTTCCTTGCACACATCGAACACATAAATTCGATCCTACACAAACTCAATAATGGGCATAAAATTCAGAAAATCAAATGTTGTATTAATAGACACAATAATTACATAACAATAGCCTTCCTTGGCCTGATTTCCAAATCATTGGCCCTCTTACAATCTGCCCGAAGGCTTCTAAATAGAAACCCATGCTCTCTACTCTATTTCTTTTCTCACTCTCTCTAATTTTCAATACCTTTGAGGCTTAATAATTTATACAATTTAGAATGATATAATATAAGTTCAATCCCTTCAAATTCTCAACAAAATCCTAAAATCACTCTTGAATCCCTAAGGATCCTCTCTCACCCATAATTAATGAAACTAATTTCTAAATTAATATTTAGAGAAATCTCTCATCCCTCTACATCCTCAACTGATCAAATCCTTCTCATATTCTCAAACATTTGAGAATTATTTAAAATATTTAATTAAAAATACTTAAAACCCACTCAAATCATCCATAAAAATATATCTCCTCTAAAAACTTAAAAACCCCTAAGTTTTAAGAAAATACAAAGTATTTTCTCTTTGCCTAATGCTCATGAATCAGTTTCTCGTTGGAGGGAGTTCTCATTCTATCGGGAGACCTGTTTGGAGAGTTCTAGAGCTTATTTCAGATCTTTGGCAGTAGAACACACATTTCCCTAACATTCCTAGTGTCGTTCCAGCTAGGGAATGCATTATTGTTGGAGGCAGCTTCAGTGCATGATCTAGTGGCTCTCTTGCAATGTTTCCTTGTGATTGAGAGGTTCATCCTTTCATGGGAGGGATAACTTGAGGTATCTACATTAGATCAGAAATATTTAAGCCTTCTACACTCTTATGCGTTAGTGTTGTAGTGGTTATTCAGTAAATTTCTGAATATCACATTTTGTTTGTAGAGTGTTTGACAAGAAACCCTTCCCGGGTTCTCTTGTGTTTTGTAAAAGGAGACTAGATGTCAGTTCTTAAAGAATTATTGAATAATACATGAGTATATCTACTTTTTATCCTATTTTCTGAGTTAAAACCCTCAAAGGACTATTCATTTCCTTTTTTTCATTATTTCTGCGTAGCAGTGTCTGGGGTTTTTAGTCAATTTTAGCTAAACTAGTGTGGGAGGTCTGTTTACCTCACCTAGTTTCATTTATTTCTAATTTCCTCTTGGAATTACATAATATATGGATGTATATAATGGATCCAAGTGATTATTTTCATTCATATGGATTAAATTTATGAAAATTCATTTTTCTATGAATGCATTGCAGAGTAGTCCAAAATTGGAATATCTTAAGATATTCCCAATACTGCTTATTTTTTCTATTTTTGGATATTACACTATCTACGAGGGAATGAAAAATAGGTAGTGTGAAGGTGTGCCAAGGAATTTCAGGAAGTAATAACACATTATAGATAGTTCCAAGGCATGATATCCATGCCAATAAAAGTCAAGTGCTAATGCATGTAATGATATGTCTGGTGCTAGGGTGTGGCACCAACACATGTTAGGAAGTGTGTCGGCCAAGTGTCAGGAAAACACAAGGGAGCACTTGTTTCAAATTCATGGAAATAAAGTGTCGAAGAGTTTTGGGTTTTCTAAGGAGGGAGTGACAAGGTATGCTAGGTGGTGAAAATGTATGTTATGAAGTGCCAAGGCATTCTAGAGTGTTAGGGAAGCATACCAAGGTGTGCCAAGTGCCAAGGTGTGATAATTCATGCTAAGCATTGTTAGGGAGTGCCAAGGAAACACAAGGGAGAACTAGGTCAAAATGAATGGAAATGAATGGATAATAGTGTGTGACAGGGAGTGTCAGCAAGTTCCAGGTGTGCTAAGGAGGGAGAGACATGATATTCTAGGAAACACTAAGTCATACTAGAGTGTCAAGGAGGCATGTGACCAATATGTGTCAAGTGTCATGGTGTGCCAAAGCATGCAAGGAAGTGTTAGGGAGTGTCAAGGAAACACAATGGAGCACTAGGTTGAATTAATGCATGGAAATTCATGAATAAGAGTTTGTGACATGAAGTGTCAGTGAGTTCCAAGTGTGATGAGGGAGTGGAAAGGTATGATAGAAAATGATAAGGCATGCTTGAAGTTAGGGAAAAATTCCAAGATGTTCCAAGTTCTAGAGTGTTCCAAATCATGCCAAGGAGTGTTTGAAAGTTCTGAATAAACACAAGGGAGCGCTAGTTTCAAATGCATGGAAATGAAAAAATAAGAGTTTGTGATAGGGAGTGTAATTGAGTTCTAGTTTTACTAAGGAGGGAGTGATAAGGTATGCTAGGTAGTGCCAAGGAATGCTAGACTTCCAGGGAAACATGCCAAGATGTGCCAGGTACCAGGGTGTGTTACTGTGTGATAGGGATTGTTAGGGAGTGCCATGGAAACAAAAGGAATAACTAGTTCAAAATGCATGGAAATGAATGAATACGAGTGTTTAATAGTGAGTGCCAGTGAGTTTCAAGTGTGCTAAGGGGGGAGCGACAAGGTTAAATGCTAGGTAGTGCTAAGAAATGCTATAGTGTCAGGGCATGTCAGGGAGTGGTAGTGTGTGCGAGGAAGTGCCAAATCATGCCAAGGAATGCAAGGGGTGCTACTATTAATATGTGCCACATAGCTCCAAGGAATTTTTAGGCATGCTATGTGCTATGACATGTCAAGATCTAAACTATGTTGCTTAATTGATTTATGGTTGTGGTTGGACGTGATCATTAACTTTGTAACTTGTAACTTGTTAAGTGGGATAAGTTGAAATTGGACATGAGTTGCCTAAGACGAGTTATATTCAGTTCTTAGGTGAACATGATACATTCTAGTTGTAGTAACCGTAACTTGGTCAAGCTATTGTAGTTGAGGAAAGACTTGGATGGGTTCCTAAGTCCCAAGAAAAGTAAGGGTAGTTGTGAGGGAATAATAGCCAAGGACTGCTAAGGAATGTAAAGGCATGCTAACACATGCCATATAGTTTCAATGCATGTGAATGACGGTTAGGGAGTGCTAGAACATCACAAGGAAAAACTAGTTCAAAATGCAAGGAAATTAACAAATAAGAGTGTGTTCCAAGGAGTATCAACGAATTCCAGGTGTCTCGAGGGTAAAGTGTGTTAGGATAATGTCATAATAGGACTTCTAGGAGGTAATATTATGGTGATAATAAGGGGCTGGATAAATCAGTTTTAGACAAATGGAGACTTTGGGTTTTGCACAACATTGTTTTGTCAATGACTTGGTTGGGTTCCCAAGTCACTAAGAAAGTAAGGCTATATATAAGGGAATGACAACTAGGGGTTACCAAGGTGTGCCAGGGAATTCCAAGAAGTACTAACACATCCTATACATTTCCAAGGCATGATAGGCATGCCAAGCCAAGCCAAGTGCTAAGTCATGCCAAGATGTGCTAGGTGTCAGGGTGTGGCGTGAACGCGTGTTAGGGAGTGTGAGGGACAAGTGCAAGGGAAACAAAAAGGAGCGCTAGTTTCAAATGCATCTAAATGAACTATTAGCGATTTCCAGGTGTGCTAAGGAGGGAGTGACAAGGTATGCCAGGAAGTGATAAGGCATGTCAAGAGTGCTAGGGAAGCACACCAAGAAGTTCCAAGTGCCAAGGTGTGCCAATGTATGCTAAGGAGTTTTAGGGAGTGCCAAATCATGCGAAGGAATGCAAGGGGTGCTACTATTAATATGTGCTACATAGCTCCAAGGGATTGTCAGGCATGCTATGTGCTATGACATGTCAAGATGTAAACTATGTTGCTTAATTGATTTATGGTTGTGGTTGGATGTGATCATTAACTTGGTAACTTGTAACTTTTTAAGTGGGATAAGTTGAAATTGGACATCAGTTGCCTAAGACGAGTTATATTCAGTTCTTAGGTGGACATGATGCATTATAGTTGTAGTAATCGTAACTTGGTCAAGCTATTGTAGTTGAGTCAAGACTTGGTTGGGTTGCTAAGTCCCAAGAAAAGTAAGGGTATTTGTGACGAAATGATAGCTAAGGAGTGCCAAGGAATGTAAAGGTGTGCTAACACATGCCATATAGTTTCAATGCATGTGAAAGAGTGTTAGGGAGTGCTAGAACATCACAAGGGAGAACTAGTTCAAAATTCATGGAAATTAACAAATCAGAGTGTGTGCCAAGGAGTATCAATGAATTCTAGGTGTCTCGAGGATAAAGTGTGTTAGGAGAAGGTCATAATAGGACTTCTAGGAGGCAAGATTATGGTGACAATAAGGGGCTGGATAAAGTAGTTTTAGACAAATGGAGACTTTGGGTTGTGCACAACATTGTTTTTTCAATGACTTGGTTGGGTTCCAAAGTCACTAAGAAAGTAAGGCTATATATGAGGGAATGACAACTAGGGAGTACCAAGTTGTGCCAGGGAATTCCAAGAAGTACTAACACATGCTATACAGTTCCAAGGCATGATAGGCATGCCAAGGAAATCCAAGTGCTAAGGCATGCCAAGAGGTGCTAGGTGTCAAGGTGTGGTGTAAACGCATGTTCGTGAGTGTGAGGGACAAGTGTGAGGGAAACACAAGGGAGCACTAGTTTAAAATGCATGTAAATGAAGTGTTAGCGATTTCCAGGTGTGCTAAGGAGGGAGTGACAAGGTATTCTAGGAAGTGATAAGGCATGGTAAGAGTACTATGGAAGCATACCAAGAAGTTCCAAGTGCCAAGGTGTGCCAATGTATGCTAAGTATTTTTAGGGAGTGCTAAGGAAATACAAGGGAGAACTAGGTCAAAATGCATGGAAATCAATGAATAAGAGTGTGTGAGTGTGTGATAGGGAGTTTCAACAAGTTACAAGTGTGCTCAGGAGGGAGTGACATGGTATGCTAGGTAATGCTATGGCATGCTAGAGTGTTCGAGAGGCATGCATCCAAGATGTGTCAGGGTGTGCCAACATGTGCTAGGAATTGTTAGGGAGTGTCAGATAAACACAAGGGAGAACTAGGTCAAAATGCATGGAAATGAATAAAAAAGAGTATGTTAGGATAATTTAGGAATAGGAATTGTAGGAGGCAAACCTACGATTGTAATAAGGGGTTGGGCAAAGAAATTTGAGACAAAGGGAGACTTTGGGCTAGGTACAACACTATTTTTTCAATGGCATGGTTTGGTTTCTACGTCACAAAAAAAGTAAGGTTATCTATAAGGGCATGACAACTAAGGAGTTCCAAGGTGTGTCAGGGAATGCTAAGAAGTACTAACACATGCTATAAAGTTCCAAGGAAGGTTAGCCATGCCAAGACATGTCAATTGGTAAGGAATTATGCCAAGATGTGCAAGGTGTTAGGGTGTGGTGCTAGCTCATGCTAGGGATTGTTAGGGAGTGTCAGGGAAATACAAGGGAACACTAGTTTCAATTGCATGGAAATGAATGAATAAGAGTGTGTGATAAGGAGTATTAATGAGTTCCAATTTTCTAAGAAGGGAATGAAAATTTATGCTAGGAAGTGACAAGGCATGCTAGAGTGTTGAAGATGCATGCTAAGATGTACCAATTTCCAAGGTGTGGCAATGTGTGATAAAGCCTGTTAGTGAGTCTAGTGAAACTCAAGGGAGAACTAGGTCAAAATGCATGGAAATGAATGAATAAGAGTGTGTTACAGGGAGTGTCAACGAGTTCCAAGTGTGTTAAGGAAGGATTGACATGGTATGCTAGGCAGTGCTAAGGCATGCTAGAGTTTAAGGAAAGCGTGTAACCAAGATGTGTCAGGTGTCGGGGTGTGCCAACACATGTTAGGAAGTGTTAGGGAGTGCTAGGGAAAAAAGAGAGAACTAGGTCAAATTAATGCATGGAAATGAATGAATAAGATTTTGTGACATGAAGTGTCAATGAGTTTTAGTTGTGCTAAGGAGGGAGTGACTAGGTATGCAAGGCAATGTTAAGGCATGCTAGATGGCAGGGAAACATGCCAAAATGTCCAAGGTTCCAGGGAGTGTTTGGGAGTTCTAGGGAAACAAAAGGGAGAACTAGTCTCAAAATCATGGAAATTAATGAATAAGAGTGTCTGACAGGGAGTGTTAGTGATTTCTAGGTGTGATAAGGAGTGAGTGACAAGGTATGCTAGGTAGTGCCAAGGAATGCTACAGTGCCAGGGAAACATGCGTTGATGTGCCAAGTGTTGGGCAGTGAAAGAGGTATGAAATTATTGTACCTTTACTCATTCTTTACCATAAATATACTCTTGTTTGCCTTGGAAAGGTAATTCATCATAGGAATTATAATAGAATTAGAAAGGTTTATGTCTAATACAAAAAGGTGAATAAAAGCTACTTTTGGATTGAAAAACAGGAATTCAGAGAGGTGAACAGCTGTACCAAAGGTGTGGTTGAGAAAATTTCAACTACTGCACCATTAGCATTGAATCATATCCATCCAAAAGCAAAGAGATCTGAATGAATAGCCCAGAAAAGGCAGGAAGCATCTCGGCCACAATCAGCACAAACAACACGATGACTAAACACAAAGGAGCGAATCCCTCAAGATCTTTCGATCCTGAGGGATCGCTATTAAAACTTATCTTGTTCCTTGATTGGTCCGTCTAAGAACTGATATAAAGAACCACGTCCTTTACTGATGGGGGGAGACAGATCGTTATTGTTATTGAGAATTGATCGAAAGACTTCACATTTTCCCTGTTATATTAACTCTCTGTTTGAGAGAAAACCTTTCTGTAAGATTTTATGTTGGTTTAATACAAAGCACGTGTTTTATTTACTTTCTGCAATTCTGAATTATCCCAACAGTATTTCACTGGTGCTAAGGGCCCGACTCTAGTGGAATTACTTCGCTCTTTGTATTCTAATGTTTATTTACTGTCGTGTGGAGTGCGTTTAATGTTTGAATTGGTTTATTGTTGATCGGATCAAATACAGAGTCACTGTTGTTTCGTTTCCTTACAATAAGCATAATTTGCTATTCTATTACTTCATTATTATCATAAAAAGCTTTACCGACTCGTATCTGATTTGAATTATTGTTCCTTTAATTTATAATCTGTTACAATTGATTATTGTGCGGTGAGAAGCTGTTGACATATTTTAAGCATATAAATTTAGTGCTTTGAGTGTGTTAGAATTGTAATTGTTGTTCAATTTCCATTGTTGTTCCATTTCTGTTCTTTATAGTTACACGCTGTTGTTCCTTTTAAGAATGCATTTTTTTCAAGTTTCTTTCATTGAATTTACTTTCGGTTTGATTTTTTTAAGATCTCCAACTATAGAGGATAGAGGCTTTAGCTTCAAAATTCCCAGATTGGTCATCTTGCATCGATTTCTAAGGGAAAGAGTTACTGCTACTGAATCCCTGATCGATGTTCTGCAAAGATTGAAGTAGTTTAATCTTTCCTGTAATTAGGTCTCTTTTCAAGCATTGGTTACTTTTGTTCTTGTTATTTTATACTACATCTTCATAGCATTGCTCTTAGACAATTGCAAGCCTTAGACAGAGTACACACTTGGAATAAAAAGACGCTCCTGGATTGATAATTAATGTGAGGTAACTAGGTGTTCAAAAGATACCTTTTTATGACTCGAAATTTTGGCACCGTTGTTGGGGAGAGTGTATGCAATTTTAAAGGAGTAATGCATAGCCAATTTTCTTCTGCTTGCGAAGAATTGGGTATTAAAGACGGAAGGTAAGAACCTGCGTACTGGGAAAGAAACACACTTGCTCGCAGACTACTTTACAGTAGAAGTAGGTAAGCTTCTTTCTTTCTTTAGGTAGGAATGAATTTTTTTTTCTTTGAATGAATAAATAAACTAAGCGAAACAAAATTCCTCCTAAAACTGAAAAACCTAAGGGACCGGTGACCCTTGGGCGTACAACCTTTCTTGATGAAATCTTTAAAAGAACTGAATCTCAGCCATCAGTAGGATTTAAAAGAACTACTTCTAGACAACCTACTAGTTCCCTTCAAGCTACATAATCACCATCTGAAGCCTTCGCTAAGATACACAGTCAAACAGAGGGAATTGAGCAAGATTCCCAAGAAATTGAGAATCTTTGCACAGGTTTCCTTCCCAAAGGGAATGCTAGTAATCTCCAAGAAGGAGAAGGAAAAACGAGAGAAATCATAGACTTAAAGTCTCCTATTGAAATTTCCCAAACAATAAGTAGCCCAGATAAGGGAAGTGATGTTCAACTTATTCAGAACCAAGGTCCTGAATCACCTCAAACAGTAAGACGACAGGAAAAACTTATTATCCTAGATAAAGGGAGTGTTTTCAAAACTGTTCCTGCCCCTACTCATCAACCTAGAAATTCCTTGGAAATCCCAGAAGGGTATTGACATATCTTCGATCAAATGGCCCAGAACCAAAACCAGAATCAGTAGCAGACCTATACACTGCAATATCCTATAGTAGATACTGCAGTTGATTCACCCATGAAAGCTATTCCTCTTCAACATATTCCCACATTTCAAGGCTTAACATCAGAGGACCCAGATGCGTTTTTATTTGAGTTTGATGTGCTGTGCAGAGGATACGATTACACCACCGATGCCCAAAAGCTAAAACTATTCCCTTCTACATTAAAAGGGGCAGCCCTACGATGGTTTATGGGATTAGGTGGGGGTGTCATAACTTATTGGGATCATATGAAAGCTGCATTTTTAAAGAAATACCTGATAATGTTTTGAAAACTACATTAATTAGGGGAATGAAAGATCGATGGGTTGAAACATTGAACATTATGGGAAAAGGTTATATATATCAGGAAAATTATCCTAACATTATTAATTTATGTATCAGGTGTTGGAGGGGCAATACGAGGTTGAAATCAGCAGAACGTGATACGATCACAACAGAAAATAAGACCTCCAATGAAGGTGTGACTCGTGTAGAGATTGGAAATCTGCTGGAAGACTTTAAGATAGACATACTTGGGACTCTAACAACACAGTTCAATATTATGCAAGCCAAACAGAAATGGGTAGAAGCAGAGCAGAATTTGGAAATATTTTGTCCCAGATGTAGAAAGAAGCACAACCACAAAGAATGCCCGTTGGATGTTATTAAAGTCTGTGCCATTTGCACGAAGGATCACCCTACAGAATGATGTCCTTCGCTTCCTGGCCTAAAAGCAGTCTATAAGGAGGCTGAAGAAGAATTAAAAGTGATATGTCTACTTAATCAGCGCCGACAATGGCAGCCACGACCATCAGGTATTCCAAATGATCCATTTTCTTTTCAACCTCCTCAATATAATGCTCAACAATATAGTGGAATGTGGCAGAATCGACCATATTTCCCTAATTGGTCATAACATCCATTTCCTCCCACATCTCGACCAAATCAAGAAAATCAAAATAATTGGCCTAGATTTCCTTTCTAGCCACCTTTCTGGCCTACACAATGGTCCCCTTCTACTTCTTAGAGTCAGGCTTGGCAGTCAAACTAGAAAAAACCTACAAATCAGCTAGTTGGATCAATTCCTCTCTCTCAACCTACACTGCCAGCTCCTTATACAAACCCCCAAACCAATTTAAGACCATAACTCCCATCCCAACCCAACGCAAACCCAAAAAATAGGCCGGTTCAGTCTGTTCAAATCATGGAACCCCCAGAAGTAGAAACTGAGCTGAGGGAGTGTAATGATATTCAATTGAGGTCTAGGCACATAGTTGAAACAGAGAGAAATAATGATGTCCACATTGAAGATCCGTTACCTAAAAAATAAACAATACAAGGCGAGAAGGAAGTCCAACAACAGAACCAAAAACAAAATAAAAAACAAGTAACAACTTCCTCTCCACCATTCCCAGAACGATTGATTATACCTCGTCCATTAGAACAACCTAATTTTGATCTTCTGGGAGAATTAAAAAAAAATTGCATAAAAATCCCTCTCCTCCAAGCTATTCAAGATATTCCTATATATGCAAAAAATATTAAGGAATTATGCATAAAGAAGCCAAAGTGGAGAACAAAAACAAATCCTACGGTCCAAATAGTCGGCACCTTATCTGACTTATTATCAGGAATAGAGACACCCATCAAATATGACGAGCCAGGAAATCCTATAGTGATAGTATAGATCAATGTTCAATCATTTCCAAATGCCTTAGTTGATTTGGGGGCAGCAATAAACATTTTAACGACCACCACCTGTCAAAAACTTGGCATTACATCACTGGAACCAGCAACAACCTTGTTGGAATTGGCTGACCAATCAGTAGTCAAACTAGAAGGTATACTACAAGATGTAATGGTATCTGTAGATTCCTAGGAATACCCTGCTGACTTCCTGGTTATCAATCCAAGGAATCGACTAGATGGACATTCGTTAATTCTAGGTAGACCTTGGTTGGCAACTGCTGATGCCTATATTGGATGCCGACAAGGCAACATGACCATTACAAGGGGAAATTATGTTAAGAATTTAGCCCTATATCCCCCAGTTCAGCCAAGTCTATCAATAATCACAACAAGAAAACCACCTGCATCATACCTTATGGAAAATATGAGATCACCTCTAACCATAGAAAATGCTCTTGATTTTAAAGATCAAATAGAAGATGATATCATTAATAATTTTATTAATAAGTCACAAACCAGATCTCATTTGCAATGTCACATGATCGAAGCAACATTAGATAATAAAGAAGAAGAATATCCTTTCAAATATATTCCTGATCAAACAATACCTACTACTTTTATAAGCAATAGCAAGGTTGTAGAAATTGAACCGGGAAAAACTGTAAATATTAATAAAAATCTCACTGCTGAACGAGAAGAGAAATTGGTCCAATTATTACGAAAATACAAAGCAGATTTTGCATGGGATTACCCCGAAATGAAAGGAATTGATCCTCAATTGTGTACTCACCACATTTACATTGAAAAATATGCAAGACCCATTCACCAACCTCAAAGGAGACTAAATCCTCACCTTAAAGATATTGTGAAAGAAGAATTACAAAAACTATTGGATGTTAATTTCATCTACCCAATATCTGATAGCAAGTGGGTCTCTCCACTAGTGGTAGTACCAAAAAAGAATGGGAAGTGGAGGATATGTGTAGATTACCTTGAAATTAATAAAGCAACACAGAAAGACCACTTTACCCTTCCTTTCATTGACCAGGTATTAGACACATTGGTAGGAAATAAATTCTTTTCTTTCCTTGATGGCTTCAGTGGGTACAATCAAATATAGATTGCCCCTGAAGATCAGGACAAAACTACTTTTACCTGTCCATGGGGGAAATTTTCCTACCAAGTCCTACCTTTTGGCCTATGCAATTCCCCTACTACATTCCAAAGGTAAATTCTCAGCATTTTTGCAGACCTAATATATGAAAGCCTCGAAGTATATATGAATGATTTCACACCCTATGGGGATGACTTTGAGCCTGCATTAGAAAACCTAGAAAAAGTATTGCAAAGATGTATCGACACTAGGCTTTGCTTAAGAAACGAAAAGTGTCTCATGATGATGACCGAAGGAGTTATCTTAGGGCATTATATTTCAGCTTTTGGAATTCAAGTAGACCCGGCTAAAATTCAAATACTCTTGTTAATTCCTACGCCTACTACACAAACAAAGGTACGTAGCTTTCTTGGATTTTTTTGTTACTATAGAAGATTTATAGAACATTATTCTTGAATAGCTGCACCTTTATATGCATTGACTGGAAATGTTAATTTCACTTGGACAGATAAATGTGACAATGCCTTTAATGATCTGAAGAAGCTCATTTCAACAACG
This sequence comes from Pinus albicaulis, assembly GCA_034641835.2. Classification (NCBI taxonomy): domain Eukaryota; kingdom Viridiplantae; phylum Streptophyta; class Pinopsida; order Pinales; family Pinaceae; genus Pinus; species Pinus albicaulis. The sequence goes on along the minus strand of CM076578.1, from coordinate 966,153,955 downwards.
CCAGTACTGAGGGGCCCATATTGGAATTTGATGTTCCAAATCTCATATGATGCCTCAGACACAACAATTGGAGCAGTACTTGGGTAGGAGGAAGACAAGAAGCCATATGCAATTTACTACATTAGCAAAAATCTATCCCCTGCTGAATTAAATTATATTGTGTCTGAGAAAGAATTTCTAGCTGTGGTTCATGCTATAAAAAAATTTAGACATTACATAATTGGGTATCCTGTAGTATTATATACTGATCACTTTTCCATTAAATTCTTAGAAAATAAACCTGTTACAAACAAAAGAATGACAATATGGTTAATTTTACTGCAGGAATTCGACATCACAATCAGAGATCGACCTAGGAAAGAGAACCCTGCAGCTGACTTTCTGTCAAGAATGCCAAAGCCAACAGATATAGAAGAAGTTGAAGATCACTTTCCAGATGAACATCTCTTCACTGTTACTATTAGAACACCGTGTTATGTTGATATGGCAAACTATTTGGCGATAGGTAAATTACCTAAACATCTGTCTCTTAATGAACGTAAGAAAATAATACATCGCAATACCCGCTTCTCCTGGATTGGAGGCTACCTGTTTCATATAGGTGAAAACATGCAAATAAGGAGATGCGTTAGGGAGGATGATGTATTTGACATCTTGAAAGCATGCCACGATGGACAGTGTGGCAGAAATTTTGCAGATCGTAGAACTGCCCACAAAGTTTTACGAACGGTCTACTATTGGCCTACTATCTTTAAAGATGCTAAAAAATTCATATAGGCCTGTGATAGCTTCCAGAGGGCAGGTCGACTTGGGTATTCTGATGAAATGCCTCTGAATCCCCAACTAGTGATTGAACCATTTGAACGTTGAGCCCTCGACTTCGTTAGTCCTATTAACCCCCCATCAAACCAAAAAACGTACATCCTAGTTGCAACTGAATATGTCACTAAATGGGTTGAGGCAGAAGCTCTTTCAAAAGCTACAGCAGACTCTGTAATACAATTCCTTTTCCAAATTTTTGTGCGCTATGGCCTCCCAAGGCATATAATCACAGATGGAGGACCACAATTTGTAGGTAACAAATTAGTTAAAACATTGCAAAACTACCACGTTCAGCACAAGATTATGACTCCATATCACCCACAGGCCAACGACCAAGTAGAAAGAACAAACAAAGTAATTGAATCTATATTAACAAAAACAGTTGCCTCTCATAGACGAGATTGGGCCTACATATTTCCAGAAGCATTATGGGCATATCGAACAATGTGGAGACCTACCACAAGATATTCACCATACCAATTGGTATTTGGGAAGGAACCCATCTTTCCTATAGAGTTTGAGATTCAAACATTAAGAATAGCTCAAAAGGTGGGTCTGGATTTAAATGAAGCCCAGGCTGAAAGACTGCAACAAATCAAGGAGCTCGATGAAATAAGACTCTCTTCTCTTCAGCACATAGCATTAATTCAACAACAGAGAGACAAATGGAATGACACCCATATCAAAGGAAAGATCTTCCACGAAGGAGACTGGGCACTCCTAAATGATTCCAGGTTCCAGGATTTCCTAGGAAAACTCTAGACATGATGGCTCGAACCCTATGAAATACAGAAGGTGCACAATAATGACACTGTCACATTAGTTGCCATTGATGGATCTGGACATTCCTTTAAGGTAAACGGTCATTGAGTACGATTGTATCATAAACCGCTCACTCGGGAATCCTTCTACCAATAGTTTCGGGGAGATTCTACAGTGGAGATTCTTGCTGAAGGGGAGAAATCCTCCTCGGCACCAGTTTGATAAATCACTTCTTTTTTAAGTTTTTGTACATAAAGCATTTTTTCATATTTTTTTTTTTTGTTTTCGCTTGTTGTTTTATGGAATTTGTTTTCAGGAATTTGGTTTATATTACTTCTTTACTTTTTATCGTTTGTGTCGTAAAATATGATTTCTTTGAAAGAGAAAAAACTCTATTTATTTCGTTTGTTTCGCTATTCCTTTCCAAAGGAACAACACTTCCGCAGCTTGTTTTTGCTGTTCCTTTCTAAAGGAACATCACTCTGTTGTTCCTTTTGAAAGGAACAATAGTTCCACAAAGTATTTTCTTGTTGTTCCTTTCCAAAGGAACAACACTTCTGCAAATTGTTTTTGCTATTCCTTTCCAAAGGAACAACACCTTCGCAGATTATTTTCTTGCTGTTCCTTCAGAAAGGAACACACTTTCGTAGATTGTTTTTGTTGTTCCTTTTAAAAGGAACAACACTTTTTGTGTGAAATTTTTTTTTGTTTTAAGCCAGCATTTTGAAATTTTGACTCCTTTTCTAAAGGAAAATATATCATTTATATACAATCATACAAATTAAAGCCTACTGTAATCAACAAATCAAGAAAAATCGTCATCTTTTCACGAAAATTGTCTAGTAATGATAAGAAATAAAGAAAAAGGGGCATGATCAATAACATAACTTTGCTATATTATTACCATTGAATTAATCCGATCAACTATCTTTATCATGATTGGTTATTTCCCACATACTATAATTTTCTTTGATATTTATCTATGGAATAAGAATAAGGGTATATTCCTTTCTATTGAGATGTTCAAACTCCTTCCACCATCCCTACTCTTAAGGAGTGTTGAGCCATCCCTTATGTTTAACTGAGGAAAATTTTTGTTTCTAAACGAAAGAAAAAAATATTTTTTTTAATAATGATTTTGCAGATGGACGATAGGGGGTCTCACCAAGAGCCAACCTACCATGATCATAGGGAAGGCAGTCAAGTGGCATTCCCATTATGGCCACCAAACTAGGGAAATGGTCCAACTGAAAAATTGACAAATCAAGAAGTCCTTGGAACAGGAGGTCTCATCACGAGCCGGGCTGCCCACCTTTCACTTCTTCCCAGTGAATGACATTGTGGTTTATCTGGTCACCAAGCCAGCACAATGGCCTCCATCATGATATTCAATAAAAAGCACTTCCTCATGATACATAAAGGACAATGGTTCCGTGGGTAAGAAAGAAACTCTATCAAGGTTATGGACACCTGTGGGCAGAAGAGCTCTGCTGATGGTATTTGAGTCACACTTATACACATCAATAATTATATTTAGCCCTTTTTCCTAAATATTTATTTAATGTCAAAAGAAAATATAAACCCTTTACCTGTACCTCCAAACATATTACACATGAAAATCATTATAAGTCGATCATATTAATCCAAAATGGTAAATAACACAATTATACTTATGGTTATCATATGATGTCCCTTTTCCTTGTATTTGAATCATTACAAAACGATTTTCTATTTATTAACAATTTATTACATGCATTGATTTCAATATTTTCTGCAATTTGATTGAACGTATTATAATTACTGTCGCTTTTTAATGCTGTACTATTGCTGTGACACACATGTTATTCTCAATTGATGGTCGAGGACGACCTTTCATTCATTCGGGGGGCGCGGATGTATGCTTGCAAATCAAACTCCAAGATTTCCTCGAACCAAACCCCTGTATTTTAGAAAATAACAAATTTTCAACGAACTGTGCTGTGTTGTTCCATTGTGATTACTGTGTGTTGAGAAACTAACAGAGCGCAAAGATGGGAGGACGGCCAATTTGTAGTGAACCTCAAGTGCTGATCATCTCTGATGCTGCACGAGAAATTTTGGAAAGACTGGGATGGACTACATATTTCATGAGAATGCAGCAACCCCATGAAGAAGTGGCCACCAAATTCTTACTGAACCTACAGGAGGGATCCTCCATGGTCAGAGGGAGGAAGATAGCTGTATCCGATGAAATAATTGTAGAAGTGTTTGGCTTTCCTGCACAAGGAACTATCTGGACTCAGAAGAAGATTAGGATTTAGGAAGCTATAATTTTTTTTCAAGATGACGAACAGACGTTAGTCATCAAAGGTAGAGGAGTCCAACTAGCGTCACTAGGAGATCCATGGATAGAGTTAGACAAAATTGTGCAGGCTTACATAACGTGCGATGGGAGGAAGGATGTGGTAAGACCTCACCACCTTAAGCTACTTGCCGTATTAAAACAGAAATGGACCATTAATTTTCCTACATTTTTTAATTCTTTGTTGCATGATATTGCTCGTAGTATAAGAAAAGCCCAGCATGCAGATATGGCGGTCAGCCACCATTGTTCAATTCGTTTAATAGTTAGTCATATCCTCGCCCAGAAACAGACCAGCTGGGAAGATTTAATATTTTCTATTGATGGAGGGTTGGCTCTACCAGCTCTAAAACGGAAAAGGATGGTCGGCTCAATTACTGAGCCTTCTACTCATAGACAGTTTCACCGGTTGAAATGAATTAGAAGGATGGTGGAAGAACTTCCAGGTAGCAGCCAACACCTGGAATTATAGAGCTCAGAGGAGGAACAACCTCCACAATTGGAGGGATTAATCCCTCGCACTGATGAGGAAGAGAAATTAGAGGAAGTAACCCCTCAGAATGATGAGGATGAACAATTGGGAGGAGAAATTCACTACTCGGACAAAGAAGAAATAATCTTCCAATCTAGTAGTGAAAAACAACCCAGTGCAGAGGAAGAAGGAACTGAAGGAAATTCTGAAGAAGAAGAAGTTGAGGGAGAAATTTGATATTCAGATGAAGAAGAAGGAAGTTATCACACCAGTGCAGAATATGAGGACAATCATAGCAGCAATAAGGATGAAACAGAGCTACCCGAGAATGTTATCGTAAGTCCTTTACAGGAAGATCAATTGGCCTAGATTTTGGCCAATATGAGTGATTATGCATGGCCGCATAGCCCCTTGGACCTCAATATAGATATTAATCAACCTCTGGAATAATCTGCCATTGACAAAGAAACAGCTGGAGAAAAAATGAATGAAACAGCAAACCCTAGCGAAGCTAGGGTTGCTTCTCTAGAGGGATGTGTGCAGGAGAACGAAAACATTGAAGTTGAAAACCCCCAGGGGATTGCAAAGTTAACTGAGAATATGATTCCAAGAGAATTGAGCCAAGGGCACATAAATGTAGAAGAGGAGCCCCGAGGAGAAGAGCAAGAAGAAAATTTTGCTGAAGACATGGCTGATATGGATCAAATTTATGTTGAACAAACCCGTGCAGATAGAGGAACAACTATTCCATTAAGAAAAAAGAAGAAAACAACTGAGATTGAGAATCTTCGAAAGGAGCGAATAAAGCTTCATAAATTAGTTGAACAGCTCAGGCAGACCATTAGGGTTCTGAGGATGAAATGCATGCCCAAGAAAGCCCCTAAGAGAAGGAGCATTGCTAGCAAAAGAAGATTGGAAAAGAGAAGAGTAACTACTAGTAGGAACCCCCAAGTTACAGAAGAAACCATACCTGAGCCTAATTATGAGGATGTGGAGCAACAAACAACTGTTCCAACACAAGCTATTATAGAGGAACCAATTTTGAGTGAGAATAGGTAATCTAGCAGTCAACACACTTTTAGTGAGCCAATACTACTCAGACTTCAGGAAGAATTGACACAGGCCCGATTAGAAAGGCAGAGTTTAGAGGAAGATACTGTTCCAAGAACAAGATATAAGGAATTGCAGCAATGAATGAAAATTATTCATGAAGCAGAAGCTGAAGCTCATGAAAAATGACGGAAATCAGAGTTAAAGGCTGATAAGGTAATGAACCAACTAAAATTAGCCTACACTCGAATGGACACTCTCTGCTCCTTGTATACTGATGTCTTATCCTGTAGATGCCCAACCAAAAAATATGCTCTGTTTTTATTAGAAAGATATTTAAAATTAAAGATCAAGGCAGTTAGGGTAGGGAAATCCACAGAGCTAAAAAAAATAGATGATTTGATATCATGCTGCAAACTTTATGGGATCAAAGTACAACGCTTATTATGTGAGTTTTATTTGCATAATCTAATACTTGAAAATGACTGTGAATCAAAACCTAGCCCTTTTATTGGAGATGTTCAGTTTTAGGCATTCATTTCCTTTGCTGTAAACCAATTAAAATGGTTTAAAGCTTATAACGATTTTCAAAGACAGGAAAATGGATTATATCTATGGGTCAGAAGTGAACCTCAGAACCCACTTCAATTTTGGGCTAGACAGAAACGCTTGAAGACAAGGGAAGGCGTTACCAGAACTCTGGGGCCTGTCCATAAATCAGCCATTTTGAATGGAACAAATTATTTTTCATCCATTAGAAACCAAGCCTACATATCAGCCAAAGTCCGGTGGAGAACCTCGAATCATAATGTGCAAAATAGGGAACCATTTAATTATAGAAACTTTGGGCTAACTGCAGACTGTCTCATTGCCTATAGCCATCTTGTTTTAAAAGAAGGACCATATTGGTTAGGATGTAGATTTCGCAGCCCTATTGTATGGTACCTGTTAGTTTCAGCATTTGCAGCCTTCCTCCAGTGATCAAACATGCTCTTACAAAGTGATTTTAAGGTGTCAAGGTCAAATTTTGTCTTTTCAGTGAGTCTTCAAGCAAAATTTGGTCACTAGGTATTAGGTCTAGGGTTTTCTTTCATTCCTTTCAGATTTTTCCAAATGTAGGTCCATGTCACCATTCAAGTGAGTGTACCATCATTCAAATGGTTGTCACCATCATGTCAAGTTCCAAAGGGTCATTTTACACCTTGTTTATGCTTCAGTTGTGCCTAGGTAAGTTTCATTTCCCTCTCCTAGGTTTTTGAAGGTAATTTCTCTTGGATGGTCAAATAATCAACAAAACATGTATCCTGATGTTCATACACCTTCCCCTATCCTTAATGTACCTTATTAAACACTTCTCATCACTAAGATCCCCCAAATTCCTCATTTTTGCACAAACCCTAGTTTCTTGCTACAACTTCGCAATTTTCTAGGCTAGGCCTGTGTTTTTCCCTTTTCGACCCCTTCCCCTCACTCAATCTCTAAAATTCCACTTTCCCCTACTTCCTAACATCACTCCATACTTCCCAAAATTTTCTCAAGAATTTAGAAGCCCCTTCTCCCCTTCATTGTGCTTCATTTAGACAAATCCCGTGTTCCACACATCAGGATAGGTTTCACTAAAATGATATTTCTGAGCAATAAAAGATGAAATTTTGAAAACTGAGAGAGGTTTTTGTCCAAAGCATTCCAAATAAGAAAAAAATCCTTCAATTTTTACACAGGTATCATGGTTTTAGAGAAATTTCAAAAATACTATTTCCTCACGAGAATTGATGCACCTCTGAAGTGACCTTGGGAAAATAAAGATTTCTCCTAGCTTGGTTGGCCAAATAACTTTCTTGATGAGTAAAATGATAGTTAGACAAAAATAGCTTTCCAATTAGCTATCATGAACTCAATTTGGAGTTGAGGAAGACCTTCAAAAGTTGACTGCAACAGCACTCTGCCTTGAGGCAGCCTCATTCTGCTCATTTTGACCAGTTTTGGGAGATTTGATTTTTGACAAGGAAAATGAACTCCAAATTGAAGAATTATAGTTGGGTAGGAAATTATACTCCATAAAATTTCCAACGTGCTATGCCATACCCCATTTGGACACTGGGAAGGCCTCCAAAAGCCTCCTGCAAAAGTGCACTACGCATTGAGCTTGGTGCACGACGCATTGAGATGAAACACAAAACATTTTGCCATTCCTCTCCAACATCAAATTTGCTTGGTTTCTCCAGGTTTGAGTAAGTCAAATCCAATCCTCTATTTCTCATAACTCATTCTTGGTGTTGATTATGATTTTTATTATGAATATTTGAGTGCAAAACTAAACCCTACTATCTTGTTGAGAAGTGCCTCCTTAGGGTTTTGCAAGTTGTTTTCGTGTCAATCATCCCACCTCCCCACCTTGTTTTTTCCATCTCCCATCACTGTTATCTCATCACTACACCATGCCATATATCCCTACAAAAATAGACAAGATTCATCATTCAGCCAAAAATCAAAGTGGAAACGAAAAAAAAGAGCTAGAGTGAAGTGTCAAAAGTTTCAAACATTGCAAAAGTGGGTGTGCCCAAATCAAAAATCAAAATCCCTGTCATAAGAGATATGTTTGTGTTCCAATAATCCAATTACACACCAAGAGACATCAGTGAAACCAAGAAAAATCATGGAGGAGTGAAGAAATCACGTTGAAGGCCGAAAATGTGTTGCAGTTGTAGAGCGCGGCGCACATGGTGTGCGCGGCGCATTGGGGAGTTTTCCGCAGTGTAAAAATACACTAGCGCGACGCACATGGCGTGCGCTGCACGTTGCGCTGTTGCGAGGCACACAGAGCCAGAACTCACATTTTTTTCATTTGTTTCAAAAAACTCCAATCTGCTTGGTTCTTCTCGCTCCAAGAAGTTTATGAAATTTCCATTAACATGTTTGGTGCTCATTGAAGTGGATTATGAGAGTTTGTGATGTCAAATTGCAATCCCTATTACTTTGTTTAAATCTACTCTTTTGGGTTTTGAATTGGAGTTTTAAAATTTGTTTTTGGTGCAAAAATTCTTCAACTTTATTTCCCTATATGTTGTTCCTTTCTCATCAGTGTTATATTATCATTATCGCCTAATTTTGTTTATTTCCTTCTACATCTCTAAGAGGCATTCACTCCTAAAACCCTATTCCCTCATATCCCAAGTTACTCATTCCTAAGTCCCATTACCCCTATCCCTAAATCCTTTCATTCCCTTTTCTTATCCCCTTACCTATCATTTACAAAAATTCCCCAAACCCCACATTCCCCAAACATAATAAAGTGAATGTCTTCACATTATAAACTTCACTTGGTTGGAACATATTTTTCCCACAGTCCACTATACTCACTGTCCCTATTTACCACAGTTCCTTCCTATACATTCCCTTCCTATTGGGAATATTTTGGCAATTGAAACAAGGCACCAATTTGTCAACAAACCAAACATACACTTGGCATATACCTTGCAACACCATGATGGACACCGACACATCCTATGAACAAGACAGTGGTTCCGCCAATGAACTGCATGCACCAGGAGAGCACTGAAACGTCGGAAAAGGCCTGATCCACTCCAAATATTGGCCGAATCTTCTTTGGCTAAGAATGGCACATGATGGGGGACCTTCACTCCAAATTTCAGCATGTTTGGGGAAAATTTTGTCATTTTTGAAATTTTGGTCGCAAAACAGATTTTTCCGCCTGACGCGTCGCGCCACTTGGTGCGCTCTTATGATTGGGACATATTTTGTAGGAAAAATTGATATTTTTGAGTTTTTTATGATAAATTATGCATTTTCAGAAATTTCTGAGATATTTCATCAAGTTCTAGATGGTCTTAAGGGTCAAAAACACTTCAAAAATGGCCTTTCTGCCACCTTTTGCACCGGCAAGAACCAGTCTTGGGAGATTGAAGTTTTGGAGGGGAAAATGAACCTCAAATTGAAAAATTCCACTTGGGTTGGATAGCAGTCAGATAGGGATTTCCAAAAAGCTATCATGAGCTCAATTTTGACTTCACGAAGTGCCTCAAAAACAAGCTCAAAGTGGCACAATGCATTGGGTTTTTGGGCGCGGCGCATAGAGGACTTTTGCCTATTTTACACCCTTCAGCTCAGAATTTCGCCCAATTTTGACTAGTTTCACTTTTTGATGTAATTTTTGATCTACCTTGATGTAATTTGGTGACTATGATGTAATTTTGGCACATATTTACTTTTTCTAGAGGATTCATTCACTAAAAAGTGAAAATTAAATGAATGAATTAGTTTCCTTCCATATAGAGGCAAGTTGTTTGATTGCCTAGATTTTAGTTCCTTGTTTAGAATTGGTTGAAACAACTCCTAGAAGGATGAGCTCGACCCCTAGAGGCATGGGAGGGGGTTAGAATTGTCTATTTATTTTATTTTCTGAGACATTTTCAGGGTTGGATACTTGGGAATAGTTTGGTACTTCATTGTACATACACTTCTGCATTTTTGGAAAAGGAAAGACCAGGGTTTTGTAGCACTTGTTGGGATCCTTGTGGCTCTGAGTTTTGATGATGTTTTTATTCATGTATCTGTAAGTTTCATTAGTGTTATATGTATTCCATTTCCCTTCTCTTTACTTTTGAAATTAAACAAATGAGTAACTAAGGTAGAATTCATTAGTTTGTTGGTACTCTGCCTTAAACTTTTGTTTAGTTTTATATGTTTTCCTCCGTTTGAAGAGGATCCTTGCATCTTCATGCCCTATTCCGCTCCTCAGCAGTATTTTCTATCCATTCATTGAATCTAAGGCATCAAAGCCATTGCCTTCCCTGTCCCAACTTGAACTCTGCAAGAATTTGGCTTCATCCCTAAGCCCAAAATTGCCTTTCCCTTTTTCCAACAAAAACCCCTAAAAAATCATTCCAAACTCCTTCATTAATATACCTAGCCTAAAATTAGCACTCATTTCAGTCATCTCAAGGCCTATTGATACATGTTTCCCGAGATTGACCCGGAGAGAGCCCTCTCCTGTTCTGGTAGGGCTAGCTACCAGACTAAGTGTGGTATGATGTTACCTTGAATCCTGCCTTCTTTCAGCTTGAGGTAGATTTGGGCTATAACATAGTGGCAATCATACTGGGGAGAAAATGGTTTTCTTGTTGGTGTTAATTGTTTTATAAGCTACAGACAGAGCCTGAAGTTATGCCAGGAAGCCTTCGAAACGCTCTTGCTTTGCATTAGCAAAAGTAGATAAATGCTGCTTCAGTCAATCTCCGGTCTAGCTTCTGAACGTGACACTTGACTTGTGGATTGTCTTGCCCCAGTACATGTATCAAGATCAGATCTGATAGTTGATGGTGGACAACGATCAGACATAAGAAGGCTGAAATCATTCACCTGGTGACTCCAACTCAATGTAGAGACTCCACTGGAGGACTAACTTTTTCTCTGAGATAATGGAAGGATATTACATAAAGTTCAGGTATCCAAAGTGGAATGATCTTCAGGATCTAGTCTGCTTTCTTGTAAACTATTTCTTTGTTGTTCTTGAAGTTGTCCTGAAAGTTTTTCAGAATTTGTTGTATGAGAAAGGTGATCAAAATATTCACTCGACCTATTCAAAGAGTGTAAATACTGATTTTCCCTTGGATCGTGGCCTCCTTAATTTTCCCACATCTTATGATGACTCTCTTCAGAGTGATGAGCTTAAAAAAAACAAGACTGATCCCGTAGCTCTTGTATATACTCCTACACCTTATATAGTCCCAGACAGGTATAAACCTCTTTTTTTACCTTTTGTTCTTCATGCTTTCCCTAAAAATTATGACCTATATCTACCAAGATTTGACGGTGAATGTAACAATGTCAAGGTTGAGAAACATGTGCAGAATGTTGAGACTTTTCTAGATCTTTTTGAAGTTCATGACGAAGATGTTAGTATTAGGCTTTTTTCTCTTTCTTTGCAAGGCAAAGTGAAGAGTTGGTTCAAATCCCTACCTGATGCGAGCATCTCAGATTTCCAGCAGTTCATCAAAGTTTTCCTTGACAGGTGGGTGATCATTCAGAACCTTTTCTTGATTATAGAAGAGTATAACCAGCTGAAAGGATAGCCAGGGGAGACAGTACAACAATTTTCTGCCAGATTTAGCCAAGTATATTTTTCGATGGCAGCCGATATAAGACCTTCTCCTAGATCTGCTCTCTTGTATTACCCAGGTGCTTTTGATCCAGAAATTGAGTTTCAATTGAGAGAAAGGAATCTTTCAACACTTCACAAGATGCAGAATAGTGCAGTAAATGTAGAGGCTCATTTGTTGATCTGAAGGGCAAGGTTGAAGGAAGAAGAGATGAAAAATGTAGATCCGGAGAAATCGATATCTCTAGAGGTAAAGCTTGACATGCTGGTAAGTGCAGTAGAATATATGATGCAAAAGAAAACCACAAAGAATGGGTATAATGTTGAAGCCCATGGCTCGTTGATTGAAGAGGAACAAGTTGCTGATCCAAAACATTTTGTTTCTTACTCTAGTTGTCATAGTGATTGGTTTATAGATCATTTTGGAGAAGAGGGAGCTGTTGATATGACATGTATGCTTGATGATGTGTTTTATAATGATGATTTGCCTCAGTTTGATCAGTATGATGATGATTATGTTCTCCAAACAGAAGCTAATCTTGCAGACAAATAAAAAACTAGTTTGTGGAAGGAGGACGTTCACTTTCAATAGCTCGAGTACAGTTATCAACCGATACATATCAGCTATGAAAATGATGACGAAAGTGCATCAAATTTTGAAGTAAGTGAAGGATCTTTTCCCTTTTATTTTGATTCATTTCAGTTCATCAGAGATAACTACCGTGCAATCAGAAATGAAATGTCAACAAGTCTCGATTTGGACCATCCTGAGGGCAATAAAAACTTTGTTCAAGATTTCTCATATCCATATTCGCAGCCCCTGAATGCCATTGATTGTCAAGTTGCATATGAAGACTTGGAAGCTGGTACATATGATCAAATGATACAAGGTGACTCTGTACCATTTTGTTTTGAATCATTCCAGTTTTTGAAGGGTAAATTGCATAGTAAATCTTCAAATGAGCAGCCTGTAGGAAATCAACAATATCTTACTTTTAATGTGGAGGATGAGACAGATAGAAAATTTCTCGAGAAAGTTTTTGATGAGAAATCTTCCCCTGAAACGACTGATGAAATCATTTTGGATACAAAACCCTCCCTAGCACCAGATTTGCAGCCACCAAAAAAAATTGAAGGTCAGATTACAAATGAAGGCGTGGAAGCCGAAATACATGATTTAATGATGCAAGAGGATTTTGTACCCTTTTTTTTCAAAGCATTTCAGTTTATAAAGCAGAATCTTGATAATATCTCTCAAGAAAAAGATGAACAACCAGTAGGATGTCATACAGTTTCAATGGATACATCACAACATTCTTCTCAAGTTTTTGATGATCCTATTGCTCGTGTGATAGATGATGTTTTCTGTAAAAGTTCCCCTCCATTAGCCAACCATGTGCCAGAAAATAATGCTGATGATAACCTTATTCAAAATTCCCCTTCATTGTTTGGTTTAACAGATTTTTCATTACAAATTTTGCAGTCATATGAGGAGGTTGATAAAGGAGACTTTTGTTCTGTTTGGAATCAGCAACAGAGTTTGGTTATTCATGAAATTCAGGATCCTTCTGATAGCCTACTGCTGTCACCAAAGAAAGACAGCATAGATGTGAGGAAAATCTTAATATCCAGCTATGAAGATTACGTGGATCAGAACAGTGATGTGTTAATGGGAATCAATAGCTATGTTTATGAAGATCCTTTTGCAGTGTTCTTGAAGTCATCCAGTCAATTCATGCTTTGCAAGTTTATCAGCAGTCAACTTGATTCCGAGTTTATATGGGAGTTTCCTTTCATTTCTTCCCTTTTCTTGTGCATCAGAAAGCATTTGGGAAGAAATCAAATAGCAGCCAGGATGCTTACATGGTTGCATTGGCTGTTCCATTTCACTTGATCGGGTGGTGTAAAGAACAATTAGTGTAGGCTTGATTAATAAGCTCAATTGAGAGCATCTTTCCAGTTTGTTAGTTATGCTTTAGTCATGTTAGGTTTTATTATGGGTTTCAGTTTTAGCCTTGAGTCAGAGTCAGCCAGCATAACGTTAGTTTTCGCGTTTTGATTCCATTGCCCAATGGATGAAGGCACTGTCTGATTTCCAAAGATCTGTAGTTCTTGGCACCTCCAGGGAGCTACCATCCCCATTGGAGCCAGTGTTAGTGTCAGCCTTTGCAGCCTACCTCCAGTGATCAAACATGCTCTTACAAAGCGATTTTAAGGTGTCAAGGTCAAATTTTGTCTTTTCAGTGAGTCTTCAAGCAAAATTTGGTCACTAGGTATTAGGTCTAGGGTTTTCTTTCATTCCTTTTAGAGTTGTCCAAATGTTGGTCCATGTCACCATTCAGCTGAGTGTACCATCATTCAGAGGGTTTTCATCATCATGTCAAGTTCCAAAGGGTCATTTTACACCTTGTTCATGCTTCAGTTGTGCCTAGGTAAGTTTCACTTCCCTCTCCTAGGGTTTTGAAGGTAATTTCTCTTGGATGGTCAAATAATCAGTAAAAATTGTATCCTAATGTTCATACACCTTACCCTATCCTTAATGTACCTTATTAAACACTTCCCATCACTAAGATCCCCCAAATTCCTCATTTTTTCACAAACCCTAATTTCTTGCTACAACTTGGCAATTTTCTAGGCTAGGCCTGTGTTTTACCCTTTTGGACCCCTTCCCCTCACTCAATATCTGAAATTCCACTTTCCCCTACTTCCTAACATCCCTCCCTACTTCCAAAAATTTTCTCAAGAATTTAGAAGCCCCTTATCCCCTTCATTTCGCTTCATTTCGACAAATCCCTTGTTCCACACATCGGGATAGGTTTCACTAAAATGATGTTTCTGATCAATAAAAGATAAATTTTGGACAACTGAGAGAGGTTTTTTCCAAATAATTCCAAAGAAGAAAAACCTCCTTCACTTTTTACACATTTATCATTTTTTTAGAGAAATGTCAAAAATACCGTTGCCTGAGGAGAATTGATGCACCTCTGAAGTGACCTTGGGAAACTCAAGATTTATCATAGCTTAGTTGGCCAAATGACTTTCTTGATGAGTAAAATGATAGCTAGAAAAAAAATTATTTCTAATGAGCTATCATGAGCTCAATTTGGAGTTGAGGAAGACCTTTAAAAGTTGACTGCAACAGCACTCTGCCTTGAGGCAGGCTCATTCTACTCATTTTGACCAGTTTTGGGAGATTTGATTTTTGACAAGGAAAATGAACTCCAAATTTAAAAATTATAGTTGAGTTGGAAATTAGACTCCATACTCTTTCCAACGCGCTATCCCATGCCCCATTTGGACACTGGGAAGGTGTCCAAAAGCCTCCTGCAAAAGTGCGCTACGCATTGATCTTGGTGCGCGGTGCATTGAGCTGAAACACAAAACAATTTTCCATTCCTCTCCAACATCAAATTTGCTTGGTTTCTCCAGGTTTGAGTAAGTCAAAGCCACTCCTCTATTTCTCATAACTCATGCTTGGTGTTGATTATGAGTTTTATTATGAATATTCGAGTGCAAAACTAAACCCTACTATCTTGTTGAGAAGTGCCTCCTTAGGGTTTTGCAACTTGTTTTGGTGTCAATCATCCCACCTCCCCACCTTTTTTTTTCCATCTCCCATCACTTTTATCTCATCACTACACCATGCCATCTATCCCTACAAAAATAGACAAGATTCATCATTCAGCCAAAAATCAAAGTGGAAACGAAAAAATAGAGCTAGAGTGAAGTGTCAAAAGTTTCAAACATTACAAAAGTGGGTGTGCCCAAATAAAAAATAAAAATCCCTGTCATAAGAGATATGTTTTTGTGTTCCAATAATCCAATTACATGTCAAGAGACATCAGTGAAACCAAGAAAAATCATGGAGGAGTGAAGAAATCATGTTGAAGGACGAAAATGTGTTGCAGTTGCAGAGCGCGACGCGTTGGGCTGTGGCGCGACGCACATGGCATGCGCGATGCATTGGGCAGTTTTCCGTAGTGTAAAAATACACTGGCGCAGCGCACATGGCGTGCATGGCACGTTGGGTTGTTGCGCGGCGCACAAAGCCAGAACTCACTTTTTTTTCATTTGTTTCAAAAAACTCCAATCCGCTTGGTTTTTCTCGCTCCAAGAAGTTTATGAAATTGTCATTAACATGTTTGGTGCTCATTGAAGTGGATTATGAGAGTTTGTGATGTCAAATTGCAAAACCTATTACTTTGTTTAAAGCTGCTCTTTTGGGTTTTGAATTGGAGTTTTAAAATTGGTTTTTGGTGCAAAAATTCTTCAACTTTATTTCCATATCTGTTGTTCCTTTCCCATCAGTGTTATATTATCATTATGGCCTAATTTTTTTTATTTCCTTTTACATCTCTAAGAGGCATTCACTCCTAAAACCCTATTCCCTCATATCCCAAGCTACTCATTCTTAAGTCCCATTACCCCTATCCCTAAATCCTTTCATTTCCTTTTCTTATCCCTTTCCCTATCATTTACAAAAAGTCCCCAAACCCCACATTCCCCAAACATAATCAAGTGACTGTCTTCACATTATAAACTTCACTTGGTTGGAACATATTTTTCCCACAGTCCACTATACTCACTGTCCCTAATTACCACAGTTCCTTCCTATACAGTCCCTTCCTATTGGGCATATTTTGGAAATTGAAACAAGGCACCAATTTTTCAAAAAACGAAACATACACTTGGCATATACCTTGCAACACCATGACGGACACCGACACATCCTATGAACAAGACAATGATTCCGTCACTGAACTGCATGCACCAGGAGAGCACTGAAACGTCAAAAAAGGCCTAATCCACTCCAAATATTGGCTGAAGCTTCTTTGGCTGAGCATGGCACATGATGGGGGACCTTCACTCCAAATTTCAGCAAGTTTGGGGAAAATTTTGTCATTTTTGAAATTTTGGTCACAAAACAGATTTTTTCGCTGGACGCATTGCGCCACTTGGCACGCGCTTATGATTGGGACATCTTCTGTAGGAAAAATTGATATTTTTTATTTTTTTATGATAAATTATGCATGTTCAGAAATGGCTGAGATATTTCATCAAGTTCTGGATGGTCTTAAGGGTAAAAAACACTCCAAAAATGGCCTTTCTACCACCTTTTGCACCAACAGGAACCAGTCTTGGGATATTGAAGTTATTGAGGGGGAAATTAACTTCAAATTGATAAATTCCACTTGCGTTGGATTGTAGACAGACAGGGATTTCCAAAGAGCTATCATGAGCTCAATTTGGACTTCGTGAAGTGCCTCAAAAACAGGCTCAAAGTGGCGCGATGCATTGAGTTTTTGGGCGCGACGCATAGAGGACTTTTGCCTATTTTTCACCCTTCAGCTCAGAATTTCGCCCAGTTTTGACTAGTTTCACTTTTTGATGTAATTCTTGATCTACCTTGATGTAATTTTGAGACTATGATGTAATTTTGGCACATATTTACTTGTTCTAGAGGATTCATTCACTAAAAAGTGAAAATTAAATGAATGAATCAGTTTCCTTCCATATAGAGGCAAGTTGTTTGATTGCCTAGATTTCAGTTCCTTGTTTAGAATTGGTTGAAACAGCTCCTAAAAGGATGAGCTCAACCCCTAAATGCATGGGAGAGGGTTATAATTGTCTATATATTGTATTTTCTGAGACATTGTCAGGGTTGGATACTTGGGAATAGTTTGGCACTTCATTGTACATACACTTCTGCATTTTTGGCAAAGGAAAGACCAGGGTTTTGCAGCACTTGTTGGGATGCTTATGGCTCTGAGTTTTGATGATGTTTTTCTTTATGTATCTGTAAGTTTAATTAGTGTTATATGTATGCCATTTCCCTTCTCTTTACTTCTGAAATTAAACAAATGAGTAACTAAGGTAGAATTCATTAGTTTGCTGGTGCTCTGCCTTAAACTTTTGTTTAGTTTTATATGTTTTCCTCCATTTGAAGAGGATCCTTGCATATTCCTGCCCTCTTCAGCTCCTTAGTAGTATTTTATATCCATTCATTTAATCTAATACATCAAATCCATTGCCTTCCCTATCCCAACTTGAACTCTGCAAGAATTTGGCCTCATCCCCAAGCCCAAAATTGCCTTTCCCTTTTTCCAACAAAAACCCCTAAGAAATCATTCCAAACTCCTTCATTAATATACCTAGCCTAAAATTAACACTCATTTCAGTCATCTCAAGTCCTATTGATACTTTTTTCCCGAGATTGACCCGGAGAGAGCCCTCTCATGTTCTGGTAGGGCTAGCTACGAGACTGAGCATGGTATGATGTTACCCTGAATCCCGCCTTCTTTCAGCCTGAGGTAGATTTGGGCTATAACAGTACACTGCTTCAGATTAAAAAGCTATTTATGAACTTCCTGAAGGGAAGACATAACATAATTTTGAGGAATTAGCTGCACACCATGGTTTTAGGCCTATTGATGACAAACCTTATTCGGCTTATTCTTTGACTGCTCTCCATGTGAGCTATAGTTTTCATGAGGGCATGAAAATGATTAAGCAGGGGGGTATGTTGGGCAGTGAAAGAGGTATGAAATTATTGTACATTTACTCATTCTTTACCATAAATATACTCCTGTTTTCCTTGGAAAGGTAATTCTTCATAGGAATTATAATAGAATTTTAAAGGTTTATGTCTAATGCAAAAAGGTGACTAAAAGCTACTTTTTTATTGAAAAACAGGAATTCAGAGAGGTGAACAGCTGTACCAAAGGTGTGGTTGAGAACAATTCAACTGCTGCTCCATCAGCATTGAATCATATCCAGCGAAAGGCAAGGAGATTTGAACGAATAGCCCAGAAAAGGCATGAAGCATCTCGGCCACAATCAGCACAAACAACACGATGACTAAACACATAGGAGCGAATCCCTCAGGATTTTTCGATCCTAAGGGATCTCTCTTAAAAATTATCTTGTTCCTTGATTGGTCTGTCGAAGAACTGATATAAAGAACCATGTCCTTTAGTGACGGGGGGAGACAGATCGTTATTGTTATTGAAAATTGATCGAAAGACTTCACATTTTCCCTATTATATTAAATCTTTATTTGAGAGAAAACCTTTCTATAAGATTTTATGTTGGTTAAATACAAAGCACTTGTTTTATTTACTTTCTTCAATTCTGAATTAGCCCAGCAGTATTTCACTGGTGCTAAGGGCCTGGCTCTGGTGGAATTACTTCTCTCTTTTTATTCTAATCTTTATTTACTGTCGTGTGGAGTGTCTTTAATGTTTGAATTGGTTTATTGTTGATCAGATCAAATACAGAGTCACTTCTATTTTGTTTCCTTACAATAAGCATAATTCGTTGTTCTATTACTTCGTTGTTATCATAAAAATATTTATTGACTCGTATCTTATTTGAATTGTTGTTCCTTTAATTTCTACTCTATTATAATTGATGATTGCGCGGTGAGAAGCTGTCGACAGAGTTGAGCATAGAAATTTAGTGCTTTGAGTGTGTTAGAATTGTAATTGCTATTCAATTTCCATTGTTGTTCCATTTCTGTTCGTTATAGTTACACGCTGTTGTTCCTTTTCAGATTGCGTTTTGTTCAAGTTGCTCTCATTGAATTTAATTTTGGTTTGATTGTTTTAAGATCTCTAACTGTAGAGGATAAAGGCTTTAGCTTCCCAGATTGGTCATCTTGCATCGATTTCTAAGGGAAAGAGTTACTGCCACTGCATCCCTGATCGATGTTCTGCAAAGATTGAAGTAGTTTAATCTTTCCTGTAATTATGTCTCGTTTTAAGCATTGGTTACTTTTTTTCTTGTTATTTTATACTACATCTTCATAGCATTTCTCTTAGACAATTGCAAGCCTCAGACAGAGTACACTCTTGGAATAAAAAGACGCTCCTGGATTGATAAATAATGTGAGGTAATTAGGTGTTCAAAAGATACCTTTTTATGACTCGACACCAAGTGTTAGGGTGTGTCAATGTATGTTGGGGAGTGTTAGGGATGTCATGGAAACACAAGCGAGAACTTGTTCAAAATGCATGAAAATGAACAAATAGGAGTGTGTGATAGGGAGTGTCAGTGAATTGCAGGTGTGCTAAGGAGGGAGTGACAACGTTATATGTTAGGAAGTGCCAAGGCATGCTAGAGTGTTAGGGAATTTTAGGGAGTGGTAGTGTGTGCTAGGGAGTGCCAAAGAATGCCAAGGAATGTAGGGGATGCTAACACGAGACACATAATTCCAAGGCATTCTAAGACATTTCAGGTGATATGGCATGTCAAGATGTAAATTGTGTTGCTTAAATGTTTTATTGCCATGATTGTATGTGATCATTATCTTGGTAACTTGTTAAGTGGGATGAGTTGAGATTGTACATGAGTAGCCTAAGATGCATTATATGTAGCTCTAAGGTGAACAAGGCATATGCTAAATTTTCACTGCACATGAGAATTTGGGTTTGGTCATAGAATATTTGATGCAAACACACTCAAGTGCCACAACCCATCTACTTTAATGCACAAAAAAATCTACACACATCAGGGAATCAACTAGTGCACATGGTAATTTATACGTTTACCAAACCCTTCTTCATTATATTAAAAACTATAATGCAATAGGTTAGAGCTCCCGTACTAGGGATTGTGGCTTGATACAAGGAATACAACTAGGGCTTGGTGTTAGTCCTTTGACAACTAATATATCTTGAGCAAGACAAAACTTTACCTAATTACTGATGGTTTCCAAACACAACCCTTTTATTCCACGTATCCTGAACACAAATGGTAGGTCGTCTTGCTTCCCATTCTGTAGCTCCTCAATTTGCCTCTATCAATGATCTCAACTCATTTAGGTTACTGAACTCGGCTAAAAAAACTCCACCATCTAGCTGCATCCTTTGTCCTTCAAGATTTGCACCACTTAGGACATGATATTTAAGGATTTCCAGGGAATTCCAATTAATGAAAAGGTGTGATAATTCATTCCATATAATGTCAATGCAGGCTGAGGAGTGTTGGGGAGTGTCAGGGTATCACAAGGGAGAACTAGTTCAAAGTGCATGGAAACGAATGAATAATATTGTTTGCCAAGGAGTATTACTAAATTACAGGTTTCCCATGGATGAAATGTGTTAGGATAATTTCATAATAAGAATTGTAGGTTGAAATCCTACTATTCAGATAAGGGGATGGAAAAATAAGTTTCATACAAAGGGAGACTTGAGGCTAGACATGACACTATTTTTTCAATGACTTGGTTTGGTTATCAATTCCAAAAAAAAGTAAGGCTATCTATGAGGGCATGAATTTTAGGGAGTTATCAATGAGTAAAATTAAGGCTATCAATGAGTAAAATGTGTGTTAAGGAGGGAGTGACAAGGTTATATGCTAGGAAATACCAAGGTATGCTAAACTACCATGAGCTGTCAAGATGTGCCAAGGTGTGTTAGGGAGTGTAAAATCATGCCAAGGAATGTAGGTGATGCTAACACATGCCACATAGTGCTAAGGCTTATAAGACATGCCATGTGTTATGGCATGTCAAGATGTAAATTGTGTTTCTTAATTTTTTTATGACCATTTCTGGTTGTGATGAGCCTTGTCTTGGTAACTTGTTAAGTGGGATGAGTTGATATTCGACATGAGTAGACCAAGATGAGTTACAAGTAGTTCATAGGTGAACAAGGCATATTCTAAATTTCCATGGTGCATGAGAATCTTGGTTTGGCCTAAGAATATTTGATGCAAACATGTCGCACTCAAGTTCCACAACACATCTACTTTGCACAATGAAATCTACAGACATCAGGGAATCAAATAGCGCACATGAAAATTTTTATATTTTTCATTAAGTTCTTCATTAAATTAAAAATTATAATAGAATATGCTAGAGCTCTCATACTAGGGATCATGGCCCTTTACAATCACACTGATAAAATGAATACAACTAGGGCTTGGTCTTAGTCGTTTCAAAACTAATCTACCTTTAAAAAGAAAACACTTGACCCACTTTTTGATGGTGGCCACTCATAGAAAAATAGTCCACATGTTCTAAAAACATATAGAAATTCCTCTTGCCTCCCATTATGCAACTCCTCAATCTGCCTCTATCAATGAACTCGACTCCTTTAGGTTACTGAACTCAGCTCAAATTTTTTTCGCTCTATCTACCTCTTTTTTCCTTTAAGGTCTGCAACACTTATGGATTTTGATAATTTTTTCACAAATATGTTTGTAAATAGCTCTTTGGTCTACCCACTTTTTCCATACTCTTGCTCCAAGATGAGAATTATAGGGCTATGGAGGTTTCCCTTCTTCTCATTGACTCAATCCTCTACAATACAGTGAACTACAGCTACTTTTATGCCCCACTTGACTGCTACTTTAGTAATTCAAAGTATGCATGTCCTTAGGTGAAATACACCTACGCTTATACCAGTCTTCTTTTCCTTCACAAGTACATGATTTAGGGCTCTTCTTTCATAGTCACGTAACAACCCTCCAACTGTACTTGGACTGCCATCAATTTTCCCAACCACAGTAATTTATTTTACTTATATAGTGTCCACAACACTACCCTCATCTATGGATATTCAAATCTGCCACCTAATAGTGATTTGAGTCCTCTCAATATCACTATTCTTGTGTACCAATTTATTTTTTGTCCAATCTATGAACAAATCTAAACTGCTCCTCTTATCATTCTTCTAACAATTTTTAGATGCTTGAACTAGCATAAAAAATCATCCACTAACATTCCATTGACTAAATATTTATAGGCTGCTTCAGATTTTTGTCCAGAACTCTATGGAAAATACACAAAAATCAACTCCTCTTCATGTCAATCCATTCCTCATATGGCACACTTATTCTACTCAATATTCTACTCAAGTTCCACCTTCCTTTGGATTTGATATCTTCTCGCGTGCTTTTGCAAACCATCTTCCAAATCTGTGGTATATATTGCAGAGATAAACCTCTCTCGAAGGGTCACGACCCCTCTTCTTCTATCCATATTTCACAGTCTTAAGGGCATACCTTATGGAACGAAGATGCTAGGGAACCTCCCTAACTAGGGAATTATACTTCTATTCTAATTTATTTAGAAAAAACCCTATCCACCCATAGAAAAAATAAAAAATCTTTCCTCCTTAAGGGAATTGGGCTAGATCATATGGATACATAGATTCTGTGAATTTATTTTACTGAATCTTGACCTGAAATTTAGATATATATGACCCTAAAACTACAGTTACCTTAGTCAATATTACACCTGCAACTACTTCTGTTATGGCCCTAAATTTTAGTTCATGCCCTCCTCCATTTTTGTTTTTCTTTATCATAGTCCTTGCAACCTACTAACCAACAGAATATAAGGTATCAACCATATCTACTATTTCAAAATTTTATATGGCCTTCACACAGAAACACCATTGAAATCACATGCCTAAATTTTGATGAGCCGCCTCTCTTAAGATAGACCTGCCATAAAGGAGCCAAAAATATGCCATCCTACTTCCTATATCAAGCCCATTAAGGTATGTGACATTCTTGTGAACCATCACATGATGATCTTGCTCTTGGTGGATGATCATGGCCTCCCTTTAGAAACCCTTACTCAGCCCTCTAACTCGACCTAATTTAGGACCACATCTCTCCTGGCCTACTTGATTATATGAGCTCCTTCTCACTTGAAGTTATTTCATTCATACTAAGGCCTCATTAAATAAATTTTCCTATATATGCCTCTTAACAACCCTCTAGAACTTATAGTGTTTATCTACTTAGGCCTTAGGAAATATTATATTTCCCTTTTAGTTTTCTTTTATATTTTAAACCCAATCTTAGGTATAAAACCCCTTCCCTTGGTTTCTTTTCCTACAAATCCTTTTGTGACAAAACTCACACAAACCCATATCATTAGGCTTGTGGAGTACCTCTCGAGCTACACAATTCAACAACATAGTCTAGTTGTAGTAGTCGTAACTTGGTCAAGCTCTTGTAGTCAAGTGAGGACATGGTTGGGTTCCCAAGTTGAAAATTAAGGGTATTTGTGAGGGAATGATAATTAGGGAGGGTTAGGGAATGCTAAGGAATTAAAAGGTGAGTTAACACATGTTAGAAAATGTCAATGCATGTTGAGAAGTGTTAAGGACTATCGAGGCATCACAAGGGAGAACTGGGTCAAAATGCATGGAAATGAAAAAAACAAGAGTGTGTGTAGGGAGTGTCAGTGAATTCAAGTGTTCCAAGGATGATGTGTGTTCGAATAATTTCATAATATTATTTTCAAGAGGGAAGCATACGATTGCGATAAGGGGCTTGACAAAGAAGTTTTAGACAAAGGGAGACTTTGTGTTGGGCACCACACTATTTTGCCTTTATCTATTATTTTTATATGACATGTGGCACACTTTGGCTGAATTATCATGTTTTAAACTATTTTATACAATTTCATATTGCACGTTATTGTGTATAAGTTTTAGGGAACTCGAATTGTGCCAACTTATATATTCTTATGTGTCTTGTTTATATTCTGGTTCTTGCAAACTCTTAGTTAATGCTCTATTGTTTATACGAACTGGACATACATGTGAAATATTTCCTATGTAAGATAATTTTTTTCTTAGTTGTTTTATGGCCATGGCTATATGTTATCCTCATCTTGGTAAGTTATTAAGTGGGACAACTTCAACTTGGACATGACTGGCCTAAGATGTGTTAGAGTTAACACAGCGGAAACATAAAAAAACTAACACACACAGCAGAAAAAAAAAAACTTAAAGATAGCATATTTTAACGTGGTTCACCCAACCAATCTGGGCTACGTCCACCTAACAGGGCATCGACAATATCATTCATCAACTGGAGAAATACAATAGCAGATTTTCTCATCTGCTCATCTCTTCCACTCACTTCACAGTCCTCATGATCCTCACTTGCCTCTACAGGCTTACATTTTATAGTTGTGAATGGAAACAGACTCATAAATTCTCTCACAACAAATATAGGATGCATTAACTCCTCATCAGAAATAGATGGAGTCAATTCAGCAACAAATCCTATTGTTGTCTCCTACATAAGATTCTCTCCAAAAATAATTAAAAGAAAAATCTCAACAATCTCCACCTTGACAATAATTAGCCTAATACCCTGTTCCATTATTATTTTTATCTTTTCTTCAAGCCAAGAGAATCCAGACACCATCGTAGCTTCTCTAACAAAACTAGTTTCATGAACATGTCTACACAGTTTTCCGTCGTATGCACCTTTTCAAGAGAGACTCCCCGTTCAGTGATAACCTGTCTTACAAAATGGTACTTGATAGGTATATGATTTGATTTGCTATGATAGGCCGGATTCTTAGCCAAATGAATTTCACTTTGACTATCACAAAATAACTTGATGTTGTCCTACAACCTACCAAACTCACCAAACAAACCTTTCAACCAAATTGCTTCTTTGCAAGCATGTGAAGAAGCTATGTATTCTTCTTTTGTAGTGGATAAAGCAACAATGTTTTGTAGCTTTGACATCCAGCTAATAGTTCCACCTGCAAGAGTAAACACATACCCTGAAGTTTACCTTCTCTTATCCAAATCACCTACAAAATTGGAATCAACATATCCGCAAACAAATTCACTACTCCTATTATAAGTGATACAATAATCACTTGTGCCTCTTAGATACCGAGGCACCCATTTCACTGTTGACCAGTGTTCTTTTCCTGGATTTTCCATATACCTGCTGACAACCCCAACTGCATGTGAAATATCTAGTTGAGTACAAACCATCGCATACATCAAACAACCTACTACATTGGCATATGGAATTTGAGACATATATTCCTTTTCTTCATTAGTGTTAGGACATAAACTTGAAGAAAGCTTAAAATGGGAAGAAAAAGGGACTGAAACATGCTTCACATTGTTCATACCAAACCTCAAGAGTATTTTCTCAATATAATTCTGTTGTGATAGCCACAGCTTACCATTGCTCCTATCTCTGAAAATCTCCATGCCCAAAATCTGTCTTGCTACTCCTAGATCTTTCATATCAAACATCCTAGCCATCTGAGCCTTTAACCTGTTGATCTCTGTTATGCTTTTTCTTTCTAAAAGCATATTGTCAACATACAACACTAATATAATGAACATGCCATTAGTTAATTTCTTAAATTAAGCACAATGATCATATTCACTTCTTATATAATTTTGAATCATCATGAAAGAATCAAATTTCTTGTACCATTGTCGAGGGGACTACTTCAGACCATACAATGATTTCTTGAGCCTGTAGACAAATTTCTTATTGCGATTTTGAACAAACATTTCTGGTTGTTCCATGTAAATCTCCTCGTCTAAATTGAAATGTAAAAAAGCAGTTTTAACATATAGTTGTTGTAATTCTAAATCAAGTAAAGAAACTAATGCTAACACAATCTGAATTGAAACATTTTTTACAACTGGTGAAAATATCTCATGAAAGTCAATGCCGGATTTCTAAGAAAAACCTTTTGCGACCAGCCTCGCTTTGTACCTGTCTTCTGTATCATCAACACCCTTCTTCAATTTGTAAACCCACTTACATCCTACAATTTTCCTGTCTTTAGGAAGTTCTACCAGATCCCATGTGGCATTCTTGTCTAATGCCCTCATCTCATCCTTCATAGCCTCTTTCCACTTACTATTTTTAGAACCTTCTATAGCTTCCTGATAGCACAAAGGTTCATCATCGTTAGTGGTTAAAACAACTGAAGTAACATAATCATCATGCCTTTTAGGAAGATGTCTGATTCTCGTAGACCTCTTTAAAGATGTTTCTGGTACTTCCACTATTTGTTGATTATTATCTGTAGGAACTTCTTCATGATCAGCATTTGAAACATGTTCATGATCTGCATCTGAAACTTGTTCATGATCTAAATATGAAACTTGTTCATTTGGACTACCATCAATATTTGAACTGGTTTCAAACTGAATGTGTTGAAGCTTAGGTACATTCTCCTGTTTCAATTTATCATCTACATCTGGATTTTCAAGTGAATATTCATTAAATTTGACATATCTGTAAATGATGATCTTGTGAGTAGTGGGATCCCACAACCTATATCCCTTAGTCCCATCACCATATCCAACAAAGATATATCTTTTTGATTTAGGATCTAATTTAGAACGCTGATGTTTCGGAACTAGAGCATATGCATCACAACCAAAAACGTTCAGTTTAGAATAATCACATGGATAAGCTTTCCATACCTCTTGAGGAATTTTGCGTCCTATCGCAGTTGATGGTGATCGATTTACCAAGTAACAAGCTATAGAAACTGCTTCTGTCCACAATTCCTTCTGCAAATTGGCGTTACTAAGCATACTTCTTGCTCTCTCTAAAAGAGTCCTATTTATGCGTTCCGCAACTCCATTTTGATGAGGAGTATATACAGTGGTTTTATGTCTTTCAATCCCAACGTCCTTGCAATAATTATCAAATTCATTTCAAGTAAACTCACCACCATTGTCAATTCTTAAACATTTAATAGTTTTTCCAAAGATGTTTTCAACTAATGCTCTAAACTGTTTGAAAACTGTGAATACATCAAACTTCTTCTTTAACATGTAGACCCACACTTTTCTAGAGAAATCATCAATAAAAGATACAAAATATGACAATCCTCCATATGAGGTTGTAGGAGATGGACCCCAAACATCAGAATGGATATAATCAAGGATTCCCTTACTAGTATGTTTTCCAGTTTTAAACTTCTCCTTGCTTTGTTTCCCAAATAGACAATGTTTGCAAAAATCTAACTTAGAAGATTTTAAACTGGCAAGTAACTTACAATCAGATAAAATTTTTAATCCTCTTTCGCTTATATGGCCCAACCTTTGATGCCATAAACGAATATAATTACTATCATTCTCAGATACTATAGAAGCATGATCCAACTCTGTTCTTCCTTCTAACTGATAAAGATTTCCAACCTTTTTTGCTTTCATGACTAGTTTAATTCCTTTATAAACTTTCATTACACCACCTTGAATAAAGGCTTTATATCCATTAGTGTCTAGTACTCCTAGTGAAATGAGGTCTTTTCTTAGTTCAGGTACGTGTCTTACATCAGTTAGAATTTTATTTGTCCCATCAAACATTTAATCTGGATGCTTCCAATTCCCACAATATTACACGAGACATCATTTCCCATGTAAAAAACTCCATCATTGATTGATTTATAAGTTTTAAACCACTCTCTATGAATGCACATGTGATTTGATGCACCGGAATCTAAGAACCAATGTTGATGATGATTAGACAAAACAAATGATAACACTTCATCACTCATACCTGAAATGGATGCCGACCCTATATCTGTCGTGTTTGCTTCTTTATTTTCTATCAAAGAGTCTCCTTTGGATGTTTCCTGTCTCTTCCAACAGTCCTTCTTCAAATGTCCTAATTTTCCACAAAACCAGCACTTTACCTTACTCTTCTTCCCTTTCTATTTTGAACGTGAGTTGTTGTGCTTACTAAAGCATCTTTCTTTAGAACGACCTCTGACCATCATTGCTTCTGATGTAGAGGTTTCTAAATTCTACCTCTTCCTTGTTTCTTCTGACAATAAAGCTCCAAAAACATCATCAAATTCAAGGGTTTCTGATGAACTAAGACTTATAGAAGTAACAAAATGATCCCATGACTCCGACAACGAGCATAATAAAGTGATAGATTTATCTTCAGATTCAAATTTTACTTCTATACTTTCTAAGTACACCAGGAGAGTATTAAAGGTATTCAGATGATCATTTATCGTCATACCTTCCTTCATGCACAAGCTGTACAACTGTCGCTTGATAAGAATCCTATTGGTTAAGGATTTTGTCATGTACAACTTTTCAAGCTTTGTCCAAAAAACAGCACCAGTTTTATCTGACACGATGTTAAACAAAACATCATATGCCAAACACAGTCGAATGCCACTCAGTGCTCTTTCATCCAAGTCACTCCATGATCTGTCATGGTATAAGGTTGTTTGGCTTTTCCCAACAATGCCTTCGCCACGCCTTGTTGCATGATTAGATCATACATCTTCACTTTCAGGATCTCGAAGTTTTTTTTTCCATTGAAATTATCGATCTCAAACCAATCACTTTGTGTTTTTTCCATGTTTAATAGCTCATGTCACAAAAATATCCAATTTCAGAAGGAATTAGTTTTGATTAAAAAAAAAATCCCTTGCCTTTAAAAAAAAAATGCCCTTCTTCTAATAAAATGCCTTTTCCTTAATACCATATGCAAATGGCATTAAAATTACAAATTGATTTAAAAAGAAATGCCCTTGCCTTATAATATCATGGCATATTACAATTTAAAAAACAATATATGATATAGTTATAATATCATATATAAAACCAATCGATTTTTTTTTATTTTTCTTTTTAACATACAAATGGAATTTTTAAAAATACAAATCAATTTATAATAAAACAAATTGACCTTTTTACAAAGGCATATCGTAAAAACTTTAAAAAAAAATCCAAATCGATTTAATAAAACTTTCAAATGGCATATGATTTATGACCCTTGAGACCCATTTGAAATAGTTTATTTTTAGACCCATTTCAAAAAACGTTCCAAATCAAATATCGATTTTCAAAAAATAGAAAAGTTGAACCAAAATCACGGCATTTTCCTGCTCTATCCATGCAGTTCCAGCCTTAAATTCTGCGTTCAGAGTAATGCTTCTCTCAACTAGTCAAACAACAGAAAAAACCATACATGCAGATCAACAACAGATCTGGTTGATTCCTCCGACGCAATAGATCTGGTTTATAGCTCACGCGTTGTGGACAACCTCCTCATGGCTATCAACATCCATATTAGAGCTCAGCAACTCAATTATTAAATAAAACATAGGTAGCAGCTTCTTGAATTAATCTTATGCAATCCACACAGAACAAAAACAATTATGGTCTGCGTGATTAAATTGATCCCTATGTAAACCACCATAACTCAAAAGACATCTGTGGTTTGTCTTCAGGATACCACGACAATTCTGCCAGGCTCTGTATTAACTCTCACACAGCTCACCGTGATCATAACAGTCCAGGTTGTGTCTACGCATACACAGAGATTTAAACTAGCTAACAGTGCTCCTCGTAGTGTATACAACTTACTACTCTGATACCAAGTGTTAGAGTTAACACATCGGAAACATAAAAAAAATAACACACACAGCAGAAAAAAAAAACTTAAAGATAGCATATTTTAACGTGGTTCACCCAACCAATCTAGGCTACATCCACCTAACAGGGCATCGACAATCTCATTCATCAACTGGAGAAATACAATAGCAGAGTTTCTCATCTGCTCATCTCTTCCACTCACTTCACACTCCTCATGATCCTTACTTGGCTCTACGGGCTTACATTTTATAGTTTTGAATGGAAACAGACTCATAAATTCTCTCATAACAAATATAGGATGCATTAACTCCTCATCAGAAATAGATGGAGTCAATTCAGCAACAAATCCTATTGTTGTCACCTACATAATATTTTCTCCAAAAATAATTAAAAGAAAAATCTCAACAAGATGAGGTATAGGAAATTCTTAGGTGAACACCGCACAATCTACTTGTAGTAGGTGAAATTCGTCAAGTTTTTGCATATGAAGCAATCGAATTTCACATGAACTTCAATTGCTAAGTACTTGATTCAGTTCCCAAGTCGTGAAAAAATGTGATGCTAGTTGTGAGGTCATGTGTGCCAAGGAATGCTATGGAATGCTAGAATGCACCAAACAGTTCGAAGGCATGGCAAATATGCTAAGATGTGTCAAGTGCTAAGGCATGCCAAGTTGTGCAAGGGTGTGACAATATGTGCCACGGAATATCAAGGCAAAAAAAAGGAGAAACAAGTTAAACTACAAGGAAATGAACACATAAGAGGGTTAATAAGTCATCAATTTACCTTTTCTAGGAGGCTCATGCTAGGCACACCAACACTAGGTGGAAATATGAGCCAAGTTCCAAGTGTTAGTGCATTCTAAGTGCCAAATCACACTCTATTAATTCTCATATACTTTCCAATAATTGATCTCAAATAAATTTAATATTAAACCATGCTAAAACATACCAAGGCATCTTAATGAATGCTATACATGCTAGTACTTCCCAAGCACCAACATGTTCCAAGTGCCAATGTGTCCTAG
Source organism: Pinus albicaulis (assembly GCA_034641835.2). Taxonomy (NCBI): domain Eukaryota; kingdom Viridiplantae; phylum Streptophyta; class Pinopsida; order Pinales; family Pinaceae; genus Pinus; species Pinus albicaulis. The sequence continues at coordinate 966,123,214 of CM076578.1, read as the reverse complement.
GGAGTGATACACATGTTATGAAGTGGAAGGGCATGTCATAGAGTGTTAAAGTGTGACAGAGTATGCTAATGCATGCTGAGGAGTGTTATGGATTACTAGGGAAACACAAGGGAGAACTAGGTAAAAATGCATGGAAGTGAATTAATATGAGGGTGTGCTATGGAGTGTCATGGGTGCTAGCTAGCATGCCAATGAGGGAGTGACAAGGTATGTTAAGCACTATTAAGGCATGCTAGGGAATATCAAGGCATGTCAAGAAGTGCCAGAGTGTGCTAGGGAGTTCCAGTGTGTGTTAACATGTGCCAAATAGTGCTAAGACATGCAAGATGCTAAGGCATACTAGGATGTGTAGGGTGACAAGGTATACCAATATGTTTCAAGGAGTATAAATGAAACAAAAATAATAACCAAGATAAAATGCAAGGAATTGAACACATAAGAGGGTTAATAAGTTAGGACTTTATCTTTTTAAAAAGGGGCATGCTAGGCACACTAATAATAGGTTCCAATACATGCCAATTTACAATGTGTGCGAAGTGCTCATATATGTTAATGCATGCCAAAATTTTCCAGGGAATGCTAGGGACTACAAGACATGCTGACACGTGATAGGAGAGTGTTATGATATGCTAGGGCCTGCCAATATGTGCTTGGGTGTCCTAGTAGTGGCAAGATGTTCTAGGTACAAACATGTTCTAAGACATGTGAGGTGCCAAGGAACGTTAGTGTGTACCAAAGCATGTTAAGATACCGCAAGAGTGTTGAGGAGTGCTAGATATCTCTCATTAATATAATTGACAATCTTGATTATGTATTAAATAATATAGTTTCTACACACACTACTGGAAATTTATTTAAAATAATTTTATTAGATAATAAACCTAATAGAGATGAATCATGTATTGATTCATAGGAAAACTATATACTCATTACTTGAGGGAAATGATACACACTAATTACTTATTAACAAATTGACTGAATCTAACCACTATATGGACTTGAACACATAATGAAAAAGATTGCACAACAACGGTCTTAATTCATTCTCTTTTGGAAAAAAATATAGTAACATCCACAAAACGTCATAAAAAACTCATTGGAATGATCAATGATGACTAACATTTTTCTATCGTCACCAAAAGTAACCAAAAATAGCATTGGTAAGGGTCAATAAAATATCATCACTAGAAGTGTGACCAAAGAGAGAATTAGTGACAGGCCTTTAACAACCCTCACCAAATGTGTCCCTGAAAATGGATTCGGTGAAAAAAAAATAAAGGAATGTCACTATATGCACTTACAACGACACTTTTTAAAATACTGTCACCATATGTGACATTGGTAACAGACCTTAAAGGTTCATCACAGGCATCACCCTCAGAAATGTCCTTTTTTCTTGTAGTGTTTTCCTAATGGTGAGAAAGTGACATGTAACACCTTTAGAAGAAACCTTGTCCTCAACGCTAGAGCTACGAAAATTGTTGGAGAATATTTATTAGTTCCCATGTCACATATTTTGGTGAGGTTTCTTTCCCTTAAATGATGACTTCCTTAATAGTGTGGCCATGAATATGTAATATCCCACAAGGGAGAATGCAGTAATACTTAAACACAATATAAGAACTACAACTAAGTAGAAAATAAATCTTAAGACAACATCATAATTTACAGAGAAGCTAAGCCATTTGATTATATGGAGATGAATCAGTTACACAATGTACAAAAAATGAGTAGATCTAGCCCAAGAGAAGGCCTAGAATCACCCTTCAATGGTGTTGCAACTAGCACTGCATAACTGATGAGCTTACAGAAGAAATACTACATTTTCCTTGTTGTTTTTGATATACATGTAAATGTTTTAAAGGAAAATGAATATCTAGGGAGCTCGGGAGCTCTGATGATGCCAATATTCAAGATCTAGCCAATGTGATGGATTCCCAAGATAACCCAGAAAGGATTTTCCAGATCTACAACTTTGGAAAATCACCCTCCTAGGGTTTGATCCTTAATCTGTTGGGATTACATATCTGCAGCTAGATCTAACAAATAAATGGTTGAAAAATGTCACAAGATCAGATCTAAGCTTGATGGGTTGATCCCTCCTTTAGATCTACAAGCTAGAAGCTCTAGATCTAGCTTCTCAATCCTTTAATGATGATTAGAACTGCTTCAACACAACTGCTCATAAAAACTACGTTGTAAGGGAAAGAGAGGCTCTATGTCTACTGAAATATTCTGTAATAAAATACATACTAATGGAAATACTAATGGAAAGGTGAGGGGATGATCCTTCATAGGATTACTAGCTGAAATGCTAGCAACTTCCTTCCTCCTTTGGATCTACAATATGGACAGCGTAATTATGGATGGAACTACTAGTGCTAGGAGGTCAATAACTTTTGGCCTAATGCCAGATATGATATGAAGCTCTGGGAATGTTTATATTTAAGCCTAAGGTGATAGGAATAAACCTCACCAGTTCTCCAGCTGAGATACTAAAGACAACCTCCACCTTCCAAATTGATCATCAAAAATATGCAATTTCTGAATATGAATGTTCTGCAGAAAGTAGGAAAATGTAAGTGGCACCAATGCTTGATGTAGAGTGAAGTAAAATAATCTTTCAAGAGCTACTCAGTGAAAGAGGTGGGATTACCAACCAGGAACAACTTTTTATAAACAATACTTGCAATCTTTGCTAAACAGCCCAAGAAAGTAATGGAATTTCACATTACAATTCCAGATCTAAACAGATCCTCAACATCAATAATCTCAAGCATGCCTTCATTATTGCCTTCATCTTCTTTGTATAGTGTTTGAGCCATCCCATGCCTTGGCCCTCATATAAACTACGTTGTGCATGTGGACAAGATCCTCCATGTTTGACTGCGTTGCCTTTCCAATCCATCCATCATGTCTAGGTGCAATGTACACCCTCTCCATCATGCGTGCATTAATTTCACAACTTCCTCCATCATCTCATCATGAATTCTCCATGATCTTCTATTTGATCCTTTCAAGATCTTAGTTGATTGTGTCAACCTCCATGATCTATCTCATTAGTGAGACATGATATCCAATTCCATTCACATTAGTAGTTGCTCAACTACCTCATTATGTAGATCTAGGATTAATTAATCCACATTCACACACAAAAAGTGGATATTTATTCATATTTAGTATTATGAGTCCCTCCACCCTTGTATTTTCTTAATTCATTAAGATAATTAAGAACTCTAATATTCCAAACATCAGGTGAAAATTTGGGAATATTACATTCCTCCCCGGAAAAATGTTGCTTCACCTCAAGCAACTGTAAAAGTAGATGCATAAGACATCCATTTCCCTCCAAATGGCATCCACAATAGGAAGGCCTCCTCCATTATTTGCAATGTGTCATGCATGTTTGGTTCCAAAGTTGTCTCTCAAGAATGTATAGAATGACCTCCAACTGTATGGTTAGATGTCCTCCTTTCATCATGAAGTACCAAGTGTCAATCATATGATGTACAACATCATCATCAATACATGAGATACATAAAACAAAGTAAATATTTTCACAATGGAAAAGCTCCATCTCACAATACATCTCTCCATCCCATGTTCCATGAAGTATATTGAGCATTGACATGCCCTCATTTTTAGTCTTGCTACCATTTTTGGCTCCAAGCATCATTTCAATATTATGAAAAATAAGAAAGAGGACATATGGGTAGACCAAAGTGTCAAACCATATTCTCCTAATACCAACCAATGCAACAAAGCCTTCTGATACCATGCTATATCATCATGAAAAAAAGTAACAGAGCTATTATTGCCTAAATCTACCTCAGGCTGAAGGAAGTCAGAGTTCAAGGTAACATCAAACCACGCTCAGTCTGGTAGCTAGCCCTACCAGATCAAGAGAGGGCTCTATCCTGGTCAATCTCAGCAAAGATAATCAATAAGGCTTGAGATGAATTGAAATAAAGGCTAATTTTAGGCTAGGTATATAAGTAAAGGAGTTTGATTTTGATTTTGGGGGTTTTTTTGGAATCAAAGGGAAAGGCAGTTTTGGGTCCGAGGATGAGGCCTAGTTTTTGCCGAGTTTTGAATGGGGAAAGGAAGGAAATTTTTTTGATGCTTTGGATTGAATGAATGGATATTTTAGAGCAGTGAGGGGCTGGAGAGGCCAATAGGCTTTCAAGAATCCTCTTCAAACAGATGAAAACATGGAAAATTAAATAAAACTCAAGGCAGAGCAAAGCAATCTAATGAATTCCACCTTTATCACTCATTTGTTTAATTTAAGAGGAAAATAGGAAGGGAAATGGTACACATAAAACATTATTAAACTTAAAATCACTGAGAGAAACACACCATCAAAACATAGAGCGACATGGATCCCAAAAAGTGCTGCAAACCCTGGTATATTCCTTTGCGAAAATTGCAGAGATGAAATGTACAATGAAGTGCCAAGCAATCCCAAGTGTCCAACCTATGCTAATGACTGAAAAACCACATGATATAGACAAGAAATCACTCATACCAAGCCTCTAGGGGTCGAGCTCACAATTTTTGAAGGTGTTTCAACAAGATCTAAACTGAGAACTGGAAAATAGGTAGTGGAACAACTTGCCTCTATAAGATAGGAAACTGATTCATTCAGTTACATTTCACTTTTTGGTGAATGAATCTACTTGGATGAGTAAAAATGTGCCAAAATTACATCAAAATCATGAAATGACATAAATTTACATCAAGAGTTTCACATTTGGAGATAAAAATGTCAAGCTTGCCAAAACTAGGCGAAAATCTGAGCTGCTGAGTGAAAAAAGGAGCCAAAATTCCCAATGCGCCACACCTGAAATCTCTATGTATTGCACCATTTTGGATCTGATTTTGAGGGCCTTCCCGGAGTCCAAATTGAGTGCAGGATATCTCGTTGGAAATATATGCCTATCTAATTTCCAACCCAAGTGGAATTTCTAAATTTTGTTGCCAGTTGCCTCTCCAAAAATCCAATCTCCTAACATTGCTTCCTGTGTGTCCAAAAAGTGGCAGAAAGGCCATTTTTAAGGTGTTTTTGACCCTTCAGGCAACCCAAAACTTGTCCAAATCTTTAGTTAATGGGTAGGAATGCATAAATTTGGATGAAAAATCTAGAAATACAAATTTTCCTTCATGAGGACCTGCCAATTATAAGCGCGCGCCAAGTGGCGCTACGCGTTGGGTAGAAAAATCCGTGTTAAGGCCAAAAAATTCAAAATTGACAAACAGTTTCCCAAATTTATTGAAATTTGGGTTGAATTTCCACCATCAAGCACTATGCTAAGGCAAAGAAGCTTCGGCCAAAATTTGGACTCTATCATGCCTTTTACGATGCTTTAGTGCCATCCTTAGCTTTGCCTTCAGGATCTTGATTCGCGCTTTGCAAACATGATTTCGTGCCCAATAATAGTTCTTCATGTGCCTCAACATATTATTTTCCTTGTTGTACTTCTAGGTGCATGTATTTCAGTGGTGGAATCACTGTCTCGGTCATAGGATGTATCAGTATCTATCTCCATGATGTCCAAGGTCTATGCAAGGTCAATGTTGTCTTGTATGAGAATTTGGTGTTTTTTATTTGATTTCCAAATATATGGTAGTGTGGGAGCGACTGTGGGGAAATAGAGAAGTGGGAACAATGAAGCTTTTTCAAGTGGAATTTTCCTTTTGAAAAATTTTGATTTGACAAATGTAGAGACAACGGACATCCACTTGATTTTTAGGATAAACTTGGGATTTGGGGAAACTTTTACAAATGGGATAGGGACAATGGGAATGAGATGGTATGAGTGGCTTTAGGGATTTAAGGGAGATAGGGGAATGGAATGTAGTGATGAGGTTACAGTGAGGGGGAGTAACAACAAGGTGGGGAATGGAGTATTTGGCACCACAATCAATTCTAAAACTTCAGCTTCAAAACCTTAAGGAAGCAATTTTTCAAAAAAATGAGAGGGTTTGACCTTTTCCTATTAAATTCTCATAATCCATCTTCAAAAATTTTTAAATGGCAACTAGAGGGTCACATGAACTTACTTGAGCAGAAAAAACCAATTCAATTTGAGTTTTAGGAAGCTATGGCCAAAAATTTGTGTTGTCTGCCCTGTGCGTCACGACCACTGCCTAGTGCGTCACACCCTTTCTATGCGCCGCAACAATTCAAATTTGCACAGTGAAGAGCAGCCCTATGCGTCGCGCTCAGCCAATGTGCCACGACAGTTGCCCAGTGTGCCGCGCCAGCTAATTTCACCACAGTTCGGCCTCCAAACCTATTTCTTCACTCCTCCACAATTTTCTTTGGCTCATTGATGTCTTGGCTTACAAATGAATTGTTGAAACACAAAAATATCTTTATGCCAAATATTTTGATTTTTGATTTGAAAAAACCCACTTTACAATGTTTGAAAACCTTAGCACTTTTCAAATGAACTCTGTTTTGCTTGCTTTTTTATTTTTTGACTGAATGATGAATTTCTTGTCTGTTCTACAGGGATGGATGGCATGGAGTTCTGGCAAAGGCCAATAGGGTTGTGAATGAAGAATTATTACAACTTAAGAACCTAAAAATTACATTGCGTTTGTTACAGAAGGACAAAATAGACAATTTTTCTTCAAAACAGAGTTTTGGAGAAAAATCATTATCAAGCATTATGGTGATGAAATTTTTTTACAGTAAAACCTTGTTTGAAGCTTCCTCATGTGCCTACTGGTATTATTAGACACTATGAAGACCAAATTAACAAAGCCCTAGACCTAATGAGACTAAAAGAAACCCTAAAATGACTCTTTGCTAGCCAGGAGACCAAAAATGACTGTAAATGATTTTGATGAACAGACACGAACCAATAGGTACATGACACAAGGGATATGAGCGACAAGACCCTTTCATTAGATGATCCATTCTCCTAATGGAATGCAGCTGACTGAACTGAGTGAGACACCTAAAATGAAATGCAACAAGAGAAATTTGATCTCTGACGGAGGAATGAAGACTCTGAGTCTAACATTGGCTCCAATGGGGATGGTAGCTCCTTGGAGGTGCCAAGAACTATAGATTTCTGGGAGAGTAGGTAGTGCCTTCGTCCATTGGGCTATGGAGTCCATAACTTCAAAAAATCAACAAAAGACTCTTGACTCAATTTTATTGACTGAAAATTAACTCAAACTGATTCAATTTTGAAACCAAAATGATTGAAAGACCTGACTCGAAAAACTCAAACCAAAGCTGAAATCAATCTTCAAAGTTATAGCCTTCACCTCGAGCCCCAAACTGAAACTATGTTGAAACTGACTAAAAAAAAAAATGACTCAAGACCTACTTAACTGAAATTAGTACTTACAAAGCTTTTTAATGGCAGCGGTCCATCAAGATTTTAGGGCTTCAAATCATGATGACAACCAACTGCCTACTGATGAAATATGTAAAATCATGTGTAGTGAGCCTTCCAATGTAACCAATCCAGCAGATGGCTACATACCAAAATTCTTCTCTCACTTTTCTCGAGCAGGTATAACGATGTACATGTAGGCAACTTAAGATAACCACTGAAAACAAGGCTTATGATAACGAACCAGGAAACATTTATCTTTTATGATGCTTACAAAAGAATGCCAAAAGGATCTTTGAATCATCAGATAAGACCCATAAAATTTTGGAGCTAATTTATAGTATCCCTTTTCTTTTAGGTATGTCTACTTATAAGGTTGGAGTTGAAGAAAAACTTGGCCACACACTTGAAAATACCTTTCAGAGTGGTGTTGGTTAGCTTGTTTCTTCATTCAATTTTTATTTTGATGGAGATTATCATTCAGAAAAGTGAGAGTGGTGATGTGGTTCAAAGTAATTGAATAAGCGCCCTCACTTTGGAAGATCCTAATAGATAATAAGTTGGTGAAGGTGGTAGTTTTCCATACACCACCTGAAATGGTGTTGTCTTAATTTTTTCATTATAATTAGTATTATACCACCATTATACTAAAGATAACCACTACACCCATTGATTTTAATTTTATAAAGAAAAGCAACTCAAGTATGTATACAAAAATTCGTTTACTAGTTTAGTTTGACCATCCATCTGGGGGCGATATGTTGTACTCATTCGGATCTAGGTGCCATGTAGCTTGAATCACTCCTACAAAATTTTTTTGGTGAAAATGGGATCTCGATTTGACACAATAGCATTAGGAATGCCATGCAATATGAAAATTTAATTCATGAAGACTTGAGCCAACAAGGTTGGAGTGAATGGGTGTGGTAGGGCACAAAAATGAGCATATTTGGAGAGGAAATAAGCTACCACCATGATAATTGAATTTTTGTCTGACTTAGGGATACCTATCATGAATTCCATGGAGAAATTTGTCCATATAGAAGTAGCTATTGACAAGTTTTTCTTGATGTCTTCATTTTTTCAACTTTGTTGCATTGGGAGACTTCACATTCAGCTACAAATGTTATAATGTCATGTTCCATCTCTATCCAAAATAAGAAGAAACATGCACGTGCATAAGTTTTATAAATCTGAAATGACACACAATGGGTGAGGATTTCATCTCCTCTAAAATGTGGGATTTTAGTGTGGAGTGATGGGAGACAGCCACATGATCCTCATATCAAAGAATATATTCCTACCAAGTATAACCTATTTGGGTTTTAGGATACCCTTGTAACCCTTTGATTATTTGGGTAAGAGATGGATGAGTAAGCTATTCATTTTGTGCCTCCTTAATCCAATATAGTATGGGAATGAATAGGGATAATAGGGTTTAATCCTCCTAAAATTTTCTAGACAAGGCATCAATAACAATATTGTCTCAAGTACCCTGTAATATTCCTAAATTAGCTTGCAGCTAATAGGAATATTAAAGTTTTGTTTTCTCACTTAGATAGGTGAATAAGTGGGTAAGGAGACCCATAAATCTCTTTATGAAGAATAAAACCACTTCTCATGTGAAAGTGGATCATCTTTACAGCCTAATAGAGCACCCTAAGGTGTGGAAATGGGTTAGAGCACTTTGACTGGGTCAAATTTGACCAAATCAACATTGTTGTCATGGGGGAGTGGACATTAGTGGAGGGACAACGCAGTTTTAGATGGAGACACATTGCATGGAAGTAGTGTCATTAATGGATGGGGCTTAGGGTTTGGAAGCTCATCTCTTATAAAAGGAAGAGGAGTGCAGCCATATTGAGGGGGTTGATATATGTTTATGTTTTGATATATGATATGTTTATACATATAGCTTTCTTCAACTGTTTAGATAAGATTGAAAGTGTTGCTTAGCACTAGGTGTTCCTAATCGAGAATCCCACCTCTTCCGTTGAGAAGCACTTGGAAGATTCTTACACTATACTTCCACTATCCAGCATTGGGCCAAGCTTTAGTCTCATGTACAATGCAGTTCTGTTTAGAGTTGGATTGTGTTGCAGGGCTATAGCCATGGAGGAGAGAGATCTCCATTTTATGAGATATTTTTCCATTGGAGGGATCATCCTTTCATCTGGAAGCTTCTGAAGAAATTATCAGGGCTTCATTACATTTTTTTGCACCATTCCAAGTAGTAGTCATTAGCTACAGTGTATTTTCCCTCAAGTATTGCGTTATTTTGGAGAGCAGCTGCAACAATGAGTTTATTGCCCTATTTGGAGTATTTGGGTTTCATGTGTGGGGATTAACCATTAAATTAGGAGATCCATTGGAGGAGGATCAGCCATATTGTATATCATATAGACATCTCCCATCAGTGATTCAGCTGCAGAGATTACTCATCCCTAGGGCCAAATCTGTTATATTTTGTATAATGTGTATTTCCGGAAACCTTTCCTGGGTTGTCCTGGAAACTTGGTTTCGAGCATGGATCTATATCCTTAGCATTTTTGGAGCATTGTATCAACAGAAATATATTTTTATATATTTTAGTTTCTATTCTCTCTTAGATAGCATAGTTTTCTGCATTCCTATACTTTATGTATTAACAACATTTTAGATCTAGGTGTATGCTTTCATGGGAGGTTTGTTTTCCCAACTTGAGTGATATTTTCCTCAAGATATTGTACCTTATTTTCTTTTATATTCATAATGGAATGGATCTACCATTGTCTCGTGTTTTTATCTATTTATATTTTTTCATATATGCACTCTATTCCTTCTTTTCCCATTTCATAATATTATAGTGGTATCAGAGCATAATATTGGCTCATCCTGTGTACTTCATCCATTATGTCATCTAAGGAGGCTTCTCATATGAAGGATAAGCTCTGTAGAAAAGATGAAGGAAAAACTTTATTATCAGGAGGGAGGGAGTTCTTGAAACTTCTTCTTAAAATTATGAAGTTCATTAACAAAGACATCAAAGAGATGAGGATGGAGAGATATATGGATTCTTCAAGAGGGCTTGTACATGAAGAAAGCTCTATATTTTCACATTATGGGTGTGAGAATTCAGCTACACCATCAGATCTACAATTCTCTACAATTCCCATTTTCATAGCAAGAGATATGGAGGAAAGAGATGTACCAAAGGAGGAGACTCTTGGTAACTATCTTCAAGAGTATAAATCTCAATCTCAAAGGTTCAAGGATCATCTAAACTTCCAAGGGTTTTGCAAGATCAAGGAGGACATAAGACCTAGCAATCACAATAGAGGTAAGGGGTGCAAGAAGCATGATATGGGTAGATTATTTCTATCTACTTTTTATGGGTCACCTAAATGTTCAGTTAAGGCTTGGGTGAAGGAGCTAGACACCTATTTGCAGCAACACCAAGTTTTAGAAGATCAAGCCATTAGAGTAGTAGCGCTTCATCTTGAAGATAAGGCTTATGCGTGGTGGTTTTATGAATATTCTTCATTAAAATATGCAAATATATCTACTTATGAAAGGTTCAATAGGAGGTTAGTAAAAGGATTTGATGAAAAACATTCTGAAACTTCCTTTGTTGAGCTCCTTTGTTGAGCTAGAGAATCCTAAAAAAACAAAACCTTTGCATGAGTTGGAAGGATCGATGAACCTAACTCCATTTTAGAATACTATTGAGGGGGTTAAAAATTGCATCCTTGCTAGAGGCAAGATCCCCACTTCAGAAAGAGCTCTCTTCTCGAAAGGAAGACATGGAGATCTCTTTTTGAAAAGAGGGACTAAACAAAGAACCTCTTAATGATGATGAGACAACCTCCATTCATGATGAAGGGGAAGAGAGGGTAAGAGGTAATTGTGCTGTCACATCAGGAGAAGATCTAGTACTTCATGGAGAGGTAGATGGAGAAATTTCTCCAATAAGAGAAGCTCTTGTATCATTGCAAGAAGTTCCAAATAATCTCACATATGGATATTCGAGCACAGTCCATGAGCAACATGTGCATTTCTTGGTAGAATGTGATACCTTGAAGATGAATGAAGAAGATAAGGAGGAGGACCAGCATCATATGATTAGGAGCACACACCTCTCTCTATTTCAGAAGATTGATGCATAGAAGAGGCAAGATAATTTGTGCAGTGAGGATAGGGAAAAATCAATCCACTCACATATACAACCTGCCGTAGGCCTTGATGTTTCATTATGTGGAGGCATTGCACCAGGGAAACTCCCTGATTGGAAGCTAAAAAAATATTTCTCTCAACATGGTGTAACATTGATATATTTGGTTAAGGAAGGAGCCTTGGAAGGAGTTAGCACAACATAGAGAACCTTTGGTGGGTTCAAAGGAGGTATGAACAATTTTCTGATATGGACATTACCATCTCCCACTCAGCTACTACCATTGAAAGATGATGACCTGGGAATCTGTGATGACACAAGCATGGGGTCAAAGGGCTACTCCATCTTCTTGGGGCAGCAAATGATGCTTCCACACATGATGCAGATTTCTCAATATGACAAGAGGTTATTAACAATCTTGCATACATTAGAAAAAACTATGGAATTTTTGGATGGGAAATACCTTCCAAAAGGAGGTTGACCTCCATGTACTTCAATTTTTTCTTTGGCAAGATCAGCTACAAGGGAGGCAACAAAATTGGGGTAACAATACTCTAACTTGTGACTTTGGAATCGATCATGTCAAAGAGGAGAGTTATGATGAGACAAGTGCTTCATTTTAGATTTCTACAGTTTTGTCTTTGTTGGGAAGCCTATATCCATATTGGGAGTCCCAACTATTGGTGGAACACTCCAAGAACCTCTTCACATGTAAGGTTCTTGATGGGCAAGTGATATATGGGAGGTATAGAGTGGTTGATGGAGTCATTTATTTCCATGATCAGATCTACTTGACTAGAGACTTCAAGCTCGAGAAGGAGATTCTACATGCATCATATGAGGCACTCTGTTCAGGACATGTAGACTTAATTGAGACTTATCACACCATCATGGAGGGACTCTATTGGGAGGATCTCAAAGAAGATGTGCACCAACATATCAGCGGATATGTAGTTTGTTTGATGTATGAGGAGGAAAGCAACCACCTTGCAAGGCTTTTACAATCATTTTTAGTATGAAACTTAATTCCAAGCGTACAAAAAAATACCACTTTAGTTGTGCATAAAAAACATCCCTAACAACAAAGATGGCTGCCAATATCCTCAGATTTGCAGTTAGGTGATCAAGATAAATGCTGCAAAAATCTGGATCTATGCATTAGAAAACATTAAGCAGTAGAAAAAACAAGATTTACTCCATGCATCCAATAGACAAGATAAGAATATGTTGAATGAATTTTGTATTAATGGAACATGGGAGGAAAAAAAAGAAGAGTGTTACCAATTCTCCTCAATGGGATGGGTTCTTGTAAGTCCTCAGCACTTCAGGTATAAAACTCCTCTCTCTTGATGGTGTAGAAAACCCAGACAAAAATGGTAGCAAAATATGACTATGATGGTGGATTAAAGTCAGACCAAAAGTATAAATCCAAAGTGATCTTTAGTCAACAAAAGGTGGTAAATGAATGGGAAAACCCTTCTATTTATAACAAAACATTGAGTTGGTCTAGATATTGGTGCATAATTAAAATATTGTTAACCAAATCAAGATCCAACTTTTATGGAATATTTTATTATATTTGTAGGAGGGAAAAGAAATTTGACTTGGGTCAAATCTCTTTATTTGTAAAAAATAAATAAATAAATGATTTATTTATCATTTTAAGGATGTGGTTGAGTTATAATCAAATAAATAATGGTTTATTTAATTATTTAAGGGTGATTTAGTCATATTTAACAAAGAATATTATTTAAATAATTATTCTTAGAAAATAATAAGATAAATAATGATTTATCTAATTAATTTCCTTGTTTTGGGTTAAATATAACCAGGAATATTAATTAAACTGTTGTTTAACTAATTATTCCTTGAGGAAAATCAAACAAATGTAGATTTATTTAATATTTCCCCATGGGGTTTCATATTTATACCATAAACAACTTAATAAAGGTGGTTTACTAAGTTATTTTCATAGTTAAAGAAATTTTACTTAGGGTAAAATTGGTCTTACATGGTATACTTGGGTCCATCTAATATAATAGGTTAGATGACCAAAAAATGGTGTAACATATTCCCCCCCAACGTGCAAGCGCTAGGAGCTAATTGTATGACCGAAGTACGTTGTAAGAATTCAATCATTACACACTGAAAGGGAAGTGAAAGAGAGAGAAATATAAGGTAGACCAAAGTGCTGAAACGACTAGACCCTAAGCAGGTGAGACTTACAGGTGTGTCAGCTCTCTTTTATGAGTGAGTACCTATGCTATAGGGGGCGAGGGAGGCATACCTATGCCCACCGAGACAAAGCACAAAGAATAAGGCATCCAATAAACAAGGCGCTGAAAAATATAGTACATGTTGCCATAAACATGAGCTAGATAAAAAACATGATAATGAATCCCACATACTTATTGTGCCTAGGATAACGGCCAGGACTTGTACAATAATATCTGACTACATGAGATAGAAATACAACAAAGATGCCCCTATAAATAGGAAAGGGCTCTGAAAATTTGACTGATACATGTAATCAAAAAGGCACTGCAAGTGGTTGAGGCCGACATCATCAAATCTATGGAGCTGCATCGAAGGATACAAGGAATAGGTCATCCAGACATGTGGGGGGCTACCTGTAGGGCCACCCCCTCATGAGGGCTGAGACATCTCGTACACACCCAAGAATCACGGATATCAGCTACTGCATCACTAGACCATCAAGTATACGGATTTAGATTATGTTGAAAGGAGCTGGAGCTGACAAACGATCAATTCAAAGGGAAATAAGGAGTCCCTTTGCCTAATCTGAGGTACTGAACAAGAGTAGAAACTAGAACCAAGGTACACCACCCTCTAGACCTGTCTTTTGGAATGAATGAGTTGATGTCAACAGAAGGAGATCTTCCATAGTTGAGGAAATAAGAGATCCTCAACTAAGTCACGAGAGAAAATAGTAGAGCGACTAACATACTGACACCAATGATGATGATGAAATGGGGGGTACTGAGTAGCAAACGAAAAACTTCCCTTGTTAAAGCATAAATGGCACAGATGACCTGGCAGCGACTGACACGATATTATGAGGAATAGCAGACAGTGGGACTAAAGGCCATAATGTGCGACACGAGAGAGGGACCAAGCAATGAAGGATGGAGGACTATAGCAGTAGAGAAAGGGACTCGAGATATACTCCATGAACGCAATGATGACTCAACTCGAATGCTCTAAACAAGGGTGACTCGATGGTGCTGCCACACAGAAAAGGTCCAATGGGGACCATAAAAACATGAGTACATGATGGTTACTCATGACAAAGATCAACACAAGCATGGACAAGTATGAAGGCACAGGGGTGCCCCCAAGTACAAGTGTGGCAGGTGAATAAATTTGATTTTGAGGAGTGGTGAAGTGACCCTTCTTGGAAAAAATGTGTCCTTGTTAAGTATCAAATCACGAAAAATAACAGATACCCATTTGAGGGCTCGGTGAGATCTTTCCAACGATATAGACGGTTTGGTAAACAAAGCTACGGTTTGGTCATAGTAGGCGAAAGAAAAATTAGGGGTTTCTCTTTTAATAAGGAATTTTCCCTCCAAATTCACTCATTTGCATGTGGAGCTATGGTGAATGTAGAGAGGAGAGAAGGCCCTAAATCTTGCGACAATCGTAGCAGACAAACCGACCGTTGGAATCGAGATCCGTCAGTTGCAGGTAAGAGGCCTAACCCTACTCTTTATTTTCAGTGGATTAAAATTTCAGATTAGGTCCCAAGGGCTCAGGAATAGACTCCTACTCCTCTTCACAGATGGGTTGCACTTTTTGGTGCAAAAAGTGCGACCTAGGTAGCAGATTTTGAGCAAAAAATTGCGACCTGTCCCAGGTTTGGGCCTAAAAAGTGAAACTTGTCAGGGAGGGGTTTTTTGTGCTATTTTTTGGTTGAGCACTAGTTTTTTGTGATGAGATATAGTCTTTCCTATCTGTATACTGACAAATATGATGGTTTTGTGTAGATATGGAAAAATTATGGATCAACTGGAGAGAGAGAGACCTGGGCGCATTACGGTCGGAGATCCGGGAGGATCAAGGTGTCCACAGTGCATTGGCCAGGTTTGGGGTTTTGAAGTTTGTGGAGAACCCTTTGATGAGAGTTGGAAAGCCCTTATTGGCCTGGATTTTCAACTATTGGGATACAGACCATGAGGTCTTTATAGTGCAGGGGCACCAGATCGAGTTGATGGTGCAAGATATATATTTTCTAACTCGTCTCCCACCACTTAGGATGCTAGGGAATACTTATTGAGTATTACCGCGGTGGCAGAATATCATAGAGTTTTTAGAGCACCATTATCAACCAGGTCTCCAATTCAAGGGGACTCAGATACCCATCAGGGATTTGGAGAGGTTAGAGACCCGTGGTGTGGCCATAGCGGTGCTAAAGATCCTAGGCAACCAGGCACTCCATCACATCACTGGGAGGTAGATGATGCTTCTGGAGAGTGTTTTGAGTGGGACCTACTATGGGTGGGCCTAGATGATGTTGTCATCATTGAAACGATAATTGTCGCTATGCAAGCAGAAAGTGAACCATGACTATGCATATGGTATAGTTTTGTGCTCGTTCTTCTTTGAGAAGATCCCAACACTTTGACCTCGCATACAGCTCCCAGATGGGGGCTCGAGAGAGCCTAGGATGCGTCAGTGGGGGAAAATACTGTGTAGAGGAGGAGGTGGGGTGGTTGGACAAGTGTTTCGACCCGATTCATTCATTCATTTGGATCAGATGCCACTATATATAGACAACTATCCCTATAGTGGGATGAGTTACTGTGGGGAAACGGATCTACCACTACTTCCTGGATGAATATGGGGACCCGATGGTAAGTGAAAAATTGATAATATTTTATGTGCATGTATAGTTCTAGAATATTGTATGTGATACTGATTCTTTCACTTTCGGTATGCAGATACAGCACCAGTAAAACCGGTCGAATATATGGGACGACCTACAGTATCGGGGACCGCAAGACCTACTGCACTGAGGACACAGCAAAATTAGGATGCAAGAGCCCTCCTAGACGACATCCATCATAGATGTGAGAGGATTCTAACTAGTGTTTGAGAGCACAACTGGTAAGACTTAGATGACCAGTACATAGAGCCATGTATTGGTCTACCCTCTGAGTGGCGAGGGGTCATGCAACGCATGGCAATGGGCGAATAGGGTATGCATGATCTACGAGTTGCGGGAGCAGAGCCATTGGATCGGGATCCTCTAGATAGTGATTAGTGTGTAGGGACAAGTGGTGCTCTCAGTTTTCAGTTTTGTAACATGCTATGGGCATGTCATATGTATCAGAGTGGATGGAATCTAAAACATTTTATACGACACATATTATGGATACGCATCATTTCGATATTTTTATGTGATTGTCTTGTGTTAAATGTGTGTGCTAAATTCCAATCTATAATATGGTTTTAAATTCTATCTACATAGTGATTTGTGCTCTAGGTACATGACTGCTTGTAATGATTTCAAATTCATGCATTAAAAGCTTCACTCATAAATATCTTCTAAAAAGGATAGGATTATGCACACGATAGACACCATTCAATTGCATGACAAGAAGCAATGAATCTAAATGAACATGAAGGTGAAGGATGCGATGTGATAGGGTATCGACTAATAAACCTCGCACTGCATCATATTTTGCCTGATTATTGGTAGTAGTACCAATGCATACAACGTTCGAGAAAATAATTGAATGCAAGGGGGTAAAAATGGCACAACCTGCCAAGGCTATATTCCGGAGTTGTAACTTACACCATCTGTGAAACCGATATAAAGTGTGAAAGGGAGGTCCATATGAAAAGTTCCACAAAACAATAAATGGGAGGATGATGAACAATGCTGGAAACTTGAGCGCAAAGTAGAAATTGAACGCACTCTACGGGAGGGAGTGATCTGGGTAGGATGTCTACTACTCACATGTCGATGATGAGGTGGAGTGTGGGAGCTACCGGAGGTGTATCTTGTGCTCAGGCTGCGAAATTCACCATAGACACGAATGGTGCCATCCCGTTTATGGGCGGGAAAGATGAATTCAGGGGTGGACATGGCTTCCATGATGTCATCATCACAATAGAAGATGGAGTGACTAGAGGAAGGGAGACCACATGATGTGGAGAAGCTACCTGACTCATCATCATGAGAAGAAAGGTTCACATGCACATCATCAGGAAGGATGATGTAAGAACAAGCAGATAAGGTATCTAATGATGTTGAGCCCAAGGTGATCGCTAAAGGGAGGTCAAGCGAAACAACAGGGGAAGATTCGAAGGGAGCTTCGACCAAGGCTCTCATGGATGATGAAAGATAGAGGATGGTGGGCATAGGCTCCATCATTTCGACATCAGGAGGAGGAATGTGAATGGGAGCGGGTAAATCCTTAGTCTGGCCTGTAGCATATTGCGCAAGTACGAGAGAGGTGGATTGGTTTTGTTCAATCTCGTACTCTCGAACTACCTCTAAAGAGGCGCGGTAATGCGTAAGGTGGGGACAATGGTGGGAATAATGGCCATAGAGATAACACAAAGCATAAGTTTGGTTGGTGTGAATAGTTTAGGATTCTTGGCTATAGTCAAGGAAGAAACAGAGGCTTCAGGGACCGTAGACTCGGGGAATGCAAATTTAACCATGGGATTGATACAAGTCAGTTCAGGATAGTTATGGGTGGCATGGCTAACGACATAACACAAGGCACGAGACATTGCGAGTGGGGGCGGTGTAGGTTCTGTTAGGGCATCCTTGTCCTTAGAGACCCTCTTGTGATATTTTCCCTTCTTACCCAAAGCAATAGAAACAGGAGGGGGTTCCTGTTGAGGTGGTCGAGGCACTGTTGCAATAGGAGAAGTCATGGGGATTAGTTGAACTAGGGTCAAAGAAAGATAAGGTTTGGGTTGACTAGGTGGGGTAGCAGCTGGAGGATCAAGGTAGCAGAGAGGAATCCCAAGGGTTAAGTTATGAAGAGAGAAAGTGGCCATGACAAGTGCCATATACACTTCTGGTGGGGGAGCTAGGAACGGTATCTGACCGAAGGGGTAATGGCCAATCGGGACGGATCCTAAATGGTTAAGGCCTAGAGGAACCGTTCTAGAAGTATAAAGAGGCTCATGAATACTAGGTAAAGGGCGAAGAGGAGGATGTCAAAAAGGCTGAATCGAAGGGCTAGGAGTAGGCTCCGAAGGGCGAGGAGGCTACTGACTAGCCGAGGCGGGCTGCTTGAGGGCAGCCCGAGACAATTGCATCATGCAAACATTCAATGAGATGGAATCAGAGACAGGAGGATGAAGAATAGGGAATGTACCAAGAAATGAGTAATATTTGTAGACTCTGGGTGAAACACTAGTCAAAGGATCGATGGTTTGCTTGTTGGCCACTGAAGAGATGGTGGACTCAAGGGAGGTCTGAGACTTTGGTTCGTAATATGTCAACTAGTCGATGGTGACTATATTTCCATTATGAGGGAAGGAAATCTTGCGATGGGCCGTGGAAGGGACAACAAACATCACATAAGTGTATCTACGACCCAATATAATGTTGTAATCTAAGGAAGCATCTATGACTTCTACGTCAACGCAAACAGTCTTACCCACAAGAGTGATAGGGAAATTAAGGAATAAGCCAATGGGCTAGGAGGTGTGGCCATCCCATGCTCAGAGAGTGATCGTGGAAGGAGCCAACTCAGGTGATCTGAGTTACTTCCAAACCAAAGCAGACATCACACAGGTGGATGCCCCCTCATCAATAATGTACCAGGAAACGTTGGCGTTCCAGATCTTGACTGGGATTTGGAAGGCGACGAAAGCAGAGAGAGGAGGATGTTTTGATTGGTCAACATTAAAGACAATCAATCGATTATCGACAGGATCTACGGCGCCCATGGTAGATGGTAGAGCTTTTCATTGTGAAGGGCATGACTGGAGGAGTTCTAGCATTGAAATGGAAACAAGGGATTGTGCCAAATCATATACTATGCTATATGAATGGGAAACTTTGTCGGAAGTAGCATTTTGGCATAGTGGTCCCTTAGGGATCTTCGTATGAACCTTCGCCTTAGCTGATGGATAGGTAAGGGACCGTTAGGTGTCAAAAGAGGATCTATAGTGACCGAAGGAGGTAGCTCAGGGATAGATGTAGCGGGAGACTTGTTGTATTGACCGGACCGAGTCTGAAGATTGATGTCTACGGTTAGAGGTTGGTCAGAGTTCATCATGAGAATTTGGTAATTGAAGGTACTAGATGGAAGAGGTTGAGTGGCCACCTGACCTTTAGGTGGTTGGGTAGCCATAAATCCTTGTTGAGGGAAAGGATCGGTAAGCACAGCCAGTTGACTAGGTGTAGCACTGGGAGGGATGGAAGGCAAGGCTTGTTGTCCTCTCAATGTTGCTTGAGACTCCCACAACTGCCGCATCTGTGGTAAAAGAACACAATAATGTGTGTAATGACCATAAAAACCACAACAAGAACAAGGCTTGTTCGTGCGAACATGCCTTTCCTACTTGGGCTGGGTGCCTTGTTGCTCGTTAGTAGTGTTAGGAGCATTATTTTGAGGATTAGGTCCAGGATTACCAGGAGAAGACTGATTTTGAGTGTCTTTCCTCTTATTTTTGGAGGGAGGAGGATCAGTCGCGTCCTACTGTACATACACCTGCCCCGGAGGGGGCGGTGGTTGTTGTTGCGAGGGTTGAGAAGGCAAGGGAGGAGGCGGTGCTAATGCTGGAGGAGTTGGAGCACCAGGATGTGGATACAGATAATAAGGAGGTTTGGTAATAGTGTGGTAAATAAGAGGTTGGGAAAAAAGAGGAGGCATGCTGTATCCTGGATACGTGCTACCGGGAGGGGGAAAAGTGCAGGAGGTGTTGGTCCCCCACTGAGGAAAGACATAGCCCAAGGGAGGTTGAACATATAGATTAGAGAGAGCTCCAACGATACCGTCGGTAGCATGAGATTCCCCCAGTGCATTGGCACCAGCAGGTCTGGGAAGATCAGGTAGAACGGTATAAACATAACCCGACTGAATGTAGATCAGGTCATATTTTAATGCAATTTGGAGAACGGTTTCTTCGGTTTGAGGAAAGTGTGATGCGACATATTTTCTGATAGGTGGAAAAATATATCTAAGGAACTAGTACATGTAGACACGCTCTTCGAAGATAGGAGCTCGACATAGGCTCTTTCTTCTCCGCCATTCCTGGACATGGTCAAATAGGCGGGTCATAGATGATTAATGGAAAGAAGTCAAGAGTTTGGTACAAGTGTCATAACGAAGGGGAAGCTGGAAGTAAGACAAAAAATCATGGGCAATAGTCGCAAAGGTGGTATGAGAGGAAGGGGCCTAATCAACATACCACTTAGAAGCTTCACCTGTAAGCGTACATTAGAACAACCGAAGATGGACAAAGTCATCGATAACAGAGTTTGACGAACACCACATGTGGAAAGATCGAACATGATTTGTAGGATCTTCTCCAGCAAGGCCTTCAAACTTTGGGATGTCAAAATGGAGCTTCATCGGCATAACAGGCCAACTAGCATCATGGTGTATAGGGTTGTTTTTCAACTGGTCAAAATCAAGGAGGTTGAGGCCTGCCATGAAGGGGAGCAAGGGCGCAGCCGAGGTAGTGTCTGTTGCGGTCCCAATAGTGGTTTTCCCAGCATGAGGGTTAGGCTTACCATCAGCATTAGGTCCTGCACTAGACATGGTGAAGGTTTCAGGGGGAGAACCAAAGGTGGAACGATAAGGAGAACCCAAAGGACCAGAAGAAGAGTCGGTGTGTGACTCGGTGGAGGAATAACTCGAATCATATGCGGAGGAGTAAGTCTTCCTACCAGAAACTAAGGATGAAGGCCAATAATTCTTCAAGATAAATGCCTTGGTGGCACAATGATGATGACACAAACACGACAAAAAGGAAAAAGAGACCAACAAGGGCAAGAAGGTGCAGGATCAGCTAATTACAATGTTGAAACAAGGGTAGAGAGGTGCAGGATCAATTGATTTCAATGTCTTATAGTATTTTCTTAGCAGTGTTAACCAAGCCCTTTTTCACTTATGGTGTGTGTGAAGTGTGTAAATTTTAATTTTCAAACCCAAAATTTTACAGAGAAAAAGAAAAAGTGTGATGTATAGCTGTAAATAAACCTGCAAATGACAGTATATAATCCTGCAAAAACAAAAAATAAACAGCTAATAAAGCAATAATATAAACCCACGGAGGTGGGTCTCTTCACAACTATTCTATAGGTGAGTAAACAAATAATCAAAAAACACTAAAAAATCCAATAGATCTAAGGTTAGGAGGGACATAGATCTAAAGGACAAAATCTGCTGGGAAGTGGTGCAGAAAACAACAAAAATTCAGAGGAAATTTTTTTGTAAAAACAGGTGGTGAAAGGCTATATCCTAGAGGGAAATGGAGTGAACCCTAGAGGAAATCCCAAACAAAGCTAAATGAGGTGATTTGGATGGATAAAAAGCCGATATTAAGTGGATCTGAAGGTGAGGTATCAGATATAAAAAATGGCTAAAGACTTTCAAATTTCAGACAACCTGAAACAACGAAAACTTTGCCAAAAGAAGTGGAGGGTATTGAAGCCCTAGGGTCTAGGTTCCCAATTAGTTGAGAAAAATGAGACAAGTACAGTTCTAAAACGGGCAGAGATAAAGGTCAGATAGCCCTAAACATAGTATCAGACAAACCCATAAAACTTTCAGAAAAACTCTTGCAAAAAATCTAGGTCGTAGTTTCTGACTTGTTTTCAGTAGAGGTCGCATTTTTTGGGCTCATTCCCTCTTCCTGAAGCTCCAGGTTATATGTTTTGGGCAAAAAAGTGTGGCCTGTACTTCTGACACTCTCGGCAGTAGATTTCAGAAAAAAATTGTTGTCTCAGCTGCGGCTGATGTCTATCACCTACGCAATAGGTATGAAAACACGCATAAGTTAGAATTTTTATCATTTTAGGGTTTTATAGGTTAAAAACAACATGAAGAAAAGAAAAAACATGAGGCTGAAGAGAAATCCTAGGGTTTGAAGTAGCTAGATATGCAAGGATCAGAAAAACGACAGTTGTCATAATCGTAAACCCATGTGGAGTCGCCAGTTGTTAGTATGAATCTTAATTCCAAGTGTACGAAAAAAGACCACTTTAGCTGTGCATAAAAAACAACTCTAAAAAAAATATGGCTACCAATATCCTTATATCTGTAGTTAGGTGATCAAGATAAATGCCAAAAAAAATATAGATCTATGCATTAGAAGACATAAAGCTGTAGAAAAAACAAGATTTACTCCATGCATCCAATATACAAGACAATAATATGTTGAATGAATTTTGTATTAATGGCACCTGGGACGAAATCACAGAAGGGTGTTACGAGTTCTCCTCAATGGGATGGGTTCTTGTAAGTCCTCAGCATTTCAGATCTAAAACTCCCCTCTCTTGATGGTGTAGAAAACCCAGACAAAAATGGTAGAAAAATATGACTACGATGGTGGATCAAAGTCAGACCAAAAGTATAGATCCAGAGTGATCTTTAGGCAACAAAAGGTGGTAAATGAATCAGAAAACCATTATATTTATAAAAGAACATTGAGTTAGTCTAGATATTGGTGCATAGTTAAAATATTATTAACCAAATCAAGATCCAACTTTTATGGAATATTTTATTATATTTGTTGGAGGAAAAAGGAATTTGACTTGGGTCAAATCCCTTTATTTGTAAATAATAAATAAATAAATGAATTATTTATCCTTTTAAGGATGCAATTGAGTGATAATCAAATAAATAATGGTTTATTTAATTATTTAAGGGTGATTTAGTCATATTTAACAAAGAATATAATTTGAATAAGGTTTAAATAACTATTCTTAGAAAATAATAAGATAAATAATGATTTATCTAATTAATTTCCTTGTTTTGGGTTAAATATAACCAGGAATATTAATTAAACTGTTGTTTAACTAATTATTCCTGGAGGAAAATCAAATAAATGTAGATTTATTTAATATTTCCCCATGGGGTTTCCCGTTTAGACCATAAACAACTTAATATAGGTGGTTTACTAAGTTATTTTCTTAGTGAAAGCAATTTTACTTAGGGTAAAATTGGTCTTACATGGTGTTCTTGGGTCCACCTAATGATAATAGGTTAGATGACCAAAAAATGGTGTAACAATCATTTCCGATTTTGATGGAGAAATGGGAAGGTTCATCTATGGACCTCTTCACCAAGTTGTCTACAATATATGGTAAAGATTGTGTTTTGATGCTTATTTATCAACTAAAAATGTATATGCATCCCTTTACCATGCATTTGTAGCACATTTCTCCAAAAGAGAGCAAACCTCTCTTTGTATTTCATGGTCCTTTTGGGACTGCTTTCAGTGATAAGGGTAACCAGCTTATAGAGGACTTTGGGAAAGACATGTTTTGCTTGGTTCATATTCAGCCTACACCTAATGCCCTCTACTATTTTAAATCTTTTGATAAGCTTATGGCAGCAAGCAAGTGGTTGCATGGCCACTTATCATATCATGTTTAGGGACAGAAAGAAGTAGAAAAACACTGGTCTCACTTGACTGACTATTTTCACCATCCAGTATGTCATATGACACTTAGTCCAAATTTCTTTTGTAGCCCATATGGTGATGACACTCTATCCACTAGATATAGGGAATATTGGGCAAGAAATGTTCCTAGAACCAAGGAGTGGGTTCTTGAGATTACAAGTATCTTTTAGCTTCATGAGGACTACATTATTACAGCCCAAGACCAGCAGCTCCAAATTTATCATAAATTGAAAGAGACACAATGTAAGTTGAATAATTTTATCTCTCATTTTCAGCTATGCAGCCCTTATACATTGTAGAAGTAGGGGATTGGGGATTTTTCCTATGAGCTACCAAGGATGGCTCATTTTGTTTGGATGATAGCTTGGAGATTGGAGTTTCTCATTGGGATTGAGGCACCCAACATTTACCATCTCTCATGCCTTGAGGAGGCCATTGGACAACATATAACTCTTTCCATATATCTCCCACTTTTTCTTGATGACGGCTATCTGGTTATCCACTAAAGGAAAACTTGTATTCTTGGGAGGAGACATATCCATTGGATATTTTTTAGTATCATTACAGTTGCTTGAGGACACGCAAAATTTTGGAGTCGAGGACTGTAATATTCCTAAATTAGCTTGTAGCAAATAGGAATATTAAAGTTTTATTTTGTCACTTATATTGGCGAATAAATGCGTAGGGAGACCCATAAATCTCTTTATGAAGAATAAAATCACTTCTCATGTGAAAGTGGATCATAGTTTCAGCTTAATAAAGCATCCTAAGGTGCGAACACGGGCTAGAGCACTTTGAATGGGTCAACTTTTACCAAATCAATAGCGATGTCATGGGCGAGTGCACATTAATGGAGGGACAACATAGTTTTAGATGGAGACACATTGCATGGAAGTAGTGTCATTAATGAGGGGGCTTAGGGTTTGGAAGCTTATATATTATAAAAGGAAGAGGATGGCAGCCATATTGACGGGGTTAATAGATGTTTATGTTTTGATATAGGATCTGTTTAGACATATAGCTTTCTTCAGATGTTTAGCTAAGATTGTAAGTGATGTTTAGCACTGGGTGTTCCTGATTGGGAATCCAACCTCTTCCATTTAGAAGCTCTTGGAATATTCTTACACTATACGTCCACTATCCAGAATTTATCCAAGCTTCAGTCTCATGTACAATGCAGTTATGTTTAGAGTTGGGTTGTGTTGCAGGGGTGTAGCAGTTGAGGAGAGAGATCCCCATTTTCTGAGACAGTTTTCCATTGGAGGGATCATCCTTTCATCTGGAAGCTTGTGAGGAAGTTCTCAGGGCTTCATTACATATTTTGGCACCACGCCAAGTAGCATCCATTAGCTACAGTGCAATTTCCCTCAAGGATTGCGTTATTTTGGAGAGCATCTCAAACAATGAGTTTATTGCCCTCTTTGGAGTATTTGGGTTTCCTATGTGGGGATAATCCCTTCATTTAGGAGATCTGTTGGAGGAGGATCAACCATCTTGTATATTAGATCAGCCATTTCCCATCAGTGATTCATTTTCAGAAATGATTTAGCCTTAGGGCCAAATCTGCTATATTTTGTATAGTGTGTATTTCCGAAAACCTTTCATGGGTTGTCCTGGAAATCTATTTTGGAGCATGGATCTCTAGCCTTAGAATTTTTGGAGCATTATATAAACAACGATATATTTTTATATCTTTCAGCTGCTATTCTCTCTTAGTCAGTGCAGTTTTCTGCATTCCTGTACTTTATGTATTAACACCATTTTAGATCTAGGTGTATGCTTTCATGGGAGGCTTGTTTTCCCAACTTGAGTGATCTTTTCCTCAAGATCTTGTACCTATTTTTCTGTTATATTCATAATAGAATAGATCTATTGTTGTCTCATGTTTCGATCTATTTATATTTCTGCATATTTCTAGTTTTATGCACTCTATTCCTGCTTTTCCCATTTGGGAATATTACATACCCTTCTTATAGACTTTCTCATAGTCATAGTCCAACATTTTGGCAAGACATTTATTTTGTTTTAGAGAAGATAAGAACTACTCCAATAAATACTTCAAACTATGATGGTCAATTCTAATCTAGAAATGTCACCTAAGAAAATATTATTTCTAATTTCCTATTGCATGTAATTTAGCCATCATCTGCTTCTCATAAGTAGATTGACCCATATCCTTTCCACTTAATTGTTGGCTTGTGAAAGTGAGTGTTATACCTTCTTATGTTACGACTTCTCCAATGTTGGTTCTTGAGGCATCACATTCAACCACAAATGTTTTGGTGAAATTTGGGAGGAGAAACATAGGGTTTTGGTGAATAACCTTAGCAATCCATTTATGGAAAAAATATGTGTGCTTCCACTATCAATCAACAATGCCATTGGTTTATTCTTAATAAAGCCTATGATTTTTAACATTTGGGGAGATTATTTCCTACTAATGCATGGGGTGAGATAATAAGTTCATATAGTGTTGTTGTAGTATATACTAGAGAACCTTGATTTTTTTCTTCATCCTCCCTGTTATTTCCTAAATCTACCTCAGGCTAAAGGAAGGCAGAGTTCAGGGTAACATCAAACCACGCTCAGTCTGGTAGCTAGCCCTATCAGAACAGGAGAGGGTTATCTCCGGGTCAATCTCAGCAAAAATAATCAATAGGGCTTGAGATGACTTCACATAAAAGCTGATTTTAGGCTAGGTATATAAGTGAAGAAGTTTTATTGTGTTTTTGGGGGTTTTTTTTGGATCAAAAGGAAAGGCATTTTTTGGTGAGGGGATAAGGCCTAGTTTTTGCAGAGTTCTGATTGGGGCAAGGAAGGAAATTGTTTTGATGCTTTAGATTGAATGAATGGATGGATCATATTGGTGAGGAGCTAAAGAGGGAAAGAGAGTCTCAATATTCCTCCTCAAACAGATGAAAACATGGAAAATTAAACAAAATTGAAGGCAGAGCAAAGCAAGCTAATGAATTCCACCTTTAGCACTGATCTGTTTAATTTAAGAAGAAAAGAGAAGGGAAAATGATACACATAAACATCAGTGAACTTAAAATTACATAGTGAAGAAAACCATCAAAACACAGAGCCACATGGATCCCAAAGAGTGCTGCAAACCCTGGTCTATTCCTTTACCAAGAGTGCAGAGATGAAATGTACAATGAAGTGCCAAGCAATCCCAAGTGTCCAACCCTGAAAATGACTCAGAAAATACATCATATAGACAAGCCTAACTCCTCCCCATGCCTCTAGGGGTTGAGCTCATCATTCTAGAAGTTGTTTCAACCATATCTAAACTAGGAACTAGAAAATAGGCAATGAAACAACTTGCCTATATATGCTAGGAAACTGATCCATTCACTTACATTTCACCTTTTGGTGAATGAATCTTCTAGAATGAGTAAAAATGTGCCAAAATTAAACCATGGTCATGAAATTACATCTATTTACATCAATAGTTACATGAAAAATTGAAACTGGCCAAAACTAGGCGAAATTCTAAGCTGCTGAGTGAAAAATAGGCCAAATTCCTTTATGCGCCACGCCTGGAATCTCTATGCGTAGCACAAGTTTGGAGCTAATTTTGAGGCCCTTCCCGAAGTTCAAATTGAGTGCAGAATAGCTGTTTGGAAATCCCTACCTGTATAATTTCCAACCCAAGTGGAATTTCCGAATTTGGTTGCTATTTGCCCCTCCAAACGTCAATTCGCCCAACACTGTTTCCTATGTGTGCAAAAAGTGGCAAAAAGGCCATTTTAGGGTGTTTTTGACCCTTTAGGCAACCCAGAACTTGATGAAATCCTTAGGTAATCCATGAGAACGCATAAATTTTGATGAAAAATAAAAAAATGCAAATTTTTCCTCTTGAAGAGCTGCCAATTATAAGCGCGCGCCAAGTGGCGCTACGCGTCGGGCAGGAACATCTGCTTTGTGACCAAAAAATTCAAAATTGACAATTTTTTTCCAAAATTTCTTGAAATTTGGGCTGAAGGTCCCCCATCAAGTGCTATGCTCATCCAAAGAAGCTTCGACCAAAATTTGGAGCCTATCATGCCTTTTGCGATGCTTTAGTGCCCTCCTTAGCCTTGCCTTCAGGATTTGGATCCTCGCTTTGCAAACATGATGTCACACCCAATAATGGGTCTTCATGTGTCTGAGCATGTTCTTTTCCTTGTTTACCTTCACCAACAGCTTCTCAATATGAATTTTGACCCTCTCAAGCTAATTCTCTCTATCAGCCTCAATCTCCCGCTCAATGGGTGTCATCTCGGTTGGGCTTCTTCAGGCAGCTTGCCGGTTCTCACGGATGTTTTGCAACTCCATGATCGTCTACTGATCCTCCAACTATTTGTTCTGCTGCTCCAAATAGTTTATTATCCATTGAGCTCTCTACAACTTGTCGGTCAATGTGTCGATATCAGCTTTCTGCTCCTGAATGATCTCTCTCAACTTTGAGCTTGGAGAGCTCAAATCCTCATCAATCAATATGAAATCAGTATCCTGGCCTCCTAAAGGGCCCTCATCCTGCATAGGCCTCTTACCTCTGTCCTATACATATACCTGTGTTTCTGATGATGGCAACGAGACCCCGTCCACCCCAGGTGGAGATAGTACTCGTCGGGTTGCTGCAAATAATGCTCTGGTGCCTCTCTGATAAGTAACAAACACTAGCACACTAATAGACTCTATCTCATGACCTTCAAAATGATGTGAAGGTTCACCTGCATCATGGAAAATCTCCAGAGGAGGCTGAGGGGCTGTGAGGAAGTCACGGGAAATGAAATATTCCCATGCAATGTGCTGCAATCCAAGCTAATGTACAACAATGATCTTGATGAGTTGAGTGATAAATACTATTTTACTTCTGCTCAGGAGTCTTCTTCTACACAAGAGTGGTCATTCGCTCGATGTTGCGACACATGAAATAAGGTATGTTCATCATCCTCACTTTCATGAAATGCATCAATAACTTTATGTGGTAGGCATAGAGGCGTGAAAACCGACCCTCACAACTGAAGTATCTTATAATGAGTCTCATCAAAGGCCCATAGGATTCTTTCAGAAACCGGAATGGGAATACCCTGCTGAGCTGTCTCACATAGCTAGGCCTGATCTATGGTTCATAATGCAATATGTCCACCTTCTATCTTTTGTTCCACTCCTCACCTACATTCGATATTCCTGTTACTTGAGAAATGGCTTCCGGTTTCAAGGTGAAATTTACACCAGCAAGAGTTACCTAACCATCATGCAAATGTAAAACAAATAAACAAGCCAACTCCTGATGATGCTGCATCCCAGAAATCATCTCACAGTACTGATAGCATGACTACTCTAGAAAACATGCCATGGCAAGTGCGCAGGCCTGCAACTAATTCAATGAGGTGGGCTCTTCCCTCACATGTTTTCCACCTTTACGAGGCCTTCTCGGTGTATGTAGCTCAGTGGTAGAATCACTATCTCCATCATATGATGAAACATTGTCTGTGTCCATGGTGCTGAAAGTCTATGTCAAGTATATGTTGATTTGTATGAAGTGAAACTAAGAATTTGGTACCTTTTTTTTTAATGCCAAATATATCAAAGTCAAATGAGGGACTGTGGGAAATAGGGCAGTGGGGAAAATGGAGTATTGTCAAGTGAATTTAAAGTGTGAGGACAATCACTTGACTGTGTTTGGGAATTTGGGATTTAGGGATTTTTGTAAATGATATGGGGAAGGGAAAATGATGGGAAATGATTTGGGATATAAGGGAATAGGGGAGGGATTATAACGATAATATGACAGTGAGGGGAGGAGTAAGCAATATGGGAAATGAAGTTGGAGTATTCTAGCACCAAAATAAAACTTTAAAATTCCAATTCAAACCCTAAAGGAGCAATTTTTCACAAAAGGATAGGGTTTATATTTTCAACATTCAAACTCTCATAATCCACTTTCAAACCATACCAAAGTCTATTTAATGGCAATTGCAAGATCAGTCGAACTTACTCGGAGCAAATGGGACCAAAAGATTTGGAATTTGTTTGGAGGTAGTGATAAAATTTCGTGTGTCGGCCCTGTGCACCGCGCGCAAAACCCAGTGTGCCGCGCACGTTGTATTTTGCACGGTGGAATATGGTTGTATGCGTCACGAATTGCCAGTGCGCCGCGACCACCTCCCAACACGCCGTGACTGTAAAACTCTTCAACAATTCGGCCTCCAAACTCAATTTCACTTTCCTCCACGATTTTTCTCTACTCTTTCATAATCTTTGCATGCAAATGAAATGTTTAAACACCAAAATATATTTTATGGCCATGGACTTTGATTTTTTTTTGAAATAACCCACTTTATTATGTTTGAATTTTGACACTTTGCACTTTTTAATATAAACTCTGTTTTTCTTATTTCCTTTGATTTTCAGATTGACGATGAATCTCTTGTCTATTTTTTGCAAGGATAGATTGCACGGAAATTAGAAAAGGTGACCAAGGCTGCGCCTAAAGAAATTATCAACTGAAATTTTTTTGAAAACTACATGGCATTTATTACGAAATACAAAATGGACTATTCTTCTTCAAAATAGAGTTTTGAAGAAGAATCATGACCAAGCATTATGACGATAAAATTTTTGCAATGAAAGCTTATTTCGAACCTCCCTCATGTGTCTACTGACGTTATTAAACATTTTGAAGACTAAATTTGTGAAACCCTAGACCTAATGAGGTTTAAAACCTTAAATGACTCTTTGCTGACCAAAAGACCAAACATGACTATAAATGACTATAAAATTGACTTTGATGAATTTTGATGAACAGACCCGAGCCAGCAGGTACATGACATGAGGGATATGAGTGACAAGACCCTTCTGTCAGATGATCCATGCTCCTAATGGAATGCAGCTGACTGAACTTAATGAGACACCTAAAATGAAATGCAACAAGAGATTTTGATCTCTGATGGAGGGATGAAGAGACTGACTCTAACTTTGGCTCCAATGGGGATGGTAGCTCCTGGGAGGTGCCGAGAACTACAGATTTCTTGGAGAGTAGGCGGTGCCTTTTTCCATTGGGCTATGGAGTCCATAACTTCGAAAAATCAACACAAGACTCTTGACTCATTTATTGACTGAAAATTTGACTCAAACTGAGTCAATTTTTAAACTGAAATCACTGAAAAAATGTGACTCGACAAACTCAAACCAAAGCTGAAATCAATCTTCAGAATTATAGCCTTCACTTCGGGCCCCAAACTGAAGAAAAGATCAAAACACACACTTGCTCTGAAACTATATTGAAACTGACAAAAATGACTCAAGACCTACTAGACTGAAATTTGTACTTACAAATATTTTTAATAGCAGCAGTCCATCAAGATTTGAAATCATGATGATAACCAACTGCCTGTTGATGGAATATGTAAAATCATGTGTAGTGAGCCTTCCAATGTAACCAATCTAGCAGATGGCTACATAGCAAAATTCTTCCCTCACTTTTCTCGAGCAAGTAGAAGGATGTACGTGTAGGAAACTCACAATAACCATTGAAACCAAGGCTTATGATAACGAACCAGGCAAAATTTCTCTTTTCTGATGCTTGCAAAAGAATACCGAAGGGATCTTGAAAATCCTGAAGTAATAGTTGGTCTTGAGATCCAGCAGCAAAAATACAACTACTCGCTTCATTCTGATCTGAAAGAACAATTGATTGCCAAGTGATAGGAAGGCACAGAGAAGTATAGGCTTCCTCCATCCGAGTGTTAGTTTTAAGTTCCTTGACAATGAGAAATTATGGAATATTGTTTCTCTCAAGCTCATATTCCTTAACTTCATGACCTAGGTCATTTTTAAACAGAAAAAAATCTTCAAGATTATCAAACATGACAGCCTTATCATCTTCGTGAAAGAAAATATTATCTGTTTGCTGATCTATAAAACTAATTACAAGACCGTCATCATTTTCAAAAGAGGAATAAGTTTCACCAACACTTTCTTGACCATGTGCACACTGCAAATCTGAGTTAACTTGGGCTGTAACATGACCATTCAGGAGTTGATCTATTTCATCTCCAGACAAAGGAGATAATGCTTTTTGTTTTCTTTTGCTCAAACAGTGATTGTTTTCATGAAATAACATTTCAAAACATGAAAAATATGAATGAAAGTCCTTAATTCCCTGATCTTCTGAAATTTGAAAACATTGTTGATCATCTTCATATGACATGGCAATCAAATTATCATTTAGCACTAAGTTATTGAAAGAAGATTTTTCACTTACTTGAACAAAGATCTCATCTTGTTTTTCATGAACTGACTGGATTACCTCTTCATGAAGGCTTTGTTCTAATGAAATGAGAACATTTGGATCAATAACTCTGTCTTCTTCATTCCAAATGATCTCAACAGTAGAGCTCTCCTTCATGGGATTCAGCACAAGGCATTCTTGATCATCACGATTTGAATCTAGATTTGAAATAGCTGACTCGAATTTATCAGATTCTAAAATTGAAACTTGACTTTCCTGCATATTGTCTTCTTCTATGGACAGATATGAAAAAAAACCTTCTCTTTCATCATTTTCCATTGTACCAAGATCTTGAACCCGCTGCAAGGTTTCCTAGGCATCTTGATGGGTATCCTCTAAGTTCTCTTTATGCTGCTGAAATGGATTTTTGTATAGAGCCTCCATGATCTCATCGTCCATGAAGTCATCATCTTCATAAAAATTTTCAAGATTTTCAATAAAACTATGAACATGGCTACAACAGTTCTGAACTAAATTCAAGGATGGATAAGACTCTTTGTACCTTTCAAAGAACATGGTATGAAAATCCTTTAAACAGTAAATACAAGAAGATGGAAAACTTTCATACCAAGATCGGGATTCACCTTCTAGAGTGGCCATGAATATCTTCATCAAGAAATCTTCAGGAAAATCAACCTTCAACTTGCGGATATGTATGTGAAATCTAACCAGATGTAAAGCCGCATCCTTCCTATCCTCATATTTAAACGTAGGAAAATTACTTTGCCAATTGACCTTAGGAATTTTATTTGGAAAACCTGGAATATAATCTCGGATCATGGGAGCATACCTTAAATCTAGCGAAACCATTTTGATAACAATGAATTCAGCAAGAAATTCCTTAGGCTACTGATTCTTGAAGAGTAGAGTCGCCATAAAAATTTTGAAAGTTAGGATTCTTCGACATTGGAGTCGTAAGGTGAATGATTTCAGCCTTCTTATGTCTGATCGTTGTACACCATCAACCATCAAATCTAACTTGATACATGTACTGGGGAAATTTGCAAGTCAAGTTTCACGTTTACAAACTAGAGTGGAGATTGACTGAAGTAGCATTTATCTACTGTCACTAATGCAAAGCAAGAGCGTTACGAAGGCTACCTGGCATAACTTCAGGCTCTGTCTGTAGCTTGTAAAACAACTAACACCAAAAAGAAAACCAATTTTTCCCCAGTATGTTTGCCACTATGTTATTTCCAAAATCTACCTCAGGCTGAAGGAAGGCAGAGTTCAGGGTAACATCAAACCATACTCAATCTGGTAGCTAGCCCTACCAGAACAGGAGAGGGCTCTCTTCAGGTCAATCTTAGCAAAAAAAATCAATAGGGCTTGATATGACTTGACATAAAAGCTAATTTAGGCTAGGTATATAAGTGAAGTAGTTTTATTGTGCTTTTGGGGGTCTTTGTTGGATCAAAGGGAAAGGCAGTTTTGGGTGCGGGGATAAGGCCTAGTTTTTGCAGAGTTATGATTGGGGAAAGGAAGGAAATTGTTTTGATGACTTATATTGAATGAATTGATGGATCAGACTGGTGAGGAGATAAATAGGGAAAGAGAGTCTCAATATTCCTCCTCAAACAGATGAAAACATGGAAAATTAAACAAAACTGAAGGCAGAGAAAAGCAAGCTAATGAATTCCACCTTTAGCACTGATTTGTTTAATTTAAGAAGAAAAGATAAGGTAAAATGATACACATAAACATCAGTGAACTTAAAAATACATAGAGAAAAAAACCATCAAAACACCGAGCCACATGGATCCGAAAGTGTGCTGCAAACCCTGCTCTATTCCTTTGCCAAAAGTGTAGAGATGAAATGTACAATGAAGTGTCAAGCAATCCCAAATGTCCAACCCTGAAAATGACTGAGAAAATACATCAATAGACAAGCCTAACTCCTCCCCATGCCTCTAGGAGTCGATATCATCATACTAGGAGCTTTTTCAACCATATCTAAACTAGGAACTAGAAAATAGGCAATGAAACAACTTGCCTCTATATGCTAGGAAACTGATCCATTCACTTACATTTCACCTTTTGGTGAATGAATCTTCTAGAATGAGTAAAAATGTGCCAAAATTAGATCATGGTCATGAAATTACATCTAAGTACATCAAGGGTTACATGAAAAAGTGAAACTGGCCAAAACTAGGCGAAATTCTGAGATGCTGAGTGAAAAATAGGCCAAATTCCTCTATGCGTCGCGCCTGGAATCTCTATGTGTAGCACAAGTTTGGAGCTGATTTTTAGGCCCTTCCCAAAGTCAAAATTGAGAGAAGGACATCTCGTTGGAAATCCCTACCTGTCTACTTTCCAACCCAAGTGGAATTTCTAAATTTGGTTTCCATTTTCCTCTCCAAAAGTCAATTCTCCCAACACTACTTCCTGTGTGTGCAAAAAGTGGCAGAAAGGCCATTTTTAGGGTGTTTTTGACCCTTTAGGCAACCCATAACTTGATGAAATCCTTAGGTAATCCATGAGCACACATAAATTTTGATGAAAAATCCAAAAATGCAATTTTTTCCTCTTGAAGTGCTGCCAATTATAAGCGCGCGCCAAGTGGCGCTACGCGTCGGGCAGGAAAATCTATTTTGTGACCAAAAAATTCAAAATTGACAAAATTTTTCCCAGATTTCTTGAAATTTGGGCTAAAGGACCCTCATCAAGTGCTATGCTCAGGCAAAGAATCTTCAGCCAAAATTTTGAGCCTATCATGCCTTTTGCGGCGCTTTTGTGCCCTCCTTAGCCTTGCCTTCAGGATTTTGATCCTCGCTTTGCAAATATGATGTCGCGCCCAATAATTGTTCTTCATGTGTCTTGGCATGTTCTTTTCCTTTTTTTCCTTTGCCAATAGCTTCTCAATATGAATGTTGACCCTCTCAAGCCAAGTCTCTCTATCAGCCTCAATCTCCCGCTCAATGGGTGTCATATCGGTTGGGCTTCTTCGGACAGCTTGCCGGTTCTCACAGATGTTTTGCAACTCCATGATTGTCTATTGATCCTCCAACTATTTGTTCCACTACTCCAGATAGTTTATGATCCATTGAGATTTCTACAACTTTTCGGTGAATGTGTCAATCTCAGCTTTCTGCTCCTGAACGATCTCTCTCAACTTTGAGCTTGGAGAGCTCAAATCTTCATCAATAAATATGAAATCAATATCTTGGCCTGCTGAAGGGCCCTCATCCTGCATAGGCCTCTTACCTCCATCTTGTACCTATACCTGTGCTGCTGATGATGGAAACGAGACCCCTTCCACCCGAGGTGGAGATCGTACTCGTCGGGCTACTGGAAATAATGCTCTGGTGCCTCTTTGATAAGTAACAAACACTGGCACACTGAGAGACTCTGTCTCGTGACCTTCAAAATGATGTGAAGGTTCACTTGCATCATGGAAAATATTTGGAGGAGGCTGAGGGGTTGTGAGGAAGTCACGCGAAATGAAATCTTCCCATGCAATGCCCTGCAATCGAAGCTGATGTACAACAACGATATTGATGAGTGCATAGTGATAAATACTGTTGTACTGCTGCTCGGGAGTCTTCTTCTGCACAAGAGTGGTCATTCGCTCGATGTTGCGGTAGATGAAATAAGGTATGTTCATCATCCTCACTCTCATGAAATGCATAAATAACCTGATGTGGTAGGCATAGAGGTGCAAAAACCGGCCCTCAGAACTGAAGTATCTGATAATGAGTCTCATCAAAGGCGCATAGGATTCTTTCAGAAACCGAAATGGGAATACCCTGCTGAGCTGTCTCACATAGCTAGGCCTGATGTATGGTTCATAATGCACTCTGTCCACCTGTTTTCTTTTGTTTTACTCCTCACCTACCTTCTATATTCCTGTTGCTTGAGAAATGGCTTCCGCTGTCAAGGTGAGATTTACACCAGCAAGAGTTACCTGACCATCATGCAAATGTAAAACAAACAAACGAGCCGACTCCTGATGATGCTGCATCCAAGCAATCATCTCATAGTACTGATAGCATGACTACTCTTGAAAACATGCCATGGCAATTAGGCAGGCCTGCAACTGATTCAATGAGGTGGGCTCTTCTCTCACATGTTTCCCACCTTTACGAGGCCTTCTCGGTGTATGTAGCTCAGTGGTAGAATCACTATCTCTATCATATGATGAGTCACTGTCTGTCTCCATGGTGTTGAAATTCTATGTGAAGTATATGCTGATTTGTATGAGGTGAAAATAAGAATTTTGTACCTTTTTTTTTAATGCCAAATATGTCAAAGTCAAATGAGGGACTGTGGGAAATAGGGCAGTGGGGAAAATGGAGTTTTGTCAAGTGAATTTAAAGTGTGAGGACAGTCACTTGACTGTGTTTGGGAATTTGGGATTTAGGGATTTTTGCAAATGATATGGGGAAGGGAAAAATGATGGGAATTGATTGGGGATATAAGGGAATAGGAGAGGAATTATAATAATATGACAGTGAGGGGAGGAGTAAGCAATATGGGAAATGAAGTTGGAGTATTTTGGCACCAAAATCAAACTTTAAAATTCCAATTCAAACCCTAAAGGAGAAATTTTTCACAAAAGCATAGGGTTTATATTTTCAACATTCAAAC
Organism: Pinus albicaulis; assembly: GCA_034641835.2. Classification (NCBI taxonomy): domain Eukaryota; kingdom Viridiplantae; phylum Streptophyta; class Pinopsida; order Pinales; family Pinaceae; genus Pinus; species Pinus albicaulis. Next base: position 966,086,211 of record CM076578.1, on the reverse strand, counting down.
TCTCATAATCCACTTTCAAACCATACCAAACTCTGTTTAATAGCAATTTCAAGATCAGTCGAACTTACTCGGAGCAAATGGGACCAAAATATTTGGAATTTGTTTGGAGGCAGTGATAAAATTTCGTGTGTCGGCCTTGTGCGCCGCGCGGACAACCCAGTGCGCCGCGACCCTCCTGTGCACCGCGCACATTGTATTTTGCACAGTGGTATATGGTTGTATGCGTCGCGACTTGCCAGTGCACCGCGAACACCTCCCAATGTGCCACGATTGTAAAACTCTTCAACAGTTCGGCCTCCAAACTCAATTTCACTCTCCTCCACGATTTTTCTCTGCTCTTTGATAATGTTTGCATGCAAATGAAATTTTTAAAGACCAAAATATCTTTTATGGCCATGGAATTTGATTTTTGTTTGAAATAACCCACTTTCTTATGTTTGAATTTTGACACTTCGCACTTTTTAATATAAACTTTGTTTTGCTTGTTTCCTCTGATTTTCGGACTAACGATGAATCTCTTGTCTATTTTTTGCGGGGATAGTTGGCATGGAATTTGGAAAAGGTGACCAGGGCTGTGCCTTAAGAACTTCACAATTGAAAAAATTTTGAAAACTACATGGCATTTATTACAAAAGACAAAATGGACGATTTTTCTTCAAAACAGAGTTTTGAAGAAGAATCATGATCATGCATTATGACGATGAAAATTTTTCAGTGAAAACTTATTTCGAACCTCCCTCATGTGCCTGTTCACATTATTAAACATTTTGAAGACTAAATTTGCAAAACCCTAGACCTAATGAGGTATAAAACCTTAAATGACTCTTTGCTGACCAAAAGACCAAACAGGACTATAAATGACTATAAAATTGACTTTGATGAATTTTGATGAAAAAACCCAAGCTATCAGGTACATGACATGAGTGATATGAGTGACAAGACCCTTTCGTTAGATGATCCATGCTCCTAATGGAATGCAGTTGACTGAACTGAATGAGACACCTAAAATGAAATGCAACAAGATATTTTTATCTCTGATGGAGGGATGAAGAGACCGACTCTAACATTGGCTCCAATGGGGATGGTAGCTCCTGGGAGGTGCCAAGAACTTGTTGATGCCCCGAAAATCGTTACATCAACATTGGGGCATAACCACCCGGTCTGGACCTTAAGACAGCTCCTTTTCCATTTGGGATGGTGGCTCCGACTGGATATAATGGGACCAGTTTCCCAGTAATGAATAAAAGGGGTGGATGAATGATTGGTTTTCTAATAAGTGATAATGAATGGAGTACTTAATCTATAAGAGAAAACGTAAATTACTATTTTATCCTGGGAAGCTTCTATTCTTAAGTGCAACGTTTGGTGATCTGTGTTCGTCGATAGGCATATAGATGACACTATTCAATAAACAAAGACGTTTATTTAAATAATAATTACTTCGTTCAAGTAGTTGAACGAAGTAATTGATAAAACATTGTTACACTTATCTTTTTATATTACTAATACATGAATGATTAGAAGAATAGCAAACTGTTAAACATCCAGTAGTGGAAAGTATAAAGATTGTTGTTAAAACACATTCATATATTCAATAATAGCAAGAATAATCAAACAACAATTTACATAAAAAGAATGAATTCAGACATAGATAATAGTACCATATGAGCTGCAAAATCTTTCCCAACGTCAATCGCAATTTGAATTCCTTCTTCCGACTCAGAAATACTTTTAAATAAAGGCAGTAGTGCACATCCACATAAAAGCTTCGTTATCAAAATTTGGAAAAATTGGTCGAGTTTTCATAAAAAAATATGCCTGAAGTACAGTAGTGCAACTTCAGGTTTCAGTCCTATACAAAAACTTACGACCCTTTCTAAATACATGAAAGGGTCTATAAATACTAAATTAAACTAACAAACTACAAAATTAAAATTCTACTAAATTGGTATAACCCGATCTTGAATCATCTCCCCTACAGCAATCTGGTAATCAACAGCATGATTCATCACTCTGGCTGTTTGCCTTTTGTCCTGAGTTGGCATATTGCCAGCATTGGTTCCACTTCTTGAGGGCGGCTGAGACGAGAATTGATTTGAGCAGTATAGGTGGCATCGTGTATATCGGGAATGATACACCCGATTGCATCCGTTAAGCATTTGAGGGCGGCTTTCTGGCTGTATTGTTTTACTAGGAACAACCAATAGGTGTCCCAAGTTAAAATTTTAATTCCTGTGATCAATCTCCCATTCTTTTCTAGCTCTTGACAACATGATTGTTCCAATGTCTTGGCTGATAATAATTTACCCGGTGTACATTGAGAGATCAAGTTAGATAAATAGAGAGTATTGTTAATCAAGTCAATCAAACTGTTCATAGATAATTTGCATCTAGAAACCTCTCTCTCTGCTTTCATCAATTGGGACTGCCACTCCATGAATAGAATTTCTTTATGGGATTCTAAGATTTTAGGCAAGTTTGTTGCCTGTCCCTCATTAGTGTTCTGCCAAGTAAGAAAATCCGTTACAGTCTCATCGGCTTGCTCTAAGTCCTACCTGGCATCAACTGATTTGTTTATTATAGATGTTGTTATGTCACACAGAGGTTCAACTTGGGCAATTTCATGACACAACAATCTTATTTGTGTTATTAGTGCCTTATTAATCTGTATTGCCTCTTCTCTGAAATTGGCAGGCTGGGGAAGACTCTTGAACTTCTCTACTTGAGTTGTTAATTGAGCAATTTTCTCATCTTTTGTTTTTACCATCTGTTCATTTATTGCTTTCAATTTCGCTAATGCCTCCGATGATTCTTTCTGTTTCTGAATCGCTTCTGAATCTGCTTTCTGTTGTGCCTCCAATAGCTGTGTTTGTAGTGAAGCGATCACTTGATCCTTTTCTTTCAACAAATTGCTCACCTCTGATGCCTTATCCATGGTGGCCGCCGAATAGGCACCAGCATATTGGGACAACTTTGTCAGGTCATCGGAGGGGTTGAATTCTTCCTTCCACACTACATTGGCTGTTACTGTTTGTTCAGGGAACATGGAAGGTTGATCAATCCTTCTCCTTTTCTGTTGTCGCTTTATTACAGCCTTATGTTTTGGGCTATAGAAAACATCCAATGGAGGAATATCTTCCACCTGCAAAATAATTTGATCCGAAGGATCCTTGGGAATTATTTCTAATTCTGTAGGGGTTAGACCGCTGGTTTCTTTGCTTGGAACCTTTTTTGATGCTGTATCCAGTGTATTGGCCGCTTTGGATGTATCGGCATCCTTTGAGCTCTCAAGATTGCTTATAATTGAATCAAATTGTTGCCATTCCTGGAGCAATCTTGGGTCAATCTGAGTGTCGACATTCACCTTCTTGCTGCTCTGCTCCTGCTGCCTTTCCTGTTATTTCCTCTGGAGTTCCTCCTGCTCTCTTCTCTGTGCTAGCTCTTGTTCTTTCCTCTTTGCCTCTTCCTGTTCTTTCCTCTGGATTTCCTCCTGCTCTCTTCTCTGTGCTTCTTCAGAGATTTTGGATGTAGCAGGAGGTTTGCTGGTAAGCTGCTGCTCAGGCTCGCTTGATTGTATCATCGGGGCAGTGGCTAACAAATCTAGAGGTAGAGTTTGCAACCTCTGCTCTCTAAGTTTGTTAAATTCAACTAACCCGTCGTCATGGTATCTAATTTTAGCTATCTCTTGAACCTGAAATATCGACTCGGCCGAGGAGAAAATGTCATCAAACTCGTCTTCCTTATGTTCAAATTTAGTGAGTTTGGCCTGATCTAGAACATTATAGACTACCTTTTTCGGATCAAAGCGTCTGTTAGGCAGAGTGGCGAGTTTTAACATATTAATATTTTCCGCCTCTTTCTCTGCGTGTTTATAATCACGCAGAGTATAGACGCCACACCTTAGAGGGAAAGGAGGCCAGACTTGCTTCTTTGAATTCCTGAGAGTCTTTGTAGCTGATGCGGATGTAATCTGATATGCTATCTCTCGAGCTAAAAGTTTGTCTGGTATATACAAGGGGAGGACATGAGGTCTAGCATGGCTGCTGAAAACTCTTGCATAAGTGATTTTTTGCTCTCCGAACCAGGTTCCTAGGGTTGTCAGGTCAATCTCTGCTTGAGAGGAGATCTTAGGAGTAGGTCTAGCAAAAATTGCATAGTAAATAGGTAGCATGAGTCCATTGCAGAGTTGATATAGGTGGTGTTTATAATGGGCTTTCCATAATTTCTGGTGATATATATGAATGGGCATGGGGTCTTGTGGAGTCCATCTCCACCCTAACACTGGAAACTCGGAGTTAAAACAGAGGGTATATAAAATGTAGGCACTAAAGTAAAATGGAGGGATGATTCTATCAGTGACACGGGATTTGTTTCTGAAGTCAAGAATAGCATTTGCTAACTTATCCGATAATATATTCCCCCAATCCATGATTTCACTATGACATGCTGCTTCCATCAAAGGTACCATCTCTATGGAAAATTTTGAAGAATCATGCAATCCCCACATTCGACACATCATAGCTCCAGCATAACAATAAGGAGAACATAAGGAACTGACGGAGTACTTACCCGAGGAATCATGTTTGTGTTTTGCCGGGTTTTGTCTCCATTCTCGTATAGGTTCTGAATCAATTTCATTTTCATCTCTAAACTTCTCCAGGAATGCTTTATTATACTTCTTCTCTGGTTCAGGCAAATGGTACATTTGTCTCAAATCATCAGGCTGAAACGAACCAAAAACTCTCCCATAAATAGAGCAGAATATTGTGTTCGTAATTGGAATTTATTCAATGGCCCATCTCACTACATCTGTATATGGAAGAATTTTCTCCCGAGCCGCTATCCTGTGCAGGTAGGAATCAGCCAAATATTTCAGAGTAGCGTCAGATTTCTGGCTCGAGCCTGCTGAAGCTTCTACCATTGTTTGCTGAGGTTCCTCGGCTTCAACCAGGTTGTAAATGCTCTTCCAAGTAGTATTACCGAGACCAAGACATGTGGTATCTGAGATTAATCCTTTTTTGTTTGGTCCCGGATCGGCAGCATGTTGTTCTGTTACCACAGAAGCTGAAGTTGTTCCAGGTTTCTTAGATTTCTTCCCCATTTGGTCTGAATTTGCTACTGCGGAGAAGCTCTGCACAAGAGATAAAATGAACGTAATGCGGAGAATAGATGGCGAAAACTAAGTATATAAGAACTATGTCAATCAATGAATAATGGAAGATAATCATAAGACTCCCGCAGATATAATCTCTGAAGGGATTTAGGCATAACTGCTCCATTAATTAGCCGTTTAAACCTGTCAATCAATTGAATGCTCATTATATCCTTCATTTTCCGAATAGTCTATTTAAGCGTGGATTTGATTTTTATTTGGCGGTTGGGCGCAAGTGAATCACTATTGGGAAGCGGAAAGGCTTTTAATAATAATTAATATAATATGCCGAAGCCATATCAATCCTTTTTGAAAGTCGCGCTTGGCTTTATCGCGATCGGCGATTGGAGGAAGACTTGGGCAGTTTTATTTAAGTTATTGTAGAGTCCCCGATCGCCGATAGCAATATCGCTTAACTCGCATCGGGAGATTTTAAGGAAAAGAGTTTCGTTGTATTCATATCGCATTCCCCGATTGCCGATAGTGATATCGCATCGGAGCCAGGAGAGGGGCCTTTTTTTGTGATTGTTTTATTTCCTGATTGCCTATGATTTATTAACTCAAAAGGTTTTATAATGTTTCGTTTGTTTTCGGACCTTTTTTAGAGGAATGATGAGTTAATACCAATTTAATCTAAAAGGGACCCATTTCATATTATAGTTTTCTAAAGCAAAATTTTATGAAATGGGGGGTTGTTGTATAGCACAACAATTGGCGATTCGCTGGGAGAAACAGTTATCTCTGAGAAATATTGGAATATTTGAACTTTCTTTATATAGAAATATTTATCAAAAAAGAAAGGAAGATTCTAATATAACTAAGTATACATACATTCTGAATATAATAAAGGCTATTTTTGCTAATTTCTCCTCTTGTTAAAATTAAATACATTCTAAGTTTTAAATTGGCCTCTATTGGTTGATAATGATAAAACAAAACACCTTTCCAACTTAGCCTTTTTTGATTGACTCCTTTGTCATAGGTAGAGCCTCTGCTGCCAACAAATGTTCATAGTTTCGACAGGGATACCTTTTAACCATTTGATTGTCCATGACCCCTCCCATCTCAGAGTATGATTAAAAGAATGAATTCAAAATATGTTTTCATATTTTGTATTTCTTTTCTTTTCCATTATTTTGTAAGATAAAAAAGCCATTGTCCTGGTTTGGTTGCCAGCTGTTTGACAATGCCATTCACTGGTTGTAATCTAATCGAACAAGCTGGCTCGTGATGAGACCCCTTGTCTTATGCTTATAAGCCATTACCCTATTTTGGTATGCAGTGTTGGTAATGTCGATTAGACTATTTTCCAATGATCATGGTAAGCAGGCTTGTGATAAGACCCCTTATCTTTATATCATATTTTTTTAGAATTACACTCTGAGTAATCATAAACTTGGATGAATGGGATGGAAAATTTTCTCCTTAAGAGAAAATGGATGACAAGGTAAGAGTTTGAAGATACTAAGATTGAATCAGTTTCTGTTTTGATATTGATAACCCTTTTGTGGCTAGTTTGAAAACATTAAAATGATTTACAGTACTTCTAAATCTTTGAGAGGATTTCACAAAAATAAAATGGGGTTTCCAGAATGTGAATATAACTAATTCCATAGAAATTGTCCCCTTTATTTTTTTTTTAAAGGCTTCCATTTTCAAAAGTAGATATTAAAAGTACTTCTTTAGAGCAACTTTTCAATATAGAAAAGGCCAATAGAAGCTATTTTACAACTTTATTTCCTAATGGTCCTAAAATCATAAATCCTACTAAAATTAAAAGAGAAGGGGTTACCTTCTCAACTGAAGAATTTCTTTAAGATGAGGCCATTAACAGGAAGAGAGTCCCTCTTTCCTGATAGATCTTGTAATATGAATGTCGAATGGCCTATCTTTTCGCTGATCTGAAATGGTCCAAGCCACATCTTTTGGAACTTGGTGTGTTTACCTTTATCCTCATGGGCTTTATCCCATTTCAGAACTAGATCACCAACCTGCAACTATTTAGAACTAGACGAAGTTGAATCAAACGATGTTTTGATTATCTGCTGATGTTTTGCATGAGTAATTTTGGCCTTTTCTCTTTCTTCTTCTAATTTTAAAATTTGATCATGTCTAAGTTGAATAGAAGAAGAGGGGCTTTCTCCAATAAACTGAACTAGGGCTAGAGAAGGAAGTGCTAGATTGGTTGCTAGTATTGCTTCTTTCCCATATACAAGATTGAATGGAGAAGTACCTATAGAGGCCTTCTGCGTTATTCTATCATCCCATAGTGCAAATATTAAATATTTGTGCCAGTTTTTATGATTCTGTTCAATAGTTCGCTTAATGATTTGAAGTATATTTTTATTGGTAGACTCTGCTAGACCATTACCCTGGGGATAGTAATTTGTAGAATATTTCAATTTAAATCCTCTTTTAATAGCGAACTCAAACATGGCATTTCCAGAGAAATAAGATGCATTATCAAAAACAAGAGCATTTGGGACACCAAACCTGGTAATGATGAATTGATCTATAAATTCTATAATTCCTTCAGAGTTTTTTGTATTTAATGGAATTGCTTCAACCCACTTGGTAAAGTGATCAGTAGCAGTAAGGATATAATTATGTTGTTTGGAGGACTGTGGAGTTATTTCCCCAATGATATCCAATCCCCATTGTTCAAAAGGTTGCTCAATGTTGACTGGTTGCAAAGGGAAAGCTGGTTTTCTTTGTCTTCCACTGGAGGTTTGACAACTTTGGCATTTCCTTACATATTCGTGAGTATCTCTGAATAAAGTGGGCCAATAATACCCAACATGAATGATTTTATGAGCTGTTGTGTCAGCTCCAAAATGTCCTCCAGCTGGTCCATCGTGTAGCTCCTGCAAAACCTTTCCAGGCATCTTAATAAAACTGAATCATAATTTTGCCTAAAAAGTACATCATCAATGATTATGAAGTTTTTTGCTTTTAATCTAATGGCTCGTTTGTTTTTATAAGAAAGATCAGGAGGTGCATATCCATTTTTCAAATAAAATATTAAATCTACGTATTGAGATTCAGAATTGGTAATACTTATCTGGTTGATTTCTTCAATATGTTCTGTATCACCTGATTCCGGAATATTGGATGCTCCTGCTAATAACCTACAAAAACCTTGGCCTCTAACAATATTTGCTGGCTTGATTTCCAAGTCATACTCTTGAAGTGTTGTAACCCAATTTGCCCTTTTCTCACCTAATTCCCTTTGGATCAGTAATTGCCTTACTCCAGAAAAAGGAACTATAACTTTTGTATAGGCTTTTAAAAGGAAGGGCATGTAGTGTTTAGTGGCTTTATACACAGCAAAGGCTTGTTTCTCAACTTCGGAGTAATTTAGTCCTGCACCCTGGAAATTTGAACTAAAAAATGAAATCGGTGCTTCCAAGTCGTGATCATTGATCTGAGTGAGTACCGCTGCATAAGATGAATCAGACGCGATAGTATACAATGTGAAATAATTAGTAAAATTGGGAGTGTTTAAAGCGGGGGCATTGATTATTGATTGTTTGATTAAATCAAATGCTTCCTTTTCCACAGATCCCCATCTAAACACTGAATTTTTCTTAATCATGGTTTGTAATGGTAAAATGATGTGAGAAAAATCGGGAACAAATATTTTGACAAAGTAGATCTGACCTAAAAATGACTGCATGGATTTTTTGTTATGAGGAAATGGGATTTCAGAAATTTCTTTAATCCTGTCAGGATCAATATAAATACCATCTTTGGAAACGATAAAGCCAAAAATCTTTCCTTGATTTAGAGCAAAGAAGGATTTTTTGGGATTGAGTGAAATACCATACCTTATACAACGTTCAAATATTTGATTCAAATCATGTAAATGGTTGGATCTCTTTTTAGAAAATACAGTAATGTCATCTAAATAGACGACTACTATTTTGTTTATCAATCCTTTGAAGGCTATATCCATTGCTCTTTGGAATGTAGCTCCTGCGTTAATAAGTCCAAAAGGCATTTTCTGATAGGCGTAAGTTCCCCATTTTGTTCTGAAAGTAGTTTTGAGTCTGTCATCAGGATGGACCAGAATTTGGTTGTATCCTAAAAAACCGTCTAGAAAGGACATTAGCTCAGAACCTGCTACTGAATGGAGTATCTGCTCCATGGTAGGTAATGGAAAATTATCTTTTTGGCTTGCCTTATTCAGATTTCTGAAATCTATACAAATCCTGATGTCACCATTTTTCTTCCTAACATGCACCATATTGGAGAGCCAGTTTGAATGTCGGACAGGAAAAATAATCTTTTCTTTCAAGAGTTTATTGAGTTCTGATTTTATCTAACTCTCTAAGTTTGGATGTATTTTCCTCAATTTTTGTTGAACTGGTTTTTGTTCAGAAAGCATTGGAATGGTATGCTGGATGATTGATGTATCATATGTTTTTAAGTCATCATACTTCCAAGCGAAGACATGTTTATTTTTCCTTAATAATCTAATAAATGCTATCCTTTCTTCTACAGAAAGCCCTAGTCCTAAATTGACATTTTGAGGGTTCTGCTCAGTACCGAGATTTATCAATTCAAATCTTAAGGTAGAACTTTGGAGTTTTGAATTGGTTACCTGTTTAAACCTGTCTTTAATATCATAGAGATCTTCAAGTTTAACCATAGGTTTTGGTATTGAGTTTTCCTCGTGCTTTTCTTTCATCTGAAGATCATGATCATTTTCATCAATGATCTGATCATTGTAGGACTCGTCGGAAGTTAAGAAATGTAAGATGTCTTCATCGTGATTAAACACTCGCCAATTGGTGACATTGTCAGGAATTGATGGCCTAAAAATCAACTCTACTGAAAATATATCTGGGCTATAATCTTCGGAAGGTAGGAGTTTAGAAGCAACATTGGCTAACAAGTCAGCTGCTGCATTCTAGGATCTGGGAATAGGTGAAATATTGAATGCTAAGAAATGAGATATAAGTTCCTGGACTAAAGACTGATAGTGTTTGAGGTGATTAGAGAGACAATGGATTGTATTTCGAACTTGTTTTATAACAATTTCCTAGTAGTCACAGGAAAAGCTTCTTGTTCTTTTTCGGTGTCGGAGTTAGGAAATATGAAGTCCCACATTCCATGTCATTCAACGACTTCCACTTCCTCAATTTCATCGGATGATGTAATTGTTTCATCTTCTTCTTCTTCCTCAGGGTCTGAATCTGCATTGGATATAATATTTGGTGGTTTTGACTCAGTTTTCTTAAAATTCCTATATGGTTTCTTTGTTGAAGTTTCTGCTACTTGCTTTTTGATTTCAACCATTTCATTTGACATTGTTTTGAGGACCTTTTGAAGACCCTCCATATCGTATGGATCTTTGGTGTTTTTCTTCTTTGAATCGTCCTTGAAAGACACCTTTTTAGATTTCCTATCTTCGAGAGCAGCTTTCTTTTCCAAAGCGATTATACGTTTTTCCACAGCGATGGCTTCTTTCATGTTTTTGGCCAAAGTTGGTTTTGCAGCCCTATCTACAAAAATGGCTATATTTGAAGGTAAGGCTGTGATGTACCACTCGCTTCTAACTTGTTCACTTGGCTTGGAATCGGTGGAAATTTTATTCAAGAGCTTATTGAATTGGGAGTTAAACTCCTTAATTGGTTCTCTTGACTCAATTCTTAGATTTGAAAGGTCATTAATGAGCGTGGCCAAGGATCTATCATCGCCATATTTGGTAAGAAACTGCTCCTGAAAGATATTCCAACTGGTAATGGATCCAGAGGGTAAGGAAAAATACCAAGACCCAGCTGATCCTTATAACGTGTAGGGGAAAAGTCTAACTACAACATCTTCTTGTGTTACTCCTTTTAGATTAACTGACAACATGAAATTATTTATGTGTTCCTCAGCTAATGTTCCAGCATCTGGATTAAACTTTGGTAACCACTTCTCAGGATAATCAGGTAATGGATGTAATGGTGCAGGCATAGTGACTGCACTAGGACTGTTCCATGGATTTTGAGCCATCTTGGGATTACCAACGTTTGCCTGTGGTGTTCCAGGTGTTTGGGGAGGAGGTGGTAATAAAGACTGAAAATGTTGTGATGTTGAAGGTGGTGACCCCTGGTGAACAATAATATGTAATGGGGAAGTGGGTGTTTGACTTTGCACTGGAGATGATGAGATGGAAGATGATGGAGAAAAGGTCTCACTATCAGAACCTTCAGTGTTCTTTTTTGCCCTTTTCCTTCGGGGTAAAGGTAACTCAGCTGGTTCAATGCCAAGTTTTTCGCTTTGAAGTCTGGTGAGATGATGAGGTAGGTGGAATTGCGAAGTCTGGCTGCCTTGAGATACTTCAGATCTCTGAGGTGATATGGAGAAGTCTTGAAGTTTCTGGATGATAGACTGAACTTCAGGGGACTCCGGACTTAAATGTTCTGAAGTATGGTGTGATTGAGCAGTGATAGTTGATCCCTCTTCTTCTCGTTTGGACACTGGTGATTCAGAATGCAAACGAGAGGTCCGAGGTGAGGTGGAGGGTGATTTACTCTGAGAATGGTCTGTAGGTTTTGATTTACTCGCCATTCATAGTTGGCCCTCCTTCTAGCGCCAAAAATGTTGATGCCCCGAAAATCGTTACATCAACATTGGGGGATAACCACCCGGTCCAGACCTTAAGACAACTCCTTTTCCATTTGGGATGGTGGCTCCGACTGGATATAATGGGACCAGTTTCCCAGTAATGAATAAAAGGGGTGGATGAATGATTGGTTTTCTAATAAGTGATAATGAATGGAGTACTTAATCTATAAGCGAAAACGTAAATGACTATTTTATCCCGGGAAGCTTCTATTCTTAAGTGCAACGTTTGGTGATCTGTGTTCGTCGATAGGCATATAGATGACACTATTCAATAAACAAAGACATTTATTTAAATAATAATTACTTCGTTCAAGAAGTTGAACGAAGTAATTGATAAAACATTGTTACACTTATCTTTTATATTACTAATACATGAATGATTAGAAGAATAGCAAACTGTTAAACATCCAGTAGTGGAAAGTATAAAGATTGTTGTTAAAACACATTCATATATTCAATAATAGTAAGAATAATCAAACAACAATTTACATAAAAAGAATGAATTCAGACATAGATAATAGTACCATATGAGCTGCAAATCTTTCTCAACGTCAATCGCAATTTGAATTCCTTCTTCCGACTCAGAAATACTTTTAAATAAAGGCAGTAGTGCACATCCACATAAAATCTTCGTTATCAAAATTTGGAAAAATTGGTCCAGTTTTCATAAAAAAAATATGCCTGAAGTACAGTAGTGCAACTTCAGGTTTCAGTCATATACAAAAACTTACGACCCCTTCTAAATACATGAAAGGGTCTATAAATACTAAATTAAACTAACAAACTACAAAATTAAAATGCTACTAAATTGGTATAACCCGATCTTGAATCATCTCTCCTACAACAATCTGGTAATCAGCAGCATGATTCATCACTCTGACTGTTTGCCTTTTGTCCTGAGTTGGCATATTGCCAGCATTGGTTCCACTTCTTGAGGGCGGCTGAGACGAGAATTGATTTGAGCAGCATAGGTGGCATCGTGTATATCGGGAATGATACACCCGATTGCATCCGTTAATCATTTGAGGGCGGCTTTCTAGCTGTATGGTTTTACTAGGAACAACCAATAGGTGTCCCAAGTTAAACTTTTAATTCCTGTGATCAATCTCCCATTCTTTTCTAGCTCTTGACAACATGATTGTTCCAATGTCTTGGCTGATAATAATTTACCCGGTGTACATTGAGAGATCATGTTAGATAAATAGAGAGTATTGTTAATCAAGTCAATCAAATTGTTCGTAGATAATTTGCATCTAGAAACCTCTCTCTCTGCTTTCATCAATTGGGACTGCCACTCCATGAACATAATTTCTTTATGGGATTCTAAGATTTTAGGCAAGTTTGCTGCTCGTCCCTCATTAGTGTTCTTCCAAGTGATAAAATCCGTTAAAGTCTCATCGGCTTGCTCTAAGTCCTGCCTGGCATCAATTGATTTGTTTATTATAGATGTTGTTATGTCACACAGAGGTTCAACTTGGGAAATTTCATGACACAACAACCTTATTTGTGTTATTAGTGCCTTATTAATCTGTATTGCCTCTTCTCTGAAATTGGCAGGCTGGGGAAGACTCTTGAACTTCTCTACTTGAGCTGTTAATTGAGAAATTTGCTCATCTTTTGTTTTTACCATCTGTTCATTTATTGCTTTCAATTTCGCTAATGCCTCCGATGATTCTTTCTGTTTCTGAATCGCTTTTGAATCTACTTTCTGTTGTGCCTCTAATAGTTGTTTTTGTAGTGAAGCGATGACTTGATCCTTTTCTTTCAACAAATTGCTCACCTCTGATGCCTTATCCATGGTGGCTGCCGAATAGGCACCAGCATATTGGGATAACTTTGTCAGGTCATCGGAGGGGTTGAATTCTTCCTTCCACACTACATTGGCTGTTACTGTTTGTTCAGGGAACGGGGAAGGTTGATCAATCCTTCTCCTTTTCCGTTGTCGCTTTATTACAGCCTTATGTTTTGGGCTATAGAAAACATCCAATGGAGGAATATCTTCCACCTGCAAAATAATTTGATCCGAAGGATCCTTGGGAATTATTTCTAATTCTGTAGTCGGGGGTAGACCGCTGGTTTCTTTGCTTCGAACCTTTTTTGATGTTGTATCCTGTGTATTGGCCGCTTGGATGTATCAGCATTCTTTGAGCTCTCAAGATTGCTTATAATTGAATCAAATTGTTGCCATTCCTGGAGCAATCTTGGGTCAATCTGAGTGTCGACATTCACCTCCTTGCTGCTCTGCTCTTGCTTCCTTTCCTATTCCTGATCATGTAATCTCTCCTATTCTCTTCTTTGTGCTTCCTCTTGTTCTTTCCTCTTTGCCTCTTCCTGTTCTTTCCTCTGGAGTTCCTCCTGCTCTCTTATTTGGACTTCTTCAGAGATTTTGGATGTAGCAGGAGGTTTTCTGGTAAGCTGCTGCTCAGGCTCGCTTGATTGTATCATCGGGGCAGTGGCTAACAAATCTAGAGGCAGAGTTTGCAACCTCTGCTCTCTAAGTTTGTTAAATTCAACTAACCCGTCGTCATGGTATCTTATTTTAGCTATCTTTTGAACCTGAAATATCGACTCGACCGAGGAGAACAGTTCATCAAACTCATCTTCCTTATGTTCAAATTTAGTGAGTTTTTCCTGATATAGAACATTATAGACGACCTTTTTTGGATCAAAACGTCTGTTAGGCAGAGTGGCGAGCTTTATCATATTAATATTTTCCACCTCTTTCTCTACGTGTTTATAATCACGCAGAGTATAGACGCCACACCTTAGAGGGAAAGGAGGCCAGACTTGCTTCTTTGAATTCCTGAGAGTCTTTGTAGCCGATGCGGATGTAAGCTGATATGCTATCTCTCGAGCTAAGAGTTTGTCTGGTATATACAAGGGGAGGACATGAGGTCTGGCCTGGCTGCCGAAAACTCTTACATAAGTGAATTTTTGCTCTCCGAACCAGGTTCCTAGGGCTGTCAAGTCAATCTCTGCTTGAGAGGAGATCTTAGGAGTAGGTCTAGAAAAAATTGCATAGTAAATAGGTAGCATGAATCCATTGCAGACTTGATATAGGGGGTGTTTATAATGGGCTTTCCATAATTTCTGGTGATATATATGAATGGGCATGGGGTCCTGTGGAGTCCATCTCCACCCTAACACAGGAAACTCGGAATTAAAATAGAGGGTATCTAAAATGTAGGCACTAAAGTAAAATGGAGGGATGATTCTATCAGTAACACGGGATTTGTTTCTAAAGTCAAGAATAGCAGTTGCTAACTTATCCGATAATATATTCCCCCAATCCATGATTTCACAATTACATGCTGCCTCCATCAAAGGTACCATCTCTATGGAAAATTTTGAAGAATCATGCAATCCCCACATTCGACACATCATAGCTCCAGCATAACAATAAGGAGAACATAAGGAATTGACGGAGTACTTACCCGAAGACTCATGTTTGTGTTTTGTCGGGTTCTGTCTCCATTCCCGTATAGGCTCTGACTCAGTTTCATTTTCATCTCTAAACTTCTCCAGAAATGATTTATTATACTTCTTCTCTGGTTCGGGCAAATGGTACATTTGTCTCAAATCATTAGGCTGAAACGAACCGAAAACCCTCTCGTCAATAGTGCAGAATATTCTATTCGTAATTGGAATTTCTTCAATGGCCCATCTCACTACATCTGTATATGGAAGAATTTGCTCCCAAGTCGCTACCCTGTGCAGGTAGGAATCAGCCAAATCTTTCAGAGTAGCATCAGATTTCTGGCTCGAGTCTGCTGAAGCTTGTACCATTGTTTGCTGAGGTTCCTCAGCTTCAACCAGGTTGTAAATTCTTTTCCAAGTAGTATTACTGAGACCAAGACATGTGGTATCTGAGATTAATCCTTTTTTGTTTGGTCCCGGATCGGCAGCATGTTGTTCTGTTACGACAGAAGCTGAAGCTGTTCTAGGTTTCTTATATTTCTTCCCCATTTGGTCTGAATCTGCTACTGCGGAGAAGCTTTTCACAAGAGATAAAATGAACGTAATGCGAAGAATAGATGGCGAAAACTAAGTACAGAAGAATTATGTCAATCAATGAATAATGGAAGATAATCATAAGACTCTCGCAGATATAATCTCTAAAGGGATTTAGGCATAACTGCTCCATTAATTAGCCGTTTAAACCTGTCAATCAGTTAAATGCTCATTAAATCCTTCATTTGCCGAATAATCTATTTAAGCGTGGATTTGATTTTTATTTGGCGGTTGGGCGCAAGTGAATCACTATTGGGAAGCGGAAAGGATTTTAATAATAATTAATATAATATGCTGAAGCCAAATCCTTTTTGGAAAGTCGTGCTTGGCTTTATCATGATCGACGATCAGAGGAAGACTTGGGTAGTTTTAATTGAGTTATTGTAGAATTCCCGATCGCCGATAGCGATATCACTTAACTCGCATCGGGAGCTTTTAAGGAAAAGTTTCGTTGTATTCATATCGCATTCCCCGATTGCCGATGATTTATTAACTCAAAGGGTTTTATAATGTTTTGTTTGTTTTCAGACTTTTTAGAGGAATGGCGAGTTAATACCAATTTAATCTAAAAGGGACCCATTTCATATTATATTTTTCTAAAGTTAAAATTTTATGAAATGGGGGGTTGTTGTATAGCACAACAGAACTATAGATTTTTGGGAGAGTAGGTAGTGCCTTTTTCCATTGGGCTATGGAGTCCATAACTTCGAAAAATCAACACAAGACTCTTGACTCATTTATTGACTGAAAATTTGACTCAAACTGACTCAATTTTGAAACTGAAATGACTGAAAAAAGGTGAATCGAAAAACTCAAACCAAAACTGAAATCAATCTTCAGAATTATAGCCTTCACTTTGGGCCCCAAACTGAAGAAAATATCACAGTGCACACTTTCTATGAAACTATATTGAAACTGACAAAAATGACTCAAGACCTACTTGAATGAAATTTGTACTTACAAATATTTTTAATGGTAGCAGTCCATAAGGATTTGAAATCATGATGAAAACTAACTGCCTACTGATGGAATATGTACAATCATTTGTAGTGAGCCTTCCAATGTAACCAATCTAGCAGATGGCTACATACCAAAATTCTGTCCTCACTTTTCTCGAGCAGGTAGAAGGATGTACGTGTAGGCAACTCACAATAACCATTGAAACCAAGGCTTATGATAACGAACCAGGAAAAATTTATCTTTTCTGATGCTTGCAAAATAATGCCGAAGGGATCTTAAAAATCCTGAAGTAATAGTTGGTCTTGAGATCCAGCAGCAAAAATACAACTACTCGCTTCATTTTGATCTGAAATAACAATTGATTGCCGAGTGATAGGAAGGCACAGAGAGGTATAGGCTTCCTCCATCTGAGTGTTAGCTGTAATTTCCTTGAGTACGAGAAATTCAGGCATATTGTCTCTCTCAAGCTCATATTCCTCAACTTCATGATCTAGGTCATTTTTAAACAGAAAACAATCTTCAAGATTATCAAACATGACAACCTTATCATCTTCATGAAAGAAAATATTATCTGTTTGCTGATCTATAAAACTAATTACAAGACCTTCATCATTTTCAAAAGAGGAAGAAGTTTCACCAACACTTTCTTGACCATGTGCACACTGCAAATCTGCGTTAACTTGAGCTGTAACATGACCTTTCAGGAGTTGATCTATTTCATCTTCAGACAAAGGAGATAATGATTTTTGTTTTCTTTTGCTCAAACAGTGATTGTCTTCATGAAATAACATTTCAAAACATGAAAAATATTAATGAAAGTCCTTAATTCCTTGATCTTCTGAAATTTGAGAACTTTGTTTCATATTCATATGACATGGCAATCAAATTATCATTTATCACTAAGTTATTGAAAGAATATTTTTCACTTACTTGAACAAAGATCTCATCTTGTTTTTCATGAACTGACTGGATTACCTCCTCATGAAGGCTTTGTTCTAATGAAATGAGAACATTTGGATCAATAACTCTGTCTTCTTCATTCCAAATGATCTCAACAGTAGAGCTCTCCTTCATGGGATTCAGCACAAGGCATTCTTGATCATCACAATTTGAATCTAGATCTGAAATAGCTGACTCGACTTTATCACATTCTAAAATTGAAACTTGAATTTCATGCATATTTTCTTCTTCTATTGACAGATCTAAAACAAAACCTTCTCTTTCATCATTTTCCATTGTACCAATATCTTGAACCTATTGCAAGGTTTCCTGAGCATCTTGATGGGTATCCTCTAAGTTCTCTTTATGCTGTTGAAATGGATTTTTGTATAGAGCCTCCATGATCTCATCGTCCATGAAGTCATCATCTTCATAAAAATTTTCAATATTTTCAATAAAACTATGAACATGGCTACAACAGTTCTGAACTAAACTCAAGGATGGATAAGACTCTTTATACCTTTCAAAGAACATGGTATCAAAATCCTTTAAACAGTAAATACAAGCAGGCAGAAAAATTTCATACCAAGATTGGGCTTCACCTTCTAGAGTGGCCATGAATATCTTCATCAAGAAATCTTCAGGAAAATCAACCTTCAACTTGCGGATATGTATGAGAAATATAACCAGATGTAAAGCAACATCCTTCCTATCATCATCTTTAAAAGTAGGCAAATTCCTTTTCCAATCGACCTTAGGAATTTTATTTGGAAAACCTGGAATATAATCTCGGATCATGGGAGCATACCTTCGATCCGACAAAACCATTTTGATAAAAATGAATTCACCAAGAAATTCCGCAGGCTACTGATTTTGGAAGAGTAGAGTCTCCATAAAAATTTTGAACCTTAGGATTCTTCGACACTGGAGTCGCCAGGTGAATGATTTCAGGCTTCTTATGTCTGATCTTTGTCCACGATCAACCATCAGATCTAACTTGATACATGTACTGGGGAAATTTTCAAGTCAAGTGTAACGTTTACTAACTAGACCGGAGATTGACTGAAGCAGCGTTTATCTACTTTCGCTAATGCAAAGCAAGAGCATTTCAAAGGCTACCTGGCATAACTTCAGGCTCTATTTGTAGCTTATAAAATAGATAACACCAGCAAGCAAACCAATTTTTCCCCAGTATGGTCGCCACTATGTTATTTCCGAAATCTACCTCAGGCTGAAGGAAGGCAGAGTTCAGGGTAACATCAAATCATGCTCAGTCTGGTAGCTAGCCCTACCAGAATAGGAGAGGGCTCTCTCTGGGTCAATCTCAGTAAAAATAATCAATATGGCTTGAGATGACTTGACATAAAAGCTAATTTTAGGCTAGGTATATAAGTGAAGGAGTTTGATTGTGTTTTTTGGGGTTTTTTTTGGATCAAAGGGAAAGGCAGTTTTGGGTGCGGGGATAAGACCAATTTTTGAAAAGTTTTGATTGGGGCAAGGAAGGCAATTGTTTGATGCTTTATATTGAATTAATGGATGGATAAGACCGGTGAGGAGATGAAGAGGGCAAGAGAGTCTCAATATTCCTCCTCAAACAGATGAAAACATGGAAAATTAAACAAAACTAAAGGCAGAGAAAAGCAAGCTAATGAACTCCACCTTTAGCACTGATTTGTTTAATTTAAGAAGAAAAGAGAAGGCAAAATCATACACATAAACATCAGTGAACTTATAATTACATAGAGAAAAACACCATCAAAACACAGAGCCACATGGATCCCAAAGAGTGCTGCAAACCCTGGTCTATTCCTTTGCTAAAAGTGCAGAGATGAAATGTACAATGAAGTGCCAAGCAATCCCAAGTGTCCAACCCTGAAAATGACTGAGAAAATACATCATATAGACAACCCTAGCTCATCCCCATGCCTCTAGGGTTCAAGCTCATCATTCTAGGTGCTGTTTCAACCATATCTAAACTAGGAACTAGAAAATAGGCAATGAAACAACTTGCCTCTATAGGCTAGGAAACTGATCCATTCACTTACATTTCACCTTTTGGTGAATGAATCTTCTAGAATGAGTAAAAATGTGCCAAAATTACATCATGGTCATGAAATTACATCTAGGTACATCAAGAGTTACATGAAAAAGTGAAACTGGCCAAAACTAGGTGAAATTCTGAGCTGCTGAGTGAAAAATAGGCCAAATTCCTCTATGCGCCGCGCCTGGAATCTCTATGCGTAGCAAAAGTTTGGAGCTGATTTTGAAGCCCGTCCCAAAGTCAAAATTGAGCTTAGGATAGCTCGTTGGAAGTCACTACCTGTCTACTTTCCAACCCAAGTAGAATTTTTGAATTTGGTTGCCATTTTCCCATCCAAAAGTCAATTCTCTCAACACTGCTTCCTGTGTGTGAAAAAAGTGGCAGAAAGGCCATTTTTAGGGTGTTTTTGACCCTTTAGGCAACCAAAAACTTGATGAAATCCTTAGGTAATCCATGATCATGCATAAATTTTGAGGAAAAATCAAAATATGCAAAGATTTCCTCCTGAAGAGCTGCCAATTATAAGCGCGCGCCAAGTGGCGCTACGCGTCGGACAGGAAAATCTGTTTTGTGACCAAAAAATTCAAAATTGACAAAATTTTTCCCAGATTTCTTGAAATTTGGGCTGAAGGTCCCTCATCAAGTTCTATTCTCATCCAGAGAAGCTTCGGCTGAAATTTGGAGCCTATCATGCCTTTTGCGACGCTTTAGTGCCCTCCTTAGCCTTGCCTTCAGGATTTTGATCCTCGCTTTGCAAACATGATGTCACGCCCAATAATGGTTCTTCATGTGTCTGAGAATGTTCTTTTCCTTTTTTTCCTTTTCCAAAAACTTCTAAGGATGAATTTTGACTCTTTCAATCCAAGTCTCTCTATCAGCCTCAATCTCTCGCTCAATGGGTGTCATCTCGGTTGGGCTTCTTCGGGCAGCTTGCCGGTTCTCACGGATGTTTTGCAACTCCAAGATCATTTGTTGATCCTCCAACTGTTTGTTCCGCTGATCCAGATATTTTATGATCCATTTATCTCTTTGCAACATCTCGGTCAGTGTGTCGATCTCAGATTTCTGCTCCTGAATGATCTCTCTCAACTTTGAGCTTGGAGAGCTCAAATCCTCGTCAATCAATATGAAATCAGTATCCTGGCCTCTTGAAGGGTCCTCATCTTAGATAGGCCTATTACCTCCATCCTGTACCTTTACCTATGCTACTGATGATGGAAACAAGACCCCTTCCACCCCAGGTGGAGATAGTACTCGTCGGGCTCCTGCAAATAATGCTCTGGTGCCTCTCTGATAAGTAACAAACACTGGCACACTGATAGACTCTGTCTTGTGACCTTCAAAATGATGTGAAGGTTCACCTGCATCATGGAAAATCTCCGGAGGAGGCTGAGGGGCTGTGAAAAAGTCACGGGAAATGAAATCTTCCCATGCAATGCGCTGCAATCCAAGCTGATGTACAACAACGATCTTGATGAGTGCATAGTGATAAATATTGTTGTACTGCTGCTCGAGAGTCTTCTTCCGCACAAGAGTGGTCATTCACTCGATGTTGCGGCACATGAAATAAGGTATGTTCATCATCCTCACTCTCATGAAATGCATCAATAATGTGATGTGGTAGGCATAGAGGTGTGAAAACCGGCCCTCACAACTGAAGTATCTGATAGTGAGTCTCATCAAAGGCGCATAGGATTCTTTCATAAATCAGAATGGGAATACCCTGCTAAGCTGTCTCACATAGCTAGGCCTAATGTATGGTTCATAATGCACTCTGTCCATGTGTTTTCTTTTGTTCCACTCCTCACCTACATTCGATATTCCTATTGCTTGAGAAATGGCTTCCGATGTCAAGGTGAAATTTACACTAGCAAGAGTTACCTGACCATCATGCAAATGTAAAACAAACAAGCGAGCCAACTCCTGATGATGCTGCATCCGAGAAATCATCTCACAGTACTGATAGCATGAATTCTCTTGAAAACATGCCATGCCAAGTGGGCAGGCCTGCAACTGAGTCAATGAGATGGGCTCTTCTCTCACGTTTTTTCCACCTTTACGAGGCCTTCTCAGTGTATGTAGCTCAGTGGTAGAATCACTATCTTTGTCATATGATGAATCACTGTCTGTCTCCATGGTTTTGAAATTATATGTCAAGTATATGTTGATTTTTATGAGGTGAAAATAAGAATTTGGTACCTTTTTTTTTAATGCCAAATATGTCAAAGTCAAATGAGGGACTGTGGGGAATAGGGCAGTGGGGAAAATAGAGTTTTTTCAAGTGAGTTTAAAGTGTGAGGACAGTCACTTGACTGTGTTTGGGAATTTGGGATTTAGGGATTTTTGAAAATGATATGGAGAAGGGGAAAATGATGGGAAATGATTTGGGATATAAGGGAATAGGAGAGGGATTATAATGATAATATGACAGTGAGGGGAGGAGTAAGCAATATGGGAAATGAATTTGGAGTATTTTGGCACCAAAATCAAACTTTAAAATTCCAATTCAAACCCTAAAGGAGAAATTTTTCACAAAAGGATAGGGTTTATATTTTCAACATTCAAACTCTCATAATCCACTTTCAAACCATACCAAACTCTGTTTAATAGCAATTGCAAGATCAGTCAAACTTACTCGGAGCAAATGGGACCAAGAGATTTGGAATTTGTTTCGAGGCAGTGATAAAATTTCATGTGTCGACCCTATTCACCGCGCGCACAACCCAGTGTGCCGCAACCCTCCTGTGCACCACGCACGTTGTATTTTTCACGGTGGAATATGGTTGTATGCGTCGCGACTTTCCAGTGCACCACGACCAGATCCCAACGCGCCGCAAATGTAAAACTCTTCAACAGTTTGGCCTCCAAACTCAATTTCGCTCTCCTCCACGATTTTTCTCTGCTCTTTGATAATATTTGCGTGCAAATGAAATTTTTAAACACAAAATATTTTTTATAGCCATGGACTTTGATTTTTGTTTGAAATAACCCACTTTCTTATGTTTGAATTTTGACACTTTTTACTTTTTAATATAAACTCTGTTTTGCTTGTTTCCTTTGATTTTCAGACTGACGATGAATCTCTTCTCTATTTTTTACAGGGATAGCTGGCATGGAATTTGGAAAAGGTGACTAGGGCTATGCCTGAAGAACTTCAAAACTGAAAAACTTTTGAAAACTACATGGCATTTATTACAAAAGACAAAATGGACGATTTTTCTTCAAAACAGAGTTTTCAAGAAGAATCATTATCAAGCATTACGACGATGAAATTTTTGCAATGGAAACTTTTTTCAAACCTCCCTCATGTGCCTGCTGACGTTATTAAACATTTTGAAGACTAAATTTGCGAAACCCTAGACCTAATGAGGTTTAAAACCTTAAATGTCTCTTTGCTGACGAAAAGACCAAATAGGATTGTAAATGACTGTAAAATTGACTTTGATGAATTTTGATGAACAGAACCGAGCTAGCAGGTACATGACATGAGGGATATGAGTGACAAGACCCTTCCGTCAGATGATCCATGCTCCTAATGGAATGCATCTGACTGAACTGAATGAGACACCTAACATGAAATGCAAAAAGAAATTTTGATCTCTAACGGAGGGATGAAGAGACCGACTCTAACATTGGCTCCAATGGGGATGGTAGCTCCTGGGAGGTGCCAAGAACTATAGATTTCTGGGAGAGTAGGCAATGCCTTTGTCCATTGGGCTATGGAGTCCATAAATTCGAAAAATCAACACAAGACTCTTGACTCATTTATTGACTGAAAATTTGACTCAAAATGACTTAATTTTGAAACTAAAATGAATGAAAAAAGGTGACTCGACAAACTCAAACCAAAGCTAAAATCAATCTTCAGAATTATAGCCTTCACTTCGGGCCCCAAACTGAAGAAAATATCATAGCGCACACTTGCTCTGAAACTATATTGAAACTAACAAAAATGACTCAAGACCTACTTGATTGGAATTTGTACTTACAAAGCTTTTTAATGGAAGCAGTTCATCAAGATTTGAAATCATGATGAAAACTAACTTCCTGCTGATGGAATATGTACAATCATGTGTAGTGAGCCTTCCAATGTAACCAATCCAGCAGATGGCTACACACCAAAATTCTGCCCTCTCTTTTGTCGAGCAGTTAGAAGGATCTACGTGTAGGCAACTCACAATAACCATTGAAACCAAGGCTTATGATAACGAATGAAGAAAAAATTATCTTTTCAGATGCTTGCAAAATAATGCCGAAGGGATCTTGAAAATCCTAAAGTAATAGTTGGTCTTGAGATCCAGCAACAAAAATACAACTACTCGCTTCATTCTGATCTGAAATAACAATTGATTGCCGAGTGATAAGAAGGCACAGAGAGGTATAGGCTTCCTCCATCTGAGTGTTAGCTGTAAGTTCCTTGACCATGAGAAATTCTGGCATATTGTATCTCGCAAGCTCATATTCCTCAACTTCATGATCTAGGTCATTTTTAAACAGAAAAAAATCTTCAAGATTATCAAACATGATAGCCTTATCATCTTCATGAAAGAAAATATTATCTATTCGCTGATCTATAAAACTAATTATAAGACCATCATCATTTTCAAAAGAGGAAGAAGTTTCACCAAAAATTTCTTGACCATGTGCACACTGCAAATCTGCGTTAACTTGGGTTGTAACATGACCTTTCAGGAGTTGATCTATTTCATCTTCAGACAAAGGAGATAATGCTTTTTGTTTTCTTTTTCTCAAATAGTGATTGTCTTCATGAAATAACATTTCAAAACATGAAAAATCGGAATGACAGTCCTTAATTCCCTGATCTTCTAAAATTTGAAAACATTGTTGATCATATTCATATGACATGGCAATCAAATTATCATTTATCACTAAGTTATTGAAAGAATATTTTTCACTTACTTGAACAAAGATCTCATCTTGTTTTTCATGAACTGACTGGATTACCTCCTCATGAAGGCTTTGTTCTAATGAAATAAGAACATTTGGATCAATAACTTTTTCTTCTTCATTCGAGATGATCTCAACAACAGAGCTCTCCTTCATGGGATTCAGCACAAGGTATTCTTGATCATCACGATTTGAATCTAGATCTGAAATAGCTGACTCGACTTTATCACATTCTGAAATTGAAACTTTACTTTCCTACATATTGTCTTCTTCTATGGATAGATCTAAAACAAAACCTTCTCTTTCATCATTTTCAATTGTACCAAGATCTTGAACCTGCTGCAAGGATTCCTGAGCATCTTGATGGGTATCCTCTAGGTTCTCTTTATGCTGCTGAAATGGATTTTCGTATAGAGCCTCCATGATCTCATCGTCCATGAAGTCATCATATTCATAAAAAAATTCAAGATTTTCAATAAAACTATGAACATGGCTACAACAGTTCTGAACTAAATTCAAGGATGGATAATACTCTTTATACCTTTCAAAGAACATGGTATGAAAATCCTTTAAATAGTAAATACAAGCAGGCGACAAAATTTCATACCAAGATCGGGCTTCACCTTCCAGAGTGGCCATGAATATCTTCATCAAGCAATCTTTAGTAAAATCAACCTTCAACTTGTGGATATGTATGTGAAATCTAACCAGATGTAAAGCAGCATCCTTCCTATCATCATCTTTAAAAGTAGGCAAATTCCTTTACCAATCGACCTTAGGAATTTTATTTGGAAAAATTAGAATATAATCTTGGCTCATGGGAGCATATATTTGATCCAGCGAAACCATTTTGATAACAATGAATTCACCAAGAAATTCCTCAGGCTACTGATTCTTGAAGAGCAGAGTCGACATAAAAATTCTGAACCTTAGGATTCTTCGACACTAGAGTCACCAGGTGAATGATTTCAGCCTTCTTATGTCTAATCGCTATCCACCATAAACCATCAGATCTAACTTGATACATGTACTGGGTCCATTTTCAATTCAAGTGTCACATTTACAAACTAGACCGGAGATTGACTGAAGCAACGTTTATCTACTTTCGCTAATGCAAAGCAAGAGCATTTCAAAGGCTACCTGGCATAACTTCAGGCTTCGTCTGTAGGTTATAAAACAAATAACACCAACAAGCAAACCAATTTTTCCCCAGTATGGTTGCCACTATGTTATTTCCTAAATCTACCTCAGGCTCAAGGAAGGCAGAGTTCAGGGTAACATCAAACCATGCTCAGTCTTGTAGCTAGCCCTACCAAAACAGGAGAGGGCTCTCTCCGGGTCAATCTCAGAAAAAATAATCAATAGGGCTTGATATGACTTGACATAAAAGCTAATTTTAGGCTAGGTATATAAGTGAAGGAGTTTGATTGTGTTTTTGGTAGTTTTTGTTGGATCAAAGGGAAAGGCAGTTTTGGGTGCGGGGATAAGGCCTAGTTTTTGCAGAGTTATGATTGGGGAAAGGAAGGAAATTGTTTTGATGACTCATATTGAATGAATGGATGGATCAGACTGGTGAGGAGATAAATAGGGAAAGAGAGTCTCAATATTCCTCCTCAAACAGATGAAAACATGGAAAATTAAACAAAACTGAAGGCAGAGCAAAGCAAGCTAATGAATTCCACCTTTAGCACTGATTTGTTTAATTTAAGAAGAAAAGAGAAGGGAAAATGATACAAATAAACATCAGTGAACTTAAAATTACATAGATAAAAACACCATCAAAACACAGAGCCACATGGATGCCAAAGAGTGCTGCAAACATTGGTCTATTCCTTTGCCAAAAGTGCAGAGATGAAATGTACAATGAAGTGCCAAGCAATCCCAAGTGTCCAACCCTGAAAATGACTGAGAAAATATATCATATAGACAAGCATAACTCCTCCCCATGCCTTTATGGGTCGAGCTCATCATTCTAGGAGCTGTTTCAACCATATCTAAACTAGGAACTAGAAAATAGGCAATGAAACAACTTGCCTCTATATGCAAGGAAACTGATCCATTCACTTACATTTCACCTTTTGGTGAATGAATCTTCTAGAATGAGTAAAAATGTGCCAAAATTATATCATGGTCATGAAATTACATCTATACATCAAGATTTACATGAAAAAGTGAAACTGGCCAAAACTAGGCGAAATTCTGAGTTGCTGAGTGAAAAATAGGCCAAATTCCTCTATGCGCCGCGCCTGGAATCTCTATGCGTAGCACAAGTTTGGAGCTGATTTTGAGGCCCTTCCTGAAGTCCAAATTGAGCACAGGATAGCTCCTTGGAAATCCCTACCTGTCTACCTTCCAACCCAAGTGGAATTTTTGAATTTGGTTGCCATTTTCCCCTCAAAAAGTCAATTATCCCAACACTGCTTCCGGTGTGTGCAAAAGGTGGCAGAAAGGCCATTTTTAGGGCGTTTTTGACCCTTTAGGCAACCCATAACTTGATGAAATCCTTAGGTAATACATGAGCATGCATAAATTTTGATGAAAAATCAAAAAATTCGAAGTTTTCCTCCTGAAGAGCTGCCAATTATAAGCGCACGCCAAGTGGCGCTACGCGTCGGGCAGGAAAATTTGTTTTGTGACCAAAAAATTCAAAATTGACAAAATTTTTCCCAAATTTCTTGAAATTTGGGCTGAAGGTCCCTCATCAAGTGCTATGCTCAGCCAAAGAAGCTTCGGCCAAAATTTGGAGCCTATCATGCCTTTTGTGATGCTTTAGTGCCCTCCTTAGCCTTGCCTTCAGGATTTTGATCCTTGCTTTGCAAACATGATGTAGCGCCCAATAATGGTTATTCATGTGTCTGAGCATGTTATTTTCCTTATTTTCCTTCGCCAACAACTTCTCAAGATGAATTTTGACCCTCTCAAGCCAAGTCTCTCTATCAGCCTCAATCTCCCGCTCAATGGGTGTCATCTCAGTTGGGCTTCTTCGGGCAACTTGCCGGTTCTCACAGATGTTTTACAACTCCATGATCGTCTGTAGATCCTCCAACTGTTTGTTCTGATGCTCTAGATATTTTATTATCCATTTAGCTCTCTGCAACTTTTTGGTCAATGTTTCGATCTCAGCTTTCTGCTCCTGAATGATCACTCTCAACTTTGATCTTGGAGAGCTCAAATCCTCATCAATCAATATGAAATCAGTATCCTGGCCTCCGGAAGGACCCTCATCCTGCATAGGCCTCTTACCTCCATCCTGTACCTATAACT
This sequence comes from Pinus albicaulis, assembly GCA_034641835.2. Classification (NCBI taxonomy): domain Eukaryota; kingdom Viridiplantae; phylum Streptophyta; class Pinopsida; order Pinales; family Pinaceae; genus Pinus; species Pinus albicaulis. The sequence goes on along the minus strand of CM076578.1, from coordinate 966,058,318 downwards.
ATGCTGCTGATGATGGCAACAAGACCCCTTCCACCCTAGGTGGATATAGTAATCATCGGGCTGCTGCAAAAAATGCTTTGGTGCCTCTCTGATAAGTAAAAACCACTGGACATTGATAGACTCTGTCTCGTGACCTTCAAAATGATGTGAAGGTTCACCTGCATCATGGAAAATCTCCGGAGGAGGCTGAGGGGTTGTGAACAAGTCATGAGAAATGAAATCTTCCCATGCAATGCCCTGCAATCCAAGCTGATGTACAACAACGATCTTGATGAGTGCATAGTGAAAAATATTGTTGTACTGCTGCTCGGGAGTCTTCTTCTTCTCAAGAGTGGTCATTTGCTCGATGTTGCGACACATGAAATAAGGTATGTTCATCATCCTCACTCTCGTGAAATTCATCAATAACCTGATGTGGTATGCATAGAGGCGTGAAAACCAGCCCTCACAACTGAAGTATCTGATAATGAGTTTCATCAAAGGTGCATAGGATTATTTCATAAACCGGAATGGGAATACCCTGTTGAGCTATCTCACATAGCTAGGCATGATGTATGGTTCATAATGCACTCTGTCCACCTGCTGTCTTTTGTTACACTCCTCACCTACATTCAGTATTCCTGTTGCTTGAGAAATGGCTTCAGGTGTCAAGGTGAAATTTACACCAGCAAGAGTTACCTGACCATCATGCAAATGTAAAACAAACAAACAAGTCAAATCCTGATGATGATGCATCCGAGCAATCATCTCACAGTACTGATAGCATGACTACTCTCGAAAACATGCCATGGCAAGTGGGCAGGCCTGCAACTGAGTCAATGAGGTGGGCTCTTCTCTCACATTTTTTCAACCTTTACGAGGCCTTCTCGGTGTATGTAGCTCAGTGGTAGAATCACTATCTCTGTCATATGATGAATCATTTTCTGTCTCCATGGTGTTGAAAGTCTATGTCAAGTATATGCTGATTTTTATGAGGTGAAAATAAGAATTTGGTACCTTTTGTTTTAATGCCAAATATTTCAAAGTCAAATGAGGGACTGTGGGAAATAGGGCAGTGGGGAAAATGGAGTTTTGTCAAGTGAATTTAAAGTGTGAGGACAGTCACTTGACTTTGTTTGGGAATTTGGGATTTAGGGAATTTTGCAAATGATATGGGGAAGGGAAAAATGATGGGAAATGATTTGGGATATAAGGGAATAGGAGAGGGATTATAATTATAATATGACAGTGAGGGGAGGAGTAAGAAATATGGGAAATGAAGTTGGAGTATTTTGGCACCAAAATCAAACTTTAAAATTCCAATTCAAACCCTAAAGGAGAAATTTTTCAAAAAAGCATAGGGTTTATATTTTCAACATTCAAACTCTCATAATCCACTTTAAAATCATACCAAACTCTATTTAATAGCAATTGCAAGATCAGTCGAACTTACTCGGAGCAAATGGGACCAAAAGATTTGGAATTTGTTTGGAGGCACTGATAAAATTTCGTGTGTCGGCCCTGTGTGTTGCGCGCACAACCCAGTGCACCGCGACCCTCCTTTGCACCGCACACGTTGTATTTTGCACGGTGGAATATGGTTGTATGCGTCGCAACTTTCCAGTGCACCACGACCACCTCCCAACATGCTGCGACTGTAAAACTCTTCAACAGTTCGACCTCCAAACTCAATTTTTCTCTCCTCCATGATTTTTCTCTGCTCTTCGATAATCTTTGCATGCAAATGAAATGTTTAAACACAAAAATATCTTTTATGGCCATGGACTTTGATTTTTGTTTGAAATAACCCACTTTCTTATGTTTGAATTTTGACACTTTGCACTTTTTAATATAAACTCTGTTTTGCTTGTTTCCTTTGATTTTCGAACTGACGATGAATCTCTTGTCTATTTTTTGCAGGGATAGATGGCATGGAATTTGGAAGAGGTGACCAGGGCTGTGCCTGAAGAACCTCACAACTGAATTTTTTTTGAAAACTACATGGCATTTATTACAAAAGACAGAATGGACGATTTTTCTTCAAAACAGAGTTTTCAAGAAGAATCATGATCAAGCATTATGACGATGAAATTTTTGCAATGAAAACTTATTTCGAACCTCCCTCATGTGCCTGCTAACATTATTAAACATTTTGAAGACTAAATTTGCGAAACCCTAGACCTAATGAGGTTTAAAACCTTAAATGACTCTTTGCTGACCAAAGGACCAAACAGGACTATAAATGGCTGTAAAATTGACTTTGATGAATTTTGATGAACAAACCCGAGCCAGCAGGTACATGACATTAGGGATATGAGTGAAAATACCCTTCCGTCATATGATCCGCACTCCTAATGGAATGCAGCTGACTGAACTGATTGAGACATCTAAAATGAAATGCAACAAGAGATTTTGATCTCTGACGGAGGGATGAAGAGACCGACTCTAACACTCCCCAAGTACTTCAATGGGAAGGGCCTCATCAGCTGGGGTATTTTTAGTTGCGTCAATCTAAAATAACTTTTTCTCCTTTCATTTATGGCCTGCAAAATATTTGTCATCAAAATACTAAGATAGTATTTGTCTTCTCCTTTCAACGATTTTTGCTGGTGATATCTTTTGCACCTTAAGGGTTTTGGTAAGTCCACTAGATAGGTTTAGACATGCCTTTAATGGAAATGATGGAAGACTATATTGGGAATTAATGGCAAATTCTGCGCTTAAATATTTGTGGCAAGCTTCCAACCAAGTAGTGGGTTAATGCATTTTAATAGGAGCATAGAAAGCTTCCTTTAGGCCACTGATGAAACATTCCATACAAAAGGAATTCCCTAGGGCCTTTATATTGATTACAAGTTGTCCAAATTCCATAAAAAATTCTCGTGCCGTATTGGTTTGTTTGAGCTTAGTGAGGTGACCCAGAAAGTGAAATTCCTTATCAAAACGTGCACAAATGGCTTTAGAGAATATATTCCAAGTTGGCTTTCCTGCAATAGAATTTATGATGCCATTTCAACCACTGCTAGCATTATTTCTCTAAGTAAAGAGATACCACATGTAGTTTAGTTTCAGCATCCCATATATTATTGCATTGAAAATATTGTTCCATTCGTGCCACCCACATTATCAAGTTAAAACCGACAAATTTTTGTATGTCAATATTAGGTTCCTTACTGCTAGAATATTGGTGACCTCCTTAGAAATGACGATTCCATTAAGTGCTGCATATCCCGATATATGATAGGGGTCCAATAGTAGTACTCAGCCTAATCCTTCAAAGCACCAACTAAGGAGGATCAATAGCGCCTTTAGCTACACTACATGAATACCATTGGTACATGTGAATAATCTCCCCGAGTGTTTTTCTCGGTGTATTTTAGAAGCAAGGTGGATCACAACTTATCTAAGGTTGGATTTGTGGTAAACTACGAGAATTTCCAATATACTGGAGGTATATGGAAGAGAAGTCCATGTATAAGTGATATTCGATATACAACTACTTGAAGGGGTGCGAACAAGAGTTATAAGGGAGTCTAACATATGTGACCACCTCTTATATTTCTTGCATGTATACCTCCTAAACCACAGGTTGATGCACGTAATGAAAAATATATGTAGTTTAAAGACACCAAAACATGCCTCTGTCCTAAAAAATCAAATTCTAAAATTAGTGGCTCAAATAGCTTAGGAAATTTCTATGATAGCACTTGTAATTCTCTTAACATGTAGATAACATAAAAATTCTACAAAATACCAGAGAAATAGTGCTAGAATTGAAACAAGAAGGAAATATTTTATTATGAGCACCAAAATATAACTTTCACTTTCCTCTTCGAGGAGGAAACCTCCAGTAGATAAGAGATCAATTATGAAACTTCCCTTGCTATCTTGGACTATATATAGTTTCTTGAGATCCAAAACCCTAACTACTTGTGGTCCCTTGCATAATGCAAGTTAACAACATTATTTATTCATCACCCTTAACTAAACTAAATAATTGTGGTATATTTTTAATAATGTGAGTCAACCACTTATAATCATCATTAATGTGATTAACCTCTTATGACCTATTACATTAATAAATGGGTTAGAGTCAGACCCTAATTCATATGGACTCTAGTTGAGGTAATTCTTGCACCATTGGAAAGGTTTATGCATGTAGAATAGGAAAAAAAGGTGCATCATTAAACAGGAAAATTTTTACACCCTAAAAATGTTGTTTGATGCCTCAAAATGCTCTCAGAATGTTTTATACCCCAATTTTCCAAAATAGGTGTAACATCATTAGCCTCCTGCTGGTCTTCATCACAAATAGCCACAACCAAAAATTAAATTTTTTAAAGGAAATACAATGTTTGATACAAATTTTCCTTTTCTCAACCTACTTCTAGCTTCCTTGTAGCAGTACCAATCATAAATAGCTCATTTAATCTGCCTAACAGGGCATCATGCTCAATGGTCCTCAGTGACAACCCTGGATTATCCAATTTCTTTAAACCTGTTAATATCAACATTTCCATAGCGTGTAGCTATACCTAGAAATAAACCTTGAATTATATTTGTCATGTAATGAAATGCATAATTAATGACATGCTCAAAAATAAATAATACTTGTCTACATAATTGATTAGGGTTGAACACAAATGAATAAATTCATGTGTATGAATTAAATTAAATATCCCTAACCAAGAAATAGGGTTGACAAGAAATGACACATAACAATTAAATGACACTGAAACACTTACTTGAAAATGAAAACTAGTGTTATGCCTTCCTTGTTCCACCAATCCATATACTACTTAGTTCATAATCTCTCAACTGCGGTTCACCCCCAAGCTAGGGCCTCAAATCCATGGGAAAAAATTTGTACACTGAGTATCCAACGACATACTTTGGCCAAGGTGGCAACCTCACTAACCTCAGCCTCCAACCATAGGATAGCACAACCTCTGACCTGCACCCAAGTGGACCAACCCTTATTTGCACCCAACAGTCCCTCAGTGGTGCCCACCTTACAGGGTGCGTTAAGATAAGCAAAGATGGCCTTAGCCCTACAACTCCCTAGAGCTCTTACTTATCTTGAGGACTTTTAGCTACCCTTCCAATCCAAATCAGAACGATTCCTAGTTAGTTAAAAAACCCAAGCATAGGGCTCACTAATTGGTCATAAGAACTGAAAAAAAATCCCATTCAGTTATAAATTACAGACATAGAACTCACATACTAGTCAACAAGATCCAAGTTCCACTTGATCTCAAAGGATTCTAGAGCTATAATCCAAAGCCACCAAGGCTCACACCAGAATAGCCATCCATAACCATCAAACTATAGAACTAAATCCTCTCACCCATACCTTTCCTTGAAACAATTTGTATATGCATGTCCTTCTCTTGACATGTAGAACCCTCTAAAGCCAAATATAATTTAATGCCTTTTCATCTAAAACATCACACCATCCCTATTTCCCTTTTCCATGGAGTCGTGTGCCCCCTGTTGTAACTCATTTTTCCTCTTGGATTTGGACCAGAAATAATGAGATGTGACTGAGAAACATCAAATTGTTAGTACATTACTTCCCATGCTTCAAAGCTGCTCATGGCTTGGTAGTGCTAAACTATGTTTCTGTCCCATGGTCATTAGTGTATATTAAGGTTTTAAAGAAGTTACTTAAGATTGAAGAAACATGTCCTTCAGGAATTCATGCTAGTACTATCCAAAATACGTTTATATATCTTATTTATGATTGTTTAGATACTTTTATGGGGTGAAAAACATAGGTATTTATTTCAAAGGAACATACATGTGCCACCACGCAACTTATTTGTATTTCAATGCAATACCACAAGAATCTCATTTGAATGTGCATCGTTCAGTCAGTAAACTTGTGTATTTTACTGTTGCAAAGGATCAAGAAATTGAGAACAATGTGGGATGTGCATTGGAAAATGGTGGTAAAGACATGCATGTAAGTGTGTATCTCTCTAATGAATCCATCAAATCCCAATTATCGAGTTTTGTTAAAATGGATGAACCTCCACACACAGGTGATTGCATATCTGGAGGATTGGAGAGTATTTCTTTTGAAGGTTTTCCATATGTACAAGAGAAAATCCCATGATATTTCAAAGGAATAAGAGTAAGATTACCCACTTAATCTAGGAATAAGCAACTGAAGAATATTAACAATATTTCAAGGAAATTGGAATAAATATTGAGAAGATGGAAACCCCTTTTTTATTGACAAGCATTGGATTGAATCAAATGCCACCCTAATCTTCCAGTGCCAAACCTAATTGACAAACTGTTAAGAATGTTTCATGGGATCCTAGAACTAAAACAGGCAGACAACTCGCATTTCCTTCCTAGAAATTACTTCCTCATTAATTTATCTTTATAAGGAAATGCAGTTGCATGGTTTACTTCATTCCCTCAAAATTTATTTATCACTACAATCAATCTCCTCTTCTCCTTGAATTTTCTCTTATTCCTTATCATTTCTCATAGATATAATTCAAGACATTTTTATATGTATGATAAAAAACCAACTATAAATGGAGTTTCCTCTTTTTATCATCAATTGTTGGTTGCCCTATTTTTATCATCAATTGTTGGTGGACCTCTTTTTAGCTCTAAAGGGAGTTGGTTCCCTAAGTATTTAATTAATGTAATTTTCAATGTTTTGAGTGGATTTTATGTGATACATTTAAAATAGGATTTAATTAAATATTGTGAGGAATATTTGTAAATGTTCTCAAATGTAGGAGAACATGAGAGATTTAAGCTAGTTGAGATCACATAGAGATTGTGAATACTATACTTAGGAATTAGTTGATGATTTTGTGGATTTAGAGGATTCTTAGGATTTGGTTGAGAAGGTTGAGGATCTAAACCATAATTGGTTGCAGAACCTTTTGTATATATTTATAAGCCTCAAAGGCATTAGGGAGAACATTCTTAGATAGGTAATAGAGGAGATTTGATTTTAAGCCTACGGGCAGAGAGACAAATGAGAGAAGTCCATTTTTAAAGAAAATCAGGCCGAGAGGTGGTTTATTACTATAAATATTGTTTTATGAATATAAAAATAAATTCCGAGTTTATGTGGGATGAAGTGATTTGAGGAAATTCCTGATATTTTAATGAATTATACAATTATGTGTGTAATCAGATAATTTCACCTAACACATCTGTTGTAGGTGAGTATGAGAAGGATCACATTGAAAACAACACGCAACGATGTTGCAACAATCATGATAGTTTCTATATATGATTGAATAACTATAATAAAGCTCAGGAGGGAATTAAAAGTGTGTACAAAGAAGTGAGGTCGCGGTAATTAATTTAGAGAGTCTTTGTGTTATGAGATTACATTCGAGAGGAGGAAGTCATCACATTCTTCTGAAGGTATAAAACCCCAATTTTCCTTAAAATTATAGATATTTATGACTGAAAGTGTGAATATTGGAAATGGACGGTGGAGATAAAATCGCAGAATTCAAACTAGAGATGGGTGAACAAGGGTTAATTTCGCATTCAGAAATGCAAGGAGTTTAACAAACCTTTCCCATTGTAATGAGATCTGTGTGTCAAGCGATGAGTGGCATCACACTTGGGCTAGATAGTACACTTTTCCGGATTAATGAAGTGGTGATTAATGGTCATGATCATATCACAATATAAGTGGGAGAACATATGAGGAGCCACGTGTCGGCATACGGTTCCATCATATATCACATTCAATGGAAAGGGTTTTGGAATTGTGATATTAAGATGAGAATTGAAGTCGCACTAGTGAAATGAAATAAAGCGATAAGTTGTGATGTGCGATATGGCTTGGGTTATGATAGTATGATGACCAAAACCCGAAGATGGAATGAGAACCGTTAGATCTGGGCATAGATCAATGGACGAGGTTTACAGAGGAGTAATGCAAAATAGAATCTGCGATGATATATATGCGATGTATTATATTTATGGGGGCCTTGGTAATGTAAGCAGTCATGTACAATAGGTAAAAGACGATAAAGGTAATTTAATGCCATTAAAGGGTAAAAGCACATAAGCTGAAGAATTTCTTTGGGTTTTAACCCGAGATCCCATAAATCCTTTTATTGATGATTATCCCGTATGATAAAGATTCTTTTTTTAAATTTAAGTATTGATATATAAGGTTGGATTGAAGGGAGATTTTTCTTAATAATTTTTATGATGATTTCTGCGTGTAAATGGGTTTTTAAAGGTTCTTACAGATATATGAACCTATCTGAATGCACCAAATTTAGAGTGTATACTATTTCGTGAGTATAATCCTGGGGTAAGATAAGGCTTAGCCATTAGCCCTACATAATTTGGTATCAAAGCAGGTAAATGAAAAAAAAATGTTATAAATGAAGAATGCAAATCTGAACTATGTAGAAGACATTTGGTATCAGAGCATGTAAAATCTCTTTATAGAAAAACTAGAGTAGAGTTATGCTCTTGAGGTTGTATACGCAAATATAATTGTGATTGTAGGAAGAATGATTAGATTTTAAATCTGGCAGGCAACAGTGCACATAGATAAAGTATGGAAGAATATTGCACAGTAATTGATACTCTTAAGGAGAATTTGAAGAAGAAAATGAAAAAGTAATAGTTCATTCAAAGTGAAGATAAATGGTGGAACAACATCATACAGAGATCTGGAAGGTGATATGATATGTTTTTATTTTAACTTTGGTTTGAGAATATGTTTGCATATTTTGGGTTGTAGAAAAAGAGATAATATATTAGCAAAAGAACAAAAAAAGGAGTTGTAAGAAAAAGGACCAGTTGTGTTCTTGAATATGGATTGAATGAAATACTTTGAAGGAACGTGGCACCAAACCTAAAGAATCTAGCTAAAGGTTGGATAGAGAGGGCAAGAGAGTTCTCAGAAGAAAGTGAAATTGAAGAAGCTAAGGAGAAAAGGAGTTTCTCAATAGAGGTTCCAGAGATAGAGAACCAATGTTACCAAAAGACCGAGCTCAAAGGAGAGAAGGCTTGGTGAGGTACTTGCAGAAGGTACAAAGACTTGCTGAGAAGGAGAGCGTTAATGCAGTTCACAAGTGAACATATGCAGTTCACAAGAGGTAAAAGAATGACTACTAATAGTCATAACAAAGGTTAATAGAGAGGAAAAAAAAGAAGAATATTGAATAAATATGCTGAAGAAAATGGCATGGGAAGGATGATGAATGATGAAGAGTATGACAGAGAAAAGGATGAGATAAGAATCCATCTTAGCTTATTGATGGAGATGATAAAGAGAAGTAAAGAATACCATAGGTATGGTTTTATAATGAGAAATAAGGTAAAATGGCACATTCTACAAGATAAGAGATAGAATCAGGTGAATAATCAATTAATAGAGGAGATTAGGAAGCTTGAACAGGCAATGGATGTTCAATTGAGGTTGTATAATCTCAAAGGAGTTGAGATACAACAAAACAAATTTGTTGGAGAAGAACAAGTTCCTTATGAACTTGAAAATGGAGAAGTGATGTCTAAAACATCATTTGAGGCCACTGAGCCTTATGATTTTGAAATTAAAAATGTGTATGTTTGCAGGTGTAATACATGATGATGGAAAAGCTTTGGGAATTTTCAAAGAAGAGGAAACATAGAGACGAAATTTGAATTCAGTTTTAAAGAAGGATGAGATAGTTAGGTCTCATGAGGAAGATCATACATAGTTGGAGGAGAATATTTATTTTTAGGATACTTCTAGAGTTGTAAGTAGAGGGAGTTTGGCTTATATGAGTAGCCAAAAGCAAGCAAAAGAGAAGGAAGATATCAAGCATACACATCTAATGCTTAAGGAAGCTAACCGTGAGATTTTATTATTAGAAAATATGTTAAGGGACTCTCAGTCAAGCCATGGATTTATACCTCATGTAAATTATTTATGTTTTAGTAATATTGATGAAGAAATGAGGTTTCTTGAGGGATGCATAGGTAGAGATGTGAATGAGGAATACTCAGTTCGCCCAGAAGGACAGATGCAAGTGTCACAGAACAATCGTTATCACTCTATAATTTATAAGATCGGAAAGATTAAATTATAAATAAAAACATCAAAACCTCTTGAAGCCTAAGATCTATCCCTCATAGACTCAGAGAGGGATCTCTCTATATAAGATTTATATTTTTTTAAGATTTTGGATATTAGGATAGTTAAATTGATAGTGGGAGTTATTTTTTTATTGTTCGTGGTTGGATGTAAGGGGTTCCTCTAAACAGTTTCCATTGGGCTATGGAGTCGAAATAGGCTGGTTATATACCTCAAATACCAGAGAAAATCTAAGGCAAGCTAGTTATGAATACTAGTGCCTATAACTAAGTGGAATACTAAAATGGATAAAATGTTTTCATTAATGACTTAAGAGAAATTAGGAATTCTTAAACCATACATCAGAAGAAAAATTGAAATTGTAAAGATATTTAGAAGGTACTCTAAACAGTAAATATTAATCTAACTTTCTCGCTTTACAATTAGAATTTAAATGACACAGATGAAAATATTACAGTGGGAAAAAATTGAACCTGAATAAGGAAGAACATCACCAGGAGAAAAAAACACATGAATCTTGCAGACTGATCTCTATATTGATGCTCTAGCTTGAAAATTTACAAGTACTTGCAATGAAAAACACTTAAAAAACCAACGTCCAACCCCTAATATTGAATAAAATTCTACATTTAAACTACTTGCAACCAATTTCTGTATCAAAAGGGCAATTAGTTTGTTTATTACAAAGTACCTAAAACTTGACCTGTGCATCTCACGCATGGACGTGTTGTGACAACTTTTTAAAAATTATCCAAATTCATTGTGTAACCTCCATTTAGTGCAACGACCTTTTAAAATAAGTCTAAATTCATCGTAAAGCTGTTATTAAGTGTTTTTTCAGTTTTCTGTGTAGGAAATTTGATACTGCTGAGTTGTTCTGATACACTAGATCTGCTGATGTAGATAATTCGTTGAGAAAAATGTTTCGTCAACATCCATAGTTGTCATCCTACGTGAATTCCATGAAAATTTTTCCATTCCTTTGAGTCATAATATTATTTCTATTCAAATTTATGTAGACTTCATCAACCTCTGGGTACTTCAAAAATGTTGGCCTCAACTGATAGATGCGCCTAATTTTGTGCTATATGAAGACCTCATTATTGATAACTTCATAAAATTATTTCCTCGTCATATTGTTCTCCATATTGGTAAGATTAGATGTATCCTTTGAAACCTCTGTGAGCCTTTTGATATAAACTATGCTAGCCATCAACTTCTCATCGATAACAAATAAGGAAGGAAATTACTTTTTTTTTTCAGTGGCTAGCAAAATTTAGAATTTATCGCACATCACAAGGTTTGGGTTTGAGGAAAAGAGGTAAGTGCTAAAACCTGTGAAGTGTGATGTGCGATGACGAAGGGTGATGTGGTAGAATGGATATGGGGCCCATTTAATACCACAAATTGCAAAGTTTAAGGTTTTGTTATGAGGAATGGGAGTTAAAGGATAAAACTCATGAACTGTGATGTGTGATGAGAACAATGGTGATGTGGTAGGATAGATAGTATAGCCCAGGGAATGAATGAGCATCAGAGGGGGGGGGGGGGTGTGTGAGGGGGAAAGTAGAATTTATGATAAAAGGGAAAAATGAAGGTTCATGGGGTTGCAGTCTACCGTGGTAGGCATCATTTTCCTTTAGGATCTTCTTTATCAACCTGTAATGAAGAATGGGATGCTAGTAAAAGGGAGCAGAGAAGGGAAGATGATATAGATCAGCACTGGGGAAGGAGAGAAGGGAAGATGATATAGATCAGCACTGGAGAAGGGAAATAATAGAATGGGAAGCATGAACCGAGCTGAAAAAATGATAAGAATCTGAAACATGAGTGTTGTGAGTTAACAACTTTCCTTTGATGAACAATAGACTCCCTTGAAAAAGAATTTATTGTCTCTTCCTGTGAATCAAATACCTACAATTTTAACAGTGTGAAAAAAGAAAACTCTACTTCTTGTTGTGATTTTAGGTTTTAATATGTAATTGGGAGTGACTGTTGAGTTGGCGTGGGTCTGTTAGATAATAGCCTGACCATTCATGGTGCAACAGGTTGTTGGAGGGAAGATATGTGATAGGGCGAAGTGGAAATATGATGGTGGAAGTGGCACAACAACATTTGTAACAATCAAATGGACGTGACAGTTTGGTTGATGGCAGAAACAACATTTTGGAGGGGTCAAAGGTGATCGGTGGTATCGGCGAAATGAACGAGTGTCGGGGGGAGGGGGGGGTATTTAGGACTTAGGATAATGAAAATAATGTGGTTTTGGGGGTTCTTATGAATAAATAGAATGGCAGCATCGGGACTTAGGGTAACAATTTTACATGAGGTGTGACCAAATGACATTGTAGTCCAAACTTATTAAAACATAACCCATTTTCTGTATTTTTAGTTTGAACACCGTATATTTTTATCCTTTTCCGCCATAATAAAAATGGTATTTCGATGCTACACCAGGTGGAACAAATTTCACCTCTTCCTTTAATTCTTTCTCCTCAGCACAACTACCTACCCAACTACTCATCTAACATTTCTTCTTCTTTTTCAGGGTGAATTTGGACTAGCAACCCTTGAATCATTTTTCTTTTGAATTTCTATCCTAACACCTATCCTTATTTTAGACATTGAATCGGTTTAAACTATTGAGCCAATTTCATTTTCTACCTATCTACTGATAAGCTAATATTAAATAGTTTGCAAATTATTTATTTTCTAACCTATCAATAGAAATTGAAAATTGTCCAATCATGATTAAACTGCATGATTGGACAAACCTATATAATGAGTAGTGGAATTTGAACTTGCAACACTTTCAGTTTTATTTCTTTTTGGGGTTGTCTTTCTTCTTGTTCTTCTTCTTCTTTTTCTTTTTTTCTTTTTCCTTGTCTCTTTTTCTGTTTTCTATACCCTTTTTTCTTTTTTTTCATATATAATTCTTTTATTTCAAATCATTTGAACTTTGAAAATCTTTTCAATAATGAAAATTTTACAATAAATGTGAAGTATCCAATCACCTTCAGATCCTATAATTTATAGGGTACTAATAATGGCTCTAGCTAGGGATGGCGCTTCTTTGAAAACAATTTTCAAGAACTTGACACCAATAGCCTTGGATGCCCCTTTTTCTACAACATTTTTAACTGATTTCTTTTCTTCTTCAATTGATTTCTCCTCTGTTTTTATACCTTCTCATTAAACTAGGTTTAGGGCCTTCACTTCGGGCTTCAACCTTGTCCAATGAATTATTGAAAATTGTAAGACTATGGTATTTACAATGATGGAAATCAACCTAAATTTTACAAGAAATAAAGTTTCAAAATCCTGCCATTGACAGGACCTCCATATAATTCTATACCATCAAACTCTTTGAGAAAATAAGCATTATTTCCCCTTAAAGCATCAACGATGTATAGCCCTTGCCAAATATTATAAAATTTTCCATGCTTTTTTTTGTCCTCTCTTCTGGAATCCCATTTTAGAACTTTGACTCCCATGTTGAAATCATTGGCCTTAGTTCTCTTGTCAAAGATATTTTTTATATTCTCCTGAATTTCTTGTGTTCTTTTGTAAACCTCCTCTTTGGACTACTGCAACTGGATGGTGTCATTAATCCTCCTCTAAATTTCATTTGGTTCAGCTTGAACCTGTTGGATTATCTTCATTACCGTAACTCCCAAGGAAGATGGAAATACTGCATACATTGCATAAACCAATTGGTATGGAGACATGCCAATTGATTTCTTTGTGGTAAGTCTATCATCCCAAAGAGCATTGATCAATTTATTGTGCCATGATTTCTTATTCTCTTCCAGAATATTTTTGATGATGTTCACCAGGATTTTATTTGAAGATTCAGCCTATCCATTACCTTGAGGTTAATAGGTTGTTGAATGCCCCAATTTTATTGACAGAAATCAGCCAAATTTTTTGACTTGAAGGCAACAACATTGTCTATAATGATTTTCCTAGGACAACCAAATCTAGAAAGGATGTTGGTTTCTAGGAATTTTATTATGACAAAGTCAGTGGAATTTCTAGAAGGGGAGGCCTTTGTCCATTTGGTGAAATAATCTGTAGCAGTGAGGATCCATTTATGTTAGGCAGAGGATGGGGGGTGAATTTCTCCTATGAAGTCTACTCCCCATTGCTAGAAAGGGATTTCCATAGAAATAGGTTTCAGGGGTAAGGGCAGTAGATTTCTCTTCCGTTCAAATATTTGGCATTTATGACAAGCAGTAACCATTTTATGGACATCAGGAAAAAGGGTAGGCCAATAGAAACCATCTCTCATGATCTTATTAGCAGTGGTTTTCCAATAGAAATGGCCAACATATTCACCTTATGGAACTCTTGCATTCATCTATCTACATCATCCTTCAATATAAATCTAAGCAATATACCTCCAATATCTTTCCAATACAAAACATTGTCCAAAATGCAGAATTTAACAACCTTAATTTTTAGAAATCTAGCCTTTGTTTTACACAAACTAGGAAGAGCATTCAAATTTGAAAGTACATACAAAATATCAACATACCATGGATAATTTAGGAATGTTGCATCAATCGGTGGAGTCGCTAGTTCCTCTTGATCATCTAATGAGTGTACCATGCTGATGTCTAGTGTGTGAAAGTTAGATTATGCCATCAATTTGGCTAATCCTTGGCCTTTAATCAACTTCGTAAGCTTTATTTCAAAATCATACTTTACAATCAGTCAAATCCACTTTCCTCTGCCATCATGACCATTTGTGTTAATATATCTTTGACAACTTCATTTGGAACATAAGAAATAATATGTGAATGTAAAATATAGACCCTAAAATATTTCAATGCTTTAATGAAGGAAAAAGCATGTTTATCCATGATATTATATTTCAATGATGAATCTCTTAATGCCTTGTTGAAAAAAGTTATTGGCTACACCTTTCCTTCACTGTTTTTCTATAATAAAACAACAAAAATAGTATGTTTCGAAGCAAAAGAAAAAATTATGAAATATTTAGTAAAATCTAGACTGATTAGTACTAGGATTTAGTCAACACTAGCTTGACCAAATCAAAAGATTGTTTTTCTTCTACGGTCCATTTTATTTATGATTATTTCTTGAACATATTAGTAATGTTCCTTAAAAATTCTGCTAAGTTTGGTATAAATCTCCTTAGGAATTTGTTTTTACCAATGAATGATTGGAGTTCCTTAAGATTTCCTGAATGGCTGATTTTTAATATTCCTTCAATTATGCTACGATCGATTTTGATTCCATCCTGGGAGATGATATGGACTAAAAATTTTCCTTCTTCCAATACAAATAATGTCTTCTTAGGATTCAGGGAAATTCAAAATTTTCTGCATTTTTCAAAAGCTCTCCTCAAGTGTGCTAAATTTTCTTCATCAGTTTTAAAAAACATAATGATGTCATCCAAATAAATCACAATAAAGTGGCCAATGTCATCAAAAAAGGCAATGTCCATGGACCTTTGAAAGGTAGCTCCAACATTTATTAATCCAAAGGGAATTTTCACATTAATGAAAGTCCCCCAAGGGGTTGTAAAATTTGTCATATATTGACCATCAGGGTGTAATAACACTTGATTGTAGCCAGAAAAACCATCTAACAAAGATATCCTATGGGAACCCACTACCCTTTGCAATATGTCATCCATTTTTGGTAAAGGGTAATTATCCTTAAGAGATACTTTATTTAGGTTTCTAAAGTCAATACATAGCCTAATTTAGCTTGTTTTTTTCCTAGTTGGGACAATATTGGAAACCCATTTGGAGTATCTGCGTGGTACTAAGATTTTTGATTCATACATATTTTTTACTCTTTCTCAACTAAAGGCATCAAAACAGGATTTATTCTTTGCAATTTATGTCTGAATGGTTTTTTATTTTCTTTAATTGGAATTTTATGTTGAATGATGGTGGTATCATAGGGATTCACATCTTCATAGATCCATGCAAACACATCAATGAATTTTTTTAAAAAGGCTATATATCTTTTCTTTGCAATAGTAGTCATAGATTTAGATAGTTTGATGATTTTGGGGTTATGTTCAGTGCTTATATTACATTCCTCAATATTTTTTCCAATTGGTTCCATTTTGGGTTTCTTTTCCATGTCATTGAAGTTGAATAATTCCTCTAAAGGGACCAGCCTTTTAGGTAGATTATTTTCTTTAAGTTGGAGTATTTCAAATTCTTGTTTTTCCAAGTGTTTTTTCTTTCCTGCGTTATGTACAGTTTTGTTAGCTGGAATATTTACATTGGTATTTACATCTAAAATAGTAGTTTCTAGAACAATAGTTTGTTTCTCCTCTATACTTTGTTAATCAATAATACTATCTCCCTCACAATCCATGTCTATATTGTTGTCTTCAAATTCATATCTAGATTGTAGGAAGCTTTCAATTTGTTTATCAATGCTAAAATCTTGCCAATACCTCATGTTATCTGGTACAGAAGGAGGATGTTTGTCCTCAATTGTATGTTGTTTATTTGGGTGATGTAGTTTACAGGTACTAGTTGAAAACGCTAGGTGATTTTCTAGGACATTCTAATTTTTGGGAATTACCACTAAATCATATTCCTCAAAATTTCTCAAGAAATCAAGGACAACATTTCTATAATCTCTTAATCTAGGGTTTTTTGCTGCATACAATCCCTTAACTTTTTTTATGACCAACTCAGAGTCACCATGTACAAAGATCCTTTTTGCTCCTAATTTTTCAACATTTGTAATCCCAAAAGAAAAGCTTCATATTCTGCAATGTTGTTTGTCCACTGAAAATTTAATTTGTATGAATGAGCTTGTGCACTATTGTTTACTGCATTATACACCCAAATTCCTGCCCCTGAGCCAAATTTTCCACATGAGCCATCAAAAATCATGCTTCAAAGAGGTTCATTTGTTGGATCTGGTCGTTCTATTGGTATTTGATTGTCATTATCTTCTGTGGAATCATTTTCTATTTGGGAAACTTGTGAATCAATGATTCCATCTTTATACAAAATGAAAGAATCGATGTCAGTGTGAGCAAAGTACAGAGGGTAATTGTGAGGTTTCTCTTCACTACTTACCATGTACTTCATTAATTTTTCCCTATATAGTCTTCTTGGTTTACTAAACACCAGAATTGTAGCATATGTCATGTCCAATTGCAGGGTCCCTTGTAATTTTTCTCCCTATGATTGAGATAAAAGCATTCCATATTTAGGGGGAATTTCAACCACAACAATATCCATCACTAGACTCTTTGCAGGTATCTGAGCTAGAGCGACACAAAGATCTTTGAGAAGACCTAGACATCTAACTTAACTATAGTCAAAAGAGTATAAATATTTATAAGATGTAGTGATTTCGAGGTCAAGTTTCTGTTGTGAAACCAACTCCAAAAAGAGAAGAAAAGAGATATCAACGCCTTATAAATAAACCACTTCGAGGGGGCAACCTCCAATACATTACATGAATGAATAATTCTTGGATGATTCAAATTACAAAACCTCATTTCTATATATAGGAGTTCATGGGGCCACAATGTAATCCTAGCCGACCTAAAAATAATAATTTAAGGGCACAATAATAAGAATATGGGGGTTACAAGGGTACAATAATAACAATAAGGGACTATACTAGTAATATAGGGACCTAACATGCCCCTCTCCTTCGAAAAAGTGTTGTCCTCAACGCTTGAGTATCTCTGGGTGCTTCTGTATAAAATTCTCATCCTCCCATGTAGAATCTTTAGTGGGTAAGTTCTTCCACTTGATGAGATACTCTGAAATTGATCCATTCCGTAACTGTCGAGTTCTTGTTTCCATGACCGCTTTAGGTTCCAATATTATTTTTCCTTCCTCATCATGTTCTAGAAATATTGTTTGAACTGGAATATTTTCACCAATAACCCTCTTTAAGCATGAAACATGGAAAATTGGATGCACTCGTGAAGAAGCAGAAAGGTCCAATTTGTATGCCATAGTACCAATATTTTGCAACACCTTGTAAGGACCACTTGACCCATTGTGTTTGTTTATCAGATACAAAAAAATGAAGATATCCTTCTAAACATGTATTTACTATCTCAGGTTGACCATTGGATTGAGGATGATAAGATGAGATATGAGGTAATTGAGTACCCAAACAAGAAAATAACTTCGTCCAAAAAATTCCAGAAAAAATGGGATCTCTGTCGCTCATAATAACCCTTGGGTTTCCATGTAGATTTTGAATTGTGTCCATAAATGTAGTAGCAATTGTACTTGCTTTTAATGAATGAGATAATGCACAAAAGTGTGCATACTTGATAAGTCTATCAACTTCCACCATGATGACACTCTTTCCTTCGGACTTAGGTAAACATGTGATAAAATCCATTGAAATCTCCTCCCAATGTTGACTTGGAATGGATAAAGGTTGTAGAAGACCCGGGGTCTTAATTATCTCAAATTTATTCTGCTGGAAAACCAAACATTCCAACACAAACTTTTGAATGTCAGATTTAAGGCAATTTGAAAAAAAATTCTTTCTTCACCCTGTGGTAAGTTTTCAAAAATCCTGAGTGTCCTCCTAAAGGAGAAGTGTGTCATTCCAAAAGAATATTTTGTTTTATTTGGGAATTATTACAAAGATATAAGTGATCTTTGTACCATAAGGAATCATTTTTCCAACTAAATGTATCAAATGTACTAGCATCTTGCTGCAACTTTTGAATGACTGTCCACACGTCTTCGTCCTTTTTCCATTCATTTCTTACTTTGGTTATCCAACCTAGTTGGATAATAGAAATGGCACAAAGCAATTCTTCCACCTCTTCATTCTTTCTTGAGAGTACATGTGCAACAACATTTAGCTTCCCTTTTTTGTATATTATTTCAAAGTCATAACTCAACATCTTTGTGACCCATTTTTGCTACTCTTCTGAAGATAGTCTTTGTTCCAAAAAGTGTTTAATACTATCATGATCAGTTTTTACCTTGAAGTGTCTTCCCATTAGGTAAGTTCTCCATTTCTTTAGTGCATGCAGTATTGCTAACATTTCCTTCTCACAAATAGGTTTCTGTAAATACTTTCCTTTGATTGGATGACTTTCAAAAGTAATGGGTCTTCCTTCTTGCATTAAAACAACACCAATTCCATTTCCTGAGGCATCACATTCCACAATAAAGGTTTTTTTCAAGTCTGGTGTAGCTAAGACTGGTGCTAGGCACATTTCCTCTTTAAGATGTTCAAAGGCCTTAGTTGCTTCAGGAGTCCATGAAAAGTAATCTTTATTCAATAATGTTGTTAGAGGTGCTGCTATTCTCCCATAATTCTTAACAAACTTTCGATAATACCGTGTTAACTCGAGAAATCCTCACAACTGCTTTATGGTTGTGGGATTTTCCATTCCTTAATGGCTTTAATTTTTTTAGGGTATACCTTAACACCCTCGTGAGATACAATATGACATAGATATTCCACCTCTTGTACTCCAAAGAAACATTTGGATGCTTTTGCATATAATTGTTTCCCCTGCAATAGTTTGAGCACCCTGTCAACATGTTGAACATGATCCTTCCAAGACCTATTGTAGATTAGTATATCATAAAAACATACTTGCACAAATTTTCTAAGGAAGGGTTTGAAAATGGAATTCATCAACCCTTGAAATGTAGAAGGTGCATAGGTAAGGAAAAAAGGCATGACCAAAAATTCATAATTACCCTCATCAGTTCGAAATATTGTTTTTGGAATATCTTCAGTCTTCATTCTAATTTTATAATACCCTGAACGAAGATCCACTTTGGTAAAATAAACTGCTCCATGTAATTCATCCAGTAATTCGAAAATCACAGGAATGGGAAATTTATCTTTAATGGTGAGCTTATTTAGCTCTGTATAATCCAGACACATGTGCCATGATCCATCCTTCTTGTGTACCAATACTACAGGAGCAGAGAAAGAACTTTGACTAGGTTGAATCATACCCGCCTCTAACATTTCTACAATCATACGTTCAATTTTTCTCTTTTGGACATAAGGATATTTATAAGGCCTGATGTTTGGAGGAAAACTTCATGGAATCAAATGAATATCATGTTCATGATCATGAATAGGTGGGAGTCCTTTTGGAGTTTCAAAAACCTTGGAATGATTGTCCAAGGATTTTTGGAGATCTGCAGAAATAAATGATTTTGATGTTGGAACTTCTAGTGAGCATAATTGTGCAACTATGCCTCGTTATTCTTCTTTAGAATCTTTTTCATGACATTAGAGCTTATTATTTTTCTCGACTTCCATGCAATACCCCATAATTTGACTTCCTTTCCTTCTGAAAATTTTTTCAAGAAAAGTTCTTGAAAATTAAAAGCTACCATCCCCAAAGATTGCAACCATTGTACTCCTTGTACAACATCAACACCTCCCATAGGAATGGAAGGCATTAGAATATTAAATAAATATTCCCCCATGGTTATCTTGATATTATGGCATTTTCTAGAGAAATTTATAGTTCCTCCATTTGCAACCATCACTTGACATTCTGGTGCTGGGTATATGAAACAATTTAATTCCTTGGCTACCTTACAATGAATAAAATTATGGGTACTACCTGAATCAATAAACACTATTACCTTTTTCTTCTTGATATGTCCTTCTATCTTGAGAGTTTGAGGAGTGGTAATTCCTGCCAATGCATTACATAATATGGTCATACTCATTTCTTCCTCTTCTTGGGTTGGTTCCTGGTGTATATCCTCTTCTTGTTCATTTTATTCTTCCTCTTCACAATCTATGTAAAATCATTTATTCTCAGCACATTTATGAACTTTAGTGTATTTTATATCACAACTGTAGAAAATCCCTTTTGCTCTTTTTTCTTCCAATTTTTGTGGTGTCAACTTTGTAGGTTGTGGAAATCTAGGAGTAGCAACACCTCCCTCTTTATAGAAGTGAGTGGTAGGCTTCCTTGTTGCCATAATTTTACATTCAAATTTTCTTGCCAACCTGAATGCCTTCTCCAATGAATCAGGTTCCAAAATGTGAACTTCATGTTGGATGTTATCCTTTAAAGTACCTATGAAGAGATCAATCTTGTGTTCCTTTGGAATATCAATTACCCTTATATTTAATTTTTGGAAATCCTCATTGTGCTCCCCCATTAAACACTTTTGTTTGAGATTTATCAATTGGCTAAAGAAGGCGTTTCTCTTTGTATCCTCATAATGTGCTATCATTTCCTCTGTAAAAATTGACCAAGTGAATTTTTTTTTACAGGAGCAAAGCTATCGATACCATACAAATGTATTTTGTTCTAAATGTAAAGTTGCAATGCGTACCTTTTGTGTGTTTTTCACATTATAGAGATAAAAATATTGCTCCATTTGTAGTATCCATGTTACAGGATCCTTTCCAGCAAACTTCCTCATATCCATTTTTGGAATATGGTGGTTCTTCCCGCCAACATTAGATTTTATAAAATCACGATTTTTAGGGTCCCGTGATTTGGCTAATTGGCAAGCCAAGTGACAGGGCAACATCAAACCAATCTTTGGAGCCCAAGGACCTAGCCTTCCTGGACTCAGAGAGGGATCTCTCTATTTGTGTAAGGGATATCTATCTGTTTGCTTCTTGAGTTTCTGATTTTAGGCTAGTTATGAAGTAGGTTTTTGGTTTTTCTTTTAGTTTTGTGAGGGAGGAATTGATTAAAGACTAATATAGATAAAAATTTTGTCAGATCAACTGGGCTATGGGGTCAAAAAGGTCGAGAAAGCTTCGGATGGTGATACAAGGTATATTGAAGAGCTGATTTGATCAAAGTAAAATGGATCTTTGGGTAAAATGGAGTGGGATGGACACTAAGTTTGTGAAGAACAAAGGCTTTCAAACATAAATAGTTCAATAGCTGACATAAACATGGTAGGGCTAACCATTATTCATGAGAAATGTAACTATGAACTGATAAATGCATAGAAATAGACATTCAAGCAATACATAAAGATATATGACTCTCTAACTATGGGAAATTGCTATCAAACTTTAGGGAAATACAATTAAGACAAAAAAATAACTCAAATAACTATGAGGAAATTCCTAGACATAGCATTTCAAGCTATCCGGCACATTGAAGGAAGATTGCATAGTTTTAGGCAAAGGGCAAGATCAGTACAAGACCTCCTTGGTTCAACTAAGACAATCAAACAATCAAAGAAAGGTTTCAGAGGTGTAGGTATGACAAGCCATGAGTAAGCAAGGCATACCATGAATCATACTTAGCATGCATAAAACCATAAATGAAACAAGCAAACAATTTCTTCAGTTATCAAAGAGCAATAAAGGATTCTTTGATGTGACTAAGAAGGAAGAAAACATAGAAGCTATAAAGAAACAGGAAATCTGAGGTGCCTCCAAGGAGATGTATCAAATCTATTCTCTACTATATTATAGCAAGAAAGAGCATGAAATATGAATTAAAACTAAGAAAACATAACAGAGAGGGACACTATACCATTTTACCAAGTCAAGGAATCCAACAACAGTCCTCTTTCATCATCCAAAAGCATTCAAGAAACTATCCAATCCATGAGACAAGTGTTTCTTCCAAGCTTGTACAACCATATATTGCTCTATATCATCAAGTTAAGCATTGTTTACAATGAAGTATCCTAGAATATATAGGCCAAGATGAGGGAAAATATCCTAATGAAACTTGCAAGCTCATTGGCCCATCCAAAATATCTGATTTTGTCCTTGAGGCTTTGCAAAGCCCAAGGCACAAAATATCTCTAAAAATATCGTAAAAATGCTAAAAAAGGAAAATAAATTGACTCTTCCTAACTAACCATGGCCAAAAAATGCTAAACGCGCATGAGGAAAAGCCACTTCAGAAAAGTGCATTTTTCACAAAAATACTTAAGAAAAATATCAGCAGAAAGTCTCCTGTATTGTGGGCAACTTTTGGAGGCCTTCCCGATGTCGAAACGAGGCCCATGACGGCTTGTTGGAAATATCTATATGTCTAGTTTCTGAAATTTTTTTTTTTTATCAAAACAGATCACTGGAAACTTGTAAAACACTGTGCTTTATGGAAAAACCCAAAAAATTGCCTTTGCTGATATGCGGGGTAGAGTGTTGAAAAAGTGACTGTTTTTCACTATTTTGGGGGACCAAATCATCTTCAATTGATCTAAAAATAGCTAAGTAGATGCCCCTGAAATTATGTCATCCAATGATACAGAAATGACGATGCCCATGATTTTTAGCAAAAAGCCCAAAAATTTCAAAAAACCAAAACTTGTCGAATTTTGCCCAATTTTGGTGAGCATGACCCTCAAGAGTTTTCAGAAGCATGCTGAGAAGCGGAGGCAAAAATTTGAAGCCTTGATATGTCTTTCTTCATTTTTGGTGTCGGGCTCCTCCTTTGAGCCTCCTTGAGCTTTTCTTGTGTGGCCTTCAATTTCCACCAGGCAAATTGATTTAGCTTCTTATAGTGCCTGGAAATTCTTCTTTGAAGGTCCAAATATCTATTGGCCTTTTCCAACTTCTTCTCCATGTGATCATTCACCCTCTCAAGCCATGCTTCTCTATTTTTTTCTATATCTTGGGTGAATAAAGTAGTGAGAGGAAAAGATTGGAAAATGGCAGCCTCTTCCTCTTTTTGTTTCTCTAAGGCTCTTCTGAGTACCATGGTCCTTGGCTTCTTTCTCCTTGGATGATATTCATCTTTGCTATCATTGAACTCTCCCATGAGTTTTTCCAGCTTAATTTGTGCCTTGGAGGCCTATTTTTGATATTTTATGGCCCATGTCTCATATACCACGATGTGGACACTCATCTGCTTTGTGTTTGCAAAAAGTGAATGAGGTTTTTGGACCTCTCTAGATCTGCCCTCAAATGATGAATTTGTTCTTCTCTATTGATTAAGAGAGACTCTAGGATTCTAGCCTCATTGTCACTATCATCACTGTTTATATGAATTATGTCAAAGTCCCTCTCTTTCTCATGGTTGCTTTCTTCCTTCTCCTTCCCCTTGCTTTGGTTGGCCTTCTTGGTCTTCCTCCTCTTGTGTAATTCGACAATGGATTTCTTGGGAAACTTTCCCTTGCTTCAGAGGACTCTAGTAACATTTGGAGTTATAGTTTGATGTTGGAAAAATACTAAGAGGGGGGTGAATTAGTATTTGAGACTTTATCAAAGTTTTTACTTTTTCACTCTCTAAAACCCATACGCTACTTTGCTGAAGCCAAGTAGCGTATACACGCGGATATCCTTCATAAAACTCGCGTATACAGAGATCTAATTATGCCATTAATTCTTCACTTATATCATTCCATCATTCATTCATTAGATGTTCAATAAACAAAGAAATACAAAAAAGTGAAAAACAAAATATACCATCACACATGAACACCAGATTTTAGGTGGAAACCCAAGCCTGGAGAAAAACCACCGCCTGCTGCAGTTGCTTAACCTCCAATATATTATAGAGAAAAACATCTTACAACATGTGCTTGGCGTGCCTCTCAACAAAGACGTTGTGCACCCACTGTGCTCATCAGCCTCTCTCCCTTCTCGGAAGGGAGCTACGACCCCTCGTTCCCGCCTACTCGCCCTCCCCGGAGGGAGCTACGACCCCCTGATCTCGTTTACCAGCCTCACCTGGAAGGGAGCTACGACCCCCTGACTGAAGGCTACAACCCTCAGCACCTCTATGGACCATGTTTCATCAATTTTCACACTAGATCCAACAAATCAAATAGAGTACAACTTGTAGGCCTTGTTTCATCATATTATCAGACTGGACCCACTCCACACATTTAAGTTCAATCATACAACCAAACCGATACAAACAACTCAGAACTGTAGAATACAGATAGTAGTAACACAGCAGAATAGATCAGACATTTCATACCCCATGCTTCAGCAAACCCTAGTTTGCATACGCGCTTTCCTATCACTGATCTCGCGTATATACACGCCTTCTACCATACAATCCCGCGTATACATCTGCACATATTACAAAGCTAATTTCACTGCGCATACGCGCTTTCTCTTCAGCGAAGCCGCATATATACGCGCTTCTTCTGCGGCAAACTAGCGTATGGTTCTTCAGACATTTAGGTCATAGAAATTCTTGAGAACAGACACATCACACAAATTTTACCCTTTACTTCAGACAGATGTTTGCCTCATCTTAGATCTAATCATTCCATCAATAGATGTAGCAAATAAAAATACATTTCAGATCTAGATTCCTTTCTTCATCATTTTCTTCATAGGTTCTTCATGCATTCAGATCTATCATTGAACTGTAACCCTTTCCATTTAGATATAATTCAGAGAGAAGTATTCATTCAAGCTCAGACATCTTGCACCCACACTCATGATTTGCACAATGAATTTCTTCTCTTTATATAGGTTTACCCTTTTTCAATACCATGAGCCAAAACCACATTACTTCCAATGGTATCTTCCGGACGGGGTCATTTAGATGAATCATTACCCAATACAATGGGTCAATACCATGGTGGTTACCCTTGGTTTTGCACTTTATGAGCGCTTTTGCCCATACGCGACTTGGCACGTTATTACCCGTGTGCATACGCGACTTATCCTAGAGAAAACCACGTATTCCTTGAGACATACTCTTTTTATCATAGATCTAGCACATATTGAATTCCTTTCTTCATTACCTTCTGTATTCTCTGTAGATACACTAGATTTACAAAATTTAACAAGCTCATCAAGTAGGTTTCCATCATCTTCATCAAGTGGGTTGCCATTCAAGGACAACACTCTATCAAGTGGGTTGCCATCAAGGACAACACTCTGCATCATATTGCCAACATTTGAGGCACTCTCTTTCTTGATGTTTGGGGCTTTGTCACTTTTGGAGAAGAAAGCATGGCCCCTTGCCTAGGAGAAGCAGCTAACACATGCTTTATTTTCTCTTTGCCTTTCTACTCCCCTTATTGTCCTTGCCACTGTTTTGGCCTTCTTCATGAATGCTTTGAATGTCACCCTGCATGTCTTTTTGAAGGCTTCCCTCTTCACTCTTGTCCCTGCTTTCTTTAGGACTTTTAGGCTCTGTCTCCTCAAGGTTTTGTGCTTCATCCTAGTCATGTTTGCTACTATGAGGGCTACCAATATCCTCATCAAACTGTTCCATTTCCTCATTATTGCCCTTTTCACTGTTTTGGTCTTCTTCATGGCGCTCTTCTTCATCACTGTGCTGCCTTTCATCACTATGTTTCTCTTCTTCGTCATGTTGTTCTTCCTCACTATGTTTTTCTTCACTTTCTCCCTTTCCTCACTATGTTCTTCTTCCTCATTATGCTGCTCTTCTTCACTGTTTTCTTCTTCCTCATTATGCTTCTCTTCTTCACCAATCATGGGAAATTTTAGCTTCTTAGGAATGGGCTTACTAGAAGAAGGAGAAATATGCTGAGTGGAAGGTGAAGGAGATGCATGGGATGAAGAAAAAGTGGTGAAATCAGGATGTGCAATGAAAGTGTCCCAAGAGATTCCCTTCTTCTCAAGTTGATGAAGAATTACAATCTTGATGAGGGAATGATGGAAAAGGCAAGCTGGCTGCTGAGAGGGAGGTCTCTTTTGGACAGTGGAGACCATATTTTAAATACTTCTATGGAGGAAAAAGGGGAGGTATAACAATTGTGCTCTTGTGAAGTACATGAGCAACCAGACATGGTAAGCATAGACCCGGGAAAACCTTCCCTCACATGTGAAATATTTCATGATTATCTTCATGAGGGGAGCTTAGCTAGTCAAAAGATATGAAAAAGGAAAGATGGATGGGCATGCATTCCGATGCTCCAGCTTCAAAAATGGTTTGTACTATTCCGAGTCTAGGTAGCTTTGTTTAAACCATTTTTCTCTGATATATGGGATTTTGGTAGCTCTGGAAATGGATCTAGAAGAAAACTTTAAATCTAAGCTTGCCATCTAAAAATGTTTCCCTTGCAATCTCAAAGCACATAGATGTGTCAAGGGGAGATATCTTTTCACCTCCTGAACCCTTTGAAAAAACTTTAAAAATTCAACTTCATGAAAGTTAAACAGAAGTGAAGGATGGGCATTTACTTCTTCGGTTGAAAAAGGTTCATACCTCTTGTGAGGGCCACTTCTTCTATCTTTCCTGGGAGGAATTTTTTTTTGGATACTCTTTTCTAGTTGACCAAGACAAGCTATTTGAAATGGTCCTTGAAATAGTTTCTCAACACCACACCTTCTCCTCTTTGCAAGTCATTGTGCTCCTTTGATGCCAAAAAACAAGAACTTGT
The DNA here is from genome assembly GCA_034641835.2 of Pinus albicaulis. Lineage (NCBI taxonomy): Eukaryota > Viridiplantae > Streptophyta > Pinopsida > Pinales > Pinaceae > Pinus > Pinus albicaulis. The sequence continues at coordinate 966,030,970 of CM076578.1, read as the reverse complement.
CAAATGATAACCAAAATCAATTCATCACTATGCTTGGGAAAAGATCTTGAAACAATGTGTTTGGGATCCTTTGTTGAAGAAGGATCTCCTTCTTTTTGACAAAACACCTTTCCCTCCAAACACTACACTTTTTCTATTCACTGTTCTTTACAAAGTAAACAAGAACACCTTTCAACTGACTTGAAGACCTTTTATTGAGGGGAGCTTAGCTAGTCAACTTAGCTAGTCAACTCAAGAACACCTTTTATTGACATTTTCTTTTTTGCTGTGGAAAAATAAACTCTTTTTCACTCACCCAGATTTGACCTATACCTGTTTATCAAAGAGAAGGCTTTTAAAGACCTTCAATGCAATCATATACAACAACAAAGTTTGTTTTTATGTAAAGTAAAAGGTCTTGTTTGATGACTGTGTTATGCCTTGTTTCTTTGAATGTTATCTTGAATTTGAGACATTTTTTCATACTCTTCCTGTCATTGTGATGATCCTATTTAAAGTTTTTGACATTCTAGCCTTTGTTTACTGTTCAAAGGAGGCTTTTATAGATAAAGAAAAAGACCTATTTTGACACCCTTGTATCACTGTTTTGATGATGTGACAAATGGCTTCAAACCATGAACCTTCAGATGCTTCCCACTAAATTTAAATTATGTCCTTTACACAGTGAACTCCTTTAAGCACCTCTTGAAACACTACTACTGTATCAGTGGTTTCATCCATTGGAGAAATTGGTGTAAACAATTTTTTTAGGTCATTTGAAGCATTGTTAGCCTTGTGCTCTTTGAATGAGGCCATACCTCTATTCCTGACCCTCTGCTTGTTAAATGAAGGAGGCCTTTATCCTTTTCCTAACCATTTTCTTTTTTAAATGAAGGAGGTTAACATAAAATATCTAAACCATCTGCTCTTTGTACTGGAGGAGGTTTACATCAAGTTACCCAACCATCTGGTCATGCTTGGAGGAGGTTAACACAGTCATGAAATTTCATCCCTTTCTCAAAATGTGTCACCTTTCATTGTAATGCATATCTCTGCTTGGTATATCAAAATGAGTAATAAAGTGAAAATTCATGTTCTGAGAGATGAATCCTGTTGTCAGAATACCCTTGTGAATCTTTTGGAACCAGGAGCAACATGACCTATATCTGTAGGGTATTTGATTGTTATTCATTACTTACTAACCTTTCTTGACTATGTTTACAGATTTTTATTTAATTTTCTTTCTAACCAGTACTCTTATCCCAGGCTCAAAACAACATGAGAAGCAGTTGTCTTCTCATGTTTTAGCTTGACAATGTCTTCTGGAATACTTGTACATCTCTGCTTTTGAAATATAAAATGAAACATTGTAAATCACCCAATATTAGTTTGGCTTTTGAAACATGTACTACTGAGACATCAAGACCCTTTAGTGGCGTGACCTATGGGTGTATCAAGCTTTTTTTTTTGTAGACTAAGCACCAATTCAGGGTTGGCTGGTATTGAACAAAATATTTTGGCTCAGGATGCTTTTGCCAAGGGAGGATTTCCTAAAGCGCCACTACCTAACTTAGGGGATATCTTTGATAGATTTTAAGTATTCTCTTTGGTATGACCAGATCTTAAGATGACATATGACCAGAGGTAGGGTGGATAAAATTCTTATCAACAGTTGGTTAATGAATGAACTAGGGATGAGGGTGAATGACAACAGATGAATTTAGCTTATGAAAACTGATGGACATGATTATATGAATGAAACTAGATAGGACTTGACAACTAGGTTTTTCTAATGATAGGCTGATTGAAAAAGGTAGGAGGAAAAAAAATGTTTAGGGGTGTTTTCTAGATGACAAATTTGACAAATTGGAGATCAACTTCTAGAAAACTTGGCTTTAAAAATTAGTCATCATTAATAGGTGAAAATAATTGCTGACAGACTTTGCCTCAACTAAAAACAAAATTGAAAATGTTAAACTGTAAGATTATTCAAGATGATTTTTCAAGTACTGTAAAGAAAAGATGTTTTACACACAAATATTATTATGTATAATGAAATCTGTATAAATCGTAATAGATAATACATAGTTTGTTTTTCATCCCCTCAGTTTCCCTTGGTTCTGCTTTTACATGTGGAACCAGATATTTTCCTATTCTATCTTCTCGACAAGTCAAGCGACACAATATTGAATATCTCTCACTGCCACTAACTTGTCAACAACAATTTAAAACATGTTTAGTTATGATTAGGTTAGATAACTCCAAAACATTTGAGCACTAGTAACTACATTTAGAATTTTACACGCTTCGTAATTTGACAGTCATACATATTTTTAACACAGTTTTCTTTTATATTTTTTCACATTTCTTTTCTATTTTTCTATTGTTTTTTAGTTTTCTATTTTTTGTTTTATTTCTTCAAACAATGATATATACAATGATTGAAAAATCTGGAACTAGAAATCCTGAAAGTGGTGAAACTTGAGTATCTTATCTTCATAAGGATCTCCTACCACTCTTGGTCCACTCATCTCTTGAAAAGAAAAGTTTGGAAATTTTTCTCTTTCAAGCATAACATAAGGATTTATGCCTGAATCTCTAAACAACCCCGTATCTTCCTGCTGTACCTCTTTATACCTTTGATCTCCACTTCTTCTTTTGTTGTACATATTTTTCAAATAATGCAGATATTCTTTGTCATTTTTGAAGTATATGATGACATCATCAAGGTACATCAGAATGCAGAAATTTAGAACTAGAAACATGGCTTTTAGGAGCATGTCTTTGGTGTCTGGTGGTTTTGCAATTATGGGTTTGAAGGTGGAACTACTTCCAGCATACTTGAAAAATTCTTTGAGTCGTTCGCTTTGCAAAGGAATTATTTGGTGAAACCCTGAAAAATCATTTTGCAAAGACACATGATTAGAAGCACCTATCATTGGTATAGCATGGTTTTGGGCAGGAAAGATATAATTTTTGTCCCAATGGTGTGTATTTATGTTTCTAAAATCAAAACAGATCCTATTTCTAGCTGTCTTATCTTTGATTACTATTGTTTGGTCGAGATTTTTGTATTTACTTTTGTCGAAGCTACTTCTTGGAGTGATGGCAGTGTCATAGTGCTTCTCCCTATTTTCTCTACATGTAGTAGTATCTTGAAAAATCTTGAAAATTCTAGCAGTTCTAAGTCTTTGGCGGAGTGGCAGAATAATAGCTAGTTCAAACAGATCAGGTATATTTGGACTGCAGTCATCATATCTTTTCCTAAGAAGTTTATCAAAAATTTTTTCTGGATTTTTAGCTGTTGTGGCTACAGTCAAAGTTTCATTTGAAGAGGTAGAGTTATGAGATGGTAAATCCTTAAGGTATGGTAAGAACATTAAACTTCCCTGCCCCTGATTTCCAAAGAGGTTTGTGATATGCAAGTCTTCTAATGCCTCTGCCTTGTAAAAGTCTCCTAATGTTACTCCTGATGTTTACCTATGGTTTGAGAAATTTGCTTGATGGTATATAAATTTTTTTGCTTCTTGCTCTATTTTTGTTTCAAGAGGAATGAACTCTCTTTCCTCAAGACATAACTTCTCATGGTCATGATAACTTTGAGTGTCGAGTTCATCATAGATAACTTGGGGTAGCTGAAGTGGTGGGTCTTAGTTTGTTTCAAGTTATCCTAAATGTTATTCAATGTGTTCATCAGTGTGTAAAATGAAAGACTTTAGATCAGAATGCAAGGAGTACATCGGGATGTTATCTGGCCTTTCTTGGCTGCTGACCATATATTTCATGTGTGATTCCCGATATATTATTCTGGTTTGGTTAAACACACGAATAGTGTCATAGGACATATCAAGTTGAATAGTTCCCTGAAGCTCGTCTCCCCAAGATCTGGATAAAATAATTCCATATTTGGGGGGGATGTCTGCTACCACTATGTCCATGATCAGGTGTTTTGCAAGTATTTGGGCCAAACTGAAACAAAGATCTTTGATTAAGCCTAGACACTTAACTCTACTTGAATCAAATGAATACAAGTCTTTATAAGGTTTTGTTCTTTCTAGGCCTAATATTTCGATCACAACCTTTTGCATGAGATTATGCGAGGCCCCAGAGTCTAGCATGGTATTGTGTAGGATTTGGTCATGTATATTTAGGTTGATGTAAAAGGGGAGAGTGGTTCCTTCTTGGAATTTCCCTTCTATATTATGACCAAACAACACTTTAGGGGTGTCATCAGCTAGGTTTAGGGTGTTTTCATCATTTCCTATATTGAGGACCTTTAGCACATGGGATTTGTAAGAGCTTTGGGCGATAATTTTAGTGAGAGGCATGGTGATATTTATTTTGGTGATTTCTCCTTCAAAACTGAAGGGTGCTTGTAGTTTAGATAAGTTTTCTTCAGTTTTTTCAGCCATGACTTTCTCTATGTTTCTAATTTGCTGACTTTGGTTCAAGATTTTTTTCAAAACATCTATCTTGGGAATCTTGGTAGAGGTACTAGGAAGATCTAGGCCAAGACTTGTCTGAAAAGATTTATCTTTATTTTGGTCATTTTTCTTGACCACGATTGTGTTGCTATCTACTACTCTTTTAAGGATGGTATCAAGGGTTTTAGAAGTGTCTAAGCTACATTTCTTGGAGTTGTCTTGGTTTTTTCTACTTCTAAAATCATACTGCCTGTGATCTTCTATTATGGCATTCTGAAATCCTATAGTAGGATCTTCGATGTCCTCATAGTTGGTTTCATTTTGATTCGGGGAGAAGAAAGCTTGTTCTTCTTCTGTGAGGTAAACTTATCTCTCATTATCAGAACCTATTAGGTTTAAATGACTTTCATCAATGGGTTTTGTATCCCTCTCATCCTCATCAACATAATTTTCATTAAAGGGTGGCCTAATTTGTTGGTCAGTTTCCCTGGGTATGTTTTAAGGCTATTCTCTCCTAAAGTTTTGGTTTCAGTTTCTGTTTTGAGGGTTTGGCTGGTTGTCCCTTAGAGGTGTCTTTTCACTTATCTTTTCCCACATTTTCACCATGGATCTAACCAAGTCATCTATTATAGGATCTAAGGAAGGGATTGAAGGGGCGACTTCATTCCGGTATGTGACTTTCCTTTTTCATCTGGTCATAGCTCTCTTTTCTGCTAAGTTGTCTTCTGCACTTATGGCCACTTTCTGCATTTCCTCTAAGGTTGGGGGGTCCTTATATCTTAGTTGATAAGTCATTTTTGGGTCAAAACCTTTGGGAAACTTTGCTAAGGCTGAGCCAAGTGGAGGTTTGAAGTGAGGCAGGAGGGCATTATAAACACTTTTGAACCTAGTGCAGTATTCATGGACACTTTCCCCATTTTCCCGTTTTAGATTATTATACTCATACATGATTTGAATGGGGTTCTTTCTAATTTCCCACTTATTTATGAAGGTTTGGTATAGTTCTAGGAGATCATGTATGATGTTTGGAGTTAAGCTCTTAAACCATTTTTTCGGTTCTCCACCCAGGCTTTGGGCAAACATCCTCATTCTTATGGTCTCGTCTTCTATTTCCATGTATTCAAAGGTATCACTAATTATATCTACATGTTTTTGGGAAATATTAGCCTCAACTTCGGTATAATGTAGGATTTTGGACTGGTAGTCATTTTGTAAAGGAGCCAAAGGGTGTGGCAACACCAAGGGTGCATACCAAGCTACCATGGTGAGAGCTAATGGATGATTTACAATACGAGGGCTTGTAGGATGAGTTGAGGTGGTTTTAATGGGTGTGGCGGATGTACTGAGGATAGTGACCTAATTTTGAGTATATCTGGGGTGGTAGGAGCCAAAGTGGTGGAGAAGATGGAAGTTGGGAGGTGTAGTAGGTGAGGCTTCTCTACTAGGACTCAGTGGCAAATCTAGGGGCTCAAGATCATCAAAGTTTATTTTACTTTGTGACTTGCTTCTAAAAAGGGTTTTTGCTGATTTCAAGTCAAATAGGGAATCCTGCAAGGATGTGAGATGCTTAGGAACTGATCTTTCTTTACGAATGGACCTATCGGTAGCTAAGTTTCCAGTTTCGGAAGCTTGCCACGGAATCTTCTCTGGGTTATCTACTATGATAGGGGGATTTGGGTCCAGATGAGAACTGGTATAAATTCTTTGTGAAGCCATATTTCGAATTCAGAGTTTAGAGAGGATGGTATTCGTGATGTTTTGGATGGATGGCCTCTCTAGGGGTTTCGCTAATTTGAAGAATGGTCAAAACAAAAATCAATGCTATTGGAGTCATTAGGTGGATTTCTTTGAGATCTATGGTCCACCACCAATACTATCAAATATGCTTTCGAAAAAAAAATTCTAGAAAACTTTGAGGTGAATATTTGCAAGGAAGAGTGATCACTGATTTTTAACAGTTTGCTAGACTGTTTGGACAAGCTGATGGTTTTATTTGCAAGTTTATTTTTGTTTGTTTCCTATGTTTAGGTGGAGTTTTCCGAATCGCTAAGTTAGACTTAGTTTTTCACTGATTACAGAGTTGGCACCATGAATTTTAAGTTTGTGGAAAGGATGAGTCAACAAAAAGGTATGGTTTATGAATTTTTTTGGTTTTTATGGAGTTTTTAGGCCTACTAGAAGTTAATGGAGTTTCTAGGTGGATTTTGGTTGTTTTTATAAATATGTACCTATGTTCCACCACCAATAACTAGGAATAGCCAATCTGGGGATGTTTTTGGGGTTTTTTGAGTTTTTATTTGCAGCCTATGGTTTATTAGAGTGTTCTAAACTTGATTCATCACTTTGCTAGGGTGGCGAAAACAAAAAGAGTTTACTCTAAATGATTCTATGGATTGCTTTCCTGTTTAAATTTTGAAAGACTAATGAATCTACAAGAGTTTTCTAGACTATTATGTACTCAGTTAGTCCCACTGTGATCGCCATTATGTTAGGGTGCCATGATTTATCTAATTGGCAAGCCAAGTGACAGGGTAACATCAAACCAATATTTGACGCCCAAGGACCTAGCCTTCCTAGACTCAGAGAGGGCTCTCTCTATTTGTGTAAGGGATATCTATCTGTTTGCTTCTTGTGTTTCTAATTTTAGGCTAGTTCTGAAGTAGGTTTTTGCTTTTGCTTTTAGGTTTGTGAGGCAGGAACTGATTAAATACTATGATAGATAAAAATATTGTCAGATCAACTGGGCTATGGGGTCGAAAATGTCGAGAAAGCTTCGGATGGTGATACAAGGTATCTTGAAGGGCCGATTTGATCAAGGTAAAATGGATCTTTGGGTAAAATGGAGTGGGATGGACACTAATTTTGTGAATAACAAAGGCTTTCAAACATAAATAGTTCAATAGATGACATAAACATGGTACGGCTAACCATTAATCATGAGAAATGTAACTACAAACTGATAAATGCATAGAAATAAACATTCAAGCAATACATAGAGATATATGACTCTCTAACTTTAGGAAATTGCTATCGGACTTTGGGGAAATATAATTAATACAAAAAAATAACTCAAATCACTCTTAGGAAACACCTAGACATAGTATTTTAAGCTATCAGGCACTTTGAAGTAAGATTGCATAGTTTTAGGCAAAGGGCAAGATCAATACAAGACCTCCTTGGTTCAAGTAAGACAATCAAACAATCAAAGAAAGGTTTCAAAGGTGGATCTATGAATAGCCATGAGTAAGCAGGGCATACCGTGAATCATACTTAGCATCCATAAAACCATAAATGAAACAAGCAAACAATTTCTTCAGTTATCAAAGAGCAATCAAGGATTCTTTGATGTGACTAAGAAGGAAGAAAACATAGAAGCTATAAAGAAACATGAAATCTGAGGTGCCTCCAAGGACATGTCTCAAATCTATTCTCTATTGTCTTATAGCAAGCAAGAGAATGAAATATGAATGAAAACTAAGAAAAAATAACAGAGAGGGACTCTATACCATTTTACCAAGTCAAGGAATCCAACAACAATCCTCTTTCATCATCCAAAAACTTTAAAAAACTATCCAATGCATGAGACAAGTGTTTCTTCCAAGCTTGTATAACCATATATTGCTCTATATCATCGATTTCAGCCTTGCTTACAATGAAGTCTCGAATATATAGGCCAAGATTATGGAAAACCTCCTAATGCAACTTGCAAGCTCATTGGCCCATCAAAAATATCTGATTTTGTCCTTGAGGATTTGCAAAGCCCAAGGCACAAAATATCTATAAAAATATCTTAAAAATGATAAAAAAGGAAAATAAATTGACTTTTCCTAACTAACCATGGCCAAAAAAGGCTAAACGCACATGAGGAAAAGCCACTTCAGAAAAGTGCATTTTTCACAAAAATACCTAAGAAAAATATCAGCAGAAAGTCTCCTATCTTGTGGGAAACTTTTGGAGGCCTTCCCAATGTCAAAACGAAGCCCATGATGGCTCTTTGGAAAGCTCCAGATGTCTAGATTTTTAAAATGCTTTTTATTATCCAAAATTATCACTAGAAGCCTATCAAAAATTGATCTGTGTGGAAAAACCCAAAAAATAGCTTTTGCTGATATGTGGGGCAGAGTGTTGAAAAAGTGACTATTTTTCGCCATTTTGGGGGACCAAATCATCTTTAATTGAGCTGAAAATCACTAAGTAGATGCCCGTGAAATTATGGCATCCAATGATACCATTTTAATCCTTTAATTATGTCAAACAAAAATGGTGATGCCCATGATTTTTAGCAAAAAGCCCAAAAATGTCAAAAAACCAAAACTTGTCGAATTTTGCCCAGTTTTGGTCAGCATGACCCTCAAGGGTTTTCAGAAGCATGCTGGGAATCTGAGGCCAAAATTTGAAGCCTTGAGATGTATTTCTTCATTTTTGGTGCCGGGCACCTCCTTTGAGCCTCCTTGAGCTTTTCTTGTGTGGCCTTCAATTTCCGTTGGGCGAAATATTTTAGCTTCTTATAGTGCCCGGTCATTCTTCTTTGAAGGTCCAAATATCTATTGGCCTTTTCCAACTTCTTCTCCAAATGATAATTCACCCTCTCAAGCCATGCTTCTCTATTGTTTTTTATCTCTTGGGTGAATAAAGTAGTGAGACGAAAATATTGGAAAAGGGCAGCCTCTTCCTCTTTTTGTTTCTCTAAGGCTCTTCTGAGTCCCATGGTCCTTGGCCTCTTTCTCCTTGGCTAATATTCATCTTCGCTATAATTGAACTCTCCCATGAGTTCTTCCAACTTAATTTGCATCTTGGAGGCCTCTTTTTGATATTTGATGGCTTGTGTCTCATATACCACCACGTGGACACTCATTTTCTTTTTTTGTGTTTGCAAAAAGTGAATGAGGGTTTTAGACCTCTCTAGATCTACCCTAAAATGATGAATTTGTTCTTTTCTATTGATCAAGAGGGAATTTAGGATTCTGGCCTCATTTTCACTGTCATCGCTATTTATCTAAATTAAGTGAAAGTCCCTCTCTTTCTCATGGATGCTTTCTTCCTTCTCCTTCCCCTTGCTTTGGGGGGCCTTCTTGGTCTTCCTCCTCTTGGGTAATTCGACAATGGATTGCTTGGGAAACTTCCCCTTGCTTTCGAGGGCTCTAGTAACATTTGGAGTTACAGTTTGAGGCACTCTATTTCTTGATGTTCAGGGCTTTGTCACTTTTGGAGAAGAAAGCATGGCCCCTTGCCTAGGAGAGGTAACTAACACATTATCTATTTGCTCTTTGCCCTTGGTACTCCCCTCATCATCCTTGCCACTATTTTGGCCTTCTTCATGAATTATTTTACTGACACCTTGCATGTCTTTTTGAAGGTTTCCCTCTTCACTCTTGTGCCTGCTTTCTTTAGGACTTTTAGGCTCTGTCTCTTTAAGGTTTTGTGCTTCATCCTCATCATGATTGCTACTTGTCAAGCCATAAAAAGTTATCTTTTAAACACCTAATTAGCTTACATTAATCATCAATCTGGGAGAAAATTTTTATTTCAAGAGTGTACTCTATCTGAGGCTGCAATTATCTAAGAGCAATGCTGTGAAGATGTAGTACAGAGTTCTAAATACAAGAATAAACAAATACTTGTAAAGAAACCTAATTACAAATGGAAATTCTCTGAAACTTTAGCTAAATCAAATTGCAAAACATCGATCAGGGATGCAGTAGCAATAACTCTTTCCCTTAGAAATCAATGCAAGATAACCAATCTTGGGACTTGGAAGTAATAACCTCTATCCTCAACAGTTGGTGATCTTAAATCAATCGAAATGAAATCAAGCTCGAACTACTTGTTGATAAATATAACTTGAAAGGAACTGAAAAACCTGAAAAGGAACAACAATCTTGTAACTCCTACGCATACACAGCCACTGTAATCAAATTATCTGCTAAAGAAAAGCTATGAATTAGAAATAAGCAAGAAATAGAAATGGAATAGAAATACAATTTGAACAACAATTACAATCTTAACTAACTTCAATCTATCACCGGCCAATACTACAGATCAATCGATCACAAAGAGTCCTAAAATAAGAGAAAAATAACTTAGAGTTGAATACAGAACAATAAAGCTTCACAACGATAGCAGAATAAATGAACAACAGATGTCTTTCTTGCAAAGAATAAAATGGTAATGGAATTCGTTAATGAACCAATAATCAATCAACTCTGCAATCGAAATAAACTGTAAACACAACTTCACATACCAATAAACAAAGATTAAGAATACAAACATCAAAGTAATTCTACCAGAGTTGGGCCCTTAGTGCCGGTGAAATACCACTGGGCTACATCAGATCTTAATAAATGAAATGAAACGCGTGCTTGATATTAATTAAACATAAATTATTGCAGAGGTTGTTCTCTCAAAGCTGAGAGTCAATAAAACTATATTGCAGAGAAATGTCTAAATATAAGAACTCTCTCTGACCAACTGAATACGTGATCACTAAAGGACATTGCTTTATATATCAAATCCTGACGGATAAGACAAGGAGTAAGATGAGTTTGAACAACGATCCCTCAGGATCGAAGGATCCTGAGGGATTCGCTCCCCTTTGTTTAGTTATCAATTTGTCTACTTTGAACGAGGCCGAGCTGTCCCCTGCCTTTTCTTGGCAATTCATTCAGATCTCCTTGCCTTTGGCTAGATATGGTTCAACGCTGATGGAGCAGCAATTACATTGATCTCAGCCTCACCTTTGGTACAGTTGTTAACCTCGTATAATCCCTGTTTTATCAACAAAAAGCATCACTTAGTCATCTTTTACAATGAACTTAAATCTTTCCAATCCCATCATGATTCTTATAATAATTTACCTTCTCAAGGAAAAAAGGAGTATGTACATAGTAAAAGAATGAGAAAATATACAATAATTTCATACCTTTTTCACTGCCCAACATACCCCCATGCTTAATATTTTTCATGTCCTCATTAAAACTATAGTTCACATGGAGAGCAATCAAAGAATAAGCCGGATAAGGTTTGTCATCGACATGTCTAAAACCATGTAGTGCAGTGAATTCCTCAAAAACATGTTCCGTCTGTCCTTCAGGGAGTTCATAAACAACTTTGTAGTCTGAAGTAGGAAACCATGCAATAGGGCCGTGGAACCTACATCCTAACCAGAATGTTCCTTCTTTTAAAACGAGATGACTATAGGAAATCAAGCGGTCTGCAGCTAGCCCAAAGTTTCTATAATTAAGTGGTTCTTTGTTTTTCACGTTCTGATTGAAAATTCTCCACTCGACCTTAGCTGCTATATAATCTTGGTTCCTAATGGATGAGAAATAATCTGTTCCATCCAAGATAATCTATTTGTGAAAAGGCCCCAATACTTGGATAATTCCTTCCTTTTTCATCAAACTTCTATGCCTAGCCCAAAATTGGGATGGGTTCTGAGGTTCACTCCTAACCCACAAATCTAATTCATTCTCTTTCCTTTGGAAAGCATTATAGGCTTTAAACCATTTTAATTGATTTACAGCAAAGGAAATGAATGCCTAAAATTGAACATCTCCCACAAAAGGGCTAGGTTTTGATTCACAATCATTTTCAAGTATTAGATTATGTAAACAAAATTCACACAAAAGGAGTTGTAATTTGATCCCATAAAGTTTGCAGCCTGATACAAAGTCATCTATAGTTTTTAGCTCTATGGACTTCCCTGATTTAACTACCTTGATCTTTAGCTGTAAATATCTTTCTAGCAAAAATAAAGCATAGTTTTTGGCGGGGAATCTACAGGCTAAGACATCAGTGTATAGGGAGCAGAGAGTGTTCATTTGATTGTAGGCTAGTTTTAATTGGTTCCTTACCTTGTCAGTCTTTTCCTCTGCTCTTCGACACTTTTCGTGAGCTTCTGCTTCTACTTCATGAATACTCTTCATATGTTGCTGCAGTTCCTCATATCTCTTCCTTGGGACAATGTCTTATTCCAACCTTTGTCTTTCTATCCGGGCCTGTGCCAACTCCTCTTGGAGTCTGGCTAGTGTCGAGTCACTAAAAGTATGTTGACTACTAGATTGCATGTTTTCACTTGAAACAGGTCCCTCTGGAACAACTTGTGTTGGAATAGTTGTTTTTTGTTCCGTATCTCCATAATTGGGTTCAGGGATAGCTTCTTCAACTTGGGGGTTCCTCTTAGTAGCCGCTTTTCTCTTTTTCGAAGCTCGCTTAGTAGCTATGCTTCTTCTCTTAGGGGCTCTCTTAGGAATTTGTTTCATTCTCAGAACCCTAATGGTTTTCCTGAGTTTTTCTATGAGTTTATGAAGCTTCATTCACTCCCTTTGAATCTTTTCAATCTCAGTTAATTTCTTCCTCTTTTTTAATGGGACAGTTGTTCCTTTATCTGAACCCATTTTCTCGACAGGGTGTTGGTCCATATCAGCAGTGCCTACAGTTAAGTTTTCTTCTTGGTCTTATGCTTGAGGTTCCTCTTCCACATTCATATGCCCTTGGCTAAATTCTTCAAGAATCATATCCTCGGTTAACTCTGCAATATCCTGAGGGCTTCCAAGTTGGGATATTACTTCAGTGTTCTCATTTTCTTGTTCATGCCTTTCAGGGGAAGCAACCAAAGCTTCGCTAGGGTTTGCTATTTCATCTAGAATTTATTCAGCTATATTTTTGTTGACTGCAGAGTGTTCATGTAACTTATCAATATTAAGATCCAAAGGGCTATGAGGCTATGCATAGTTACTCATATTGGCCAAAATTTGGGCCAATTGGTCTTCCTGTAAAGGGCTTACGATAGCATTCTTGGGAGGCTCTGTTGATTATTTTTCGTTGTTATGATTGTCTTCATTATCCTCACAGTTATGATAGCTTCCTTCTTCCTCATCTGAATATCTAATTTCTCCTTCAATTTCTTCTTCCTTAGTATTTCCTTCCTCTGCACTAGATTTTTTTTCACCATTGCTGTGATGGCTTGTTTCTTATTCGTCTGAGTAGCGAATTTCTCCTTCCATTTCTTCTTCCTCATCAGTACGAGGGCTTTCTCCCTCCAATTGTGGAGGCTCTTCATCCTCTGAGCTGTGCAATTCCAGGGGCTAGCTACTACTACCCGAAATTCCTTCCATCATCCCCCTACTTCGTTTTAAATGGAGGGACTGTCTGTGAGTTGATGGCTCGGCTATTGAGCCAACCATTCTTTTATGTTTCAGAGTAGGTAGGGCCAACCATCCGTCAATGGAGAATATCAACTCTTCCCAACTGGTCTGTTGCTGGGTGAGGATATGACTTACTATTAATTGAATTAAACAATGGTGGCTGACCACCATATCTGTGTGCTGGGATTTTGTTATCTTACGCGCAATATCATACAACAGGGAATTTAAAAATGCAGGAAAATTGATAGTGCATTTATGTTTTAATACAGCCAGTAGATTAAGGTGGTGAGGTCTTACCACATATTTTCATCCATCGCATGTTATGTAGGCCTACACAATCTTGGCCAATTCCATCCATGGTTCTCCCATTGATGCTAGCTGAACTCCTTTTCCTTTGATAACCAATGTCTGTCTGTCATCCTGAAAGATCTTCATGGCTTCTCGAAGCCTAAGCTTCTTCTGCGTCCATATATTTCCTTGCGCTGGTATGCCTGATACTTCTGCAATTATTTCATCAGATACAACTATCTGTATTCCTCTAACTATGGAGAATCTTTCTTGCAAGTTCTGTAAAAATTCTGTGGCCACTGCTTCGTGAGGTTGTTGCATCCTAATGAAATATGTAGTCCATCCTATTCTTTTAAAAATCTCTCATGCAGCATAAAAAATGACCAGCACATGTGGTTCACTGTGAATTAGTCATCCTCCCATCATCTCTACACCTTGTTAGTTTTTCCAAACACACACAATAATCGCAATGGAACAACGCGGCACGTTAAATTGGAATAATGCCGTTATTTTCTAAAATGCGGGGATTAATTCACATACAGGTAAAGAAATATCGGGATTTTCTTCGCATGCAAACATCCGCACCCCCCTTGCTTGATAATAGGTCGTCCTCGGCCGTCAATTGAGAGAGACAGCGTGGCACAGTAGTAGTATAGAAGGAAAAAAAAAGTAGGCATAATTATTATACATTCAATAAGATTATGGCAATTACTGAAATCAATGCGTGTGATAAATCGGTAATAGATATAAAATCGTTTTGTAATGATTCAAATATGAGGAGAAGGGACAGCTTAAGATAAACATACATACAGATGTATTTATTACCACTTCAAACTAGTATGATCAATTTGTAATGATATTCATGTATAATAGGTTCGAAATGGAAGGTAAAATATTTATACTTTCATTTGATCCTAAATAGAGATATAGGAAAAGGGGTTAGATATGACTATTTATGTGTATAAATGTGACTCCAATACCATCATCAGAGCTCTGTTGCCCACAGGTGTCCATAACCTTGACAGAGTTGTTTTTTCACCCTTGGAAACATTATCATTTATTTATACTGAGGAAGTTCTTGTTAAATGTCATAATGGAGGCCATTGTTCTGGCTTGGTGACCAGATAAATCACAATGCAATTCACCGGGAAGAAGTGAAAGGTGGGCAGGCCAGCTCATGAAGAGACCTCCTGTTCCAAGGACTTCTTTTATTTTTTCAATTGTCCATTGGACCATATCCCTAGTTTGGTGGCCATGATGGGAATGCCACTTCACTGACTTCCTTATGATCATGGTAGGCTGGCTCTTAATGAGACCCCCTATCCTCCATCTGCAAAATCATAAAATTATTAGTGGAACATATAAATATTTTTCTTTTTCATATATAACTTTCCTATTTATTCATAAAGGTTGGCTCAACACTCCTTAAGAGTAGGGATGGTGGAAGAAGTATAAACATCTCAATAAAAAATAATATGCCCTTATTCCTACTCCATAAATAGAAATCAAAGAAATTTATATCATATGGGAAATAACCAATCATGATAAGGATAATCAATCAGATTAATTCAATGGTAATAAAACAGAAAAATTATGTTATTAGTCAAGTCCCTTTTTCCTATTTTCTTATCATTACTAAACATTTTTCTTAAAAATGACGATTTATTTTCATTTGCTGATTACAGTAAGCTTTAATTTGTATGATTGTATATGAATAATATGTTTTCCTTTAGAAGAGTCATCAGAAATTCTCAAAATTCTAATCTAAAACAAAAAACACTTCACTCAAAAGGCGTTGTTCCTTTAAAAAGAACAGTAGAAACAATATGTGAAATTGTTGTTCCTTTCAAAAGGAACAGCAAAAAGTGCGAAACTACTGTTCCTTTTAAAAGGAACAACAAAAATCTACATAACTATTGTTCCTTTTAAAAGGAACAACAAAAATCTGCAGAGCCATTGTTCCTTTTGAAAGGAACAATAGAAGTGTTGTTCCTTTGGAAAGGAACAACAAAACTCAAAACACGTAAAATGAACAGAAATTTTGACAAAAACAAATTGTATAAAATAGACAGCGAAAACTAAAATAACTAGAAATTTGAAAAAATTAATTTTCTAAACAAATAATCCAAATGAAAAAAATCTTTATGTAGAAATTTAAAAAAAAAGAACTGATTTAATGAATTGGTGCCGAGGAGTTATCCCCTTTAGCAAAAATTTCCATGGTAGAATCTTCCTGTAACTGTTGGTAAAAGGATTCCCAGGTAAGTGGTTTATGATACAATCATACTCGATGACCATTTACCTTAAAGGAATGCCTAGATCCATCAATGGTAGCTAATTTAATAGTGCCATTATTATGCACTTTTTATATTTCATAGGGTACAAGCCATCATGTCTGGAGTTTCCCTGGAAAATCCTGAAACCTAGAATCATATAGGAGTGCCTAGTCTCCTTCGTGGAAGATCTTCTGTTTAATCAGGGCATCATGCCACTTTGCTCTCTGTTGTTGAATTAACATTGTGTGCTGAAGAGAAGAGATCCTAATTTCATCTAACTCATTAATTTGCTGTAGTCTTTTGTTCTGGGCTTCATTTAGCTCTAGACCCACCTTCTGAGCTGTTCTCAATGTCTGAATTTAAAATTCTATTGGAAATATGGGTTATTTTCCAAATACCAATTGATATGGTGAATATCCCGTAGTGGGTCTCCACATTGTTCGATATGCCCACAATTCTTTTGGCAATCTGTAGGCCCAATCACGTCTATGTGAGGCAACGGTTTTTGTTAATATATATTCAATCACTTTGTTCATGCTCTCAACTTGGCCATTGGCCTGTGGATGGTATGGGGTTGTAATCTTGTGATGAATGTGATAGTTTTGTAGTGTTTCAGCTAATTTATTACCTACAAACTGTGGTCCTCCATCTGTGATTATGTCCCTTGGAAGGCCATACCAAACAAAAATTTGGAAAAGAAATTGTATTACAGAGTCCTCTGTAGCTTTTGAAAGAGCCTCTGCTTCAACCCACTTGGTGACATACTCAGTTGCAACTAGGATGTACATTTTCTAGTTTGAAGGGGGCTAATGGGGCAAACAAAGTCAAGGGCCCAACGTTCAAATGGGTCAATCAGTAGTTGAGGGTTCAAAGGCATTTCATCAAACTGCCTAGGGCGACCTACCCTTTGGCAGCTATCATAAGCCTGCACAAATTTCTTGGCATATTTAAAGATAGTGTGCTAATAATAGCCCGTTCATAAAACTTTATGGGCAGTTCTACGATCTGCAAAATGCCCACCACATTGTCCATCATGGCATGCTTTCAAAATGTCAAATACCTCATCCTCCTGAACGCATCATCTTATCTGCATATCTGCACCTGTATGAAATAGGTAGCCCCCAATCCAAGAGAATTGGTACTATGGTGTATTATCTGCTTTCGTTCATTAAGGGATAGATGTTTAGCTAATTTACCTATTGCCAAATAATTTTCTATATCAGCATACCGTGGGGTTTTAAAAGTAATACCGAACATATGTTCATCTAGGAAGTGGTCTTCAACTGCTTCTGCATCTATTGGATTTGGCATTCTTGACAAAAAATCATCTACAGAGTTCTCCTTTCCAGGTCGATCTTTGATTGTAATGTCAAATTCCTGCAATAAAATCAACCATCTTGTCACTCTTCCATTTGTAACAGATTTATTTGCTAAAAACTTAATGGAAGAGTGATCAGTATATAATACTACAGGATACCCAGTTATATAATGTCTAAACTTATTTATAGCATGTACTACAACTAAAAATTCTTTCTCAGTCACAGTATAATTTAATTCAGCAGGAGACATATTTTTGCTGATATAATAGATTTCATATGGATTCTTGTCTTCCTCCTGCCCAAGTACTTCTATAATTGTTGTATCTAAGGCATCAGATGAAATTTGGAATGGAAAATTCTAATTTGGGCCCCTCAGCACTGGGGCCGTTGGAACAAGATTCTTCAGATCATTAAAGGCATTGTCACATTTATCTGTCCAGAGGAAATCAAAATTTCCAGTTAGTGCATATAAAGGTGCAACTATTCGAGAATAATGTTCTATAAATCTTCTATAGTAACCAGAAAATCCAAGAAATCTACGTACCTCTATTTGTGTGGTAGGTGTGGGTATTAACAAAATTATTTGAATTTTAGATGGGTCCACCTGAATTCCAGCTACTAAAATATAGTTTCCTAAGATAACTCCTTTAGTCATCATCATATGACACTTTTCATTGCTTAAATGAAGCCTAGTGTCAATACATCTTCGCAACACTTTTTCTAATTTTTTCAATGCTGGCTCAAAGTCATCCCTGTAAGGTGTGAAGTCATCCATATATACTTCGAGACCTTCATTTATTAAGTCTACAAAGATGCTAAGAATGGCCCTTTGGAATGTAGCAGGGGCATTGCATAGGCCAAAAGGTAATACTCGATAAGCAAATGTCCCCCAAGGATAGGTAAAAGTAGTTTTGTCTTAGTCTTTAGGGGCAATATGAATTTGATTGTACCCACTGAAGCTATCCAGGAAAGAGAAAAAAAAATTTCTTACCAATGTGTCTAATACCTGGTCAATGAAAGGAAGGGGAAAGTGATCTTTCTGTGTTGCCTTGTTAAGTTCACGGTAATCTGCACATATTCTCCACTTTTTATTCTTTTTAGGTACCACTAGTAATGGAGAGACCCACTTACTATCATATATTGGGTAAATGAAATTAACATCCAATAGTTTTTGTAGTTCAGCTTTCACAATATCTTTAAGGTGGGGGTTTAGTCTTCTTTGGGGTTGGTGAATGGGTCTCGCATCTCTTTCAGTATAGATGTGGTGTGTGCATAATTGAGGATCAATTCATTTCATATCGGGGTAATCCCATGCAAAGGCTGCTTTGTATTTCCGCAATAGTTGGACCAACTTCTCTTCTTGTTCAGCAGTCAGATTTTTGTTAATGTTTACATTTTTTCCCAGCTCAATTTCTACAATCTTGCTATTATATACAGAAGTAGTGGGTATTACTTTCTCAGGAATGTCTTTCAAAGGATCTTGTTCTTCTTTATTATCAAATGATGCCT
The DNA here is from genome assembly GCA_034641835.2 of Pinus albicaulis. Classification (NCBI taxonomy): domain Eukaryota; kingdom Viridiplantae; phylum Streptophyta; class Pinopsida; order Pinales; family Pinaceae; genus Pinus; species Pinus albicaulis. Next base: position 966,012,029 of record CM076578.1, on the reverse strand, counting down.
TGATCATGTGACATTGCAAATGAGATTTGATTTGTGTTTTATTAACAAAACTATTAATGATATCATCCTCTGTTTGATATTTAAAATCAAGAGCATTTTCTATAGTTAGAGGTGATCTCATATTTTCCATAAGATATGATACAGGTGGTTTTCTTGTTTTGATTATTGATAGACTTGGCTGGGCTAAGGGGTATAGAGCTAAATTATTGACACAGTTGCCCCTTGTTATTGTCATGTTGCCTTGTCGGCATCCAATATACGCATCGGCAGTTGCCAACCAAGGTCTACCTAAAATTAACGGTTGTCCATCTAGCCGATTCTTTGGATTGATAACCAGGAAGTCAGCAGGGTATTCCCAGGAATCTACATATACCATTACATCTTGTAGTGTACCCTCTAGTTTGATTACCGATCGGTCAGCCAATTCCAATATGGTTGTTGTTGGTTCTAGTGATTTAATGTCAATTTTTTGATAGGTAGTAGTTGTTAGGATATTGATTGATGCTCCCAAATCAACTAAGGAATTTGGGAATGATTGTCCATTGATTTGCATTGTCACTATAGGATTTCCTGGGTCTTCATATTTGATAGGATTTTCCATTCCTAATAATAAGTCAGATAAAATACCGACTATTTGGACAGTTGGATTGGTGGTTGATCTCCTCTTTGGCTTCTTTATACATAATTCCTTAATGGTTTTTTCATATATAGAAATATCTTGAATAGCTTGGAGGAGAGGTATTTTTATACATAATTTTTCTAATTCTCCTAGAAGATCAAAATTGGGCTGTTCTAATGGGTGTGGTATGATTAATCATTCTGGGAATGGTGGAGAGGAAGTTGTTACTTGTTGTTGATCTTGTTGTTGAACTTCCTTTTCTTTCTATAATGTTTTTTCTACAAGTAACAGATCTTCAACATGAACATCATTGTTTCTCTCTGTTTCTACTATGCGTCCAGACCTTAATTGAATATCATTTCACTCCCTCAGTTCAGTTTCTAATTCTGGGGGTTCCACTATTTAGACATACTAAACTGGCCTATTGTTTGGGTTTGGGTTGGGCTGGGCTGGGAGTTGCGGTCTTAAGTTGGTCTGGCGATTTGTATAGGGAGCTGGTAGTGTAGGTTGAGAGAGAGGGATTTTTCCAGCTAGCTGATTTGTAGGTCTTTTCCAGTTCGAATGCCAGGCCTAACTCTATGAGGTAGAGGGGGACCATTGTGTTGGATAGTTATTGTTTTTCCAGAATGGTGGACAGAAAGGAAAGCTAGGCCAATAATTTTTATTTTTTTGATTTGGCCAAGATGTTGTAGGGAATGGTTGTTGTGACGAATTGGGGAAAGGTGGTTGATTTTGCCACATTCCACTATATTGCTGAGCATTGTATTGAGGAGGCTGAAAAGAAGAAAATGGATCAGTTGGCATACCTAATTGTCGTGGCTGCCATTTTCAACGCTGATTAAGCAGACAAACCACTTCTGATTCTTCTTAGGCCAGGAAGCGAGGGACATCCTTTTGTAGGGTGATATTTTGTGCAAATGGCACAAACTTTGGTTACAGCTTATGGACATTCTTTGTGGTTATGTTTCTTTTTGCACCTAGGACAGAATATCGCCAAATTTTGCTCTACTTCTGCTTGCTTCTGTTTGGCTTGCATAATATCAAAATGCGTTGTTAGAGTCCCAAGTATATCTGTCTTAAAATCTTCCAGCAGGTTTCCAATCTCTACACGAGTCAGACCTTCATTAGAGGTCTTGTTGTCTCTTGTAATCATATCACGTTCTACTGATTTTAGTCTTGTATTGCCCCTTGAACTCCTGATACATAAATCAATGATGTCAGCATAAATTTCCTGATATATATCACCTTTTCCCATAATATTCAATGTTTCGACCCATTGATCTTTCATTCCCCTAATTAATGTAGTTTTCAACACATTATTAGGTAAGGGTAACGATGCATACAGAGATCTCTGAAGATTGTATTGAAACTGTTCCACATATTCTTCCAAGGTTTCATTTGGTTTTGCTGTCATTTGGAATATTTCATCCTTAAGTTCCTAAGACCTGCAATAGTCTTGATATTTCTTTAAAAACGCAGCCTTCATATGATCCCAATCAGTTATGACACCCCCACCTAATCCCATAAACCATCATAAGGCTGCCCCTTTTAATGTAGAAGGGAATAGATTTAGCTTTTGGGGATCGCTGGTATAATCATATCCCCTACATAACACATCAAACTAAAACAAAAATGCATCTAGGCCTTCTGATGTTAAGCCATGAAATTTTGGAATAAGTTGAAGGGGAATGGCCTTCATAGGCGCATTGACTGCAGTATATACTATAGGATATTGCAGTGTAAAGGTCTGCTAGGGTGTCTACTGATTCTGATTTTGGTTCTAGGCCATTTGGTAAAAAATGTGCCAATATCCTTCTGAGATCTCCAAGGAATTCCTAGGTTGACTAGCAGGGGCAGGAATGGCTTTGACAACACTCCCCTTATCTAGAATAATGAGTATTCCTTGTTTTCCTACTGTTTGAGGTAATTCAGGACCTTGATTTTGACTAATTTTAACAACACTTCCTTTATACAGACTATTTACTGTTTGGACTACTTCAATAGGAGATATTGGGTCTCCTGTTTCTCCTATTTCTCCTTCTCCTTCACGGAGATTACTAGAGTTCCCTTCTTGAGCGGAACTTATGCAAGGATTCTCAATTTCTTTCTCGATTCCCTCTGTCTGACTGTGTATCTCAGCAAAGGCTTCAGATGGTGACTCTGTAGCCTAAAGGGAACTAGTAGGATGTCTAGAAATAGTTCTTGTAAATCCTACTGATGGCTGAGATTCAGTTCTTTTAAGGATTTCGTCAATAAAGGTTGTTCGCCCAAGGGTCACCGCTCCCTTAGGTTTTTTAATTTTAGGAGGAATTTTTGTTTTGCTTAGCTGGTATATTCATTCAAGAAATCAAACCTTCATTCCTACCCAAAGAAAGAAGCTCTGTTGTGAAGTGGGCTATGAGCAAGTGTGTTTCTTGCCTAGTGCGTAGGTTCTTACCTTTCGTATTTAATACCTAATTCTACGCAAGTAGAATAAAATCAGCTGTGCATCACTCCTTTAAAATGGCATACACTCTCCCTGGCAATGGTGCCAAAATGTCGAGGCATAAAAAGGTATCTTTCAAACACCTAATTATCTTACATTAATCATCAATCCAGGAGCGAATTTTTATTTCAATAGTGTACTCTGTCTGAGGCTGCAATTATCTAAGAGCAATGTTGTGAAGATGTAGTACAGAATTCTAAATACAAGAATAAACAAATACTTGTAAAGGAACCTAATTACAAATGGAAATGCTCTGAAACTTTAGCTAAATCAAATTTCAAAAAATCGATCAGGGATGCAGTAGCAATAACTCTTTCCCTTAGAAATCGATGCAAGATAACCAATCTGGGGACTTGGAAGAAATAACCTCTATCCTCTACAGTTGGTGATCTTAAATCAATTGAAATGAAATCAAGCTCGAACTACTTGCTGATAAAGATAACTTGAAAGGAACTGCAAAAGATGAAAAGGATTAGAAATCTTGTAACTCCTACACATACATAGCAACTGTAGTAAAATTATCTGTTAAAGCAAAGCTATGAATTAGAAATTAGCAAGAACTAGAAATGGAACAGCAATACAATTTTAACAGCAATTACAATCTTAACTAACTTCAATCTATTGTCGGCCAATACTACGGATCAATCAATCACAAAGAGTCATAAAATAAGAGAACAATAACTTAGAGTTGAATACAGAACAATAAACCTTCACAAAGATAGCAGAATAAATGAACAACAGATGTATTTCTTGCAAATAATAAAATAGTAATGCAATTCGTTAACTTTGCAATCGAAATAAACTGTAAACACAACTTCACACAGCAATAAACAAAGATTAAGAATACAAACAACAAAGTAATTCCACTAGAGCTGAGCCTTTAGCGCCAGTGAAATACCGCTGGGCTACTTCAGATCTTAAGAAATGAAACGAAACGCATGGTTAATATTAATTAAACATAAAGTATTACAGAGGCTGTTCTCTCAAATCTGAGAGTCAATAAAATTGTATTGCAGAGAAATGTCTGAATATAAGAACTGTCTCTGACCAACTGACTCTCTGATCACTAAAGGACATTGCTTTATATATCAAATCCTAACGGAAAAGATGAGGAGTAAGATGAGTTTAAACAACGATCCCTCAGAATCAAAGGATCCTGAGGGATTGACTTCCCTTTGTTTAGTTATCAATTTTTCTACTTTGACCGAGGCCGAGCTATCCCCTGCCTTTTCTTGGTAATTCATTTAGATCTCCTTGCCTTTGGCTGGATATGGTTCAACGCTGATGGAGCAACCGTTACATTGATCTCAGCCTCACCTTTGGTACAACTGTTCGCCTCGTCTAATCCCTGTTTTATCAACAAAAAGCATCCTTTAGTCATATTTTACAATGAACGTAAATATTTCCAATCCCATCATAATTCTTATAATAATTTACCTTGTCAAGGCAAAAAGGAGTATGTCCATAGTAAAAGAATGAGAAAATATACAGTAATTTCATACCTTTTTCACTGCCCAACACTGCTATAAGGGCTACGAATATCCTCATCAAACTGTTCCATTTCCTCATCATGCTGTTTCATTTCTTTATTATTTCCCTCTTCACTGTTTTGGTCTTCTTCATGGTGCTCTTCTTCATCACTGTGCTCCGATTATCACTGTGTTTTTCTTCTTCATCATGCTATTCTTCCTCACTATGTCTTTCTTCACTTTGCTCCCTTTCCTCACTATGTTCTTCTTCGTCATTATGCTACTCTTCTTCACTGTGTTCTTCCTCATTATGCTTCTCTTCTTCACCAATCATGGGGAATTTTAGCTTCTTAGGAACGAGCTTACTAGAATAAGGAGAAATATGTTGAGTGGAAGGTGAAGGAGATGCACGGGATGAAGAAACAGTGGCGAAATTGGGATGTGCAATGAAAGTGTCCCAAGAGATTCCCTTCTTCTCAAGTTGATGAAGAATGAAAATCTTGATGAGGAAATGATGGAAAATGCAAGCTGGCTGCTGAGAGGGAGGTCTCTTTTGGATAGTGGAGGCCATCTTTTGAATAATTCTATGAAGGAAAAAGGGGAGATTTAACAATTGGGCTCTTGTGAAGTGCATGAGCAACCGGACATGGTAAGCATAGACCCAGGAAAACCTTCCCTCTCATGTGAAATATTTCATGATTATCTTCATGAGGGGAGCATAGCTAGTCAACAGATATGAAAAAGGAAAGATGGATGGGCATGCATCCCGATGCTCCAAATTCAAAAAGGGTTTGTACTATTCTGATTCTAGGTAGCTCAGTTTAAACCATTTTTCTCCGATATACGGTATTTTGGTAGCTCTTGAAATGGATCTAGAAGAAAACTTGAAATCTAAGCCTGCCAGCTGAAAATATTTCCCTTGCAATCTCAAAGCACATATATGTGTCAAGGGGAGATAAATTTTCACCTCCTGAACCCTTTGACAAAACTATAAACATCCAACTTCATGAAAGTTAAACATAACTAAAGGATGGGCATTTACTTCTTCAGTTGAAAAAGGTTAATACCTCTTGTGAGGGCCACTTCTGTTGTATTTTCTGTGAGGCATTTTGTTTTTGATACTTTTTTCTAGTTGACCAAGACAAGCTGTTTCAAATGGTCCTTGAAATGGTTTCTCAACACCACACCTTGTCCTCTTTGCAAGTCACTGCTCGTTTGATGCCAAAAAATAAGAACTTGTCAAATGATAACCAAAATCAATTCATCATTGTGCTTGGGCAAAGATCTTGAAACGATGTGTTTGGGATCCTTTGTTGAAGAAGGATCTCCTTTGTTTTGAAAAAACACCTTTCCCTTCAAACACTGCTCTTTTTCTATTCATTGTTCTTTACAAAGTAAACAAGAACACCTTTCAACTGACTTGAAGACCTTGAAAACAGACTATGCCTTTTTTGAATTATGAGGGCTGCACAAATTTTACTATCTCTCAACATAGAAAAAACCTCTTTAAAATGACCAGGCCTTCATCTTATAACCACTATTTCCCTGTGAGTTTTTAAGAAACACAAGCCTTTGCAAAATATTGTTAAGATTCTTCTCAAATATTGATTTGAATAACTCTTAAACTAACTCTGTCCCTTTATAGAAAATGTGGGCTATCACTATTTTTTTAAGGCAGTTAGGGCTCTCTCAAAACTGATAAAAACATCTTCCCCTATCATTGCACTAATTCTTGACATCAACAGCAACAAAACCCTTTGATTTTGATCAAAGGCCCTAACTTCTAATCACTGCTTCTCTCTTGTGATTTTTAGATGATAAAGTGGTTTCAAAATCACTATTTCTTCTTAGGGGAAAACATAGCAAAAACACCCTTTTTCTATTTCAAAATTTTCCATGAAGTGAAGAAGTACCTTGAAGAATGTTTCTACGCCTTGGTTGGTCGATGGAGCAGCCTTTAAAAGTGTTTTTGAACGCCAATGGAGGAGCGACGTGTTTGAAGCAGAGGGCACCACGCAATGGAGTTAGTCGGGTGTGTTTGGGCACCGATGACCTGAAGATACAGGCGCGCCACACCTGCGTTTAAATGTTGTGTTCGGGTGCTCACAGGTGCACCGCGCAAACCTACAGGCGTGCCGTGCAGGCCTTGAGCTCAAAAAATATTGAAGAAATGTCAAAATCACTTGGTTTCTCCAATGAGAAGCTAATGGACATTTGCTTTGGCTTTTGAAATTATAAATGGGGCCTTCGAAACAGTCTCCTTCCTCTTTTAAAAGTAAAACAAGCTAAAATACCTTTGTAGTTGCTTTGTGAGGGTTCAAATTTCTTTTGAAAAAGGCCTTTTGGTCATATCAAACATAAATAATTGTCTTTATAATTTCATCACCTTTAAAACATCATAAAGACCTATATTCGATCAAAAATCATAACAATAATGCTATGGCCAGCTTCGTTTTGAAAACACCATAGACATGACCTATTCTGAAGTAAAGAGACTCCTCAAAAGCAAAATATTTTTCACAGCCTTTTCATTTAGTAAATAACTCTGTCACTATTTTTCTATTTTGTCCTTCAAAAGGGAACATTTTCAAGAAACCAATCCAAGACTGCTGATGCATCCTTTTCCTATCTCTTGGAAGGAGATGATTTATAATTCTAGAACTTACTTTGACAATCTCAACTTTATTGGTGTTTGATGACTTGTTATGCCCATTGTTGAAACTGGTCAAACACTGTTAGGCACCTTTTATTGACATATTTTTTTTACTGTCGAAAAAGATCCTCATTTTCACTCACCCAGATTTGACCTATACCTGTTTATCAAAGAGAAGGCTTTTAAAGACCTTCAATGCAATCATATACAACAACAGAGTTTGTTTTTATGTAAAGTAAAATGACTTGTTTGATGAATGTGTTATGCCTTGTTTCTTTGAATGTTGTCTTGAATTTGAGACATTTTTTCATACCCTTCCTGTCATTGTGATGAGCCTGTTTCAAGTTTTGGACATTCTAGCCTTTGTTTACTCTTCGAAGGAGGCTTTTATAGATAAAGAAAAATACTTATTTTGACACCCTTGTATCACTGTTTTGATGATGTCACAAATGGCTTCAAACCATGATCCTTCAGATGCTTCCCACTAAATTTCAAATTCTGTCCTTTACACATTGAACTCCTTTAAGCACCTCTTGAAACACTACTGATGTATTAGTGGTTTCATCCATTGGAGGAAATTTGTGTAAACAAGTTTTTTAGGCCATTTGAAGCATTTTTAGCCTTGTGCTCTTTGAATGAGGCCATACCTCTGTTCCTGGCCCTCTTCTTGTTAAATGAAGGAGGCCTTTATCATTTTCCTAACCATCTGCTTTTTTAAATGAAGGAGGTTAACATAAAATATCTAAACCATTTTCTCTTTGTACTGGAGGAGGTTTACATCAAGTGACCCAACCATCTGCTCATGCTTGGAGGAGGTTAACACAATCATGACATTTCATCCCTTTCTCAAACTGTGTCACCTTTCCTTGTAATGCATATCTCCGCTTGGTATATCACAATGAGTAATAAAGTGAAAATTTGACAATATGCTATGATAGACATGTTCTTAGATATGAATCCTATTGTTAGAATACCCTTGTGAATCTTTTGGAACCAGAAGTAACATGACTTGTATCTGTAGAGTATTTGATTGTAAATCATTACTTACTAACCTCTCTTAACTGTGTTTGCAAAGTTTTATTTAATTTTCTCTCTGACAAGTACTCTTATCCCAGGCTCAAAAAAACATGAGAAGCATCTGTCTTCTCATGTTTTAGCTTGACAATGTCTTCTGGAATACTTGTACATCTCTGCTTTTGAAATAGACACTAAAACACTGTAAATCAACCCAATATCAGTTTGGCTTTTGAAACATGTACTACTGAGACATCAAGACCCTTTAGTGGCGCGACCTATGGGTGTATCAATGTATATTTTTTTGTAGACTAAGTGCCAATTTAGGGTTGGCTGGTATTGAACAAAATATTTTGGCTCAGGATGCTTTTGCCAAGGGAGGATTTCCTAAAGTGCCACTACCTAAATTAGGGGAGATCTTTGACAGATTTTGAGTATTCTCTTTGGTATGACCAGATCTTAAGATGACATATGACCAGAGGTAGGGTGGCTGACATTCTTATCAACAATTGGTTAATGAATGACCTAGGGATGAGGGTGAATGACAACATATGACTTTAGCTTATGACAGCTGATGGAAAGGATTATATTACTAAAACTAGATAGGACTTGACAACTAGGTTTTTCTCATCATAGGCTGATTGAAAATGGTAGGAGGAAAAAAAATGTTTAGGGGTGTTATCTAGATGACAAATTTGGAAAATTGGAGGTCAGCTTCTAGAAAACTTGGCTTTAAAAATTAGTCATCATCAATAGGTGAAAAATATTGATGACTAAAAACGATTAACATCTATTTTGTTCTCATCATGAGTTTCCTCTACTATCTTTTCACCATTAGGAAACATTTCTTGTATCAACTTTGTCAAACCTTCCATGTCTGCCTTTAGATCATTCTTCATGTTTTCCATTTTCTCATCGATCTTAGCTTCCATGTCATCCATATTAGATTCCATGCCATATATCTTAGATTCCATGCCATTCTTCAAACCATCCATCTTAGATTCCATGCCATTGAGGTATAAAAGGTATCTTTTTAACACCTATTTATCTCACATTAATTATCAATCCAGGAAAAACTTTTTGTTTCAAGAGTGTACTCTGTTTGAGACTACAATTGAGCTAAGAGTAATGCAATGAAAGATGTAGTATAGTGTTCTAAATACAAGATTAAACGGATGCTTGAAAAAGAAATCTAATTACAATAACATGAACTCAAATGATCTTAAAATCTATCTATTCACTCAACAACCATCAATCGAGGATACAGTAGCAATAACTCATTCCTCTAGAAATTGATGCAATTGAAATCAAACTTAAACAAGAAAATCAATCTAGGAACGTGGAAGCAATAACCAATATTCTCTACAGTTGATAGTCCTGCGTTAAAGAAATTAATGAGAAATAGAAATTGAACTAAAGCTGCTATTGAAAATAAACTAAGAAAACTCTTTGCAATCTGTTAACTAATGAATTTAAAATGAACAGCACACCGAAATCGAACAACAATGTAAATGAATAACCAACTGAAACTAGAAGAATCGAACAACAAATATTAAATGAATCTGAACAACAGATTTTTAACTTAATGAAATCAAATAGCAATTCTATTAAACACCAAAACCCTGTTGACAGCAAACATTGTTAAATAACAATCGACATGAACAACAATCCAATGAAATAACAATTAATTGGAACAGGACATCTAATGTTGAACAAAAATGCTCTGTAAGGTTTAACAAGATGATTAATACATGAATTAAAGTCCTTACTGAAACGGAATAGAAATGCAATTCATTAACAGAACGAAATCAATCAATAATTCAACGGAAAAATAATTAACTTGCAAATGTAGTGAGAACAATCACAAACTATGACATGACAATAATTGAAAGGTAATGATACAACCAGCAGATCGATCCACCAGGGCCAGGCCCTCAACCACTTTTGAAACGCCGTTGGGCTTTACTCCAGTGTTAAGAAATTAAACGGCAGCGAACTCTTGTATTAATCAGGCATGAATAATGTTTACAAACAGTTCATACTCTCTTAACAATAGTCGATGCACAATTCTAAAAATTACAACAAGGAAAGTCCCCCTAATGGCAATACATGCTTCTCCTTTTATAATCCGAAAGAGGAGAAATTAAATAGTAAATATGATCTCTGATAACAAAATTGGATTATCCCTAACGAATTGATCAATAAGAAAATATATTTCCATCAATATTTCAACAAGAGCAAGCCGAATTTTGATTTGCAGCTGAGATAATTTGGAGGACGACCGCAACAGTAAATCTGAGAAAATCATGCTCAAAGAACCTTGCGTTTCTCTCAATACATGCCGACTTTTGGCAAACCATTCTTCGAAAAAAAGTTAATTTGGATCGTTCTGGACAAAACCCATGTTCCGGATTTTCCAAATTCTTCTCCATTTTCCTTGAATCTCAACCACAAAACTGTCACTTCTTATTCTAGCGAATTTTTGAGTTGGAATATTTGATGATGATCTAGAGATCAAATCTACAATCTGGAAAATATTTTGGAGGCTAAAATAGTGAGTGATGTTACAAAATATATTAATAAACCATCATTGATAAAATTATGCATAATAATAATCAATTTATCAAAAAGAAAGGAGAAGAAATAATATTTATCCATAAGAGCATAAATAATTATAAAATGGATTTATATGATAAATTATGATAAATTACATGATAAAGAAGATTAGAAATGGATGAAATAAGTGTTAAAAAGTGGTCTTATTCACAACCCAACACACGCCTTTCTTCAAACCATCCATCTTAGTTTCCAAGCCTTTCTTCAAAACTTCCATGTCATTTTTTGTTGCTCTGCGAAATTTGTTGCACTTGCTCTTGTAATTTTGATATGTCATGTTGCCATTATTTGTCTTCATGAGTCATAGTAGAGCTTTCTAAAGGCTTAATGGGTGTTGAATTCTTTTTAGGGGCCATTTTATAATCTGATACTGATATCTATTCTACAATATGCCCTTGGAATCAATTCAACTTGATTCTTCAAACAAGACTTATGCAATTCGGGAAAAAATACACACCTTTTATTTGCTTTTGAGGGGCTCGACATTGAAATTGAATTATATCTATAATTTTAGATCCTCAATATATGAAATTCAGCCCTGTATTAGCCCTCTAAAGCTTCTTTCAAATGCCATAGGTCTGATCTGATTTGGATTATTCAAGGCAAAGTCATGTCCAATCTCCCACTGTTGCACTGAAAATTGTCACCTTGACATGTCGTTTTCCGTATGAGCTCATTATCACTCATAATTTCCTCCTTTGCAAGTCTAAAAACATCAGTTCCTCATATAAATCCCTGAAAATAAGAGAAAAGCTCTCAAAAATCTCTAAAACTCTGGTATCGCACTTTCTCTTTGTCTTACCTATGGTCCCGCACCTAATGGTCATGTATCCTACGTTCTTGATCGCACTTTCTCTGTGTTAAGGGTTTGGACCCCTGTAAAATATTAAAAGGGCACAAGAAAACTGAAAAATCTCACTTTCAGTCATTTCTAGAAGCTTTTGGAAGGAATCTTGTGGTGGCAAGTTCGCTCTTTTCAGGTTCATGTACCCCATGCCTTAAGGAGCTAACCCCTTGATGTGAGGAACTTTTCCCTTTGAAGGAGGATTCTATCCCTTCATAGGTGGAACTGTAACCTCCTCTTTTTCACTCTAAAAGGAGGCATAGGGCAGCCTCAAAGGGTTACTAATGGACTAGACAATTGATGAGTTTAAGCTTTAGTATTATTGGAGGTAAAGTGATGTTGGAACTTAGAATCCTTTAACTGAGATTTTGTGAAGAAGGATTACATACCTATATGTCTCTTAGTTGGAAGAGTGCAAGGCTTTTCATAGTAAATGAGATTAATGCTTCGGACCCTAGGAAGGCCTGTTCAACATCAAGGCTGAAAAGGTTGTAAGGTTCTTCTACTATTCAAAGTTAATACAAATAAATTTGTTTTTCTTAATAAGTTGTTAACTAACTGTTTATTTTATGGATTCCTTGATTACCAAGATAGGCATGATTTATAATATTTACTATGCAGGTGCTATTTAATGTTTGCTTGTTTGTGATTGCAGGTCTTCAAAGATAACTCTTTCGAGTGATTGGAGGACGACTACTACGAACAAGCACTGGATCTAAGGTAAGACCTTAACACCTTTGTAGTATTTACTTATAAATCACATATGTCTAGAGAAAGATAGGTTTGTTTGTCTATTTGTTGCTAGACTATCTTCTGATACTAGGGAGATGAGTCTTGTCCGCAAGATCAATTTATCCGGCCAACAAATTGGCGACTCCGCTGGGGAATGAGTTTGGATTTTTGGTTTTCCTTTGTTTAGACTTGAGAAAATGATTTTTCTAGATTTTGATTGATGTATACTTGCCTGGGTAGCTTAGTTTTAATTTTATTTGAAAAGTTTTGAATTCTTTTGAGTTTTTCTTGAACTTTTCTGGGGACCGCACTTTGTCTTCTTACACAGTGCGGGCATATTCACACTTTCCTTAAGTAACCAGTGCGAGACTGCACCTGTTGCTTATGGGGCCTGCGAACCCTATTAAAATTTTTGAAAATATTCATATTTCTTCTTCTAGTTTAAGTTTATATTGTTTTACGACTCTTAGGCTCTGCCCAGATCTGTATTTTTCCTGTCAAAAACCTCTTGTGAGTGATTTCCAATAGTATTTGTGTTTTGAGTTATTTTCTAGAAGTTTTGCATACTTGGAGTGGTTTTAACTTGGTCTCTGTAGTGCCTCAAAGATTAGAAGCTTGAAATACCTTAAATCACACTGGTGTCTTTTTGTCTTCTTGATTACTCTGACCTGGTTGCGAAATCCATCCTTTTTGAGAAATAAATCTAGTTTTCTCTTTGCAAATCTTTGAACAAGCTTTGTTATAAGTTATGAATTTCTTTTTTACAAAAGAAAACATATCTGGATGTTTTTTGATTTGTTTGTTATTCTGTGCAAATGAATCCTTAGTTTTCTGAACAACTAAGAAAAACATTCTAAAAAAAAAATTGAAGCTTTTATTCAATTAGATTTTCGAATTTTTTAGATATCAAAATTAGTTTTTCATAGTTTTGGTCGCTTTTCTAGAACTTGTAGTTCTCTTTTGAAAGAAAAATTGTTTTTGTAGTTTCGAGTTTTGAAAGTGGAAGGGATTTATTGTGAGCATTGATTGTTTGTCTCGTTTGAGTTCTTATTGAAAAACAAAAAGATTTTCTTTTCATTTATTCTTCATGTTGAAAGAAAGAATTGTCTCTTAAGAAATTGCATCCTTGAACTCTTTCTTTAGCTAGAATTTCATTGAAAGAAAAACAAATTGTTTATTATTTTAGGTGCATTTTTTTAGTGTGTTTGGAAGTCAAGTATTCACACCATCAAAATTTCATTTCCATACCTATTGACTTAAAAAACAACCATAAAAGCAATGCTTAATTAAAATTGAACTAGTAATTTTTTCTATTTCTAGGGATCTTATCACCAATATAGCTTAGGCTAGTATCTTGGAGTAGGGAGTAATTAACTCTCCAAGATAGTAAAAAAAAACAAGTAGATAAATCTTACTGTAGGAAATAAATCCAATTGTAATTGGTACAAACTGGGAAGCTTCTCTTAAAGGAGTTAATCACGAGATCATGTCCGAGCCTTTGAGACAATCAATTCTGTTTCATTGGGAAAGATAGAAGATCTGCGCACATTACAAACAGTAAACCTCGGATTAACCATTGTCGAGGAGCCTGGGGTCACTTGTTGGTAAACCTTGGATTGACGATGTCAAGGAGCCTTCAAGGGGATTGAGCTTTGTTACTCTGCCCTTGTGCGTAGAATCGGATAATAGACTGTTCCCCCAGTTGTATTTGTTATTGTTGGTAACCTTGGTGTCCATAAAATTAAGATTATTTCCTAAGGTGATGGTGAAGGAAAGATCTCACTGTACCTAGAGCAGACGTCGACTAGACTCACTTGGACTCTCTGGGGGGTTCTCTTCACTCGAGATGGTTTTGTGAAGAAACTTGTGCCAGTCTATTTCATTAAGAAAGTTGTCGGGGTAACTGTTCCAACCGCCCTTTTTGTATTAAACTTCTACTAAGTTGGATTTCATCACCAACTAGTGTTTTTTAGTATGGGAAGTTACTGTTTTTGTGTGGTTTTAACTCTTATATTTTTAGGTGTGTGATTTAGTTGTTTGTTCCTTTAGAGATTTTAGGTGTTTTTATTGAAATTTTCTTTGTTTACGTGTGATTAATTGATATCCAATCGCGGCAGAATTACAGAGACAATCCCAGAGACTTCAGGGGAAGCCCCCTGAGTATACACCAAGTCAACTTGAAGGGCTGCATGCTCTAATATCATCTAGTAGCAGTAGAATTAGATTAACAAAAGTCATAATTTCATCTATAGTTGTTCATCTTGATCATCAAATACCCAAAACAGAGCATATTCAAGAGCCAATTTCAGTTTCCGAAGTTACTGGTAATATTTCTCCTTCTAGTGAATTAGCTGAAGAACCTGAAATTTCTGAGCCTAACACTGAATCTATTGTTTTGGAACCATCCTCAGGATTTATTACTCCAACTTCTAGTGATCCTAGTTCACCTAGGGTAAGAAATATCGTTACTAAAGATCTTCCTACTGGCCTCATTTCTATTGAAGAACTTGCCAATCCAAACGAAGAAGTAACTCTTCCTGAATCCCCACAATATTTGAATCTTAGGGAGCATGAATCAATTTTCTACAGCCCTATTAGGAGTGAAGCTTGGTATTTATCTTTGAATTTTTTTTAGAAAACCCGGGTCTTGCTTTTTCACCACCTCGAATTCCTTTTCATCCTACGCCCAGAGGTTATTATCCTTCATCGATCATGTTAGGAGAGTCATCTATGTTTTCCCAAACACTAGAAACATTTTTATACGGTGGTCCTTCTATTCCTTCGGGGTACTAGACACTCTCTTGTACTTTCTCAGGAGAAAATAATCAACCGATTAAACAAGTATTATAATCTGGTCTGAATGGAATTAAAATTGAAACGTCAAACACAGAGAAAATATTTATGATGTCTGGTAATATTCCAAATCCTCAACCTCAAGGTGGTTAGTTACCACATGAGGGGCAACCTCAGGGTGGTCAGTTACCACCTGGGGGGCAACCTCAAGGTAGTCAATTACCGCCTGGGGGGAAACCTCAAGGCAGTCAGTTACCACCTCGGGGGCAACCTCAAGGCAGTTAGTTACCGCCTGGGGGGAAATTTCAGGGTAATTTTTTCTCAGGACAAACTGTAGGACAATATTATTTTGGATAACAACCTCAAGGACAGTACATACCTCAAGGTTATCAACCTTCAGGACAGTACATACCCCAATTTCAACCTTAGACTCAGTATGTTCCTCAGGGTCCTTATCAACCCCAGATTTAGTACGTGTCTCAGGGTTATCAACCTCAAGTTCAGTACCCAACACAAGGTTTTCAACCGCCTTCTGGTCAATCATTTGTACAAGGAGTTTTAAATTTACCACTTAATTATCAACCCTACGTTCAACCAGGCTATGGTTCTTCGTATGTACAACCTTCTATGGGACAATACCCCAGAATGAGCATGGTGTGGGATCCATTCCAAATTCAACAAACTATGCAACCTAATGTACAGTTACCTAATCAACCTGGACAACCTTTTGTTTCTGGTCCAACCCAGCAACCTGTCCAACCTAATGTTCAAATCCCTACACCTAGTTTTGTTCAGCAGCCTGGGCCTCGTACACCTCAGACTCTGCCTCAAACTACTACAACTACTGCAACATCTGTTCAACCTACAACACCTATTTCTAGAGTATCTGTAGCTCCGGTTTCTTCTATCCCTACATCCGTGCAAATTCCTCAAGTCTCTGTGCCCCAGTCAAGACCTACAGTTTAGATTTCCATCTAGATACCTACAATATAAACTGGTACAAGTACGATTGTCACAAATCAACCGCAATTCACATATCAACTATACTAGGGACAGTATCAATTCGGTCCCATTGCACAAAACCTATTTTATCAATATCAATCGTATCTTGGCTATACTTATCAACAGCCTCAACAACCCTAGTTTGGTATGGTTAATCTTAGTTTCCTAGGAGGTTATACCATTCCTAATGAAAATCCGATTCCCAGTTATCCTAGATATCCTCCTCATGGAACTGCTCTTATTACTTAAGGTTTTCGCGACCCTAAGTGTCAGTTACCATTTATTGCAACTTTGGATTTACCTGATTTTTTGTGCCTTACGAACGATCTGATTTACTATCTTTCGCATTGGCTGCCAATGCCACATAAGTTGCCCAGTGAGATACCAAAATTCGAGGGTAAGTCAGGAGAGGATCCATCAAATCACGTTATGACTTATCACCTCTGGTGTGCGTCTAATTCGATAACTGAAGATTCAATTCACTTACATATTTTTCAACGAACTCTTATTGGTCTTGCTTCCAAATGGTACATTGAGTTACCACGAGGCTATTTTAATGATTTCAATCAATTAGCAATTGTTTTCTTAACTCATTTTCAGTTTCATATTAGATACGACAATGGCATGGAACTATTTACTTCACTAAAACAATCCACATCCACATATATTTCTGATCATATTCACGAATGGCGATGTAGAAGGCATTTAGTGAAAGTTTTCATTCCGGATCAAATTTTGGCGGAATGGTTCATTAAATCATTGTTACCAAAAATTACTGAAGATGTAGCTAAGGGAGGAGTTATTACTGAGGAGAAAGTCATTGCTCAAGCTCAGTACCTTGACCTCGTTTACATGTAGTCAGGTACTTTACATGAAAAAATCCCCGATCTTCCCAAACACGATCAATATCTGCAGCTCCTTCAGGGTCTCATGCCACTGATGGTATGATTGGTTCAGTTAGTACTAAAAGTAAGAAGAAATATTCAAAGAATTCTTCTCCTATAATAACTTTACCTGATTCCCTGAAAGGAGATTCTTCCGCTGAAGTTTTTGCTGACATCCATGTCATAGAGTCAACTACGACCAAATCTAAATCTGGCGGTAAAAATAAGGGGAAGAATAAAAACAAACAAAATTCAAAATATAAAATAGATAAAAATGAATCTAATGATTAAAAACACAAACCTCGCTATCCTTGTTTCATTTGTGACGAGGATCATTTTACTAAAGAATACCCACATCGAGCAGAGGTTTCGAAATTTGTTAAAGGTTCTTAACAACCTGCTGTCTTGAAGGATCATTTTCCTGCTCAAGATAGTAAGATGATTGGTTCTACCTCAAATGCCTCAGAAGGACCCGTTATGATGATGTCTCATGTCAGGATTGCGACACAATCGCAAGATTATGGTAGTAAAAATCCTATTGGTGGTAAAGAAGCAGAATCTTCTAATTCAAACACATCAACTACACCTCCTCATGTTTCTGATCCTCTACAGATCAAGAAACCCAACTCAGAATTAGTAATCAAATCACCTGCTAAAGGTGTACTTTGTAAATCAGCTTTCAATCCACATGCGAGGGCTGCTCAGAATTACAACATTGTTGAGGACTTAGCTATTTCCCCTTCAACAATGTTAGCTTTAGAAGTGCTACAATTGTGCCCAGCACAATGTAAATTACTATTGTTTTCCATAGGAGCTATTGATATTCAGGATTCGAACCTAATAATATTCGATTTAGAGAATAGTACACCCTGCCTACCTCATCAAATGGCTTTCTAGATTCTAGTATTAGTAAAAACAGACCCGTCTTTCAGACTATGATTGATGAAGGGGCTTCTACATATATTATGTCGATCCAGTGTTGGAAATTTCTTGGTTCTCCTACACTCAATCAGTCTCTAACAATTGTAAAAGATTTTGATGGCTGAGGGTTCCATCCTTTTGGTATTTTGCAGGATTTACCTATAGGGGTCGAAGGCAAAACCGTAAATCTAGATGTGGAGGTGGTTGATGCCCCTCTAGATTACAACCTTCTCCTAGGTCGCAGTTGGTCTTATGTTATGAATATTGTTGTTTCATTGGTATTTCAGCTTATCAAGTTTCCACATCAAGGAAAGCCTTATCTCGATGATTTACCGGTCCATTCATCGCGTAGGGCTGATCATCTCACTCATTTACGAGCTATCTTTATGAAATGTAGGCATTATCAAATTAGGCTGAATCAACACAAATGTGTTTTCTGTGTCGAATTAGGTTTCTTACTGTAATTTTTCGTTTCGAAAGAAGGCATTCGTGTTGATCCATCAAAGGTTGAAGCGATTGTCAATCTATCTCCTCCTTCGACTCTATGCCAACTCCAAATTTTGTAGGCGAAAGAAAAAAATTTATGTCGTTTCATTACTAACTACGCTGAGTTAACAAAGGGTTTTACCAGGTTGCTAAAACAAGACATTCCTTTATTTTGGGATGAGATCACTAATCGATCTTTTGATGCACTCAAACACATGTTGACCCATGCACCGTTACTACATCCTCCCAATTACAACTGGGATTATTTTTTATACCTCATCACTTCTCATTCCACCATTGGGATGGTTTTAGTTCAGGAAGATGAACTCAAAAATGAACATGTGATTTACTATCTTAGTCAAAATCTACATCCGACTGAGATCAAATACACGCATGTGGAGAAATTGGCCTTGGCAGTTGTTCAAGATGTCCAAAGATTTCGTCACTACATCTTATGACTCAAAACCACAATGATTTCTGACTGTAACCCTATGATGTACATCCTGACCAAACAATTTCTAGGGGGAAAGTATTCCAAATGGATAGTTATCCTACAGGAATTTGACTTGGAATTTGAAAAATCCAAGGCAAATAAATCTTTGGTTTTCACCGAAATGATGTGTGATTTCCCGTGTACTGCTGCTGAAAATGTGGCGGAGCAACCCATTGCGGACGAATCCTTGTTTCTTATCAGTACTCTTAATCCTTGGTATGGGGATATTATTGTTTATCTCCAAACCCAATCTTTTCAGCTTGAAATCTCACGATCTCAGCGACATAAAATACGTTTCCAATCCCAAAAACACAATATTATTGGTGATACACTCTATCGTCGTGGAGCGGATTCTGTGTTCCGACATTGTCTTACTCATGAAGAAGCTGAGAAGGTTCTAAATGAATACCATTCTGGAGCATGTGGCAGTCATATGTCTGCGTATGCCACAGCCCAAAATATATTTCACACTAGTTATTTCTGGTCGTCCTTATTCAAAGATTGTATTTATGCAATCCAGAAATGCCACAATTGTCAGATCTTTGATTGTAAAATGTGTGCACCACCCACTCCTCTTCACCCTATAATTGTTGTCAGTCCTTTCGAAAAATGGGGTATTGACTTTATTATATGTAACCCTCACTCGGCTGGGGGGCATTTGTATAATATCTTAGCGGTAGATTATTTTACTAAGTGGGCCGAGGCGATACCTACATTTTCGGCAGATGGCAAGACTGTTGCAACTTTCGTGTTCAATCATATAATTGCTATATTTGGTGTTCCTCAAGCTATAATTACAGATCATGGAAGTCATTTTTGAAATATCATGATGACTGAACTGAAAGATCAACTTGGTCTGCGCCGCGATATTTCTACTCCATATTACCCATAGGCTAATGGTATGGTTGAAGCTATCAATAAAGTTTTAGTCACTATGATCAAACAAATCATTGGTATTCATAAGTTGAATTGGCATTCCATGTTATTTTCAGCACTTTGGGCATATCGGACCTTAGTAAAAACATCAACTAGTTTCACTCCTTTTCAATTGATTTACGGTTTGGAAGCTTTGTTAGCTATTGAATGCGAAATTTTGTCATTAAAATTAGCCATAGAATTACTCCCAGCTACTTCTGAAGAGGAGAAAATTTTTTTGTACTTAGCTCAGCTAGATGAGAATCGACGTACTGTTGCATTAGCAAATGAGGCTCATGCAAAGTGAATAAAAGCTCAGTACGAAAGAAATGTTACACCTCGCAATTTTTCAAAAGGAGACCTAGTTTTATTATACGATCAAGCGAATGATAAGCTATGGGCTGGAAAATTTGTACCTATGTGGCATGGTCCTTATATTGTTAAACGAAATTTGGCAAAAGGGGCCTATGAACTGATAGATTTTGACGGGGTCTCCTTAGATAAACCCAAAAATGGGCTTTATCTGAATAGATATTATGCTTACAATTCTAAGTGGAGATTTTTGTTAGATTAGTTTATTTACTGCTGGTGTGTCTTAGATTAGAAAAATGTGCCTAGTTTAGAGTGTGCTCTTATCACTATTCCTTCTTATCTGGGTTTTACTCTTGATATTGCAGATGTCGACATCTCTTCAAAGCTACATTGGTTTTGCTGATGGTGCTTTTCATAGTACATGGAACATTTCTTCTGTAGCTTGGGTTATCTATTCACCCTCTGATGAGTTAGTATCCATGCATGGGGTAAGCCTCGGTCAAACAATGACGAACATTGCAGAGTATAGTGCAGTGATTGAGTTATTATCTGAGTCCATATCATTTGGAATTTGGAGTTTGATTGTTAGGTTGGATTCTGAACTCATTGTATTACAGCTTAACAGGGTTTATGCCATTAGAAAACTAGTATTATTATGGTTATTTTTAAGAGTTCATCTCTTGGAACGCGAATTTGATTATGTTGAATATCAGCATATTCCAAGACATTTAAATACTTTAGCAGATGCAATTGCTTCTAGTATGATAAATAGACATTTGCAATAATCAAAACAGTGAATTATACAACATTCGATAATATGTTACACAAGATAGCCAGTAATAATGATATATCATAGAAAAGAAGTGTGTCTCAAAATATACATCGTCGTCGATCAAAGGTTGAAAAACACCTTATGATCGGCAAAAATAATAATACAAAAAGTCAAAAATGTTATAAGTCTACAAATCGATCATCTTATCCCTAGTGATGATCACGATAAGAAACCACTGCTCGAGCCACCCTACACAAGAACCTCCCAAAAGGTCCTAGGACACCAATCACATATCTCTGTAACCTAAGTGGAATATCATCTATATCAGTCTCTAGAATATCTAATGTCAAGTGCTCTAGATGATGCTCCAAGTTGGTCAGGATATCTGCTGATTGGCCTGTGGGGCCGGTGCTACTGCATCTGGGTGTCTCCTCTCATAAGGCTGGAGAGCGGCTAGTCATCATGGACCCACATCTGCATTTAAAATTTCGATTATTATTTTTGGATGATTAAAATACAAAAAAAATTAGAACTTAGAAAATGTTGAAAATGGTTTTTACCTTAATCATCCCACTATTCTCCTGCTGGGAGAGAAATGTCTCGGTCGCCGCGAAAGTCCATCCCGGCGTATGGAAAGTCCTCTATAACAAAATTTTTGCATTCCAGCCAATGAAAATATGTACAAGGAAATCAAACAACCTCTATGCCCTCAGCGTGATGGGCCATCAAAGCAACCCAACGAACCATCCTAGGCTCTCGAGGTCGACCAACATCGACAGGAATGTGCTGCGGGGCTAACATGGGGATCCTCTCTAGAGAAAAGATGACTACAATGGATCCATATCCAAAGTTGCTTAGATTTCCATTCTTTGCTGTGGTTAGTTGGCCTTTCACATTTTCCAACACAGTCTCACACTAGTTGAAAATGGTGCCTCGAAAATAGTCTACTGCAATCCACATTTGGGATCCAGTAGCCACATGCAATGCTACACTCCTGCACAGTATAGTAACATTGAATGAAATGAATTTAAGCTAAGTTCAAATGATAGTTTTAATATCAATCCATTTATCCTTGGGTTCTGCTTGATCATCGCAAAACTCTAGTTGAAGACTAGCGACAGACTGGCCACCTGGCCTAGTCCCAAACAGAGATATTTGTTCGCCCCTTTTGGACAAACCAGTCAAAAAATATATATCCTTTGGCTCAATTTTGAGCCAGTGGCCGCCAATAACAAAACATTGGTCCTGAGTGTCCCATTTGTTTACTAGCCATGTCAGGAGGGCTACTTGGGCCCTCATGCCCTGTATGGCCCATAACTTGTACAAACCGCATGATCTCAATGCCTGCATTGTGGGCAAATGATTCATTGTGGCATCATCTACATCCTCGTGCTCACGTTTTCTCCAAGTAAGCATTTTGAATGTCCTACAATACATAAAGAGACATATTAGAACAATCTTGTTTGAAAAATTTTGGGTAGAAATTGAGAAATTTAAGTTTGAAATTTAATTGCGCGAGGTCCGCACCATTTGCTCATACACATTGCGTATATACGCATGGGCGCTGTGCAATAGGTGAAAACCCATGAATTTTTTCTACTAAGAAAAAATTCAGGGTCTGTAGGGCCCACGTGTTGCACCTACGGACCCTCGCAAGCGATCTTTTCAACCTATTTTTCCTTAAAAAATGAAATTTATAGCCTAAAAACAAAATGTAAATGGATGAAATGCAAGTTAAGGAGACGTGGATTACCTGGAGCTGACGGTTCTCGATTCCGACGGACGGATTTTCCAGAATCTTCACAAGAATTTTTTTAGCCAAAAGCTCTCACTTTTCACTCTAAACTCAAATGGTAAAAATGAAATTAGAAAAGCCCTTTTTATAAGTTTTTTTGAATAAATGAATTTTTAATTTGTTTATTTTTTACTTTAAAAGGTAATTTTTGAAAGCATTTTTATTTATCTTAAACAGGTATGTGTAATGTTTCATTTTTTGTGTAGAAAATTGGATTTTTTTGGAAAATTGATCGTTTTTCAACAAAGAGCATACTTTTATCACTTTTTCAGACTCTTTCAAAAAATCTACGAAAAAGAAAAAACCTAGAGTCCTCTTTTAAGCTCTTTTCAGAATCTCGAAAATTGAAAAGATTGCTGAGAACTTGATTATTTGAACTCGTTAAAATAAATGAATGATCGTCCTTTCAGCATAAGTTTACCCCTTTTACAGACTGAAATGGATTATTTACGAAAAAGGTATACATTGACTAATTACGGTCAATAGAGTTCTCTCCCGCATTATTTTATCATTTTTCATGCTCGAGAGACTAAATTTACGAAAAAGTACACCCATAGAGTTTTCTTAAGTTTTTCTTCTGACTCCCTAAAATTGAAAAACACCGAGTTTATCCTATACTGGACTCATTAAAATTTAACAGTAAATGACCTGTTCAATTTTAAGCAGAAATGAACCACTCCTTAGGGTTCGAATATTAAATTAAGTTGGACTCATTCGAAGGATGAGCTTATAAACAAGAAAATGTTATCCTCCTCAAGCTTGTGAAAAATAAAGAGGTACTTGCCAGAAATGGTGGTGGAAAAGAGAGAAAAACGAACTTGTATGTTACATTTTGACTATTTAGAAAATTTTTAACCACTCTTGAACACGACACTTTTGTTCACCTGGGTTGGGAAAATCCTTTCCCTAATAGTTAGTCAAACCATATTTAAAGTCTTCAGTCGGTTTTTGGGTATTAGCTTTTGGTCAATTGTCACCAAACCATCTCCAGTGTCATTTTGTGTTCAAGAGGAAAATTCAAACAAACCATTCATTTGTGAAATATTTGTCTTCCATTTTTACCATCCCTGAGTCAGTCCTTGCAAATATATTTCTTCAAAACTTGATCTATTATTTCGTGTTATGGGCTTCCCTACGACGGATCACTTTCTATAGACGACAGGTCATTATCTAGGAAGTTGATCTAGAAATCTTCGGTACCTTGAAATCCGCATGCCTCAATGGCAGGTTTCTCACCTTCGATGATACGTTGCATCATTGACCTTCGATCAAATGATTCTGTGACATGTTCGACTTCAGCTCATTCATTCACATTTCATGGATTATACTGAGTACTTTGACGGCCATTGACATTACTAGTGGTTACTCTCACACATGTTAACAATTTACATTATTGAATGGTAATCAAGTGGTTTCTACCATGTTTGACTTCAACACATTCATTCACATGGATAGAATCGAACTGGTTCAGGAAGTGGAAATCAAGACCCTGGATCTAGTTTCTACCATCCAGGCTGTGAGGAATTTTTCTATTCATTTATACAGTGGACTACTCATAAACAAATGGTTGCATCCATATTGTATCTACACATGTCTATACTATTGATGTATTGAAAATCATTCCTATATCAGAACGGTTTAAGTCAGTTTTCTAGTTAGTTTTTTTCTGAGCATGGGAATGCCTACCTCAACAATGATATGTCTACATATATACATTTTTCATTTGAATGTTTTTACAAGTTCCGACTGGGTGTCCACCGGATGATACTTGAAATGATAAATTACCTCACTCTTCATGCATGACAGACTCTATCTTCATCTATTACAGACTTCGCACTTTAGGGGGCAATCTGTTGCATTGAAAATTGTCACCTTGATATTTCATTGTCCATATGAGTTCATTATCACTCATAATTTCCTCCTTTGTAAGTCTAAAAACATCAGTTCCTCATATCAAGCGTTGAAAATAAGAGAAAAGCTCTCAAAAGTCTCTAAAAATCTGGTATCGCACTTTCTCTTTGTCTTACCTGCGGTCCAACACGTAATGGTCATGTCTCCTACGTACCTAATCACACTTTCTCTGTGTTAAGGGTGCAGACCCCTGTAAAATATTAAAAGGGAGAAGTAAACTCAAAAATCTCACTTTCAGTCATTTCTAGAAGCTTCTGGAAGGAATCTTGCAGTGGCAAGTCTGCTCTTTTCAGGTTCATGTACCCAATGCCTTAAGGAACTAACCCCTTGATGTGAGGATCTTATCCCTTTGAATGAGGATTCTATCCCTTCATAGGTGGAACTATAACCTCCTCTTTTTCACTATAAAAATAGGCATAGGGTAGCCTCAAAGGGTTACTAATGGACTAGACAATTGATGAGTTCAAGATTTAGTATTATTTCAGGTAAAGTGCTATTGGAACTTAGAATCCTTTAACTGAGATTTTTTGAGGAGGGATTACATACCTCTATGTGTCTCGGTTGGAAGAGTGCAAGGCTTTTCAGAGTAAAGGAGATTCCTGCTTCAGACCCCAGGAAGTCCTATTCAACATCAAGGCTGAAAAGGTTGTAAGGTTCTTCTACTATTCAAAGTTAATACAAATAAATTTGTTTTTCTCAATAAGTTGTTAATTAACTATTTATTTTATGGATTCCTTGATCAACATGATTGGCATGATTTATAATATTTATTATGCAGATGCTATTTAATGTTTTCTTGTTTGTGATTGTAGGTCTTCAAAGATAACTCTTTCGAGTGATTGGAGGACGACTAATATGAACAAGCACGGGATCTAAGGTAAGACCTTAACACCTTTGTAGTATTTACCTATAAGTCACATATGTCTAGATAATTATAGGTTTGTTTGTATGTTTGTTGCTAGACTATCTTCTGATACTAGGGAGATTGGTCTTGTCCACAAGATCGATTTATCTGGCAAACACCCACAATGACCCAATTTTGGACTGGTTCTGTAGAGAAAATTTGTACGAATTTCCACGTGTCGCTATTTCCTCCTTTGGCTCTGAAGTTGATGGACCGAAAACTGCAGTCAGTGTACTTGCGGCCACTTTTCACAACATTCCAATCTGATGCTTAGAGAGAGAGCTATGACAATTTTCCCACAATCACCTCTTTGAGATGAAATTCAGAAGCCTCAAAAAGCCCTAAATTCCATAGATCATTTCTCCAAAAATATTGCAAACCAATATCTAAAATTTTGCGATGATGTTCCTCAGGATTGTGGCTTCTCACTCTAAAAAGTTCATATTCTGAAACATCATAGAAAAAACGTTATTACAAAAATACCACGATGACCTATTTAGGTTAAATTTAGGAGCCTGCAAAATGACCTAACTTGCACAGATCATATCTCTGAAAATATTGTGAACCAAGCTCTGAAATTTTGTGATGATGTTCCTCAGGATTTTGGCTTTGTACTCTAATAATTTCTGATTCTGAACCTTCGTAGAAAAAAAATTATAGTGAAAATTCCACGATTACCTGTTTTAAGCAGCGAAACCCTAGAATCTCAAAGCTCTGATACCAAATGTTGTGAAAATAGCTCTAAAAAGAGAAGAAAAGAGATATCAACGCCTTAGAAATAAGCCACTTCAAGGGGGGAACCTCCAATACATTACATGAATGCACAATTCTTGAATGATTCAAATTACAAAACCTCCTTTCTATATATAGGAGTCCATGGGGCCACAATGTAATCCTAGCTGACCTAACAATAATAATTTAAGGGCACAATAATAACAATTTGGGGGTTAAAAGGGTACAATAATAACAACAAGGGACTATAATAGTAATATAGGGACCTAATAGTTTCTCCATGATAGCCTTTGGCATAAGGTTGTGTGATGGACCCAAATCCAACATGGCATTGAGGATAATCTTATCATGAATGTTTAAACTGACATAAAAATGAGGGACCCCTCCTTCCTGAGGCTTTCCATCAACTTCCGGCCCAAACAAAAGTTCGGGCAGGTAATCATTTAAATTTACAGTATCTGTAACCTCCCCTATATTTAACATTTTCAGGACCTGAGATCTGTAGATATTTTTGTTGATTAATTCAGTGAGAGGGATAGAAATATTCACCTTTTCAAGTTCACTCTTAATACTGAATGGTGTTTGAGTTTTGAGTGGGTTTGAAAAATCAATTCTTTCATCTTCTATTCTTTGGGTAACTTCAACCTCCTTTCTTGTACTGGGGATGTCTCCCTGAGCATTTCTGACAAGGATATCTACTGCTTTCTTGGCACTGTTTTGTGTGTTTTTATTTTTTGGGTTATTTGCGTTTTTCTTGGTGTTTTTTGTTGTTTTATTGACTTCATATTTAGATACTTTCTTGGCAGAATTTTCTGAATTCTTGTTATTAGAATTATTTAATTTTTTCTTGATTATTAAGTTGTATTGTTTGTGAACCTCCATAATGGCGTTCTCAAAACCTAGTTTGTAATCATCAAATTCTCTAGATCTAAGGTCCATTTGGGTTAGTGAAAGCAAGACTTGTTCTTTTTCGGTGAAAAAAATAGAATCATCTTCACTAATCCCCATGAAATTAATATGATTTTCCTCAACTTCCTCCATTATTCCTTCGTCTTCATTAGCTTAGATTTCTTAAAAGGGAGGCCTAATCTATTGATTAGGACCTATTTTCTCTCTCTGTCTAACTTGTGTAGGGTTTCTTCTTGGGTTCTGATTTATGTTTTGGGGTATTGGTTGATTTTCTTTGGGTACCGCTCTTTCATTTAGACACATTATTTCCATCATCCTTTCCATAGTCCTTACCAAATTGTCAATTTTGGCATCAAATGTGGAGGCTACAGGTTCTTCTCTTATTGTGACTCCCCTCTTAGTCCTGATCCTAGTTCTTTTAGCTAGTAAATTAGCTTCTACACTCACAACATATTTTTTCATTTCCTCTAAAGTCGATGAGTCTCTTTCCCTAAGCTAATAGGCTATGTCTCGATCAAGTTCATTGAGGAATTTAACCAGAACTAACCCTTGGGGTGGTTTCATATAACAAGGAGTGTGTTGTATATGCTATTAAATCTAGTACAGTAGTCTTGCACACTCTCATGTGGAGATCTCTTAATAGTTTCATATTTTCATAAAATCTGTAGTGGATTTTTCTTGACTTCCCATTAGTTTATGAATGTTTGGTGAAAGGAAAGGAGATCATGAATACTATTAGCCGTTAAACCTTTAAACCATTTTCTAACGTCACCCGCTAAACTTTGGGCAAACATTCTCAATTTGAAACTGTCATCATCAATTTCTTGCAGGTCAAAACTGTTATCCATTTTATCTATGTGTTGTTGGGAAGTAACAGGGCCAATGCTACCAAATTGTGGAATTTTAGATTGGTAATATTAGGGCACAGGAGGTAAAGGTGGTTGCAGAACCAAGGGGGCATACTTGGCTGCCATGATTGGTGGGGGTGGTGGAGGGAAATGAATGGTGGGTGAAGTAGGATGGGTAGAGGTACGAAAAATGGATGGGTCAAAAACTATAATGTCAATCTAATTATGAGATTTATTTCTGAATAGACCTTGTTCAAAATGAAAATAAAATTGAATGTCTTGCAAAGTGACAAAGTTATCAGGTAAGGAGCTCAGCTTGTAAAGAACACTGTTACTGGTTTGGCTTTCTGTTTTAGGTTTTTTCCTCAAGATCTTCTCAGGCTTGTCTACAATAGGATGGGGATTTGGATATGGATGGGATCTGGTGTATATTCTTTTGGGAGTCAGAATTTAGTTCAAAATCAGAGACAAAATGATTTTGAAGAGTGAAGGAAACCAATCTTCAAAAGAAAATTGTATCATACAATTCTTTTTAGCTAGGGTTTTCTGAATTCAAATGATATTGAAATTTTTTAGTTATATCCCCAGTATGGTTGCCACTATAGTATCACTCTATAATTTATAAGATTGGAAAGACTAAATTATAAAGAAAAACATCAAAACCGCTTGAAGCCTAGGATCTAGCCCTCGTATACTCAGAGAGGGATCTCTCTATGTAAGATTTAGATTTGTTTAAGAATTCAGATATTAGGCTATTTAAATTGATATTGGGAGTTTTTTTGTTTGATTGTTCATGGTTGGATGTAAGGGGTTCCTCTAAATGCTTTCCACAGGGCTATGGAGGCGAAATAGGTGGGTTATATGCATCAAACTCCAGAGAAAATTCAAGGCAAGCTAGTTGTGAATATTGGTGCTTATAACTCAGTGAAATTATGAAATTGAGAAAACATTTTCAGTAATGACTTAAGAGAAATTAAGAATCTGTAAGCCATACATCAGAAGAAAACATTG
The DNA here is from genome assembly GCA_034641835.2 of Pinus albicaulis. Classification (NCBI taxonomy): domain Eukaryota; kingdom Viridiplantae; phylum Streptophyta; class Pinopsida; order Pinales; family Pinaceae; genus Pinus; species Pinus albicaulis. The sequence continues at coordinate 965,982,909 of CM076578.1, read as the reverse complement.
AAATTGTAAAGATAGTTAGAATTAAGGTACTCTGAACACTAAATATTAATCTAAATTTCCTACTTTTCAATTAGAATTTAAATGACACACATGAAAATATTACAGTGGGAAAACATTGAGCATGAGTAAGGAAGAACATCACCAGGACAACACAACACATGAATCTTGCAGACTGATCTCTTTATTGATGCTCCAACTTGAAAATTTACAAATGCTTTCAATGAAAATCACTTACAAAACCATGGTCCAACACCTAATACTAAATAAAACTCTGCATTTAAACTAGTTGCAACTGATTGTCATTATCAGAAGGGCAATCAATTCGTTTATTACAAAGTAACTGAAACTTGACCTATGTGTCTCATTCATGGACGTGTTGTGACGATTTTTTGACAATTGTCCAAAGTCACTATGTAAATGTCATTCAGTGCAACAACCTTTTAAAATATGTCTAATGTCATCATAAAGCTGTTATTAAATTCTCTGGAGGTCTATTGTGTAGGAAATTTGATATTGTTGAGTTGTTTTGATATACTGGATCTGCTGATGTAAATAATTCATTGAGCAGCATGTTTTGTCAACATGTAGAATTGTCATCCTATGTGGATTCCATGCCAATTTTCCCATTTCTTTGAGTCATAACCTTAGTTCTATTCAACTTTCTGTAGACTTCATTAGCCTCGGGGTACTTCACAAATGTAATGTTCCCAAAATGGATTGCTCAGCAACACATGCCTAAAAAATGCATTTTTCAGGGGTTTTTTCTTCAACTATCACAAAATGTGTTCAAAAACACTCAGAAATCAATTCCAAGTACTGCAGCAACCTTTACTCAGCTTTTATTCTCAAGAAGGTGAGGAAAAGCATCTTTGCATGCCCTAAAATGACTGTATTCAGAAATTTGCGTAAAAATAAGGGTCATGGATTTGGGATATGTTATATTAGGCCAATATGGATTCACATGCTGAATTTAAGCAAAAAAAAAATGCATTTTTCTATGTTAAACATCTCCTCCATTCCCAACTAGGCTTAAAATTGTTGATTTCCCATGACTTGGAGTATGTAGAAATTTGCTAAAGCTTAGAGAGCATATTTTTTGAAGGGTTTGGTGAGTTTATGAAGAGATAATAGTATGAAAATTTGAGAATATGATTCAAAGATCTTACATTATAAAATACAGATCTATACTTGAAGAAAAGGCCTAAAACCCAAGCTTTATGACACAAGAAGTAGACAATGAACCAGACAGTGTAATATTCAGAAATTTGAGGTAGTGTTTCATTAAGTTTAATATATATAATAGATAATAGTACAAAATTATAGATCTAAATTGGATATATATGAAAAAATGACTTTTAAGTACATTCCCCTTGGGGATCTCAGCTTATAATGAAGGACACTGAATAGATCTGAGATCTACACCATGGATCTGCTGTAAAATTTAGAAATTTTTGAAGAATAAGTCACACAACAGATCAGATCTGAAATAGGATATGGATTGGTTGGCCAATCCATGGATCACCTCAGTGAAGGAAAATAACCCTTTCACCGAAGATCTCTCCTCCAAACTGCTAGCAAATAAACATTGCAAATATGCCTGAAAAATAACGTAGTTTCTGAAGCTAACTATGTTGATGAAGTGATGCACACTTTGGCCTCATGCCAAGATGGAATTCTGAGGCTCTAAGCAGCCATTTCACTCCTGCCAATGGTTTATATGACTTCGCCACTGAAAAGATGCAATAGAATCCTTCAGATTTGAATAGATCTGATTCCACTTGTTGTATCTCTCTAAACAGTGAAGCCCTAATTAGGATTTACAATGTCAAGGGAGGTGAAGCTTGGCCAAAATTCCAGATAGTGGATCAATGCAGCACAATTTCCTCCAAGAGACCCTTAACGAAGGAAGAAGAACTCCTAAACAGGAAATTCCACCCTCTTAGCTAAACAACCAAGAGATTTTGAGTTGCTCAAGCAATCTCAAAATCGAAATATCATCAAAAAAAATTTCCTTGATCCTTATCCTTCCTTTTATAAGATGAGGATGTGCAAAACCCTAAACCACCTCAAATGAATTAACCCCTTTCACATGGGATCCTCCTTCTAGAATTGCGCTGGGTCTTCAAAGTGGTTCAACGTATCTGGTATGCTTAGTGATTTGGTCTTGTTGACCTAGTCAAGTGGCTCAAACCTATTCACATACAAGTGGCTTTTATTAAGAAAGCCCTGATTTGTCTCTGTTCACATTGCGCATTGATTTATTTTTATGTTTTAGGATTTTTTCATGTCCTCCTTTACATTTTATTCATCAATAAATAATATTAAAACAAAATGAAATATTCCTATTAGCTTGGGCTAATTAGGAATATTACAAAAAATGTTGGCCTAAACTGATAGATGTACCTAATTTCATGTTGTATGAAGACCTCATTGTTGATAACTTCATAAAATTATTTCCCCATCATATTGTTCTTCATATTGGTAAGCTTAGATATATCCTTTGAAACCTTTGTGAGCCTTTTGATATAAATTGTGCTAGCCATCAAATTCTCATTGATAATAAATAAGGAAGACAATCCCTTTTTTTCAGTGGCTCATTCCTATTGACGAATCTAATTACTCAAATCTCTAGCCAGTGACATATTTCTTCCCGTTGTGTACCTAGAATATTCTTGTTTAACACCCTTTTTACCTTAAGTATGGTGGTTTTTCTGTCTGCTCCTTGCAGTTTCTCCACTTCATGAGTGCTTTTAGAATTTATCTATTTGATGATATTGTTGGAAATTTGGGACTTATCCCCAAGTTCATGTTTTCTCTTTCAATGGAAACTTTCACTGATTCAATTAAATCCCTCTGTTCCCAAATTATTTTAATTGATGGACATATATCCTTCATATATTCAATTCCATCCATCCAAACAATTTGTTCAACTCTTCCTATCATGCTTCCAATTTAGGACTCCTTAAGGTACTTTTGCAATCCTTCATTTAACCTTTTTCTGGTCTGCAAATCTGTGGCACGAGCTCATTTTCTCCTCTTCATATGGTCATGTACATCACCGACTTGATATTGTAGTGTTTTAATTTCTGTTGTCTGTAAGGGCATGTTCTCCATAGCTTTAGCTAACTTCTTAGTGCCTTCCCTTGGTGTCACTATTGTTGATGTAGATGCTAGAATCACTATAAGAGGGATTGCTTGTTAGTGGAATCCCAGCTATTACACCATTTTTTGGTCATATAATCCATTACTATTAGATGGAACCAAGTACACCAAGGATGTGATTCCAATGGATTAGATGACCAAATTTTTTCGTCTCAGTTGAGATCAGTCGCAATTGAGACGAAAACATTTTCTGAAATCTGCGGCCGAGAGTGCCGGAAGTGTAGGTCACACTTTTTAGCCCAAAACCTGCACCCTGGACCTCCCAGTCACACTTTACAGTGCAAAAAGTGTGACCTCTACTGAAAACAGGTCAAAAACTACGACTTGGAATTTTTTCAGGGATTTTTTTGAAAGTTTTTTGGGTTTGTCTGAGCCTCTATCCAGGGATTTCTGACCTCCATCTCTGCCCATTTTGGACCTATACTTGTTTTTTTTCACTCAAATAAGTGGGAACATAGCCCCATCGGGCTTCAGTACCCTCCACTTTTTGTGGAAGAGTTTTGTTTTTGCAGGTTGTCTGAAATTTCAGAGTCTTCAACCATTTTTTCAGATCTGATACATCACCTTCAGATCTGCTTTAGATCAGCTTGTTATCCATCCAAATCACCTCATCTAGCTTTGTTTGGGTTTTCCTCTAGGGTTCACTATGTTTCCCTTTAGGAAATGGCCTTTCGCCACCATTTTTACAACAATTTTTCCTCTGATTTGTTGCTGTTTTCTACACCACTTTCCAGTAGATTTTATCTTTTAGATTCCCATCCCTCTTGACCTTAGATCTATTAGTTTTTGTTTTAGTGTGTTTTGATTAGTTTTTTACTCACCTATAGACTAGTTTTTGACACGCCCACCTCCTTGGGTTTAGATTATTGCATTATTAGCTGTTTATTTCCTATTTTTGTAGGCTTATATATTGTCATTTGCAAGTTTATTTACAACCATACAACACACTTTTTTTTTCTCTACAAACGTCTGGGTTTAAAAATTAAAATTTACACAATTTTACACACACACCCTAAGTGAAAAAGGGCTTGGTTAACACTGCCAAGAAAATACTCTAAAACATTGAAATCAATTGATACTACACCTTTCTTCCCTTGTTTCGACATTGTAATCAGTCAATCCTGCACCTCCCTATCCTTGTTGGTCTCTTTTTCCTTTGTGCCATGTTTGTGCCATCACCATTGCACCACCAAGGCATTTATCCTAGAGACTTCTTGGCCTTCATCCTTAGTTTCTGATAGGAATACTTACTCCCCTGCATAGGATTTGAGTTAGTCCTCCAACGAGTCCGCACACTGACTCTTCTTCTGGTCCTTCAAGTTCTCCTTCTCGTTCCGCCTTCTGTTCTCCCCCTCACACCTTCACCATGTCTCGTTCAGGACCTTATGCTGGTGGCAACCCTGACCCTCAGGCTTGGAATACCACTAGTGGGACCACTACAAATGCTACCTTGACTGCGCCCTTGCTCCCCTTTATGGCAGGCCTCAACCTCCCTAACTTGGACCGGTTGATAAATGACCCTATACACCATGACGCTAGTCGGCCTACTATGCCAAAAAATCTCCCTTCTGACATCCCAAAGTTTGAAGGAATTGCTAGAGAAGATCCTTCAAATCATGTTCGATCTTTCCACATGTGGTGTTCATCTAACTCCATTACTGATGACTCTATCCATCTTCAGTTGTTGCAATGAATGCTTACAGGTGAAGCTTCTAAGTGGTATGTTGATCAAGCCACTTCCTCTCATACCACCTTTGTGACTCTTGCCTGGGATTTTTAAGCTTACTTCTAGCTTCCCCTTTGTTATGACAATGGTATCAAACTTTTGAATTCTTTCCATCAATCATTTGCGAACCACCTATTCGATCATGTCCAAAAATGGCGGAGAAGAAAGAGCCTATGTCAATCCCCTACCTTCGAAGACTGTGTCTACATGGAATGGTAACTTAAATCTCTCTTACCTCCTATAGGGAAAGATGTCGCATCGCATTTTCCTCAAAATGAAGAAGCCACTCTCCAAATGGCGTTGAAATATGACCTAATCTACACTCATACGGGTTATGTTTATACCGTTATACCTAATCTCCCCAGACACGGTGGTGCCAATGAACTGGGGGCACCTCATGTCACTGACGGTATCGTTGGAGCTCTCTCTCATCCATATTCTCAACGTCCCATGGGTTATGGTTTTCCTGGGGGGGTAGCACCTTCTGCACTTTTCCCCCTCCTAGTAGCACGTATCCAAGATATGGCATGCCTCCTCTTTTGGCCCAACATCATATTTACCACACTGTTACCCAACCACCTTATCCATATTCGTAGCTTGGTGCTCCAGCTCCTCCAGCATCAGCACCTCTGCCTCCCACGCCTGCTCAAACCCCGCAATAGCAGTCACTGCCCCCTCAGGTGTAGGTGGATGCACAACAGGGATTTTTGGCTACCCAACCACATGAAGGTCAGGTGGCCACTCAAACTCTTCCATCTAGTTCCCTTGATTACCATATTCTCATGATGTCCTCTGATCAGCCTTCTGAACCTTCTTCTCCTGGCCCTTCACCTTCAGCTGGTACTCATGACCCCCCTTACCCTCCTGGAACGGTTCCTCCAATGGTTCCTCCATGCCTTAACCATCTTGGAGCCATCCTGCCTGGTCATTACCCCTTTGGTCAGATATCGTTCCTAACTCCCCCACCAGGAGTGTACACAGTACCTGTTATGGCCACCCTCTCTCTTCGTAACCTGACCCTTGGGATTCCCTTCTGGTACCTCGATCCTCCACCTGCTACCCTACCTGGTCAACCCAAAACTTATCTTTCTTTGACCCCAGTCCAACCAGTCCCTATGACTTCTCCTGCTGCAATAGTGCCTCATTCACCTCAACAGGAACCACCTCCCATTGCAATTTCTTCGCATAAGAAGGGCAAAGCTTGCAAGGGGGCATCAAATGAAAAAGCCACCCTAACCAACCCTGCATATTTTCGACCTCCAAAGCATACCATCCAGTGTGCTTTGTGTGATGTCTCTGGCCATGCCACCCATACTTGTCTAGAGTTGCCTCATCTTAAGTCCATGATCAATGAGATGTTTTCGGAGTATGATATCCTAGAGGTATATGTCACTATACCTGATTCAGTCGCGAAACTCAAGTCATTGCGCACAAATCACCCTTGCGCTTTGTGTGATTTCCATGGCCACTATACTCACCTCTATCCCCACCTTGAAGAGTATCACTCTTTGGAAGCAATTTTCCAATTCGAGGCCAAGCGCAACGAGTCCACCGCTCCCTTATTTGCGTGTTTTGCTTCGGCGAAACCAAAGGACATGAATGCTCCCATTGACATTCCCCCTCATGATGTCGAGATGATGAAGCCTTCACCCACCATTTTCTACCTATCATCATCCATGATACCATCGGTAGAAGTCCCCTTGGAGTCTTCCCCTAATGTTTTGCTTAACATCCCTTCAGCGATCACCCTAGGCTCAACATCAGTAGATCCTTTATCTGATTATTTATCTGTCACCACTTGTGACGATGCACATGTGAACCTCTCTTCTCAAGATGATGACTTAGATAGCTTCGCCACGTCAGATGGTATTTCTTTCACCAGTCACCCCATCCTCTATTACAATGATGACATTGTGGAAGCAGTCACCACCCCTGACTCTATCTATCCCCCCTTACATCGAACTCATGCATTCGAACCACATGCACCTTGTGGCCATTACATTGACACCCAATATTTGGGTAAGGGGGCACCCATATTTGAGAGACCAAGAGAAGCAATTATCCACCACTCTCCTATTGAATCTAGTCGTGTCGACTCTAGTCCCATTATTCTTCCACATTTAGAATAATCTTTAGAGTCCCATATCACTTCATATCACTCTTGGGATGATACCCCTCATAATTCCTTCATATTACATCAGAAACCCAGTCTCATAGACATTGTGGTTGACCAAACTATGAGTTTTCTGGGAGAACATCAATTCATTATCCCCAAGTCCTAACTTTTGGATAGAAACACCATATATGCCAACCCAAAAACTTAAAGTCGATTTGATTCATATATGCAGTACCAAAATAGATTGGTAATCGTCTATTTCCTTTGTCAAACAGCATAACCATACTGAAAACAAGTGGCACACCACATCATTGAAATGTGTTTAGATCTCCCTTTTTCTAAATACATTTTGGCATGTCCATAACATGCCCAGGGGCACCCATGCCCCTCAACCATAAAATCCCAGATCTCAGCCCATAATAGCACTGAAACCCCCTTTCTCTGACAGGTCACACTTTCCAGGTCCTTCCCTGGGATAGGTAGCAGTTTTCTACCCAGTACCTCCTACCCAGGTCGCAGAACAGACCCCCAGAAAAGTACGACCTTGCCTGTTCATGAGCTCTGGGTACCTAAGCTGAACTTTCAACTTACTAAAATGAAAAGTAGGATGAGAAATCTTACCTATAATTTTCGGATCTTAAATTCCAACAGTTGGTTTCTCCGCTACAACTGCCACAATATTTAAGGCCTCCTCTCCTCACAATATTCACCATAGCTCCACCGGCAAATAAGTGAATATGGAAGGAAAATGCCTTATTAAAAGAAAACCCATGATTTTTCTTTTGCTTACTGCGACCAAACTGTAGCTCAGTTTGATGAACTTTTTATACCATTGGAAGGATCCCACCAAGCCCTCAAATGGGTATCTATTAGCTTTTTATGATTTGATACTTCACCAAGACACATTTTTTTCAAAGAAGCGCCACTTCACCCTTCCTCAAAATCGAATTTCTTCACTTGAAACACTCGTACCGAGGGCACCATTTTTCCTCCATACTTGTCCACGCTCGTTTCGACCTTTAATCATGAGTTACCATATTGTACTCATGCTTTTATGGTCCCCATTGGACCCTTTTCCTATGTGGCATCACCATCTAGTCACCCTTGTTTAGAGCATCCGAGTTGAGTCATCATTTCTTTCATACAGTCTATCCCAAGTCCTTTCCCACCCAGCTAAAGTCCTTCATCCTTCATTGCTTGGTCCCTCTCTCATGTCACACATCATGGCCTTCAGTACCACTATCCCCTATCCCTCCTAATATTGTTTCAGTTGCTACCAGGTCATCCATGCCATTTATGCTCTAACAAGAGAAGTTGTCTGTTTGCTAGTCAGTTCCCCCCATTTCATCTTCATCATTGGTGTCATTTTGTAAGTCACTCTACTATTTTTCCTCATGCCTTAGTTGAGGATCCCTTATTGCCTCACCTATGGCAAGCCTCCTTCTGTCAACATTAGCTCATTCATTCCAGAAGATAGGTCTAGAGGGCGGTGTACCTTGGTTCCAACTTCCACTCTTGTTCGGTGCCTCGGATCAGGAAAAGGGACTCCTCATTGCCCTTTGACTTGATTTTTTCTCAGCTCTAGCTCCTTTTAAACATGATCGAGATCTGTATACTTGATGGTCCAGTGATGCAGCAGCTGACTTTGGTGATTCCTGGGTGTGTGTGAGATGTCTCAGCCCTCATGAGGGGGTGGCCCCACAAGTAGCCCCCCACACACTTGGATGACCTCTTCATTATAGCCTTCGATGAAACTCCATACATTTTATGATGTCAGCCTCAGCCGCTTGCAACACCTTTTTGGTTGCATGTATCAGTTAGATTTTCAGAGCCCTTTCCTATTTTCAGGGGCATCTCGGTTGCATTTATATCTCATTTACTCATATATCATTGTACAAGTCCTGGTTGTTATCCCAGGCATAATATATATGTGGGATTCAATATCATGTTTTTTATCTCGCTTATGTTTATGTCAGCATTATACTGTCTCGTGGTTTTTTGGATGTCTTATTATTTGTACTATTTCCTCGGTGGGCATAGGTATGCCTCCCCTGACACCTATAGCAGGTACTCACTTATAAAAATGACTTGTCGCACCTGCAAGTCACCTCCTTAGGGTCTATTTATTTCAGCACTTTGGTCTAGCTTACAATCCTCTCTCTCTGAATTCCCTGTTGTTGTCTAGTGATTGAGTTCTTACAACGTACTTCGGTCATATGATTAGCTCCTAACGCTCGCACGTTGGGGGGGAATCTGTTACACCATTTTTTGGTCATCTAATCCATTGTTATTAGATGGACCCAAGTACACCAAGTAAGACCAATTTTACCCCAAGTAAAATTGTATTCACTATGAAAATTAACTTAGTAGACCACCTTTATTAAGTTGTTTATGGTCTAAACAGGAAACCCCATGGGGAAACATTAAATAAATCCATATTTGTTTGATTTTTCCTCAAGGAATAATTAGTTAAACAGCAATTTAATTAATATTCCTGGTTATATTTAACCCAAAACAAGGAAATTAATTAGATAAATCATTATTTATCTTATTATTTTCTAAGAATAACTATTTAAACATTACTTAAATAATATTCTTTGTTAAATATGACTACATCTCCCTTAAATAATTAAATAAATCACTATTTATTTGATTATTACTCAACCATATCCTTAAAATGATAAATAAATCATTTATTTAATTAGTATTTACAAATAAGGGGATTTGACTCAAGTCAAATTCCTTTTCTCTCCAACAAATATAATAAAATATTTCATAAAAGTTGGATCTTGATTTGGTTAATAATATTTTAACTATGCACCAATATCTAGACTAACTCAATATTTTGTTATAAATAGAAGGGTTTTCCCATTCATTTGTCACCTTTTGTTGCCTAAAGATCGCTCTAGACCTCAACTCTTGGTCTAGCTATTGATCCACTATCACAGCCCTATTTTTCCATTTTTTTTTGGGTTTTCTACACCATCAAGAGAGCGGAATTCTAAATCTAAAGTGCTGAGGACTTACAAGAACCCATCCCATTGACGATAACAGGGAACACCCTCTTGTGTTTTCCTCCCAAGTGCCATTAATAAAAATTTCATTGGATATATTATTGTCTTGTATATTGGATCTATGGAGTAAATCTTCTTTTTCTACTGTTTAATGTCTTCTAATGCATATATCTATATTTTTGCAGCATTTTTCTTGATCATCTAACTGCAGATCTGAAGATACTAGTATTCATTTCTGTTGTTAGGGCTGTTCGTTATGCAAAGCTAAAGTGGTCTTTTTTCGTACGCTTCGAATCAAGATTCATACTAACAATAAATTTGGTTGCTTTCTTTGTTGCTTACTTCACTGCATCTCTTGCTACTTTCTATCTATCCTTTACCATATTTTCCATTTCATTTTCCATTTTCTTCATCTTCTCAGTGTTTTCCTCTATCAATTGGATAATTTCTTCCCTTTATGTCTCATTCGCTTCTATATCCTTCGGTGACTTCTCATTACTTTCAATTAAGCTAAATTGTGCAAGTGTGGCCACATCCTTTCTATTTACTATTGTAGTATCATGTCAGTTCTATAGAAACGACCTTTTCCAGCTCGACCTCTTCTGCTAGTGCATCTTGAATGAATCTTCAATCCTGGTAGCTTTGGTAGAGTTTAAAGCATAACACCCTTTATTCCTCTGATAATTGGAATAAATTATCTTTTTCTTTGGTAAATGGTGGAAAACCTTTGAATTACTGGTCGAGTCCTTTTGTCGTGTTTAGCCCTTTTCCTCATAAAACAACACAAAAACCTCATGCACCTGGACTTGAAATATTTTAGGCTTTTGCTTTGAACTACATTGCGTACATGTCAATATTGCTCTTCGCACTTCAGAATTTTTAACATTTACCTGGGTTCTTATCCTCCTGATCTTGCAAAGTGCGCTATGTGATTAGGTCGCACTCATATTCCAAATCGCATTTCGGTTGTTTTAACATTTACCTGGGCAATTATTCTCCTGAGCTTGAGAATTTCGATATGTTATTATGTCCCCCCCATATGCCAAATCGAAATTTAGTGTTTTTAACATATAACTTAATGCTTATCCTTTTAAAATTGCAAAGTGCGATATGTGATTGGTTCCCACCCATATCACAAATCGCAAGATTTAAACTTTGTCACACATCGCAAAATTTGGAATTTATCACAAGCCACAAAATTTAGAATTCATCACACATTACAACGTTTAGGATCAGGGAAAAGAGGTAAGTGCTAAAACCTGCGAAGTGCGAAGTGTGATGATAGAGGGTGATGTGGCAGGATGGATATGGGGCCCATTTAATACCACAAATCACAAAGTTTAAGGTTTCATTACGAAGAACATGATTTAAAGGCTAAAACTCGCGAAGTGCGATGTGCAATGAGAATAGGGGTGATGTGGAAAGACAGATGGTGGAGCCCAAGGAATGAATGACTGTTGGGGGGGGAGGGTAGACTTTCGGATAAAAGGGAAAAATGAAGGTTAATGGGGTTGTGATCAGCCTTGGGAGGCATGATTTGTCTTCTGTATCTTCTCAACCTGCAATGAAGAATGGGATGCTAGAAAAAGGGAGAAGAGAATGGAATATGATATAGATCAGCACTGGGGAAGGGAAATAATAGAAGGGGAAGCATGAATTGAGCTGAAGAACTGATAAGAATCGAAAACATGAGTGTTGTGAGTTAACAACTTTCATTTGATGAAAAATAGACTCCCTTCAAAAATAATTGACTATTTCTTTCTCTGAATCAAATACCTGCAATTTTAATAGTGTGAACAAAGAAAACTCTGCTTCTGGTCATGAATTTAGGTTTTAACATGTAATTGGGATTGACCATCGAGTTTGCATGGGTCTGTTGGATAACGACCTGATCATTCATGGTGCAACAGGCTGATGGAGGGAAGAGATGTGATAGGGCAGAGTGGACGGATGACGGTGGAAGTGGCGCAATAGCATTGGCAATGGTCAAATGGATGTGGCGGTTTGGTTGATGGTAGAAAACAATTTTCGAAGGGGGTCAAGGAAGTCGGTGGTATCGACAGAATGAACAAGAGGGGGGGGTAGTTAGGACTTAGGATAATGAAAATAATGTGGGTTTAGGGGTTTTTAGGAATAAATAGAATGGTAGCTTCAGGACTTAGGGTACAATTTTACATGAGGTGTTCCCAAATGAATTTGTAGTATAAACTTATTAAAACATAACCCCTTTTCCATATTTTGAATGTGAACACCCTATGTTTTGATCCTCTTCCGCCATAAGAAAAAAGGGATTTTAATTCTTTCTCCTCAGCACAACTACCTATCCAACTACTCATCTAACATTTTTTTTCTTTTTCAGGGTGCATTTTGACTAGCAACCCTTAAATCATTTTTCTTTTGAATTTCTATCCTAACACCTATCCTTATTTTATTCATTGACTCAGTTTAAACTATTGGTCCAATTTCATTTTTTACCTATCTACTGATAAGCCAAGATTAAATAGTTTGAAAAATGTTTATTCCCTAACCTATCAATAGAAATTGAAAACTGTCCAATCATGATTAAATGCATGACTGGACAAACCTATCTAATGAGTAGTGGCATTTGAACTTGCATCACTTTCAGTTTTATTTCTTTTTGTTGTTTTCTTTCTTCTTCTTCTTCTTTCTCTTTTTCCTTTTCTCTTTTTCTGTTTTTTATACCCTCTTTTCTTTCTTTTCATATTTTTTTATTTGAAAAATTTTGAATTTTGAAAAGCCTTTCAATAATTAAAAATTTGCAAGAAATTTGAAGTATCTAATCACCTTGAGATCCTATAATTTATATTGTACTAACAAAATGACAAAGAGAAGAATAGTAATGAAGAGGAAGATGGGACACATATGTCTCATGCTAAGGAAGAATCAGTCTTATAACTGAAGGAGATTGAAATGACTACGAGGATTAGTTAAGCAGTTGAAGGAAAACTATGGGATGTTGTCAAGGAAAATGAGTAGAGTTATGCTAGAATTGATAAGCGGCATAGTGATGAAGTGTTTTAAAGGAATCAGGTAGAAAGTGAGTTGTTGAACTACCTTCAGGAAACATCTAAGCATGGGAAAGGGATTGTAGACATTAATAGAAGAATGTCTAAATTTTTGGCTAGAAAAAAATAGATATTAGTTTTTTAAACTATATTATGTTAACTAATATATAAAGAAGTGTGATTAAAACAATTTGAAGATAAATGGATAGAGTGCAGCAAAAAATGGCACAGTAAGTAGTAGTCAGAAGATACACTGGACATGGAGATTGAAAAAATAATAAGGTTTATAATGAAAGTGTCTCAGAATAAGACAAAAGAATTAAAGCAAACAAAAACAACACCAACAAAACAACACAAAAGAAGAGAGGTAGCCAAAGAAAGACTAGAGAACAAAGTTTGGGATCCAGGAGGAATTCCATCGGCATTAAAGACACATGATTTGGAGATCATGAATTTTTTCTACCTTTGGAGTCTGATTCAGGAGCATCATGGTTCCAAATTTTGTACATTTAGTAGAATCTAGGGGGTCTTTTATTTTCAAGGGAGTTGGTTCCCTAAGTATTTAATTAATGTAAATTTTGATGTTTTGAGTGGATTTTATGTGATACATTTAGAATAGGATTTAATTAAATATTGAGGCATATTTTTAAATGTTCTTGAATGTAGGAGAACATGAGGGATTTAAGGTAGTTAAGATCTCATAGAGATTGTGAATCCTATACTTAGGAATTAGTTGATGATTTTGTGGATTTAGAGGATTCTTAGGATTTGGTTGAGAAGATTGAGGATATCAGCCATAATTGGTTGTAGAACCTTTTGTATATATTTTTAAGCCTTAAAGAAATTAGAGATACCATTCTTAGATAGGTAATAGAGGAGATTTTATTTTAATCCTATAGGCAGAAAGAGGAATGACAGAAGGCCCCTTTTAAAGAAAATCAGGCTGAGAGGTGGTTTATTTGTAAATATTTGTTTACGAATATAAAACTCAATTCTAAGTTTATGTGGAATGAAGTGAGTTGAGTAAATTCTTGATATGTTAATGAATTATACAATTTTGTGTGTAATCAGAGTATTTCACCTAACACAAGTATTTTAGGTGAGTCTGAGAAGGATCAAGTTGAGAACAACATGCAAAGGCGTTGCAAAGATCGAGATAGTTTTTGGATACGATTTAATAAATAGAATAAATCTCAAGAGGGAATTAACGTCATGGACAAAGAACTGAAGTCGTAGGCATTAATTTAGAGAGTCTTTATGTTATGAGGTTCCAGTCGAGAGGAGGAACTCAATTACATTCTTTTGAAGGTAGAAAACCCCAATTTTCCTTTAAATTCTAGATATTTTTTACTGAAAGAGTGAAGATTGGAAACAGATGGTGGAGATAAAATCAGAGAATTGAAATTGGAGATGGGCGAATGAGGGTTCATTTCGCAGTCATAAATGTGAGGAGTTTAACAAACATTTCCCATTGTGATAAGAGCTACATGTCAAGCGATGAGTGGCATCGCACTCGGGATAGATAGTACACTCATCTTGATTGATGAAGCAATGATTGACAATCATGATCATATAGCAATATAAGTGGGGTAATAGATGACGAGCCACATGTCAGCATACGGTTCCATCGCATATCGCATTTGACAGAAATATTTTATGGATTTCGATATTATGATGAGCATTGAAGTTGAAATAGTGAATGTGATAAAGTGATAAGCTGCGGTATGCAATATGGCTTGGGTTACGATATTACGACGAATGAAACCTGAAGATGGAATGGGAATTGTTAGATCTGGGCATAGATCAATGAATGAGGTTTACATAGGAGTAATACGAAATAGAATCTACGATGATATATATATGTGATGCATTATTGTGATGGGAGTCTCGGTAATGTAAACAGTCACGTACAACAGGTAAAAAGCGGTAAAGGTAACTTAAAGCGGTTAAAGGCTAAAAGTGCATAATTTGAAGAGTTTCTTTGTGTTTTAACAGGAGATCACACAAATCCTATTATTGATGATTATTCCATGCGATCCAGATTCTTTTCTTTGAAATTTAAGAATTGAAATATAAGGTTGGATTGAAGGGAGGTTCTGTGTGATAATTTTTATGATGATTTCTGCACGTAAATGAGTTTTTAAAGGTTCTTAGAGATATATGAACCTATTCGAATGCGCAAAATTCTGAGTGTCTACTTTTTTGTGAGTATAATCCTGTGGTAAGAGTGGGCTTAGCCATTAGCCTTGCATTAGTATTTGAATATTTGGATAACAAAATTCAGGAGTCGGTTTTCTACTGCATTCAAGGATTAAACATGAGTGGAGGACAAAAATAGAGGATTCACATAACTAGATCAGACTCTGGAAGTTTCACCACCATGCTCTGCTTCCTGCATTTCCATGTGAATCTGGAAAGTGTTTCATCTTGTACTGGTTCATGACATACCAATTTTGTTTTTTCCCTGATTAATAATGAGGCAAAATTATTACATTGACAAAAAACATAGAGGTCCTCAAGTGACAAATTTTAAATTCATTTTATAAGAAAACATAGAAGATTTTCAAAAATATGTGATCTGGGTTTTTTTGCAGAAGGACCAAATTGAATTATTTATGGATAGTTTCGAAAATTTGAGAATAATTCAAGATATTTCATGTGCTCCATCAATACCAATTTTTGTAAAAAGACCTTCCAAATCATAAATGGTGGAAAACTGCAAGAAATTTTTAAAATTATAAACATATATTGTCATATGTTTCATTCTTTATTGTTTAGGGAGAATATGCATATCTGAGCATTGAATACACATTGAATCCTCTTTCAGCTTTGTCAATTTAGTGAATTCTGAAAACAATCTACAAAGAACCATTAAGAATCCATTGAAAATGGTGGCACAGTTTCATTCACAAATTGAATGTCACGGAATTGGAAACAAGCAAGTTACCTGAAGATCAATGAATTGGTGCATTCATCCTTCTAATAAAAAAAATCCTGAAAACGTAAACTATGTGGGGTTTATGTAAATTAGACCCTCCATAACTGGTTTAGTCAAAACCATCATCAAACAAATCTATGGTCATCATTGGTTACGAAAACATCATTTTTTATTCCAGAAACGAGAATGAGTGATCTTGTCAATGGTATATGGTTTTAATGAGTCATATGAAGTTTTTGTCCTTAGTGCACATGAAATTGATGAGGACCCACATGGCGCTGATCTACGTTTATAAATTATTCATGTTTATATATATCACACATGGGATTTCTTAAGGTCGAAAATTATTGGGGTTCTGATTATTAAAAGGAAAATAAACATTATATATATATATATATATATATATATATATATATATATATATATATAATGTCTAAATTTTTATTTCATTTTGTAACTATGGTAAGAAACAGTTTTATAACTTTTCTCAGGATCAGTTTTTGAAACTGATTCCAATGGTTAGAATAAAGGGCCTTATGCAGAATAAAAAAGGAAAAATGAGATTTTGAGGGGGGTTAAAATTATTTACCTCAGAAGAATTTTTTTTTGTATTTTCATCCTCAAGTGAATTTGAATAAATTTTTCGCAGTGATTCCAGAATTTTTCAAGAATGATAAGTTTTCTCTGTCACATATTTTGTTAATTTTTTCTTCCTAGAAAAGATTAATGAAGTTGTTGGGATTTTACTTTACAATTCTGTGAGGTTTAGTTTCTATAAATTAAAGTTGAAAAGCATTAATTATGTGTTCCTATTCTCTATATTCCATTTCATGATAATCATATTTTCCTTGAAAGTTAAATATAAAATATTTTGTGTGAAGCAGGCTGTTATCTAAGAATTTCCTCCATCAGTTCCTAATATTCCTTTTTTCATTTGTATTCAACACCATAAGGCCGCTCTAAAATATTGTTCAAAAACTGGGAGAATATAAGGGATTAAATCTATGGGGTTAATAACATTGGGACAAAAAAATATCTTCATGATGATTTTTAATAAATGTCTTGGGCACTGACCTCTTTTCAGCCGAGGGTTGTCTCTCAATGTACAACACTCCCATACTCTAATCCACGGAGCTTGTCTACAAAAACAAAAAAAAATTATTAATATATGTACAATATTTATACCATGTTTACAATTCTAGGCTCTCCAACCTCACAACCTCTAAATTCATATATCCACAGGCACACTAGACCCATAACATATATGTACATACATACACATGGACAAGTAGGTCCCAAAAAAAAACCTTGGCTCACCAACCTAGAAATCACATGTTTCCATCTCACCAGCTTAAATATTATATGTACGTATATTTACATTATCAAGGTTAACCAGGGTATCACACCCCCCCCCTTTTTTATGCTCTTTTCTCATCGTGTCACATTGACATATATATACAATATATTTATGTAAAAAAGTGAGGTTATTCCTTCCTCACCATGTTTTCCCATTCCAAGGTAACATCGTCACTGTCAAGCATGTTCCATTATACCTTTACCATACTGATGGCTAGATTCGAGAGCACTTTTACCTTCCTGTCCAAAATCCACATTGGAAAATAACTTTTAAGAAAATAAACATGAAAAACATCATGAAAATGTATAAATGAAAGAAATGCAAGCCTATATGAAATAGGATTGATCCTCTATAGGATCTCGAATGTCCCGTAGTATATTTCTTCCACCTTGACACAACTACCCAATGTCACTGAGATCTTCTTTTCTTTTAATTTTAAGCATACATCTTCCCCAATTTTAAATTCCTTGTTAGTCATGTTTTTTGGCTCATAACTTCTTTTCCTATCCTGGGAAACTTTCAAATTTTTCTTAATTTTCACCACCTTCTCTTCCATATCCCTAATAAATTCTATACCACCCATTATCATATCCATCGGATTACTCCAAATAATGAGAGTATTAAGCCTTATACCATACATGGCTTCGAATGGTATCATCTTCAATGATGGTTGATACCCATTGTTATACACAAACTCTACCAAATGAAGGTCATCTTCCCATCTTAACTTATCCATGAGATACATCCATAACATATCCTTTATTATATAATTAACTCTCTCTATCTTTCCATAAAACTTTGGATGGTATTTTGTACTAAAATTCAAATTAGTACCCAATACTTTAAATAATCTCATCGAAAATTTAAATGTAAACTTTGGATCTCTTTCTGAAATCATTTCCTTAGGAGCATCATGTAGTCTCGCCACTTCCAATATGTAAATTTAAACTATGTTATTTGTATTTTTCATTAACCTTATGGGAAAAAAACTGGAAACTTTTGTGATTTTATCACCACCACCATTATAGAATCATGCCCCTTTGCAGTTATAGGAAAATTGGTAATGAAATCAATTGACACCACATCCCATTTCCACTTAGGAATGGTTATGGGATTTGGCAAGCCAGTTGGGTGCTTATGCTAACCCTTACCATTTTAACATTATAGTCATATAGAAATATTATTAGCCACTTCCTTATTCAAGCATAGCCTAAAATATTGCATTTTACTACTTGTAATAGTTTTCTGGTAACCCAGGTGTCCAACATAAGGCCCTTTGTAATCTTTTTCTTCAAATTAATTCTTTCACTACTGGTACATGTGGCACATAAAGTAAACCTTTATAGAGAAAAATTCTATCATCTCCAATATCATAATCTTGATATTTTATCACACATTCTATTTTTGTAGTTCACATATAGTGTCAATGTACAACAAGTGTTACTTTTAGCTTCAACAATTTTTCTCATTTAATCATCCATGCAAATTCTTGTTGCTATATAAGGCATCATATGCACCCTTCAATTGATTGCATAAATTACTTTACTTTATTTTCCCTTAATATAATAAAGTTAAAATTCATACACAACCAAAAACTCCAACCATATAATTTGTTGGGCATTTAAATTTGGCTTCTCAAATAAATGTCGTAACCCATAATAATCAATCTGTAACTCTAACCTCCAACCCATGAGATAATTTCTACACAATTTGAGAACTTGAATTATAGTTTCTAGCTCCAAATCATGGGAAGTATAATTCTTCTCCTGCTCTTTTATCTTTCTAGACTCATACCATATCACATACCCATTTTGCATAAGGAATCCTCCCAATTCTCCTCTACATGCATCTGTTGTAACATACCCAACCCCTCATGCAATGCTATAAGGATGGGGTATATATATATATTTTTTATTTTCTACTGAATCCTACTTTAGGTTTGGTTGCTTCACATAGGCTCCTGGACTCATATTCAGATCCTCACAACTAGAGTCATTACTCTGTGTTCTTACAAACACACACACACACACACAAAATATATACATATATACACACACACATATATATATATATATACATACATACATATATATGTGTGTGTGTGTGTGTGTGTGTGTGTGTGTGTGTATGTATGTATGTATGTGTGTATATGTGTGCGTGTGTATGTATGTATTCATATTAAAACTGAGTTCCCTTTTTTAGTTGGGCGCATATATATATATATCAACCCTGCCAAAACAAAACAACCTTTGCTAACCACACCAACCTGATAGCTATCACATGAGTCTTACTAGATACATCATCCTGTTTACCTTCTTCCGATGATTTCCTAAGAGCTCACATTGGTTTCTACTGGGTTCTCTTCAACAGGATTTCGTGCACAGTGGGGACACACTTCCACCTCCTCATTGGCCCACCACCTGCATTTTTATTGCTTCCATTTCCTTCCCATGTCAACTTGAATTTTTTCTCCTAGCACTTTCTATTTTCGCATCTCTCAATACCTTCGAGTTTAATCCTTCAGGATGACCTATCAGGTGGGACCGTTTTCCCTCCAATGTGATGTGCATTCCAGTGATGAGGTTGGCTTACATCATCCCATAACCTTTTTCTCGAAACATACATTTTAATATCCTTTTGCATCTCTGGGGTGAGAAATTTGAGCCTACATGGAATTTGTGGGCCTCTTCTTATCAACTAACCATCTCTTCTAATTGTACCACGTGGTTATAGTACCACATCATCTCGATGATCCCATATCAAGGTTCCTTCATGTCACCTGCTTTATTCATCCAAGGTGGGTCCCTTGAGGGCACATAACCTTGACACTACCACCCCGATGTTGTACACGACCTCATCCTGTGAACACATGGTAATGGCCAACTAGATGAGTTGTTTCTAGACTACACTCCCAGCTAATGGGATCGTTTCTTGCCTATGAATTGTAGGAATAGTTGTCCTAACACCCCATCAGCCCTATTTATCTGTATATAGTTAATTATCACATATGGGGTATGGCCTTCGGTCCACGTGACCTATAAGTTTCACCTCTGCACAACTCTTGTTCCCAATTGGTGCTCAACACTAAAGTTCCATGAAATCTTATGCTAAGTCATCCCAACCTTTCCCATATTATTCCTCCTTAAACCTCTAGGATATTATTGCAAGTTGATTTGTTTCATGGGTCCCTTCTACACAAATAACGATGCTTCTAGGCTACATGGATGCCAACCTAGCACAACATCACATCATCTCGTGCTCCTCAATTTCTCCCTCTGATAAAATTTACATGATCTATGGTATATAGGATGAGTTATATTGTGGGATCCATATCGAAAAATAACGAATAACCTAGTTGGCTTGGTGCCCCATCATCCATGCCAACGTCCTTTTCAATACAAAACTACATCTAGGGCATTACCTCACAGATGAGTTGTATTTTGGTCACCACTCCCAGATAATGGAGGAACCTTTCAGTGTTTTTTGTATGCCAACACATCCTGACTAATGTCATCCCTATTGATCACATAGGTGTTACAAATTAAGTTCTGGGATAAATCTCCAGGCCATGTCAACTACATTCATCCACTCCCTACACCCTGTTATCTTGATGTCCAACCCATGGATTGCACCCTAGGGTTTCTTACCGATTGATGGATAAGGTTCAATGGATTGCATTATAAGTTTACAGATTTGTCTCCCTACACCAAATTGAGCTCGCGCTCACACAATATCGTGGCTCAACTAAGGGAACCTTGTCCTTCCTAATTTTATGGACTCGTTTCAAATTTCAATGGTAACCATGACAACCTACTCCAAATATTTGTCGATCACCTCTCACTAGTCATTTCAACCATGAATATGCCTTGGAGGTCCCAAAACCACAATATTGACACAAAATTTAGGTAATAACATTGATGTGTTACTAAAATGACTTACAATTCTACCCCTCCCAAGCTTGGGTGAAGGCCTCTCCAATGTGTTCCTAGCCCTCATATATTCCCTATGTGTGGATAGGAAATTATAGGCAGGTTGATGTAGGTGTTCTTGTATCCACTCCCTGTCAAGGGTTCTTAATGAACTACAGAAGGACCTCCACCTCTCCTACCACTCTCCAATGGCCCCATGCTTTATGGAAAGTCTGCAACCACCTCTATGGTGCTATTCAGAGCCCTTTAGGGCCTAGAAAATGACACCAAGAAGCTTGCATAAGACATGCAAACTACTGAGAATGAAATTCTGACTAAGTATTCCTCTAAGGGTTTCACGTTTCCTTTATGCTTAAAAGAGAGAGTAACTCTTTTAGTGTTAACACAACATCACTTATATAGACTCATAAGGTTGTAACTAAGTGAAAGAATGTGTATATGTACATATAGACCCTGATAAGTAGAAAGTCTCCCTTGTAATCATTTCTTATTAATAAAAGGGTTCTTTTATGTATAATTTTTCTAGGTCTTAATCTAGATCCTTATGGATCCTTCCACTTCCTATAACATTTCATAATGTATTTTTGTTATTTACATATGCATGGTTAACAACATAGTTAAGAATTTCATTCAGTATAGAGTGCTATTTTAGTGAAATAACATAGTCCTTGTTACCATGTAACTTATTACACATTAAGTGACATATTATATTTTATGATCAACACCAAAAAAAAATTCACATGGTACTTCTTTTCCAATCTTGAAGCACACACTTTCTTGAATTATTTAACACATCATTCATTTTAGAGATGCAACACAAACACATACACATATCTGTGTGTGTGTGTGTGTGTGTGTGTGTGTGTGTGTGTTTGTGTTGCATATCTGAAATGAATGATGTATTAAATCATTCAAGAAAGTGTGTGCTTCTAGATTGGAAAGGAAGTACCATGTGAATTTATTGTTGGTCTTGATCATAAGAATAATATGCACATAATGTGTAATGAATCACATGGTATATATAAATACCATGTCTCAACCCACAAACATCAATGTCATATCCACAAAGAGGTGTGACCACATGCTCATATAATAATAATATCCATTTTCCTCCAGATATACAATGTCATTTGAAACCAGAATGAATCATAAATTCATTAAAATTTAAACAAGTACAAGAGACTAATTATCTTTAAATTTGCAGGGAAAGTGAGTTTGGGACAAGTACTCTCCACTAAAATATAGACAACTACATCCCTACTTACTTATAACATAGATAACATGGAATCTATCTTGGGGGTGATAGATAACATGAGCTACCAAATGATATAAGGAATCCATAGGTCTTACTTCCTCAGTACCCTAGCTAACCACTACAGTCTTCTTCAACACAGTGAGTCCATAGGTTATCCACCTCACACCAAGTGCATGCATAGTGATTCAACCCCTTTTGAGGAAGTCCATAATCGACTATAACAATAAGGAAATACACCAAATGTATTCAAGCACATATTCCACTAAGGATGCTCCAAGATTGGCCTCTTCCCAAGTTATCTAGGGATCCATATTCTACTATACAACCCAAAGCCTCCAGGGAACCCAAGTTTTTACAGGGCTTCAGATATTTTATCCCAACCCACCGCCTCTAGGGACCCAAGCTATTACAAGGAACCAAATATTTTGTCTCAACCCACAACCTCCAAGTACCCAAGCTATTACAGGGCTTCAGGGATCATATCTCAACCCATATCCTTCAGGGAACCCAAGTTGTTACAACGCTCCAGAGGCTATTAGCTCTTCGAACAACATCTAAGGAACCATAGAGCCAATCCCCTTCTACCCTAATATGACTATTTATTGAACTATTTTCCTCTATTTTTTTTATGCTTGAATGGGTGCCCCCTCTCACTGTTGCTAGCATGAATCAAATGGCCTTATTTTTCTAAGCTTTCATATATTGCCTTATCCTGTTTTTTTATTTTTGGAATTCCCAAGAAACATGGCACATGTAACCTTTTTTTTAGATCATTCACTTAAGGAGCCAATTCATTAAGAGCATACACAAAGTAGCCTTTAATGGTTGTCCTAAAACAATAAAAATATCTTCACATATCCTCCCCAGCTCTCGAATTTTTGTCCCTTTACTCAGTTCCATTTTAAATTTTTTTTCCTGAATTTTTTTTTACATTTGTATTTACATGGGGGATCCATGGTTTGGATGTCACAAATTATCCTCCCCCCCCCCCCTTCCCCCCCCTTGAGGTAACACCACCCTCGATATTCTTTTTCTCATATGCAACACCAAAAATAAAACACAAACACATAATATTGTATGGAGCTTTATATACACAACTCTATATAGTATTGACATTCATGTGCACATTTTACTTAACCAGAAAAAAAAAATGGATAATTAGCTTTCATGGCATTAACCATTTTCCAAGTTTCCCCCTCTAGCCCAAAGTGCTTCCACTACACTTTGTCTTTCTCTATGGATCGATTCTGAAGCATGAGACTCCTCTATTCTATAATGTGCACTGGATATAGATGAAACTCTCCCTCTAGTTCCACCTATAGCACAAACCAATCAATCACATGATTATAATATTGTACATATATTTTAAGGAAAGAAACAAGGAAAATATCATGAACTCTAACTAACAGAGGTAATTCCATCCTATAAGCCACTGGTCCAATCCTCTCAAGGATATAAAAAGGCCTAAAATACCATGGTTCCAACTTGGGACATGATCCAATATTTAGGGAAATCTTCTTGGGATTGATTCTTAGATATACATGTCCCCAACTTGGAACTTTTTATGTTCCCTATGGTAGTTTGCATAATTGTTTTCCTGTCCTATTCCACTTTAAAATTATGTTTAATGAGCTGAAAGTTTTTCTCCATTTCCTTAAGAATATTATGCTTAACAAGGACCCTATTCATTGTATCATTCTAGCTGATAAGATTATTATAACTCCTGCCATACAATGCATCAAATGTGCTCATATTTATGGATTAATGGTATCCATTATTGAAAGAAAAATCCACAAGTGGAAGATAATCCTCCTTCTTCTTGGTTTGGTGCCTCATGCACATCCTTACCTCAAGGTTATAGTCCTATCTATTACCCCATATGTTTGTTGATGGTACGCTATGTTGAATGCTAATTTTGTCTCTAAAACTACAAACAATTCCTTCCAAAACCTTGAAGTGAACCTAGTATTTTTTCTGACAATTGTTTTGGGGATATTATCATATTAGGGGAATTTCAAGGTATAAAATGGACCTCCTAAGAAAATTATAAAATAATAGTGGAAATAATAAAATAATATTAGATTACATCATGAAATTTTAGAGGGAAAAAATAATAAAAATAATCAACTTGTATTTTCAGTTTATCTCCCTATGGGTTTACTCAAATTTTGAGCAGAAACACTCGTTGGATGCAGAATTTGATTCCTCATCCAAGGATTACCCATGTTTAATACTTTTGATTGAACCTTCTACACGTAAAATGATTAATACATGAAAAACATGATTGCAGTCACATTTTTTCATGTATTTCGCATTTTTCGTATAGCAGGGTCCATCAAAACTATCCAACAAGCATACTCCTTGGATGAGGAATTAAATTTTGCATCCAATGAGTAATCCTGATTCAAATTTTAGAAAAACATTAGGGAGATAAGTTGAAAATACGAGCTCAAAAAGTAGTTTTATTATTTTATTATTTTTTAATCTTTTTACCTTTTTACTCCAAAAATTGTGAATCATCCCCTATGGTTGACATCATCATCTTGAATCCTATTGTTTCTTTAAAGTGTATTTTGGTTGTAAATTTTTCTTAAGAAGCCCATTTTAGACCTCAAAATTCCCCTAATTAGTATCCCCCCAATCTTCGTATTCCCATAGCTTCATCTAAAAGGTTGTCACACTGAGTGACAGCATTAGTGATACTGTCCGTGGCTTATTTCACTTTGGATGCCCTTTTTGTGTGAAATTCAGGGGTGTCTCAGGTTTCAACTTCATTTGTAGGTCTGTGATTTGCTATTCAAACTCTGTATGAATTATTTGTACTTTAGTGTGTGATGCTTTGAGAGAGGCAGCCAGTCCTTCCATTTTTTCCTCTGGTGTAGATGTGGCCAAGACTGTGGGAACTTCACTACAGACAAGGTGGATCTTGGCTTCAGGTGCAGCGTGCTAGGATTTGGCTACGTGGTATGTTGCTTCTGCTGCTTGATGATTCTGTTGGGATTTTGTAGCCTGCTTCTTTGAGTCTTCATCATATGTGTGAGCAATGGCTTCTATAAAGTGAAGTTTGTCAGCGATCATCGTATGCATCAAGTGCAACTTTCCTGCAGGTGACACAACTAAATTAATGTTAATGTCACCTAAACCATGGAATTGAGTGCATCGGCTGGCATCCACATCAATGGATACTATGGGGATTTGTGCAAATCAGACGTCCTCGGTTGCTGGAAATGCAATATCTAATACCCGTGCGCTAGTCTGGCTCACCTGGGCAATGCTCACTTGTATCAGGCTCACTTGCACCTTGAGTTCTCGGATTACCACCTTAACAACTTCCAACACAATTTTATATTGCACCTCCAACATTAGGAGAATTTTGAGGTCTAAAACGGTCCTCTTAATAAAAATGTACAACCAAGATAAAATTTATAAAAACCAATAGGATTCAATATGAGGCTTTCAACCATGGGGGATGATTCACCATTTTTGGAGTAAAAAAGTAAAAATATTAAAAAATAATAAAATAATAAAACGACTTTTTCAACTTGTATTTTCAGTTTATCTCCCTAAGGTTTTACTCAAATTTTGAGTGGGAGTACTCAATGGATGAAAAATTTAATTCCTCATCCAATGAGTACCCATATTGTATACTTTCAATGGAACCTACTACACGAAAAATGAGAAATACATGAAAAAACGTGATTGCAATCACATGTTTCATGTATTTCTCATTTTTTGTGTAGAAGGGTCCATTGAAAGTATCGAACATGGGTATTCCTTGGATGAGGAATAAAATTTGCATCCAACGAGTGTTTTTTCTCAAAATTTGAGTAAATCCATATGGAGATAAGTTGAAAATACGGGTTGAAAAAAAAAAGTTTTTCTTTTTTCCCTCTAAAATTTGATGATGTAGTCTAATCTTATTTTATTATTTCAATTATTATTTTATAATTTATTTAGAAGGCCCATTTTAGACCTCAAAATTCCCCTAATGATTGGTCTATTTGAAATATCATTCAAATCTTCTTTCGTTACCATCAAGACATCCTCTCCATCATATTTAGACCCCTTCTTTTTCTTTCTGGATCCTTCGACAGATTGAGAGTCGCACTTGGTACCTTTAGGGGCTTGTGATTCTACTTCCTCCACTGTATCTTTTGGGGTAGAGCCATTCTTCTCAGGCCAAGTCTCTTTTTCTAGGTCGATCATCTCACTAGTGGTGGTTGGCATGGCTTCGTTTTCGGCAGGACTCTCAGTAACCTTCTCTATTGTTTTCTCCGACTGAGAACCAGTGTGAAACTTCGTCGGTGTTTTTCAAGTCAAACAGGCAGGTGACCACTTTGGAGTTATTTTGATCAAATCATCATCTGTTACTAAGTATGGTAACTCATACCAAACTCCTTCCATGATTCCTTTCACGTGAATATGCATGTTATGGAATGTATATTTGAAGTTAGCTACCATATTGTACTGATCATATACTGTGGGTGAAAATCTTGGCTTGGACTGTACCACTTGAAAAAGGGACGCGTAGAACATGACCTAGAAAATTTTGTTTTCTTTAGCACACACGAGGTCGGATGAGTTCCATAATGTGACATGGCACGCAGCTTTGTACATCTAAGGCTCAATCTCAATAAAATAGGTTCCCTTAGGGGTATTCTACCCGATTAACGAAATTAAGAGCAACAACCAAGAATAGTTAAATTGCTTGCCTTCCTCTTGTGCTTCGTGCAAATTTTCTAGAAACTCCTTACATAAATAAGGAGACTAGTTGTAAATGACACCTTTCTCACACTATCCTGCAGAGCAATCACATGCGCGGGCACCTCCTTGGGTCTAAATTTGAGCATCATCTTGCAAGACAAGATGAGCGTGCCAAACTGGACAACCAGGTCATTTATATTGTTGACCAAAAAGCCTCGGCTCTTCCCCGAGAATTGATATTTATTCTTGATCTATTCTTTAAGGGATTTTTCTTTCCCTTTTTTTCCAAAATAGACATTTAGATATATGCCTTTAGCTGGTAAACTAGTGATCCTATGGAATAATGCAACATTTATGGGAATATGCTCACCCAACCATAGTGCCTCATCATGCACCATCGTAAGAAATTTCTGAACACGGATGTCATTTATTGGGCTACGCCCAAATTGAGGGACATGAAGTAAGTTTAACAGACATGCCTTGTACAGACCCAACACCCATATCTTTGACTCTAGGTGAATTATGCCCCCTTCATACTGAATTTGGTCAAGGTACCACTCTCTCACAAGTTTCGGAAATTTTGTCAACATCTGCAATTTCCTAGTCCTCCATTCTGAGTTGCGCTACTTTGGCAAACATTTCTTCCTCCATTGCGACCTTTTCTGGGATTAACGTCATTTGGAGGCTCATGCGCACTTTGTCAAGGTATTTGGGTGCATTTATCATCAGTTTCCACGGCGCGATTGATCCAAGTGGATATCGATGGCCACCCACCGATTCCATTTGGACAAGCACCATCAATTCTTGTAGCTTTTCACATTCAACACAACTTACTATTTTCAGCACGTTTTCGAGTCCTCCACTCCCACTGTTGTTTTGGGGCCTTAATGATCCAGGTGGATATTGGTGGCCACCCACCTATTCCATTTGAACCCCCTCCATCAGTTCTTTCAGTTTTTAAGTTGCAACAAAACTTACTATTTTTAGCAGTTTTTCGGGTCCTGAACTTTTGGAGCCGTTTTGAGGCCCTAAATGAAGTTTTTTGGGAAAACCGGGAGAAAAATGGGTCCATGGACTGGTGTTTATGACACCAAAATTTTTACTCCTTAGAAAAATCTTTCTAACTAGCTATTGAGTGCACCAAACAGAGATCGGATGCCAAAGTTACGTCCCCGAGAAGTTGAACCACCAATTTACCCAAACGTGGCCCATAGTTTTGGCGCTTCATCTCCTAGGGTTAGGTTTTTGGATGTTTAGAGTTATCCATTGTTTCTAAATAATAAATAGGCCCTTGAGCCTTAATGTAACACATTTCAAATGTCTGTAGCCACCACATATATTCTCATAGATTCGCTACCAGCACCCTAGCTATTTTATTTCCATTATTTTTGTAAGCTTATTTCAGTCATTATTTTATTAATGAAATGAAGCATTATTTCTGATGCATGTATATCTTCATGGTTATTTATGTATTTTGTCACATTCCTGAATAATTTCAGATTAGTGGTATCAGAGCACTCTGCTCTTTCTTTTATTTTCTTTGCATGTCCCCAACGCGATCAGGGTAGAAGGAGTTAGGGATCAATTTGGTTGAACCCTTGCAAGATCAACCTTGCAAACCCCGACGACATCCCATGGCGGAAGAAAAGAAAGATGAGGGAGCAGAATATCCTATCAAAATATTTCTTGAGGAGGCCCTCTAGAATCAAAGGAACATGATGATGGATAACTTTGCTTAGATCTTCCAACAACTGCCCACCTACGGCGCATCTGCATCCAACAGCTACTCTGGATGCACCACTCCCTTCAAGGTACAGGTAAACTTTTAAATTCCTATATTTGAAGGCCAAATAGATACAGATGCCATAGATAGATAGTTAAATTTGCTGGAAGGGTATTTCTCAGTCCATGATTTCTCTGACCAAGAAAAGATTATTTTTTCACTCCTCAAAGCCGCCCCCCATGTCAAAGACTAGTGGGAAACCTACTGTGAGCGAGAGGATGAAGAGGAACCCTCTCTATTCTCAGCCACACCCCCTTGGAATTATTTCTAATATGGCATCAAGGAACAATATTACCCTGTGGAGAGCTATGAGGACAAATACATCCAATGGACCACGTTGCAGCAAGAAAGGGATCAAGATGTGCATGAATTGATGAATCTGTTCCATACCCTACACGCAAAGTTGGGTATTAAAGATTCAGAGAGAAATTTGGTGCTCAAGTACCTCGGTTGTTTGCACAAACACATTCAGGAGGAAATGGAGTTCCTCAACATTACATCGCTTGGCACGACATATTGCTAAGCCGCCAAGATTGAGAAAAAATTTAAGTAGAAGAAGTGAGACTTTGGATCCGCGAATCCGAATGGTGCCCCAGAACTGAAGAAAAAGGAGCAAGGCAAAAGTGGTGCGACTCAGAACAACACCACAAAGACAAAGAAGGACACAGGGAAGTGGTGTGAATTTCATAACAACCTCACTCACAGCAAAAGCGAGTGTCGGGCCAAACAATCATTGCTGGCCGAACTAAAGGCACTCGAGTTAGATGCATTTTCTGATATTGAGTCAGAATCAGATAAAGGAAATGACAAAGGGAAGTAGATCATTGATACATATCCCAATGCCATTGTTGCCACCACCAAGATCCAGAGGGAGGATCCAGAGGATCCAGAGGAAGGGGAGCAACTCTTCCATTCGTAGATGTGGGTGAAGGGTTCTCCACTGCAATTTATCATCAATAGCAGAAGCCAAAAGAACCTCATTTCAGCTGAGGTCATGAAGTGGCTCAGCCTACCAACCATAGCACACTTGTAGCCATATACCATTGGGTGGATCCACCCATGGAGATATCTTCGCATCCACTAGCAGTGTCGCCTTCCGTACAGTATGAAGCCATTCACAGATGAGGTATTGTGTGATGTTGCTCCTCTTGATATAGATGATGTATTATTGGGCCAACCATACTTGAGGAGATGACATGATGTGTATGAGTCTAGGCCTTGTGCTATTTTTATTACTTTGGGAAATAAATTTTACAAGATACTAGAGGTAGTACCGCCTCCTGTCATCTCTTTTACTACTGCAAAACAACGCAGTGAGATTGTTTACCAAACCGAGAAATTTATTTTCCTTACAAATCGCTCACAGGGAAAGAGGAATATTGTGGCCACAACCTCGAAACAGGGCTCCCTTGCATGGCTGCAGCAAATGGACAAAGTCATGGAGGAATACGAGGACATTTTCTCCTCACTCATAGAGGTTCCTCTAAACTATCAGAAAAAGCACTCCATTGATCTAACTCCCAATGCACCACCGCCTGATGTTTCCATACATCCCGCAACTACACATACAAAATCCAAAAACATAATGTCTGAGGCTGATAAAGAAACCATATTTATTAAACGCATCCAGCATGTCCACCCACAGGTCCATGACATCTTCAACAAACCTAATACCCAGGTCAACAAAATTTACCTCATCTAATGGAGGATCTCAATGCAATGGGGATGATTTATTCCTAAGGAGGGAGGAATGATCCGAGTGGATATCGGTGGCCACCCACCTATTCCATTTGGACCAACACCATCAATTCTTGCAGCGTTTCACATTCAACACAACTTACTATTTTTAGAAGGTTTTCGAGTCCTCCACTCCCAGAGTTGTTTTGGGGCCTTACTGATCCAAGTGGATATTGGTGGCCACCCACCTATTCCATTTTAACCCCCACCATCAGTTCTTTCAGTTTTTAAATTGCAACAAAACTTACTATTTTTAGCATTTTTTCAGGTCCTGAACTTTCGGATCCGTTTTGAGGCCCTAAACGACGTTTTTTGGGAACATCAGGAGCAACATGGCTCCATGGACCGATGTTTCTCACACTGAAATTTGTACTCCTTGGACATATATTTCTAAAAATCTATTTAGAACGTCAAACCGAGATCAGATGCCAAATTTACGTCCCTGGGAAGTTGAACCACGAATTTACCCAAACGGGGCACATAGTTTTGGCACTTCATCTCGTAGGGTTAGGTTTTTGGACGTTTAGAGTTATCCATTGTTTCTCAATAATAAATAGGCCCTCGATCCTCAATGTAATAAGGTTCAGAGGTCTATAGCCACCAAATCTCTTCTCAAATATTCTCTACCAGCACCCTAGCTATTTTATTTCCATTATGTCTGTAAGCTTATTTCAGTCATTCTTTTATTAAGGAAATGAAGCATTATTTCCATTGCATATCTATGTTCATGGTTATTTATGTATTCTTTTGCGTTCCTGCATAAATCTGGATCAACAATGTAGGTCAGAAACCGTGAGAATGTGGCAACTTCAACTACATCCTTGTTTTCCTCCATAACCATATTTGGGAGCTCTGCCATGGGCCTTTTCTGATGCTCAATCACAGTGGAATGCGACTTTGGGGTGTTCTCCCTTGGGGATTTTCTCGTGCCAGATGATTGCCCCTTCTTAGACTTTGAGGGCCCAGGAATTTCAACAATAGGAACCTCAGGCATAGTAGGGTCATCTCTAGGTTGTGTGGCCATCATACTGCTGGAATTAGCTATCCCAGCCCTACGTGCCATAATTCTTCCTCAAATCCTAGATCTAAGCCAGACATAGACACAAATTATGTAGTAAAAATCATAGAGATTACAACTGATAATTCACTCAGAAATAAAAGGGAACTATTGAGACCACATACGTCATATTTATACTTGTGGCGCGTCTTCAACAGTTCCTTTTGCATTAATGTGTCTCCACAAATGAAAAAATAGTCCCAAATCTAGCAAAATACCTTCATTAAATTCAACCTAGACACTCCCATAAATGGTAATAAAGTTGCATTTTGTAGATTTACTATTCCAACGTCTAGTTTTTGACACCTCTGCAGCCCAATCAACCTCCTCGCACAACTATCGTGTGTGCATCACATGTTTCTGTTCATCCTCCATCCCATATGCACAGGTCTGATACTCTGTCCATATAGTCATTTGGTAGGCACAGTTTCATTCCTGTACAACTTCATAACACTCCCATTGCCATACCCAGGAATGTATTCTACACTTAATGTGGCCAGGAACATTGCTCCTCCTGTAAGATTCCCAAATTTTCACATGATATTTGGAATACTAGAGTTCTTAATAAACTTAATTAATTAAGTAAATGAAATTGTGCAGGGACCCTTAATCCTCAGAGATGAATAAAATATACTTTTGATGTGTGTATGTGGATATTCGAGATCAATATCTAAATCATGGAGTAGTGGAGCACCTCCATTAATGATAAATTAGTGGAGATCATGTCTCATTTATGAGATAGATAAGGGAGGATGAAGCAATAAAATAATATCATGGATCTTAAATATAAAATCATCAAGATATTTGAAGAGGTCAATTGATATCATACTACATTAAAAGTAAGATCATAAAGCACTTATGATAATTTAGTGGAGGAAGTGGTGCATTTAATGCACACATGATGGAGAGGGTGATCACCCCATTTGAACATGATGGAGGACATGGAGAAACAACACACTCAACCATGGAGATTTATTTCCACATGTACAGTGTAGTTATGGAGTGGGCCTAGGATATGGAAGGCTCATGATATATATAATAAAGGTGAAGGCACAATAGAAGGTATATTTGGATACTTGGATTTGTTAGTGTCAGTCTAGTCATACTGCCATCAGTGATCAGAATTTCTCTTTTGCATTTGCATATTTGGATTCTCATACCATAAATTTTCACCATTCCATTAGGTCATGGATCCATTGATGGTAGTGGTTTTTCATCAGTTTTCCCTCATGTGAAACTTGCTAATTCTCTTCTATAGTAAAGGTGAAGGCACAATAGAACACATATTTGGATACTTGGATTATTATTTGATCTGTTGAGATGTGGATTTGTTAGGTGACCTCTCCATTGACACTTATTTTTTTTATATAAGTTTTAAATTTTGTTTAGCACATGGTGTTCCTGAACAAGAATCCCACCCTTACCCATAGGGGACTTGTGTGCCTACTCTGGGAAGGTTTTCTATTGAGCTCTGTTCCTTATCAGGCATTAGTGCCATCTTCAGGAGGTTGTTTCTAGCATTCAACTAGGAAACTCGTGGAGGATTCATCCTACCACTTTGTTCTTCACATTTAGTCTTCTAGGAGCAACAGATCTATATCTGATATTAATGCCATTGGGTTTTATGTCCATGCAGCAACAGTCCCTTCAAGGATTGCGAGTCCAATCATATAGATCTATTGGAGGAAAGAAGTTTCCATTATTTCAGCTGGAAATCCTATGAGGGATCATCTCCCCACATTGGATCTATTTTTTCCATCAATCTGGAGCTAATTTGACATATCTAGTAGTAGGTTATTGAGCCTCCCTCTCTTATAATGTATTTTTCTAAATCTATTGTTCATTCAAAAACTATTTTCAGTGGAGGATATTAGAGGAGCTAGATCTTGAGCTTTTAGCCCAAGCATTTATGTTGGAACGGGGTCTCCTAACAAGCTACGAAACTGGTCCATTTTGGTTATTTTTTATTATATTTAGTATATTGTAGGGGTTTTGGGGCGAGTCAAAGCCCCAAACACATTTTAATGGGTTAAAGGGTAAACTAGGGGTCCAAAAACCATGGGTTGCGGACCATAGGAATGATAAAGCTAGATTTTTATAAATAGAGAAGCATTTCGGATTGTAAGAGGTATGATTCGATAAGCTATTGATGCGATCTGTTGTGTAAGAAATCTGTTTGGGTTTTTTGGGGAACGGACTCCTATTGGCTATGTGTGCGAAGATACTAGTCCAACTGTGTGCAGACCCTGTTTCTGTGTGCGCAGGTTGGGAAGGGAATTGTAAGGAAAGGCTGATGAATGAATGAATACGCAGGATTATTAGATTTGAATCTGTGAGTACTATTGAATGAATTACTGGTAATTACTGTGTTATGAATTTTCTGTCTTTGCACCGCAAAGGTCTGTATATTGAAAGATTAGATCTGTTTTGCTCTGGTTATATCATGCTGCAAAAGTTTGTGTATTGAATTGGACCTAGATCTATTTTTTTCTAGTTATGTAACGTTGTGTTGATGTTATGAAAAGCATATAATTGTAGATATAGTGCATGTGGATGCAATTGGATACATATTTAACCCTGCACAGAGACAACGTAATCTAAACAGAATGCAGCCCTACTTGCCCTACCCTTCCTTTCCCAGGATGCAGAAACTTGGTTCCAGCACCCACCCATACTACTTCGAGTGAGACTATGACCTACGCAAGTGGGTCACAGCTAAAAGGGCTAGTAGTATAGGGGTTTGTTGGCTAACCTTGCACACCGAACTCGGGTCAGGACCCCTCAAGCCAACAAATGATTCCGTTGCTAGGACCAGAAGAGATTTGAGGAAGGGATCAAGTAATGACAAGAGAATACTGGAAGCCTGAAAGAAAAGAGATCGAGGACTGGCTCGAAAGGCAGATCTAGGATTTTACAGTAAAAGAAAACTGAAGTGAAAAGTTAGCAACGGAAAGGTGGAAAAATAGGTATGTTCTGACTGAAAGCTATGAAATATTCTTTGTAACCTTTGCAATTGAAATTTAGGAGTGGTTGTCCAGGCTGGTAGAGTTCCAGAAGTGTTGGAAGGATGAGCAAGTCACTCGGTGGAATCCATATCTACTTGAACAACTGGAAAGAATCGATAATACTATTACATGCATGGTGGATCACTTGGTCGATAGTGTGTTAGGAGGATTTGTGACAGATTTTGCGATTGATCAATTTGTATCATACTCTGAGGCCGAGCAATGATTCTTCAAAGGATTCCGGGGTAAGTTTCTGAGGATGTTACCATTACTGATCAAGAAGTTGTTGTACAAGAAGAGAATTATGTGTCGCCATACCAACTAAATGACCTCAGATGTAGATGGGAGCGTGACATGTAGTGGTAAGTATTATCAGACCAATCTTGAAGGAGGAAGGGCCGCCTATAGCCAAGTAAAGGAACCTGCTACATCACCACCTAGGGCATGCAAGGGTAAGAATTCGCCTATAACATCGTCCTTGGATACTGATATGGATGCGCATTTGAAACTACCTACCTTCAAAGGGGTAGGAGATGAGGACATGGATCAATTTTGGTTCATTGTGGACTCTGTCTGGATTGCGCAGAACGTGGCAAGTGATACAATAAAAAGGGCACAACTGTCTTTATCATTCGAAGACAGAGCTCTAGATTGGTATATGTGATATGTTGCCCAGAATGGAACCGCCTCCATTCAAGATATTAAGGATTCTCTAAAGCAACAATTCCGCAAGCCGAAGTCTTATTCCCAGTTATTAGCAGACGTAAAGGACTTCAAGCAAGGTGTGTCTGAATTAGTATGGGAGGCAGATCAATGGTTAAAGAAGGAAATTAGGGAAGGAGGGTTCGAATATGATGATAAACAACATACGGAATGGTTCATCTCCATGTTGTTACCTCACCTGCGCACACCAATGAATCAGCAGACCTTTGAATCGCAGGAGAAAGATGTAGAAGCTGCTGCTTGGGAAGATACCTCAACAGGAGTACAACAGATCCACAAATAACTAGGGGCTATGCACATGTAGATACAAAACCTACGAAAAGAGAGAGGAAAATACATTTGCATAGATATCTGGTGTATACGTTGCCAAGTATCTGGTCACACAAAGGATCAGTGCCCTCTATTGACTAATTATATGCAAGCCAGAGCACCTAGCCCTCTACGCCTAGGGGAAAGTAGGGAACCTGTCCTATTGTGATCAGGGTCAAGTGGATCTATGCTATGGTGTGATGATTGTCCGGTAGCAGGCCTACACGATATGAATGATTTCCCTGGGCTGGGTGCGTATGTCCTAGAGCTAAAAAAACAATGTTGCCAATTCTGTTGATCTGTAGGACATGACGAGCAGAATTTCCGAACATATGACTTAATGATGGATCGAAGGAACCTATATCAGGTGCAATCAGACCCTACATTGCCAAGACTGGCTGCGCACTTTGGAGGATTACCAGCCCAAGGCAGAGGAGGTTGGGAAGGAAACACAGGCCAAGGACACGGTCAGCTAATATGTTATAACTATGGAGAAATAGGGCACTTTTCTAGATAATGCCCTAATCCCACCAGGCCATCGTGTAAATACTATAAACAGTTGGACCACAATGTAGAAGACTGCCTGATCCTAATATCCAGAATGCAGGAAAAGAAGCCTACCCCTACGCAGAATGTACAGAGGGTTAAAATTGAGATATGAGAAGTAGATCCAAGTGTAAAAGTCATAACATGTATCAACCTGGACACCAAGGGAAGAAAAGAGGTATCCTACGAGGAACAGGAACTACTTGCAGCCCCTGTGCAGTCTCAGAACGAGGAAGAAATTGATACCTTTTTGAAGACATGTCTGAAATTTCTCAAGAACCCACAGGCCATAGAAAACCTCCTGGCCTTAATGAATACCTACGTAGCTGGGCCCACCTTGATTCCTAGGACCAAGGACATTCAAAAACTGTACAGGTCTAAGAAATGCACAAGTAGAGAAATGTGGCTAACTACACAAATCAGAGACTATGAATTGGATCAGGTTATCTTAGATCTTGGATTTGATGCCAATGTTTTACCCAAGAAAACATGGAAGCAGATGGGAAGGCTCAAATTGGAATGGTCCCCTATCCAGCTGCGCATGGAAAATCAATAGAAAAACATTCCCTTGGGTAGGTTACCAAAATTTATGGTTGACATTGCAGGGGCAAGGGTCCTAGCTGACTTTGAAGTAATTGAGATAGTTGAATATGTGGACCACTACCCTGCGCTCCTTGGACTAGATTGGGAAATGGACATGGGAGGTATTATCAACATCAATAAATGAAGCATGGTGTTTGAAAGCAAAGGCACGCGTGTCATATTACCCCTGAATCCTGTGGACGGTACCTGGTATAACGAGCCTATCCATACAAGGGAAGAATTAGATCATATTTATAAAATCACTGCGCAATACAAAGATCGAGTTAACCCCATGAATGAAGGGATGCTCTGGTGGGAAAAGGATAGTGAATGTTTTTCCGACTCCAATGAGGACCTAGAGAATTGGTAGAGCCATCTGCATGAGGTTTCAGCACTTTGCAGCCTTTAGACCATTAGAAAGTTCCGTTGCATCTATACCATAGAAAGAACCTTGCCTTGCCAAGAGGGCGCAAATGACACTCAGAAGCTTGCAAAGATTAAGGGTTTCACAAAATGTAGGTCCGAAGCACTACCGCTAACCCGATATGAAACACCTATGGAGGGACCTATATCCCCTACCTAGAGTAAGTACTAGAGTAGGGTGATCCTACACATAGAAACTCCCTTATCCAGATGGGCCCCAAGGTCAGTTGACCCACATGGTTACCTAGTGACGTGCAACACTCAAGGGTGCGCTCGACCCTTGCCCAACCAGAATTACTAGAGTACTACTAACCTCAGCTCGCATAATATTATGAACTTGTCTAAAATCATGTGTATCTGGGAGAATCTGCGAATGTTTTGAGAAATCAATCACCTACGGATGTATGACACAGCCGTCTTACACAAGAATGCTCCTTCCACGAATGGAATAAATGCTTCAAAAAGACTCCCGATTGACTTACAGGATCACCTTATGTCAACCTTTCATCGAGATATGAAAATTCCCTCAACACGTCAGCCACGCTCTAAAATTACAGGGACACGACCTTGGACACGAAGGAAGAACATCAGCTCATCCCAAGTTAATGTGAAAAGACACTTCCAAACACAAAAAATGGGTGGTAAATCATCAATATCACCATTTATGATAAGTACGGTTCAAAAAATCGAGGGTACGCACCACATGCAAGCTACCTCGCCATTAAGTAGCTTCAGTTGGGGCACGGATTGCTGGAAGACATTGGGTCAACTATTTATTCACCTATCAATCGACATTGGCTATTCGCACTCTAGTTTTTTATACTTATTCATACGTTATATAATGCTCATCTTTCTGTTATGGATCCCAACTCACAGGAGGAACTGATAAGAGGACCGGGAGACACTGAGTATAGTAATAGGAGTGCGCATGGGCTGCTACCCGCAAGGATTATCTGTGAACCAAGTTCGGCAAGAACGTTGTGGTATAGGGACTTCTTGTGACATCTCTACCATTTCCAGACCCCGCCCACTAGAAGCAACGTATTTTTACTCCCCTGAACTGCCATAATTTACACTTATGAACCTGTTACTAGGGACATTCAAGTCGACCTAGAATAGCTATATACTATAGAGCTACAAAGGCTGTCTACTAGCGTAATGCAAGAACTGCACTACCGTCACCAATAAAGCTATAAGAAGTATTTCATGCCTCTGGAAGAACGAGACCAGTGAATTGTCGTGGTCACTAACGCAACATGCATTATTCAGGAACAATTGGCGCAGGGAGCCTAATTTCTTGAAGATACTACGCAACTATGGACGAGAGTACAACACCACCCCACTCTTCGACATGCCCAATGGGAATTGAAGGAGGAAGAATATGTTCTAGATCGAGTTCAATCCTCCACACCTCCCCTTGCCCCTGCACAGTGCTTGGCCGCCATACACAGGATTGAGGACCTTCGTCACTCCAAGACGATTGTGTGCAAAATGTTGAAGTCATGGTCTGATGCTGCACTCTATCTTGCACATGACGCACGGTCTACAATTGCATGCCTCCATCAGTTGTTGGAACGAGTGCGCATGCAGATTGAAGGCGTGACACCAAAGTGACTCGGGACCAGTCAAAAGATTGTGTTGGGGGAATGTTTGAATGGGGTCTCCTAACAAGCTACGAAACTAGTCCATTTTGATTATTTTTTATTCTATTTAGTATAGTGTAGGGTTTTTGGGGAGGGTCAAAGCCCCGAACACATTGTAATGGGTTAAAGGGTAAACTAGGGGTCCAAAAACCATGGGTTGTAGACCATAGGAATGATAAATCTAGATTGTTATAAATAGAGAAGCATTTCGGATTGTAAGAGGTAGGATTTGATAAGCTATTGATGTGATCTATTGTGTAAGAGATATTTTTGGGTTTTTGGGGGAACGAACTCATGCTAGTTGTGTGCGCGGAGGTCCTAGTCTAGCTGTGTGCAAACCTTTCTACTGTGTGCACAGCTTGGGAAGGGAATTGTAAGGAAAGGTTGATGAATGAATGAATACACATGATTATTGAATCTGAATCTATGAGTACTATTGAATGTGTAGAAATTATATAACTAATATGTTATATGTATAATATTCTCCTGATCATGCACTATTTGACTTCATGCACAATATAGAATCTATTCCACCATTGATCATCACATGCGGAAATTAAATCAATTGCAACGCACACATGAAACCATAAAACTTCACACACATTAACACAATGATTTAATGGGAAAGACTGAAGCTAAAAACCCCAACTATATGTATACAATATATGTCATAGAGATCATGTAACAATCCTCATACAAAGCTGAACATGTCAAGCTATCAGTACAATACAATCACTACACACGCTAATCGGTCAAGTCTAGAAAATCCATGCCAAATCTCTGTACCTACTAACTTTGCCCTCTCTGTATGATCTAGTTGAAGAATGGCTCTGAATGAACTTGAATCCACCTGGCTTGCACTGCATAATCCTCATTTGCATCTCCACTAAGTGTTGGATGCAATCAATGCATCACTATAGTCACAACTGATAGTCACACTTACTCTTTCACCTACCTCTCCACTGGTCTCCACTGAAACTATCCATGCGCTGTAGTTAACTGATGTATTCTTTAGTTGATTAATGAGTTAATATTTAGTGAATTAATTATTAATTAATTCACACCACTCTCACTAGTGTATCAATCAGTTAGACTAGATACAACTATCTCAACTATGTCTAACTGAGTTAAGCTGAACACAACTCCACCAACTACTTCTACAACTCCACAAAACTCTGTCACATGAGTTCTAATTTAAGTCCTCCATGAAATAGCTCTAGTAAACCCTCAGGAATAGCGTAATTCCTTCTGTCGGCTCTTGTGCCACATCTGTGCACTTAACTGAAGTGCTCCAAGAGAATAAGATAATGTTTAGAGTCCAAATATTATTAAGAGCTAATAATATTCAACATATCTATTTTTAGACTGGAAATCTAAAAATAGATTCCGCCCAATATGTCTAAAAATAGAAGTCCATCTATTTTTAAAACTTGACCAACCATCCAAAAATAGCATCCTACAACTCATAGAATATGATCGACATGTATAAAAATAGACATAGTCTAAAAATAGACTTTGTGTCGAAAATAGCCTGCAGACCCACTTAGTGAAGGCGACTCTTTTCACTAAGCTCATCATCTTGTTGAATCTCAACACTCCCTCTCAAAAAGATAGGGATTATCTACCACCCCCATCCTATCTCTATTGTATCCGAATTTTCTCTTGGTGAGCGCCTTCGTTAGAATATCAACATCCTGATCCTCCATAGGAATGTAAGATAATAACGTGATCTTTCGCTGCACACAATCTCTGATATGATGGTACTAGATGTTAATATTTTTAGATCTATCTTGAAATACTGGATTAACTGAGAGTTTATTGCAACTCTGATTATCACAATATATCACAATAGGATATAAGTGTGAGCCGAACAACCCAACCAGGATATTCCTCATCCATATAGCCTTGCATGCAACCAAAATTGTTACCATGTACTTGGCCTCCACTGAATTGAGTGCCACGGATCTCTGTTTCCTGCTGTACCAAGAAACTGCAGTATACCTGATACTAAAAATCCCTCCAGATGTGCTCTTTCTATTCGTTGGGCTCCCTGCCCAATCTACATCCATGAAACCATGCAGCTTCAACTCATCTGACTATCTATACCACAGTCCATATCCCGATGTGCCTCTGAGATACCTCAGAACATGCTTTCCTACCTTCCAAAAGAGCTTGGTAGGCTTAACCATAGCTTGTGAAAGCTGGCTAGCAACATAGCATATGTCTAGTCATGTATTGACTAGATACATTAGTGAACCAACCAACTGTCAATAAACAGTGGCATCCACTACCTCTGCCGATGTAACATCCTCTTTCCTCCAACCACCAAGAAGAGGAGTGTCGATAGGCTTGTAGCCTTGCATGTTGAACTTCTCCAGTATCTCCTTAGCATACTTGCCTTGAGACACAAACAGTCCATCCTTCTGCTGCCAAATTTCTAATCCCAGGAAATAATGAAGGAGGCCTAAGTCCTTCATCTCAAACTCCTTTGCAAGATCAGCCTTCCATGAGTGTATCAATAGTTCATCACCTTTTAGTAACAAATAATCTACATAAATTACAATGATCAGCAACTTACCCTCAACCAAAATCTGGTACAGGTTAGGATCCGCCTCACTCTTAGTAAAACCAAGTCTGGTGAAATAACTGTCTATCTATGTGTACCAGGAACGAGGTGCTTGTTTTAGCCCATACAACGCTCTCTTGAGCCTGCACACATGTGACTCGCTGCCAAATATTTCGAAACCTTCAGGCTGCTCTATGTACACCTCCTCCTTAATGACTCTGTTAAGGAACGCAGTCTTCACATCCATCTGATGAATGTTCCAACCCATCTATGTTGAGAGAGCAAGGATGTTCCATATGGAAGAATACCTTGTGACAGGTGCAAAGGTTTATTCATAATCGATCCCCTTAATCTGTGAGAAGCCCCAGGAAAAAAATATTTCCTTGTACTTCTCGATACTCCCATCAATAGCTTGCTTCACTTTGTAGATCCATCTTGAACCTACCACTAATTTCCCTTCCGGCC
Organism: Pinus albicaulis; assembly: GCA_034641835.2. Taxonomy (NCBI): domain Eukaryota; kingdom Viridiplantae; phylum Streptophyta; class Pinopsida; order Pinales; family Pinaceae; genus Pinus; species Pinus albicaulis. The sequence goes on along the minus strand of CM076578.1, from coordinate 965,940,843 downwards.
TTGGTAAAATCTCCCATGCACTGTTTCTGACAAACGAATCATAGTCTTCCACCATGGAATATACCCATGCAGACTCCTCCACAACATCCTCGAAAGAGGATGGATCTGTCATGATACACTTGCTCATCAGAGCCATGTATCCAGTAAATCAGTCAAGTGACTTTCTCTGTCTACAATGTGATGTAGGTGCTCCTACATTTTGCGCTGCATCAAGATTTAGTCACTCAGCTTATGTAGTGCGCTTCTGCCCTCTAATGTTTGGTGTTGCATGAGTGGTTTCTTCCACTCCATGAACTTCCTCTTGTGGCTGATCCACATCCTGAGGCTCATCCTTAGGAATAGATAGCTCCTCATTTGCATGAAAGTGTAACTCCCTCTCAAGTGAACACTTCATGGCTTTCTTCTCATGAAATTTGATATCCCATCGCACAATAGTCTTCTGACTATCTGGAAAATACACACGATAGTTGTGGGGTGTTTCTGTGTACCGCACAAATATCCAAACTTCTGTGGCTGGCTCTAGCTTCTTCCTGGAATCCTTCGTCACATGAATGTAAATAGGTGAGCCAAAAATATTCAAATGAGAAATATCAAGCTTCTTACCAGAAAACGCCTCTTTGGGTGTAGTCATGCCAAGTACTCTATGAGGACAACGATTTTGCACATAAACTGAAGTATTGCATGCTTCTTCCCACAAGTGTATGGGAAGGCCCTGATCATGCAACATCTCCAGTGCAACACCCACGATCGTTTTGTTCTTTCGCTCCATGATCCCATTCTGCTGTGGGTTATGAGGCACTATGAGCTCTCTTCAAATTCCTTCTACACTGCAAAAGTCCTTGAATTTTCCAGAGATGAATTCACCACCATTATCACTCCTTAAAGCCTTCACGTGCTTCCCCGACTCTTTCTCAACTAATTCCTTGAACTCACAAAACTTTGAGTATGTATCGCTCTTCTTCTGCATGAAGAAGATCCAGCACTTACGAGAAAATTTATCAACAAATATCACATAATACCTGTGCTTTTCTATTGAAGCTATTGAGAAAGGTCCACACACATTTATGTGAATTCTCTCAAGGATCGTCGTGGCACAACTATCTTTCTCATGAAAGATGGATTTCACAAATTTTCCCAAATTACATCCCTTGCACTGATCTGACTGTGCAAGTGTACCCTTGGGAAGCCTGGTAGAAATCTGCTGCAAAATTTTCAAAGCGCCATGGTGAAGATGGCCCAATCTCCTGTGCCACAATTCGCCCTCATCTTGGAACACCACTCCTTCTTCTTTGCCTGCCATTGTTGCGCAACCATCTACCTGCAATTGATAAAGGTTCTTAACTTGAACCCCTATCCTCTCAGTTTTGTTGGGAAAAATACTGAGAGGGGGGGTAACTTAGTATTTAGAGCTAACTGATAAACATTTTACTTTATTTTCTCAAAACCCATACGCTACTTTACGAAACAAAACTAGCGTATATATGTGGATATCCTTAAGGAAACTTGCGTATGCTCAGAGTTCTTATTATGTATTTGATTCTTAAATCATTGCATCATTTATTCATCAGATGTTAAGCAGTAAGCATGTGCAGTAAAAACATAATAAACCATCACACATAATCAACACACATGAACACCAGGATTTAAGGTGGAAACCCAAGTTGGGAGAAAACCATCGCTTCCATCGTCTCAGTCTTCAATATTTATTATAAATAAAACATCTTACAACCATGTACTGGTGCAGACTCATACCAGCATGCAGGCACCCACCTGCAGAAGGCTACAACCTTCTCTCGTTTACCAGCCTCTCCTGGAGGGGAGCTACAACCCCCTTCTCTCATTTACCAGCCTCTCCTGGAAGGGAGCTACTACCCCTTGATATTAGCACCAGCCTCTATTGGCAGAAAGCTTCCACTTTCATACTGAAGGCTTCAACCCTGAGATCCACTGCAAACCATGTTTCATCAATTTTCAAACTAGATCAAACAGCTTCAACACAACCCTTCATTAATCAACAAACATATTTTTCCCAGAACTTCAAACAGAATAGTGAGACCACTGTAGCCAGAATATCAGAGATAACCCAGACTTCAGAATAGATATGCAGATGTAAACTCAATCTAGAACATTCATTAATTCAAACATCATACGCTATTTTCTTTTATGTAACCCGCGTATATACGCACCGTTATTCACTCCAACCTATGTATGCACCAGTGTATAGTAACTTTGTATACACGAATTTTCTTCACCATTTCTGCGTATGCACGTGCTTTACTTTTCACCAAGTAGCATATTCTTCTGTGTATGATTTCTTTCAGAATTATTTCAGACTCAGATCTGAAATCCGATTTCTGTTTAGACAATTTATCAACCATACAGAACTGTTTATACAGTCATTCTTCCTTCATCACTTTAGTCATTGAATCATCAACCAATCAACCAACAACTTGATCTTTAATCAAAATAATCAGTAGCACAATCAACATTTAAACAACCCAGATTTGTATGAATACGTCATTCATAGACAACAGTAAAACAGAAAACAGATCAGGCATTTCATTCCACATACTTCAGCAAAACCCTAGATTCCATACGCGCTTTTATTTCATTGAACCTGCGTATATATGCGCTTCCACAAAGACGAACCTGCATATACTTCAGTGCATTTTATTTTTAGAAACCCTAACTGCCATACACACTTTTCTTTAAGAGGAACTGCATATACACACATTTTTCATGAAAATAACCTGTGTATAGATCTATAAGAGATAGACTTTGTAGAACAGACCAGATCTATAAACTTACCCAGATTTCTTCAATTTCTTCATCAGACTTGTGCCAAGTCTTCATCATTTCTTTTCAGATCATCCTATAGATTCATCATTTCTAGATCTAGAGATCTTGAACCTTCATCATATCCATAGGTGCATCTTAGATTCAGATCTATCAATTAAGAACATAATTCCACCATGCAGATATACTTTAGAGTGAAGTATTCATTAAAACCCAGACACATGCACCCCTTGCACTATGATCTTCTTCTCCTTAAATAGATTTAGCCTTTGTCAATACCATGAGGCAAAACCACTCAACCGCTGATGGACAAAATCAAATAGAAAATCAAGCGCTCAATACTTTGGGTCTATACCATGGTAATGACCCCTAGTTTCCTAAATTTAGAGCACAAATGGGCATACGCTACTTGTCACATACATTTCCACATACATACGCGACTTATCCTTAAATAACCCGCGTATGCCTTGTGACATACCTTGTTTAACATTATTCTAACACTTTCTGGGCTACTTCTGAACTAATCTGTAGATACATAAGATTTACATCATTAACACTCATCAGGTCAGTTTTCATCAAGGACAGCTTCATCAGGTAGGTTCCATCAAAGTCAACACATTGTATCACATTGCCAACAATATCCCCCTTAAATCAGCAAGTAGGTTTCCATCAAGGACAACTTAATCAAGTAGGTTGTCATCAACTTTATCAAGTAGGTTTCCATCAAGGACAACACTCTATCATATTCCCAACAATCTCCCCCTTTGGACTTGATGGCAACCATGACGGTGTTTGATCACCACAACAGATAGATACATTGATTATAACCATTATGAAAACACCATGATACTCTCCCCCTTTGACATCAAGAGCAAAGGGTGGATCAAAACCAAAACAAAGTTTTTCTTCTCATGTAGAAAGAAGAGCTCTGTAGATCTTATGTGCACTGAAGTTACCATAAGTTACCATGCTCCCCCTGAATTCATGTCGAATCTTCAAACATATTTTTCAATGAAGTACATGACTCTATGACCTTTCCTATGACCAAGGACTCATACTTACATCAATGATCCAACCAAGTGGATTTACATATGTGACTCAAGTTCCCAACCAAGTGGGTTTACAATTTTTTGACTCAACTACCCAACCAAGTGGGTTTACAAATTTGAAGAAGTCCTTACATGACTGAATAAAACAATTTACATCATGAAATTTTTATCAAATACCAAAAAAAAATACCTCAAGAGAGAGATCATATTTTAGAACCATCATAATGCCAACAATTCATAATTCTCAGCAAGGCTAATGCTCCCCCTGAACTTGTACACTTGTTCTTGAGCCATTTCACTCCTTCATCTCCCCCTTAGCTTGTGCATCCTGAACACTTTCAACAACAAATCATCAAGGCATCTGCATCAAATATCAGAGACTAAAAAAGAAATATGAGAGCTGAAACATCATCAAAGATACCCAACAGCACCACAACTGTGGTGAAGAATGCTGAACCAGAAAAATTTGTGAGCAATCACCCATACGCAGTTTTCTGTGTATAAACTCGCGTATATACGTGACTGTATTTTAGGAAACCTGCGTGTCCAATTTAATCTTTTGCATTTAAGAAAATTTAATATTCTGCATGGAAGAGACTACTCCCAGCTTCTATCTGAGATATGCGAATGCTTCCCTGGGCAGGGGTTTGGTAAATATATCAGGAACTTGTTTTTTGGAGTGAACATACTCCAACTTCACCTCTTTTTCAAGCACTTGTTCTCGTAGGAAGTGATACTTTATGGGAATGTGCTTGGTCTTGGAATGCATAACAGGATTCTTTGAGATACTGATGGCACTTGTATTATCACACATAATGGAGATAAGAATTGAACACTTGATTTAAAAGTCTTGTAAGGTTTGTATCATCCAAAGAAGTTGAGTGCAACATGATGCGGCAGCCACATATTCTGCTTCTGCTGTAGATAAGGCAATAGAGTTTTGCTTCTTGCTGAACAAAGATACTAACCAAGGCCCCATATAGAATGCACCAGCACTAGTGCTTTTCTGATCATCAACATTTCCAGCACAATCTGCATCAGTGTAAGCATGAAGAGTGAGATCAGCATTCTTTGGATACCATAGTCCAAAGTCTTGAGTTCCTTGTAGATATTTGAATATTCTTTTGACAGCCTGAAGATGAGACTCTTTTGGATTAGCTTGGAATCATCCAAAAATCCCAAATGCATGCATAATGTCTGGTCTAGTTCTAGTGAGATAAAGTAGACTTCCTATCATAGATCTGTATTCTGGTTGATTCACTGTAAGAGAATCATCATGAGAACTGACATTACATTCGGTTATCATTGGCGTACTTAATGGTTTGCACTCTTCCAAGCCATATTTCTTCATTATTTTCTTAAGATATTTTTCTTGTGATAAGAATGTGCCATCTGTTGCTTGATGCACTTGCAAGCCAAGAAAGAATGTTAGTTCCCCAAGTAAAGACATTTCAAATTCTTGCTGCATAACAGAAGCAAATTTTTGACTCATAGAATCTTCATTACTTCCAAAGATGATATCATCAACATATACAACCACAATCAATAGTTTATCATTTTCAGTTTTTGTGTATAAGTTGCTATCAGCTGACCCCTTTGAAAATCCTCGTTGATGAAGATATTTGTCAAGACGATAATACCATGCCCTTGGAGCTTGTTTGAGACCATATAGATCCTTTTTAAGTCTACAAACAAGTTTTTCATCATTTCCAAAAATGAATCCTTCTGGTTTTTCTATATAAACTTCTTCTTCTAGATCAGCATTAAGAAAGGCAGATTTAACATCCATTTGATAAACTTTGATTTGTTGGAAGCTTGAAAAAGCAAGAAACATTCTTATGGCTTCAAGTCTAGCTACAGGAGAAAAAGTTTCTTCAAAGTCTATACCTTCTTGTTGAGCATACCCCTTGCAAACAAGTCTAGATTTATTTCTTATAACATCCCCATTGTCATTTAACTTGTTTTTGAATATCCATTTAGTTCCAATGGCATTTTTGTCATGAGGTCTTCGTACTAATTCCCAAGTGTGATTCTTTTCAATTTGATCAAGCTCTTCATTCATGGCTTGAATCCAGCATTCATCTTTGCTAGCTTGATTGACATTGTGTGGTTCAATAGCGGATAGAAATGCCAGATAGCTAGAAGATCCCACAAGAGTCCTTCTTGTTTGTACACTTGATCCCTTATCTCCCAAAATTTGAGATTCTGGATGATTCTTTTGAACATATCTTCATGGAGCTTTTTCAGATAAATCATCTTCAGGTTCTTCATTAGGTTCACTGTTTATATCATTGCTATTTGATGTAGAAGGACATATGTCACCATCGTCTTCATTTGTTGTTTTTTTTTCTTCTTTTGGGGCTGCACGAGACTCATCAATAACAACATAAATGCATTCAACAATCTTCCAAAGTCTTTTATTGTAACATTTATATGCTTTACTCCTAGATGAGTAACCAAGAAGTATTCCTTCATCTTCTCTGGATTCAAACTTGCCAAGTTTTTCATCATTATTTTTTATAAAAAATCTGCTTCCAAAAACTCTAAAATGCTTCACAGTGGGAGGATTACCATACCAGAGTTCATATGGAGTTTTATCACTATTTACTCGAACATGTGCTTTGTTAAGAATATTTATTGTTGTATGTGCTGCTTCTCCCCAAAAAGTGTCAGGTGTTCCGGAATCATCAAGCATAGCTCTAGCCATTTGTTGAACTGTTCTATTCATTCTTTCTGCTACGCCATTTTTTTTGTGGAGTGCCAGCTACAAAAAAATGTCTTTTTATGCCATGTTGTTCACAAAATTCAAGAAATTCATTTGATCTATATTCTCCTCCTCGATCAAATCTAAGACACTTGATTTTCAGATCTAATTCATTTTCAACTAGTGCTTTGAAGGTCTAAAATTTCTCAAATGCTTCATCTTTGTGTTTAAGCAACCCAATCCAACACATTCTAGAGAAATCATCAATAAATAAGATATAGTATTGTTCACCACGTGGTGACTTTTTCCTCACAGGTCCACATATGTCAGTATGCATAAGTTCAAGAGGCTTACTTGATGATCCTTCCTTGGCATTAAACTATACTCTGGTTTGCTTACCAAATTAGCAAGATTTTCATATGATATTTTCGGGTGGAGTAATATTGGGAAGATCACGAACTGCTTTAAGTCTACTTGATTTTTTGATCTGAGAGAAGCTCAGATGCCCCAACCTTCTATGCCATAGCCAATTTTCTGAATATTTACTCAAGTAACATTGATCTTTGCAGTTTTTCAATACATACAGATTGCTTGGAGTTCTTTTTTCTTTTATAATTGTTTTACCTGTATCAAGATCACGTACCACACATTCTTTTGAACTAAAGACAACTTCAGTTCCTTGATCACACATTTGAATTACACTTAACAGGTTATGCCTTAATCCATCCACATACATGACATCATTTTCCTTCACCTTTTCTTTTAGAAACACAGACCCTTTTCCCTTAATCACAGCTGGAGTATCATTTCCAAATGAAACTTTATTTTCCTTTTCTAGAGCATTATATGCAAGAAGTTTGTTTTTGTCACCGGTCATGTGTCTTGAGAATCCACTATCAATGTACCATTGATTTTCTTCACCTTCTACAAATAAAGCTATACCACAATTTTCAACCTGTAATTCCTTCTTTTTCCATAATTTGGAGCTTGAAGGAACATGTTCTTTTGGCTGAACTTTTCTCCTGCATTCAGATTCTTCATGGCCAAAGTTATTGCAATAAGCACATTCAACTTCATTTAGAAGAGGAGAAAAGTTGTTATAGGTATTATTCTTTGTTTCAATATCAATTCTTTTCTTTCTTTCTTCTCTTGTCATGATGATTTTATATGCAACACATTGAACAAATTTATGACCAAAATTGTGACATGAGAAACATTGTCCATTGAAGAAGAAATTTCTGCGATCATGAAATCTTCTACTTGAATTTACCTATTGATTGTTGTTTCTTTGAAATATATTCCTATTGGTTTTATTTGAATTGAGATGATCATGCTTTACTTGTAATGCTTATTTATTTCCTTGCTGAGTGGTAGAGTGTTGTAAACCAACTGTAGCTACTTTTAGATAATTTGGTGCTGAAACCTGAGAAGATTCTCTAGTATATCCAAGACCTGTCTTTGTAAGAGGAGAACGTTGTACCTTTATAATCTCATCTAGGGTTTCAGATCCTTTAGCAAATCTAAGATTCAGAGTCTTTACTTTCTCAAATTATTTTCTTAGACTTACCACTTCACATTCTATTTCTCATTATGTTTCTTCGCTTCTTCAAGCTGCTTTTCCAGAGCTTCTATGGTTATTTTCCTTTCTTCTAAGAGTATTTTAATTTCTTCTAAGCGTATTTTGAGTTGATTGTTTTCTTCAAGAAAATCATTGTCTTCTAGAGCATCCACAAAAGTATCATTTTCTTCTCTAGATTCAAATGCCATGAGAAGTCTAAGATCTTGTTCACATTTCTTCCTCACTTTATCGGATAACCCATCATTTGTCTTCATGAGGTATAGTAACTTTTTTCTAGTGTTAAACTTCGATTCTTATTCCTTCTTGTTTTCTTCCTTACCTTTTGAAAAGGTGTTTCTTTATGAGGACACTTAGCGGCATAATGACGAACTCTAAGATTTCCACCTCGAAACATTTGATAGGAAGCTTACCTCTCGACCGTCACTGTGTGAAGTTGGAGTTTCTTTACAAAATTTACCTCATCCTCTTAGGATATATCTGGTCCTTCTTCTTCTTGTACTTGTTCCATTTGTGGAAGCTACGAAAAGACAACCTCTTTGACTTGAGATGGTCCTCCTCTTCTCATTTCATATGCGGTTAGTATGCCATGAAGTTGTACCATAGTAAGATTTTGAAGATCCTCTTTTTCTTCAAGAGCAGAAACTTTTGACTCAAATTTTGTTGTTAGTGATCTTAAAATTTTCTCAACCAAAGTAGATTTGGTTATTGTTTCTCCCAGATTTCTCATACGATTTACAACATCATCAAGACGTAAAAAGAAACTGGCAATATTCTCATCACTATGCATTTTTAAATTTTCATATTCAATTCTGAGAGTTTGAAGTTTTGCACTTTTTACCTTTGCATCACCTTCATAACTTAGAATGATTTTGTCCCATATCTCCTTTACTGTATTCAGCTGCATAACTTTGACAAATTCTGATTCAGTTAGACTTCCCGTTAGAGCATTGACTGCCTTTGCATTTGTTTCATAATTCTTCTTTTCAGTCGGATCTATTGGTACTGCAGCTGGATATTGATATCCTCATTCAACAATGGCCCATACATCTGCTCCCATAGATTGAAGATAGGATCTCATCCTTATTTTCCAGAATATTAAATTGCTTCCATTAAAGAGCGAAGGCTTGATAGATGCTATTCCATCTTGATTGCTCATCTTTCTTGATCTTCCTTCTAGCGGCTAAGCTTTTTCAGAAGGACCTTCTCTGATTCCAATTGTTGGGAAAAATACTGAGAGGGGGGGTGAATCAGTATTTAGAGCTAACTGATAAACTTTTTACTTTTCTTTTCTCAAAACCCATACGCTACTTTACAGAAAAAAACTAGCGTATGTACGTGGATATCCTTAAGGAAACTCGCGTATGCTCAGAGCTCTTATTATGTATTTGATTCTTAAATCATTGCATCATTTATTCATCAGATGTTAAGAAGTAAGCATGTGCAGTAAAAACAGAATAAACCATCACACATAAGCAACACACATGAACACCAGGATTTAAGGTGGAAACCCAAGTCAGGAGAAAACCACCACTGCCATCATCTTAGTCTTCAATATTTATTATAAATAAAACATCTTAAAACCATGTACTAGTGCAGACTCATACCAGCGCACAGGCAACCACCTGCAGAAGGCTACAACCTTCTCTCATTTACCAGCCTCTCCTGGAGGGGAGCTACAACCCTATGCTCTCGTTTACCAGCGTCTCCTGGAAGGGAGCTACTACCCTCTGATATTAGCACCAGCCTCTACTGGCAGAAAGCTTCCACTTTCATACTGAAGGCTTCAACCCTCAGATCCACTACAGACCATGTTTCATCAATTTCCAAACTAGATCAAACAGCTTCAACACAACCCTTCCTTAATCAACAAACATATTTTTCCCAGAACTTCAAACAGAATAGTGAGACCACTGTATCCAGAATATCAGAGATAACCCAGACTTCAGAATAGATATGTAGATGTAAACTCCACCCAAAACATTGATTAATTCAAACATCATACGCTATTTTATTTTATGTAACCCGCGTATATATGCGCCTTTATTCACTCCAACCTGAATATGCACCAGTGTATAATAACTTTGTATACGCAAATTTTCTTCATAATTTCCACGTATGCATGCGCTTTCCTTTTCACCAACTAGCGTATTCTTCTGTGTATGATTTCTTTCAGAATTAGTTCAGGCTCAGATCTAAAATCAGATTTCTGTTCAGACAATCTATCAACCATATAGAACTATTTATACAGTCATTCTTCCTTCATCACTTTAGTCATTGAATCATCAACCAACAACTTGATCTTTAATCAAAATAATCAGCAGCACAATCAACATTTAAACAACCCAGATCTGTATGAATACATCATTGACAGACAACAGTAAAACAACAAAACAAATCAGACATTTCATTCCACATACTTCAGCAAAACCCTAGATTCCATACGCACTTTTATTTCACTGAACCTGCGTATATACGCTCTTTCATAAAGACGAACCTGCGTATACTTCAGTGCATTTTATTTTTAGAAACCCTAACTTCCATACACGCTTTTCTTTAAGAGGAACTGCGTATACACGCGTTTTTAATGAAATGAACCTGGGTATAGATCTATAGGAGATAGACTTTGCAAAACAGACTAGATCTATAAAATTACCTGGATTTCTTCAATTTCTTCATCAGACTTGCGCTAGGTCTTCATCATTTCTTTTCAGATCATCCTAGAGATTCATCATTTCTAGATTTAGAGATCTTGAACCTTCATCATATCCATAGGTGCATCTTAGATTCAGATCTATCAATTAAGAACATAATTCCACCATGCAGATATACTTCAGAGTGAAGTATTCATTAAAACCCAGACACATGCACCCCTTGCACTATGATCTTCTTCTCCTTAAATAGATTTAGCCTTTGTCAATACCATGAGTCAAAACCACTCAACCGCTAATGGTATTCCTGTATGGAGTCAAATAGAAAACCAAGCACTCAATACTTTGGGTCAATACCATGGTAATGTCCCCTAGTTTCCTAAATTTAGAGCGGAAATGGGCATACACTAACTGTCACGTACATTTCTGCGTACATACGCGACTTATCCTTAACAAACTCGCATATGCCTTGGGACATACCTTGTTCAACATTATTCTGGCACTTTCTGAGCTACTTATGAACTGATCTATAGATACATAAGATTTACATCATTAACACTCATCAGGTTACTTTTCATCAAGGACAGCTTCATCAGGCAGGTTCCATCAAAGTCAACACATTGTATCACATTGCCAACAATCTCCCCCTTAACTCATCAAGTAGGTTGTCATCAACTTTATCAAGTAGGTTTCCATCAAGGACAACACTCTGTCATATTGCAAACAAGTTTCACCAATTTCCTTACTGCCCAAGAAAGCCTTTCCCTCGCTAAAGACAACATCATATCCCTTGTCTTCCAACATCACCACAGAGATCAGATTCTTCTTCAATCTTGGAACATGAATGAAATCATTAAATATTAAAGGTTTACCAGAATCCCTCTCAAAGGAAATGGTCCTGATAATAGTTGCACTGTATCTACCATCATCGCCCATCTTGATGTGCACTCCAAGATCCTTCTCATCTAGATCACTGAAAAAATCTTTGTCTCTAGTCATATGAAAAGACGCACCACTGTCAAGAAACCACACTAATCCCATCACACTTGAGACCAAGCATGCGATCAGTTAAAAATCCAGCTCAAAATGCGAGGCTAAGGCCTCTCCAGCTACAGATCTAGTAGCCTACTTCTTTTTCTTCTTCTGTGGACAATTAGTGGCGTAATGTCCGTGTTGGTGATAGTTAAAGCACTTCACCTTGGACAAGTCCTACTTCTTGCCTTTTGCACCAGATTGAGAAGGATTTTTATTTCCCTTCCATTTCCTTGCTTTGGCATCCAAAGCGCAATTTTCTTCATCTTCATTCTTCGATGAAGATCCATCCTTGGTACCCCGCCTTATCTCCTCCTACACAAGATCCGACCAAAGTCTCTCCCATCTTGGCAGTTTCTCCCGACCATTGACAAAGTCCTCATAGGAATGCCAACTCTTTAGAAGCCCAAGGAGAGCCAAGATCACCAAGTCCTCTTCATATACAATAACCCCTACACTTCCTAGCTCATCCCTGCACTGGACAAACTTCGTGAGGTACTTGGGTATACTTTCGCCCTTCTCCATTTTTATTTTTCTGAGCTTGTCTTTAAGCACCAACTTCTGTTGGTCACTTTTTATTTAGAAAAAGTCTATCAATTATTTCCACATCAAGAATGGAGAAGATTTACCATGAAGGTTGGACACTATGTTATCCTTCACACTCTCCAACAGAATCCTTCGAAATTTTTCTATCTTCTTTTTCCATGTGTTAAGTGCGGTAGCATCGCTAGAAGCAAGTTTTGGAATTTTTGCATCTATGAACTCCTTCAACCCATTATCATCCAGCACCACCTCCATCCTGTCCTTCCATGCAATATAATTTGAGCTTTCCCTCAAGGGAATACTCCAATCGCAATTCATTGAAAGACATTTCAATGAATTCTCAGCTTCAACACCAAGAAAACACTGCAGCAAATTCGAATTCCACCAGCACAAAACTCAACCACTTCAATAATTACAATCTGCTCCAATGATAAACTGCTCTGATACCATGTAGAAATTATATAACTGATATATTATATGTCTAAGATTCTCCTGATCGCACACTATTTAAATTCATGCACAATACAAAATCTATTCCACCATTGATCATCACATGCGAAAGTTAAATCAATTGCAATGCACACATGAAACCATAAAAATTCACACACATTAACACAATGATTTAATGGGAAAGCCTGAAGCTAAAATCCCCAACTATATATATAATATATTTCATAGATATCATGTAACAATCCTCATACAAATCTAAACATGTCAAGCTCTTAGTACAATACAATCGCTACACACTAATCAGGTCCGATCTAGAAACTCCATGCACCGATTTCTGCCACCTGCTAGCCTGCCTCTACTATGAAATCCCTGTTGAAGAATGGCTCTTAATGAAATTTAATCCACCTGGCTTTCACTGCGCAATCCTCATTAGCATCTCCACTAAGTGTTGGATGCAATCAATGCATCACTATAGTCACAACTGATAGTCACACTTTCTCTTTCACCTACCTCTCCACTGGTCTCCACTGAAACTGTCCATGAACTGTAGTTCACTGATGTATTCTTTAGTTGATTAATGAGTTAATATTTATTGAATTAATTAATAATTAATTCACACAACTCTCACTAGTGTATCAATCAGTTAGACTAGATACAACTAGCTCAACTGTGTCTAACTGAGCTAAATTGAACACAACTCCACCAACTACTTCTACAACTCCACCAAACTCTATCACATGAGTTCTAAATGAGTTCCTTTATGCAATAGATCCAGTAAACCCTCAAGAATAGCGTAATTCCTTCCGTCAAATCCTTTGCCACATCTATGCACTTAATTGAAGTGCTCCAAGAGAATAAGATAATGTTTAGAGTCTGAATATTATTAAGAGCTGATAATATTCGACATATCTATTTTTAGATTGGAAATCTAAAAATAGATTCCACCCAATATGTATAAAAATATAAGTTCATCTATTTTTCCAACTTGACCAACCATCCACAAATAGAATCCTGCAACTCATAGAATATGATCGACATGTTTAAAATAGACATAGTCTAAAAATAGACTTTGTACCAAAAATAGCTTGCGGACCCACTTAGTGAAGGCGAATCTTTCCACTAATATTATCATCTTGTTGAATCTCAATAGAATGAATTACTGGTAATTACTGTGTGATGCATTTTTTTTCTTTGCGTTGCGAAGGTCCGTATATTGAAAGATTAGATCTTTTACGCTCTAGTTATATCGTGCTGCGAAAGTCTGTGTATTGAATTGGATCTAGTTCTGTTATGTTCTAGTTATGTAACATTGTGTTAATGTTATGAAAAACATATAATTGTAGATCTAGTGCATGTGGATGCAATTGGATACATATTTAACCCTGCGCAGAGATAAGGTAATATGAACAGAATGTAGCCCTTCTTGTATTACCCTTCCTTTCTCAGGGTGCGGAAACCTAGTTCCAACACCCACCGATACTACTTCAGGTGAGACTATGACCTACGCAAGCAGGTCACTGTCGAAAGGGCCAGTAGTATAGGGGTTCTTTGGCAAATATTACACACCGAACCTAGGTCAGGGCCCTTCAAGCCAACAATTAGTGAAGGGATCATCCATTCTTGCATAGATCTGATTGTGCATCATTGCAACCATCATATCATTAGATTATGCAGCAGATCTGTAAACCAAACAGTATATTGGTGAAGCCCTAAGAGGGTGGTTATCTTAGATTGAAAGATATGAGAAACCCTTTTTGGGTTATCTTGGGTATCCATCATAGAGCTCAGATCTCTATTTTTAGCATCATTGAAGCTCCCATACTACCTAGATCTGAATTTCTATCTTTATGGTAGTTGCAGTCCCAACAGTTGTAGTAGGGACAACACAGTTTACCTTCTAGCAGTTTAGTAGTTATGTAGTCCCTCTTGTGGGATCATTTCAGGGTCATTCTAGGCCATATCTTTGGCTTGAGTGTCTCATATTTTGAGCACTATTGTACTTTCTATTCACCTCCTCTATAATAAAATGTCTTAGTTATTTCTATGCATTTTTATGTATATATCAATTTATTGTTTACTTTTTTGCAATTCTTATATTGTGTTTCCATATTACTGCATTCTCTCTTTTGATATATTACGGTGGTATCAGAGCATGATCTTTGGCTCAACTTGTGGAAACTTCATATTTTTCATCAAAATAAGAAGCAGATAGATGAGATCTATCATGAAGGAGGATTATAGTTTTGACACTCTTCTCTTTAGATCCATGAAATATCTCTCAAAATAGGTCAAACAAATGAAGAGAGAAAGGAAAAAGGAGGATCCAAGAAGAATATTTGATGAGGAAGGTCCAAGCACTTCCTATAAAAAACAAAGAAAACCGTAGAATCATAGATCTCCTCATAGATCTACTATGGCCACTTTCTTTGAAGAAGGTGAATGGTATAGTCATGAAGAAAGAATAAACATGGAAATTGAGACTCATGAGACACTCAGTCTATATATTGAATATTACAAAGCACAGTCTAGAGCATTCAAGGAGAAACTAACTCTCCAAAAATTCTTCAAAATAAAAAAAGAAAGAGGATCCTATAGCAGTAATAGAAGAAAGAGGCACAATAGATTCTATTTTCCTACATTTGTTGGATCTTCCTCAGGGAATGTTAAGGATTGGAGGAAAGAATTAGATACATTTTTCAGGCTACATCTTGTAGCTGAAGGAGAAGCTCTTCAAATTGCAGCACTTCATCTTCAAGGTGAAGCCAATGATTGGTGGTTTGGTCACATGGAGCATGAAAAGGTGACTAAATATTCATATTTATTTCACCATTTGAAAAAAAAATTTGATGTAATAAAACCAGAGGTGTGTCACAAAGATACATTTCTTAAGGGAACAAAGGAGGTTTTCATACTTGTCACTTTGGATAAGGGGTCACTACATTCACCACCAGTTGCAGAAGTACTTGTATCTAGAGAAGAGACACTTGCATATTTGCAAGAAAGTATTGAGCTCTTAACATATAGAGTCCCATGCATGATTGAGGAGATGCATGAGGAAGAGGAGGTAGATTCCAGCACTAGAACATTGATAGAAGAGCAGACATCACTCTTACCAGTAGTTGGAGATACCATTATCCTGGTTGAAGGAAATATTGTGGTCTTGCAAGAGGTTCCCACACATCAGTTGATCCAAGGTATGCATGCACTTTCATCACATATTGTTTAAGTAGATATTATTGGAACTTATGGGGACATTACATCAAGGCCATTTCATGCCCAAGGATTATAACAACATGCTGATTTGAAGTAGAAACATATCACTTCGCAAAGGACCCTTGATATAGTCAAGGAGGAGATGAAGAGTTATCCCAGTTCATCATTGATGAGCTACATTCAACCCTTTGAGTTGAAGTGTGGAGTTTCAAGAGATGGGATGAGCATGATCCTATGTAAAATTGATGGCTATGAGTTCAAAATTATGCCTTCCTATGAGACAACATATGTACCACCATGCAGATCTACAACATTGTCACTTAGTAGCAGTGATAATGAAAAGGCCCCATTATTCTCGGAGCATTCTAAAGGTAGCTTCAGCCATGAATAAATGGAGGTAAAGATAATAAATGTTAGACATATTGAGATGAGGAATATTTTCTCACTTATAGAAGACACTTTCTCAATGAGCATCTCAGAACTCAAAAAGAAACTTCTACCTACAACAGATATAAAACCTCATTGGTTTTTGACGGCCATTGATGAGAAGAAGGTCTCATTAAGAGATCTCATTAGAGGTGCACTTCAACATGTCATGGAGTGCAAATTTCTTCATCAGTTTTATGAGAATGGTATTCTACAAAGGGAGGATACCATATTTATGCATAACATAATTCATCATCCACATGGGGATGAGTGGGTGAGGATGATAAGCAAGGATTTGCATGACCACTTGCAGATATATGACATGGGCTAACAAGAAGCTTGGATATGTTGTTTGCTCTTGGGTGAGTTTGGTTACTACCCAAAGGCTCCTATTTCTTTGATCCATGCCTTGAAGAACACTCATGTGATGAAGAAGGAGGCATGGCTGCACTGGATGCTATTGGATGAGTATGGTTACCACCCAATAGCTCATATTTTCTTGACTCATGCCTTTTTTATCAATAATATTATGTAGCAAAGAAAGGCATGTTCATTTTTGTTTTCCTTAAGAGAGTTTGGCTATCACATGACATCTCCTATGTCTATGCGTTTTGTATTGTATAAAACCTGGAATGGTACTCTCATGATGTGTAGTGATCGTGTTTGCTTGTATTGGGCTGATGTGACATCCCACATGTCTATCAATATGTTTTTACTCCATGATACACATGACGAGGTGAAAAGGCAACAATATCTCTTGTTGATTTGGTTTCTTTTGGGGGATTTTGGCTTATACATCATGCATAGTGGAGATGGGGTATGGCAGAAAAGGGCCTTACTCCAGTGGTTACTATTGGGAGAATATGGTTTGAAACCTTTGTCTACCCATATATCTCTACTTCTTCTTTTGTACAATTTTTGGATGATGCTTAGATCTAACAAGGCCAACAAGGCTAAGGATGGAGGCATGAAAAGCATATTTTTACATTATTTAGCATGGGATGGAGGATTACTTTGTGAGTTGAAACATTCCATTTGTGGGAGGAACCATGTATTTTTATATATCTCATGTATTATGGAGGATGTTGGACAGCTTATCTTGTCACTTGGTGCTTCATGATTGATGAGGGACATCTAGCTACATAGTTAGAGGTAACTCTAGGCATTCTAGAGAGGCAAATTTGGTGCTGGGAATACATAAATCATTGTAGAAAATTGGGAGACATTCCTTGTGTGGATGCCATTTGGAGGGTGATAGATTTATATAGCATCTACTTTTGCAGTTGCTTGAGGACAAGCAACATTTTTCTTGAGAGGACTGTAATATTCCCAAATTCTCACATGATATTTGAAATATTATAGCTCTTAACAAAATTAATTAATTAAGTAAATAAAGGGTTGGAGGGACCCATAATCCTCAAAGATGAATAAAATCCACTTTTGATGTGTGTATGTGGATATTCTATATCTAGATCTAGATCTAAATCATGGAGTAGTGGAGCATCTCCATTAATGATAAAGTAGTGGAGGTCATGTCTCATTTATGAGATAGATCATGGAGGAAGAAACAGTCAAATAAGATCATGGATATTAAATATAAAATCATCAAGAACTTTGAAGAGGTTAAATAAGATCATAGTGCATTAAAATTAAGATCATAAATAACTTATAATAATTTAGTGGAGGAAGTGATGCATTTAATGCACACATTATGGAGAGGGTGATCACCCCATGTGAACATGATGGAGGACATGGAGAAATAACACACTAAACCATGGAGACGTATTTCCACACGTACAGTGAAGTTATGGAGTGGGCCTAGGATATGGAAGGCTCATGATATATATAATGAAGGTGAAGGAACAATAGAAGGTAGATTTGGATACTTGGATTTGTTAGTGTCAGTCTAGTCATACTGCCATCAGTGATCATAATTTCTCTTTTGCATTTGCATATTTGGATTCTCATACCATAAATTTTCACCATTCCATTAGGTCATGGATCCATTGATGGTAGTGGTTTTTCATCAGTTTTCCCTCATGTGAAACTTGCTAATTCTCCTCTCTATGGTATTTAGTCATGAATCAATTTCACTTTCTAATTCATGTAATTAGGTCATAGGGTCGGTTCCATTAGGTTATAAGGTCTCATCATGGTCAAATATATGATTCAAGTGTCAATAAATATCAGCAAGGTCATGAGGAAGTCTAATAAACTCAAAATCACAGCATCTGGGAAGGTCAAAAAAATGTTTTATTCATCTTGATGTAATTTTCACCTCAAAACCATGTTTTGAGGTGAAAACATAGTGCTTTGCTTTCATTACCATCTTTTATGTAATTTTATGTCTTCATATGTAATAAGTCACACTTCAGAAGTTGTTATCTCCACAAAGTCACCATCCTGCCCTTCAAAGAAGTTTTCCACATAATTTTCAGTGTTAAATCATGTTCTAAGTATGTCCATCAGAAAGAGGCTAGAAAGAGCTTTCCAACGGTATATTGTACTCTCAAAAATGTCTCATGGATCCAAAATTATGCCTAAGTGAAAGAAAGGTCCCCTATAGCCCAATCTTTCCCCTTTTCCCATTTCCCTCTTACATTTTATTTCATAAAAAGTTTAAGGTTTTCTTTATACCCCCCTCCCCCCCCCCCCCTTTTCCCTATCCAATCACATGGATCGAATTGCAAAATTCTTAATAATCCCCCCGATGTGATTAAATAAACCCCTTCCCTCATTTTCCCTTAAACATTTATAATAAAGTTTTAAAGTTTTTATATAAATTCCACCGATCCAATCGCACCTCCCTTTCACACTATGAAAATTGTGCATTCTTATTGAAACACCCCCAACTACAAAAACTCTGATGCGATTGCATACCCCTGATTGACCCTTTCGATTATATTTATCTGATGCGATCAATCGCCAATCACAATCGGCATTCCTAGAGTCCTTAAACCTCCACCCAGCTAACCCTCTGATCTTCTGATTCCAATTGGCCGGGCCCCACCTTAAGATCTTCCGATCGTTCAAAAAAAAATTAGATTTTCTTTTGTAAAAAGCAGAAATCAATGTTAAAACATTTCTTAAGTGTTTTAATCGCATCGAAAATTCGTAAGCGCTCCCAACATTTATTCCTGCTCCTTTGAATTTCACCAATGGGATTAACTCTGCTCCCCTGACTGCGTTTACACTGTTGATACGCCCATTTGATTGGACAGCCCATAGCCAATCACTCCATCGCAATCGTCGAAATCCATTTTCACAATACACTTTTCCCCGTTCCCCTCCCATTTTATAATTGTGATTGACCTTTGGGTCCCAGTAAACCCTTCTGCCTTTCTAACGAAAAAATGGGTTTATCCTTTGTAAAGTCCAAATTAATATTTATTTCATTTTATAAAGATTCCCCCCCATTCACTTATCCCCAATCTCATCGATGAAATCCTATTGTGTAAATACATTTGCCTCCTGTCCCGATTTGCGATTGCGATTGTTCTCCTGGTCCCACCTAAAGGCCCTTATCTCTTTCAATGAAAAAGTCATTCTTCCCTTTGTAAAAGTGCGAATCATTTTTTATTTGTTTTAAAGGGAATTCCATTATAACCCCCTCGGATTTCCTCTCACCTATTCCAATCACATAAGTGTTTTTATGCCTTTTTCCAAACACACCTACCCCTCTCCCGCTACGATCTCCGATCGGAAATTGCCATCGGCCTTTCCACTATCGCATCGCATGTCTTCAGTTGTTCTATTATACGAAACTTCCTTTTTTCCCCGATTCCAATTGTGATTATGATTTGTCCTCTCCCTCTATACACCATCGCATCACATATATCCAATCGCTCTATTCTAAAATACTTCCCCTCTTCCGATTTCGATTGTGATTTGGGCCCACTTCCCTTTCCCTTCGCTCGTTTTATCCAAAAAGGGGTATTTTCTTCATTTAATGCATAAATTCATTTTAATTCGTTCCAAAGGAATTCTCTTCAAAGTTGCTTTTATTCAACATAAATAGTCAAAAGGCCGAGAAACTAAAAATGAACTAGTGACATCTACAACAACAGTCAAATAGGGATTTTCTCTTCAGATGTCCTATTTTAATTTATCCAGTGTAACGGCGAATCTCAAGATGGTAAAAAATGTGTTATTGCTCCTTATTTTCAGGGGCATTTTGTTGGTTTCTTTCTATGATCGGACTTCAATTCTTGAACTGGAAAAACAACTCCCTTTTTCCATGGATCTATTTCCCCACATTTTAGTCTATTTAATGTAATTTTCAGTCATTTGTAAAGGAAGTCAGTAAGGGAATAGTGTGGAAATCAAGGAGGACGCTCTGCACTCCATTTGTAACAGTTTGACAGGGAATTAATAAGAAATGTAGCACTGATTTGTGGGATCCATGTGGTATGAGTTATAGTATTTTTTATTTCCTTTGTGTTCATATGAAAATTTGTTATGTTCACCATTCACTCATAAACATCTCTGGTTGAATTTTTTCAAGATAGATAGGTAGAATCCATTATTAATGCTCTACCTTAGGAAAATCATTCAATATTCTGTGTTTTCTTCTGTTTGAAAAGGATCCATCTCCTGTGCCCTTTTCAGCTCCTCACCAGTCTTGCCATCCCATCATTATTTTAAATTAATTGATAAAATTTATGGCCCACCTTGCCCCATGAAATATCCTGTATCTCTGGCTTAATTTTCCAGTTTCAAACTCCCCAATTTTTTCCATACAACCCTGAAAATTCATTCATTTAAAAATTTCCCATCATTATACCTAGCCTAATATCAGTTCATAATTGTACTTCATTGAATATCTTTTTATGGAGAGATCCCTCTCCTGACCTTGTAGGGCTAGCTACAAGGCTGAGCGTGGTTTAAAGGTTACCCTAATTTTCCTTCCTTCATCCTACGGTTCAAATTAGGTGATAACATTTCTGGAGACCATACTGGGGAATTTTATAATAAAATTTTGATCACCCCAGTAAATATATTCAATATAAATTCCTAAACTCTGGATAATAATGTTTAGAGCTTGCTAGGATGAAATAAAATTTTGTAAAGTAGAATTTTGACCACACTGGCTTCAATAAGATACACAAGGGCCAACCTAGATCCAAATCCTCCCCTTGTGTTTGAAAATCCTAATCTCATTCCAAGAATAGTCAGAAGACAAGAAGGATCACTAAGTCCTAGACCAATTTTTAGATCCCACACCTCGCCCAGTGAGTGTTTTTTGTAAAAGATATTTCTTTTGATGAGTGTTTTGAGCTTTCTTTGTTTAGAAGTAAGTCTGAAACTGCACTTTATGACACAGTTTTAGATCCAGAATTTCTTGTAGATCTTGAAGTTCAAAGGGAAAATACATCAATTGATAATTATATTTTGAATTCCCCTCAATCATTTATTATTGTAACCAATATCCCTGAGCCTTCAGAGTCATCAGGAACAACATCCTCCTCCTCCTAATTCATCAGCTTTCCCATCAGTCAATTCTCAACTTTCATCCCCTCCATCAACACCTCCCTTGCATCCTAGTATCACAAACACTATTGTAAATCCACCTAGATTCATGGCTGCTCGGTATGCACCCCTGGTGCTACCTCAGAACCTAAATGATATGCCTGTTGATTATCAAATTAAAATTGCTATCTTTGATGCCACTCAGAGCATCACAACCTAGCAGCATGTTGATAAGATGAATGACCTTTTTGATCTTCATGAGGTAGAGGCAAAGAATGTAACCACAAGGTTGTTTGTCCAAAGCTTTCGAGGTGAAGTTAGAAAGTGGTTTAGAGCCTTACCAGCAAGCTCTATTCGCACTTTGTAGGAATTACATACACAGTTCTTATAGCGATGGGAGGTAAATAAAAACCGACTCCAAATTTTGTCTGAATATGAAAATATTAAAATAAATGTGGGTGAAACTGTACATGATTATTGTCTCAGATTTAATTTTGTATATAATTCTATTTCAGCTAACCTAAAACCTCCTGTGGGATTAGCTTTTCTCAAGTTTCCGGATGGTTTTGATGTTGATATGGCATATCAGCTGCAAGAAAGAGATTCTACCAAAATAGAAGACATGTAGAAGATAGTTGTAAGTGTAGAAGCAAATCTACTGGCCAAAAGATTGCGGACTAGAGATGAAAAGAGAGTGACTCTGAAAGAAGAAGCATCTCCTTCAGAAAGCAAGATGGATACTTTTATCCAAACAGTTTAAAATATGGTTGATTGGCTGACAATTTCGGACAGGCCTGAAGCACAAATAAGGAATTCGAATTTCATAGGACAGCAGTCACAATTCAGAATTAATCAGAGAGAACAGAGGGCACAGGACCAAGCACGACCACAATAGTAGATCAGAACTCCATTTGCGGCAAAATTACATTCAGGGAACGAAGAAAGATGATGATGATGATCCTGTGATTGAGGCCAATTATTTCTTCACAGCTGACGGCACACCCATCTTTCTCACAGAAGATGAAGAATACACAACGATTGCAGACATTAAAAAAAGATGAAGATTTCATATTAGCTAATGACACAATGTTAGAAGAAGAGTCCGATGACTACCAAAGAGGATATATGAACACTTTATCGACCCAAAAAAAGCAGTATTCTTTGAGAAATAGAGATGTCTCGAATTAGTCCCATTCGGAAGAGAAAAGACCTCCAATCGAAAAAATATTCTTCAAACACTCAGAAAAAATGAAAAGAGCCCGCGGATACTTCTCCAGACAAGGCATCTTCAGTGACTAATATTCCAAATAAGAAGCGCCAGCATAGCACAACAAAGGAGCAAGTACAGAAGAAAGATCCTCCCATCAAAGAGGTAGAAAAAGCTCCTTATTTTAATTTAGAAAATTAAATTTCTAAGCTGAAGGTCTCCATGCCTTTGACTGAGTTGGTGAAAAATAACACTTACAAACATCAGGTGTCTAGAATTTTGCAAATAGACTCTTTTTCTGATATGGTAAATGTTGAAGATGATTACCCTGAACTCATATTTGGTCCAGCCATAGAATATCAAACTGAAGAAAGTGAAGTCCCTCACTTTTATCTAAGTCTTAGATTACATGAGTTCATCTTACATAATGCTATGTTGGACTCTGGAGCTTCAGATAATTTGATTCCTAAAGCCATTATGGAGAAGCTAGGACTTGATATTACCCACAAATACCATGATTTGTATTCCTTTGACTTTGGTAGGGTCCATTGTATTGGTCTTATCAAAGACTTGGTAGTATCTTTAGATAAAATAATAGCCAAGAATGTTTTGATGGATGTAGTTGTTGCCGATGTTCCACCATGATTTGGGATGCTTCTGTCCAGGTATTGGGATGAAAAACTTAAAGGAACCATGCAGCTTGACTTCTCTTATGCTACCATTCCCATGTTTGGCCAATTGAGGAAACTATATAGGAAGAAGAAAATGAAGTACATGATCACTAGCAAAGAGAAGCCAGTTAATCATCCCATTAATGCAACCCACATAGATTTAGAGTCATTTGTATTTTATTCACATGGTGGTTTGAATGATGAAAATGTTCAGTTGGTACAAGTAGATGAGATACCTGAGATTTCAGAAAATTTTAGGGAAATCCTTAAACAAGAAAAAGATAAAGCAACAAGCACTTCTGAGCTTCCTGCCTGCAAGCAGCAAAAAGGCAATGACTAACAGAAAGATGTAGAAATCAGTTAGGATAAACTGGAGAAAGAAGAAAAATTTCAACATTTAGAACAAGAAGAAGGCCTTTAGAGCATGGACTTTGATGGAGCTGTTGGTAAGGATGGTGATGGTATAGGAATATGGATTTAGAGCCCTATTTTCTAGCTTGAAAAAGTTCATAGTAATGTTAGAGTATGCGCTTATAAGTTGGCTTTTGAATTCTCTAACAATGAAGTAGAGTATGAAGCTTTGATTGCAGGTTTGAAAATTTTGAAGAAGCTAAATGCAAAGAGGATTTTTGTCTATGGATATTCGGAGCTAATAATAAAATAGGTGAAAGGAGAGTACCAAGCTAAGCATCCATGATTGAGGGCATATCGAAATGAATTCCTAGATATCTTGAGGACATTTTCTGAGTACACTTTAATAGTAGTACCCAGGATGCTGAATATTATTGCTGTTGCTCTTTCCACTAGTGTAAGCAACCTGAAAATTCCAATGAACTCCAACAAAAAGTTTGAAATTTATGTCAAACATAGGCCTGCTATTCCTGACAATTTAGGGTATTGGAAAGTGTTTTGGGATGACAATGAGATCAATTTTTTGTTTGCAGAGTGAAGTAAAATTCAAGGATACTCCCATACAAGGTGATTATAATGTTGATGATCAAGAGATTGAAGAAAATAAAATGGACATATTGTAGCTGAAAGATAATGTAATTCCTAGAGGTCTCATACCTTTAGAGGAGTTTTTTTATCAGGATGATGTTACGAAGAAACTAAGTTTGGTGCCTACTGAGAAAGGAGTTGAAGATGTGAATCTTGGGACACTTGACAAGCCTAAGCTTGTGAAGTTATGAAAGGCATTGACCCCTAAGGTAAAGGAATGGTATGCTAAATTACTTTCTGAATTTTTTGATGTGTTTGCGTGGGATTATTTAGATTTGAAGGTGTATGACAAGAGAATAATTTAGCATATTATTCCCATCTAGCCCGATCAGAATCCATTTATACAAAAGCTGAGAAGAATCGACCCAAAGCTACTGCCACCCATTGAAAAAGAGGTAAATAGATTGTACAAAGCTGGTATCATAGTCCCAATTATTTTTTCTGAATGGATTTCAAATTTGGTCCCAGTACGTAAGAAGACAAGAGAGATAAGGTTGTGCATAGATTTTCGGAATCTGAAGAAAGAATCCTTAAGGGATAATTATCCACTTTCGAATATGGACCATATTCTGCAGAGAGTAGTTGGAGCATCAAGAATTTCACTACTCGATGGCTATTCAGGCTAAAACTAGATTCTGGTGCATGAGAAAGACCAAGACAAGACTTCCTTCACAACACCCTGGGGAACCTTCCAGTATGCCAAAACGCCATTTGGACTAAAGAACGCTGGAGCTACTTTCCAGCGAGAAATGTACATTGATTTTTCCAATGAAAAATATGTTTTTCTTGTTGTTTATTTGGCTGATCTAATAGTGTTTTCTGGATATGATGATGAGCATTTGCACCATTTGAGGTTTGTTTTTTAGCAATGCAGAAAGTTTTGGATTTCTCTCAATCCAAAGAAAATCCTATTTGCTATGGATGAAGGCAAGCTGTTGGGGAATATCATCTCCAAATATGGTATCCATATCAATCCTTCAAGAGTGAAGGCAATTCAGCACATAGACCTTCCACGTAACAAAAAGGAGATTCAAGCATTCAATGGTAAGATGAACTTCTTATGCAGATTTATACCCAATTTGGCTGAACATTTAAGAGAAATGACCAATATGTTGAAGAAGGATAGCACTGTCAAATGGAGTGAGGAGGCTATCAAGTAATTTAATTTCGTAAATTTTTCTTTTTCCAATGCCCCAGTCTTGATTATTCTCGACTATACTCAAGATTTTATTATTTTTTCATTTTCATTGGAGCATACTATGGCTGTTGTTTTGATGCAAAAGAGGGATCATATAGAAAAACCAATTTCCTTTCTCAGTAGGACTATTAGAGATGTTGCATTGCAGTATAATATCATTGAGAAACAAGCATTGGCTCTTATAAAGGCATTGAAGGATATTAGGGTCTAAATTATGTATTCACATACTATAGCATATGTTCCTAATGCAGTAGTAAAGGATGTCTTGATGCAAACTGATCCAGAAGGTCGAAGAGGTAAGTGGATATCAGCTATGTTAGAGTATGATTTGGAGCTCAAACCCACAAAGTTGATAAAAGGCCAAGTCTTGGTAAAATTAATGGCCCAATCAAACTTGTGTGCTTTGGATATAAACCTCATAATAGTAATGTTGGAAGATGAGGATGAAGGTTTTCTTGTTCCAGTTTCAGAAATTTTTCTACAATCCCCATGGTATTATGATATTTTTTATGTTCTTCAGATCTTTCACCACCTCCAGGAATGTCTAAAAGCAAAGGTAGATCACTGAAACTTAATTCTACTAAATATTGTATTTTAAACAGTGCTCTTTATTGGAAAGATCCATGAGGTATTATGCTTAATTTTCTGGTTGAAGAAGAGCCTCAAAAGGTAATGCATGAATTTCACAAAGGTGATTGTAGTGGTGATTTGTTTTGGAAAACTACAACTAACAAAGTGTTGAGAGCAGGATATTATTGGCCCACCTTATTTTCAGATTTGTATAAAACAGTGATGAACTGCCATGAATGTCAAATTTTCCAAGGGAAAAGGAAATTGCTTCCTCTTCCTTTGAGACCAGTTTCAGTAAATGCTCCCTTTCAGTAGTGGGGACTCGATCTCATAGGATAAATCCATCCTGCATCATCAGCACAACATCGATGGATATTGACAGGGAAATATTACTTCACCAAATGGATCGAGGTCATTCCAACAAGGCAGGAAACTGATACGGTAATTATTCAATTTTTAGAGTCAAATATTTTATCTCATTATGGTTTCCCTCACAAAATTATAACAGATAACGCAACAACATTCAAATCTAAGAAG
Organism: Pinus albicaulis; assembly: GCA_034641835.2. Classification (NCBI taxonomy): domain Eukaryota; kingdom Viridiplantae; phylum Streptophyta; class Pinopsida; order Pinales; family Pinaceae; genus Pinus; species Pinus albicaulis. The sequence continues at coordinate 965,913,752 of CM076578.1, read as the reverse complement.
ATGGTGGAGTTCTACAACATATAGAATATTGTGTTGGGCCATTCAACAGCATACTATCCACAAGGCAATGGACTGGTAGAATTATTGAATAAATCTTTGATAAACATAATCAAGAAAATGCTGGAGGCAAACAAAAGAAACTGGCATCGAAATCTCATCAATGCATTGTGGGCAGACAGAGTTAGCAGTAAGAAATCCATAGGTTTTTCACCTTTTGAATTTGTTTATGGTACTGATGTTCTCTTTCCTACATCACTTGCAGTTCTGGTCATGAGATTATTGCAAGATGTTGGCAATGAATAAGATGATAATCAGCGAAGGATCAATCAAATGATCCACCTTCAACAAAAATAGAGGAAGTGTCACAAAACGTTATTTGATTGCAGGAGAAGATAAAAAAGATCTATGACCATAAGACCAAAGCAGAAAATTTTTAGTTGGATGATGTGGTGTTGAGATGGGATGCAAGAAATGAGGACAAAGGGAAGCATGGAAAGTTCGACAACCTGTGGAAAGGACCATACAGGATTTCAGCATACAGGGGATAGAATGCTTTCTTACTCTCAGATATGGATGGCCAAGATTGCCCTGGAGGAGCAGTGTATGGTAGGCTTTTGAAGCACTACCATTATTGAAGATAATGGATCACAAACTATGTCACCATCATTGTATATACCATGTTATTTTTGGTTAGATTTAAAATACACAGTCATTGAAGTTTTGGGCCCGAGGTGAAGGCTATAAAACTTAAATGACATGTGTAGAGTTTGGTTTTATTTTATTTTTTAGTCTTAGTCTTGAGTCATAGTTATTCTGCATTTTGTCATTTTTCAGTATTTTTGACTCCATGCCCAATGGATAAGGCTACTTGGTCTATGGTGTTATTGGCACCTCCAAGGAGCTACCATCCCCATTGGAGCCAATGTTAGTGTCAGTCTAGTCATACTGCCATCAGTAATCAAAATTTCTCTTTTGCATTTTCATATTAGGAGTCTCATACCATAAATTTTCACCATTCCATTAGGTCATGGATCCATTCATGGTAGTGGGTTTTCATCAATTTTCCCTCATGTGAATCTTGCCAATTCTACTCTCTATGGTCTTTTTTCATGATTCACTTTCACTTTCTAATTCATGTCATTAGGTCATAGGGTTGGTTCCATTAGGTTCTAAGGTCTCATCATGGTCAAATATATGAGTCAAGTGTAAATAAATATTAGCAAGGTCATGAGGAATTCTAATAAACTCAAAGTCACAGCATCTGGGAAGGTAAAAGAAATTTTGTATTCAGCTTGATGTAATTTTCACATAGTGCTTTGCTTTCATTACCATCTTTTATGTAATTTTATGTCTTCATATGTAATAAGTCACACTTCAGAAGCTACTATGTCCACAAAATCACCACCCTACCCTTCAGAGAAGTTTTCCACATAATTTTCAGTGTTAAATCATGTTTTAAGTATGCCCATCAGAAAGAGCCCAGAAAGAGCTTTCCAACGGTATATTATGCTCTCAAAACTGACTCCTGGATCCAAAATTATGCCTAATTGAAAGAAAGGTCCCCTATAGCCCAATCTTTCCCCTTTTCCCATTTCCCTCTCACATTTTATTTCATAAAAAATTTAAGGTTTTCTTTATAAACCCCCCCCCCTTTCTGTATCTGATCGCATGGATCACATTTCAAAAGTCTTAATAATCCCCCCCATGCGATTAAATAAACCCCTTACCTCATTTTCCCTTAAAACTTTATAATAAAGTTTTAATGTTTTTATATAAATTATCTCGATCTGATCGCACCTCCGTTTTGCACTATGAAAATTGTGCATTCCGATTGAAACACCCCCGACTACAAAACTCTGATGCGATTGCATACCCCTCATCGACCCTTCCGATTATATTTATTCGATGCGATCAATCACCAATCATAATCAGCATTCCCACAGTCCTTAAACCTTCGCCCTGCTAACCCTCTGATCTTCTAATTCCGATTGGCCGGGTCCCACCTTAAGATCTTCCGCTCGTTAAAAAAAAATGATATTTTCTTTTGTAAAAAGCAAAAATCAATGTTAAAACATTTCTTAAGTGTTTTAATCGCATCGGAAATTCTTAAGCGCTCTCGACCTTTATTCTCGCTCCTTTAAATTTTGCCGATGCGATTAACTCTTATCCCTCGATCGCGTTTAGACTGTCGATCCACCCATTTGATGGGACAGCCCACAGCCAATCGCTCCATTGCAATCAGCGAAATCCCTTTGCACAATACACTTTGCCCCGATCCCCTCCCAATTTCCGATTGCGATTGACCTTTGGGTCCCACTAAACCATTCTGCCTTTTCAACGAAAAAAGGGGGTTATCCTTTGTAAACTCCAAATTCATTTTTATTTCATTTTATAAAGATTCCCCCCCCCCCCACCATTGCTTATCCCCAATCAAATTGGTGAAATATTATTGTATAAATACACCCACCTCCATTCCCAATTTGCGATTACGATTGTTCTCCCAGTCCCACCTAAAGGCCCTCTGCTCTTTCAATGAAAAAATCATTCTTCCCTTTGTAAAATTTCAAATAATTTTTTATTTGTTTTAAAGGGAATTCCCCTATAACCCCATTAGCTTTATTCTCACCTATTCCAATCGCATCGGAGTTTTTATGCCTTGTTCCAAACACACCTACCCCTCTCCCACTGTGATCTCTGATCAACGATTACCATCGACATTTCCACTATCACATCACATGTTTTCAATTATTCTATTATACGACACTTCCTTTCCACCTTGATTCCGATTGTGATTATGATTTCTCCTCTCCCTATATACACCATTGCATCACATATATCCAATTATTCTATTCTAAAATACTTCCCCTCTTCCAATTGCGATTGCGATTTGGGCGCACTTCCCTTTCCCTTCGCTCATTTTATCCAAAAAGGGGTCTTTTCTTCATTTAAGGCATAAATTCATTTTAATTCGTTCCAAACGTGTTCTCTTCAAAGTTGATTTTATTCAAGAGAAATAGTCAAAAGGCTGAGAAACTAAAAATGAACTAGTCACATCTACAGCAACAGTGAAATAGGGATCTGCTCTTCAGATGTCCTATTTTCATTTATCCAGTGTAACAACGAATCTCAATATGGTAAAAAATGTGTTGTTGCTCCTTCTTTTTAGGGGCATGCTGTTGGTTTCTTTTTGTGATCGGACTTTATTTCTTGAGCTGGAAAAATAGCTCCCTTTTTCTATGGATCTATTTCCCCACATTTCAGTCTATTTAATGTAATTTTTCAGTCATTTGTAAAGTAATTCAGTATGTAAGGGAACAGTGTGGAAATCAAGGAGGATGCTCTATGATCCATTTGTAACAGTTTGACATAGAATTAATAAGAAATTCAACTCTGATTTGTGGGATCCATGTGGTATGATTTCTAGCATTTGTTCTTTCCTTTGTGTTCATATGTAAATTTGTTATGTTCACCATTCATTCATAAACATCTCTAGTTGAATTTTTTCAAGATAGTTAGGTAGAATCCATTATTAATGCTCTGCCTTGGGAAAATCATTCAATATTCTGTGTTTTCTTCTGTTTGAAAAGGATCCATATCCTGTGCCCTTTTCAACTCCTCACTAGTCTTACCATCCCATCATTATTTTAACTTAATTGCTAAAATTTCTTGCCTACCTTGCCCCATGAAATATCCTGTATCTCTGGTTTAATTCCCCAGTTTCAAACTGTCCCACTTCTTCCATACAACCCTAAAAATTTAGTCATTTAAATATTTCCCGTCATTATACCTAGCATAATATCAGTTCATAATTGTACTTCATTGAATATCTTTTTATGGAGAGAGCCCTCTCCTGACGTTGTAGGGCTAGCTACAAGGCTGAGCATGGTTTAAAGGTTACCCTAAATTTCCTTCCTTCAACCTAAGGTTCAAATTAGGTGATAACATGATTAATATTTGATCTGTTTAGATATGGATTTGTCAGTGACATCTCCATGCACACTTATGTTGTTTAGCTAAGTTTGCATTTATGTTTAGCACAGGGTGTTACCGAGTGGGAATCCCACCCTTACCCATAGGGGGCATGTGTGCCTACTCTGGGAAGGTTTTATATTGAGCTCTATTCCTTATCAGGCATTGGTGCAATATTTAGGATGTTGTTTCTAGCATTTAGCTAGGAAACTAGTGGAGGATTCATCCTACCACTTTGTTCTTCACATTCAGTCTTCTAGGAGAAGAAGATCTATATCCTGCATTCAGGCCATTGGGTTTTACGTCCATGCAACAATAGTTCCTTCAAGGATTGCAAGTCCAATCCTATAGATCTATTGGAGGAAGGAAGTTTCCAGTATTTCAACTGGAAATCCTGTGAGAGATCATCTCCCCACATTGGATCTATTTTTTCCATCACTCAGGAGCTAACTTGAGATATCTAGCAGCAGGTTATTGAACCTCCCTCTCTTATAGCGCATTTTTCTGAAGCTATTGTTCATCCAACATCTATTTTAAGTGGAGGAGATTATATGAGCTAGATCTTAAGCTTTTAGCCCAAGGATTTAGTAAAGGGATCATCCATTCTTACATAGATCTGATTGTGCGTCATTGCATCCATCATATGATCAGATTATGCAGCAGATCTGCAAACCCAATAGTATATTGGTGAAGCCATAAGAGGGTGGTTTTCTTAGATTGATAGTTATGAGAAACCCTTTCTGGGTTATCCTGGTTATCCATCATAGAGCCTGGACCTCTATTTTTAGCATCATTGGAGCTCCCATACTGCCTAGATCTGACTTTCTATCTTTATGGAAGTTACAGTCCCAATAGTTGTAGTAGGGAAAATGAATTTTACCTTCCAGTAGTTCAATAGCTATGTAGTCCCTCTTCTGGGATCATTTTAGGGTCACTCTAGGCCATCTCTTTGGCTTGAGTGTTTCATATTTTGAGAATTGTTGTACTTGCTATTCACCTCCACTATAATAAAATGGCTCACTATTTCTGTGCATTCTGATGTATATATAGATTTATTGTTTACTTTTCTATAGTTCTTATATTGTGTTTCTGTATTACTACATTCTCTCATTTCGGATATTACAGTGGTATCAAAGAATGATCTTTGGCTCAACTTGTGGACACTTCATCTTTTTCATCAAAATAAGAAGTAGATAGATGAGAACTATCATGAAGGAGGATTACAGTTTTTCCACTCTTATCTTTAGATCCATGCAAGATCTCTCCAAAGAGGTCAAAAAAATTAAGAGAGAAAGGAAAAATGAGGACCCAAGAAGAAGATTTGATGAGGAATGTCCAAGCACTTCCAATTAGCAATAAAGAAAATCGTAGAATCATATATCTACTCATAGATCTACTATGGCCACTTTCTTTGAAGAAGGTGAATGGTATAGTCACGAAGAAAGAAGAAACATGGAACCTCAGACTCATGAGACTCTCAGTCTATATCTTGAAGAGTACAAAGCATAGTCTAGAGAATTCAAGGAGAAACTAACTCTCCAACAATTCTTCAAAATCAAATAAGAAAGAGGCACAATAGATTCTATTTTCCTACATTTGATGGATCTTCTTAGATAATGTTAAGGCTTGGAGGAAAGAATTAGATACATTTTTCAGGCTACATCTTGTAACGGAAGGAGAGGCTATTCAAATTGTAGAACTTCATCTTCAAGGTGAAGCCAATGATTGGTGGTTTGGTCACATGGAGCATGAAAAGGTGACTAAATATTCATATTTATTTCACCAGTTGAAAAAAAAATTTCATGCGAGAAAACCAGAGGTGTGTCACAAAGAGACATTTCCTAAGGGAATAAAGGAGGATGTCATTCTTGTCACTCTGGACAAGGGGTCACTACATTCACCACCAGTTGCAGAAGTACTTGTATATGAAGAAGAGACACTTGCATCTTTGCAAGATAGTATTGAGCTCTTGACATATAGAGTACCATGCATGATTCAAGAGATTCATGAGGAAGAGGAGATAGATTCCAGCAATGGAACATTGATAGAAGAGTAGGCATCACTCTTACCAGTAGTTGGAGACACCATTATCCCGGTTGAAGTAAATCTTGTGGTCTTGCAAGAGGTTCCCACACATTAGTTGATCCAAGTTATGAATACACTTTCATCACATATTTTTTCAGTAGATCTTATTGGAACTTATGGGTACATGCCATCGGGGCCATTGCATGCCTAAGGATTAGAACAACATGCTGATTTGAAGCAGCAACATATCACAATGCAGAGGACCCTTGATCTAATCAAGGAGGATATGAAGAGTTATCCCAGTTCATCATTGATGAGCTACATTCAACCCTTTGAGTTGAAGTGTGGAGTTTCAAAATATGGGATGAGCATGATCCTATGTAAAATGGTTGGGTATGAGTCTAGAATTATGCCTTCCTATGAGACAACATATGTACCACCATGCAGATTTACAACGTTGTCACTTAGTAACAGTGATAATGAAAAGGCCACATTATTCTTGGAGAATTCTGAAGGTAGCTTCACCCATGAAGAAATGGAGGTAATGATAATAAATGGTAGACATATTGAGATGAGGAATCTTTTGTCATTTCCAGATGACACTTTCTTAATGAGCATCTCATAGCTCAAAGACAAACTTCTACCTACAACAGATCCAGAGCCTCATTGGTTTTGTAGGGCCATTGATGAGAAGGTCTCATTAAGAGATCTCATTAGTGGTGAACTTCAACATTTCATGGAGTGAAAATTTCTTCATCATTTTGAGGAGAATGGTATTCTACAAAGGGAGGATACCATATCTATGCAGAACATCATTCATCATCCACATGGGTATGAGTGGGCCAGGATGATAAGAAAGGGGTTGCATGACCACTTGCAGATATATGACATGGATGAACAACAAGCTTGGTTACACTTTTTTCTCTTGGCTAATTTTGGTTACTACCCAAAGGCTCCTATATCTTTGATCCATGCCTTGAAGAACAATCATGTGATGAAGAAGGAGGCATGGTTGCACTGACTGCTCTTGGATGGGTATGGTTACCACCCAATAGCTCATATTTTCTTGACTTATTCCTTGTGTATCAATGATAGTATGTAGCAAAGAAAGGAATTTTCATTTTGGTTTTCCTTAAGAGAGTTTGGCCATCACATGACATCTCCTATGTCTATGTGTTTTGTATTGTATAAAACTTGGAATGGTACTCTCATGATGTGTATTGATGGTGTTTTCTTGTACTAGGCTGATGTGATATCCCACATGTCTATCAATATGTTTTTACTCCATGATACACATGAGGAGGTGAAAAGGCAGCAAGATCTCTTGTTGCTTTGGTTTCTTTTGGTGGAGTTTGGCTTATCCATCATGCATGGTGGAGATGGGGGATGGAAGCAAAGAACCTTACTCCAGTGGTTACTATTGGGGAATATGGTTTTACACCTTTGTCTACCCATATATCTCTACTTCTTCTTTTGTTCAATGTTTGGAGGATGCTTAGATCCAACAAGACCAACAAGGCTAAGGATGGAGGCATGAAAGGATTCTTTTTACTTCATGTAGCATGGGATGGAGATTTACTTTGTGAGTTGGAACACTCCTTTTGTGGGAGGAACCATATATTTTTATATATCTCATGTATTATGAGGATTTTGGACAAATTATGGTTATCACTTGGTGCTTCATGATTGATGAGGGACATGTAGCTACACAATTATAGGTCACTCTAGACATTCTAGATAGGCAACTTTGGTGCTGGGCATACATAACTCATTGCAGAAAATGGGGAGGCCTTCCTTATGTGGATGACATTTGGAGCGGGGCAAATTTCTCTAGCATCTACTTTTGCAGTTGCTTGAGGACAAGCAACATTTTTCCGGGGAGGACTATAATATTCCCAAATTTTCACATGATATTTGGAATATTAGATTTCTTAATAAACTTAATTGATTAACTAAATAAAAGGGTGGAGGGACCCATAAGATGAATAAATTCAATTTTTGATGTATGTATGTGGATATTCTATATCTAGATCTACATCTAAATCATGGAGTAGTGGAGCAGCTCCATTAATGATAAAGTAGTGGAGATCATGTCTCATTTATGAGATAGATCATGAAGGATGAAACAGTCAAATAATATCATGGATCTTAAATATAAGATCATGAGGATATTTGAAAAGTTCAACTGAGATAATAGTGCATTCAAAGTAAAATCATAAAGCACTTATGATAAGTTAGTGGAGGAACTGATGCATTTAATGCACAGATGATGGAGAGGGTGATCACCCCATGTGAACATGATGGAGGACATGGAGAAATAGTGCAGTCAACCATGTATACTTATGTCCACATGTACAACACAATTATGGAGTGGGCCTAGGCTATGGAAGGCTCATGATCTATATAATGAAGGTGAAGTCACAATAGAAGACATATTTGGATACTTGGATTATTCTTTGATCTGTTTAGATCTGGATTTTTCAGGTGACAGATACATGCACTTTTATGTTGTTTAGCTAAGTTTGTAGTGCTATTTAGAACAAGGTGTTTTTGAGTGGGAATCCCACCCATACGCATAGGGGACTTGTGTGCCTACTCTAGAAAGGTTCTCTATTGAGCTCTATTACTTATCAATCATTGGTGCCATCTTCAGGAGGTTGTTTCTAGAATTCAGCTAGGAAACTGGTGGAGGATTCATCCTACCACTTTGTTCTTTACATTTAGTCTTCTAGGAGCAACAAATCTATATCCAACCTCCATGCAACAACAATCCCTTCAAGGATTGCATAGTCCAGTCCTATAGATCTATTGGAGGAAGGAATTTTTTAGTATTTCAACTGGAAATCCTATGAGGGATCATCTCCCATCATTGGATCTATTGTTTCCATCACTTAGGAGCTTATTTGACATATGTAGCAGTAGGCTATTGAGCCTCCCTCTCTTACAACGCAGTTTTCTGAAGCTATTGTTCATCCAACAACTATTTTCAGTGGAGGAGATTGGAGGAGCTAGATATTGATATTTTAGCCCAAGGATTTAGTAAAGGGATCATCCCTTCTTGCATAGATCTGACTGTGCATCATTGCAGCCATCATATCATCCGACTATGTAGCAAATTTGCATACCCAGCAATATATCGGTGAAGCCCTAAGAGGGTGGTTTTCTTAGATTGACATATCTAAGAAACCCTTTCTAGGTTATCTTGGGTATCCATCATAGAGCCGAGATATATGTTTTCAGCAGCATTGGAGCTCCCATACTTCCTAGATCTCACTTTCTATCTTTCTAGAAATTGCAGTCCCAACAGTTGTAGCAGGGACAATGCAGTTTACCTTCGAGCAGTTCAATAGTTATATAGTCCCTCTTGTGGGATCATTTCAGGGTCATTATAGGCCATCTCTTTGGCTTGTCTCATATTTTGAGCACTTTTGTACTTGCTATTCACCTCCTCTATAATAAAATGACTAATCTATTTCTGTGCATTCTGATGTATATATAGATTTATTGTTTACTTTTTTGCATTTCTTATATTGTGTTTTCATATTACTACATTCTCCCTTTTGGGATATTACACCTCCATTAGTAATTTCCTTGAGAACATACAGTACTAGCCAACGCATCTTCAACTTCCCAACGTGGTGTGTAAAATTGATTTCATACTAAACGAATAAGTCATCTTACTTGAACACCTTTTTCCTGATGTGCCTATTATGCCATGTTTTTTCATGTGCCTTATTAACTTGCTGGTAATAATTTGAAATAAATCGATCTTCCTCCAGGGAAACCAACTGCGCCAATCGCTCTTCCATAGCTTCTTCTTCAGCCATATTTGTGAATGCTGCAATGCACATGCTAGGGATAATGAATTCCATTGGAAACAAAAATTATTTCCTATATAACATCCTAAAAGGTGTCCTACCAGTCAACTTCTTGCATGTAGTTTGATATGCCCTGAGAACTGCAGGTACATGCTCATCCCAATAATTTCAGTTAGCATTGCACACCTTGGTCAATGCATTGCCACTTCTGCTTAATTCATTTTTGAAGAGTTTTTAACCATCAAAAATCTATTTCCACAGTTAAAATAACTTTGAATTACTAAAAAATCCATCAAAATCCCTTTCCAACCTTCTGCACATTGCGAATCTGCATTTTCATCATAAAACCCTTGCCCAGATTCTGAATTCTTCCCCAAAAGCAGAGCCACCAAGGATCAATGAAGAAATTAAAAGAATTTTATAGTTGTCTGAAAACTGTAAAGTTGGAGAATGGTATTTGTATAAAATTCACACAGAAATCAGAGTGTATGGTGCACTCCTGGCTCCTTACAAATTACCAAATTTCTAACTACCAGGATTTTTGCTTTGGAATACTTATGGCAGATTTTGAATGCAGATGCAGTGAACTTCATAGCCTCCAAAAAGAAAGCACAATTCAAGTTAAAAATTCAAATTGGCTCCTTCATAGTCAATAGCAGAGATTATTTGAAAGAGGTAATCAAAAAATTATCAGCATTCAAGTTCCAAGAAAGATTTTACTGGAACTATCACTACAAGAAAAAAGGACATTGGTGAGGGGCGATAATGGTCACCATAAACTCATTGGTGAGGGTCAAAAGAGCCTTCATCACCATAAATTGAGCATCACCAAAGGTGGCGTCGCCAAAAGTATAGGTGTTGTGGTGACATTCAAGGTCTGTCACCAATAATGATTTATAGTGACGGATAATGATTGTCACCATTTCATATGAGCAATGGTGACGGACAATAGCCTCTGTCATCAAAAAATTGAACATCACCAAAATTATGTGTTGTAGTGACATTCAAGGTCCGTCACAAATATTGATTATAATGACGGATAGTGACCGTCACCATTTCATATGAACAACGACGATTTTTTGTGATGGACCTTTCATGGCCATCACTATTGGTGCATATATTTGGTGACGTTCATTGACCGTCACCATAAACTCATTAGTGACATCAAGGTCCATTACGAATAATGACTATAATCACAAAAAATGACCCTCACCATTTCATATCAACAACAAAGATTTATGGTGATAGACCTTTAATGGTCGTCACTATTTATGCGTATATTTGGTGGCATTCATTGACCGTCACCATTTCATATTTTGGTGAGGGTCAAAAAATGTTACCATAAGCTTATTGGTGATGGTCAAAAGAGCATTCGTCACCAAAAAATGATCATTGTCATTCCCTATGAATATCAGGGCACAATGGAATCCAACCACCAACCTCCTGCTTGTAAAGCAGGTGCTCTTCCATTGAGCTAGCACCCTTTAAAGAATTAGACTTTAAACTAGCAATTGCCCCTAAAGGTTCAAAGATACACCAAAGGAATAAAAAATCTAGGAAGATGAAAAGTTGCTAGAAATAATATGTTCAATATACATAATAAAAAGACAAAAAGAATAACTTTTGAATAATGTAACAAAGCATGTACTACATAGGAGAATAACTAGAAAAGACAACTAGAAATTTGAATCACAACATAACAATATAAAATAACATGAAACAGGAAGGGAACAACTCCACAATTTGAGAAATATGAACAATCCATGGGCATGCTCTTATATATTGATATAGATAACGAAATAGAAATCTAGATTTATGAAATTCAAGTATCACACAAGAATGTCTTGAACAAGTATGAATATGTAAAACATTATTTTTTTCATTTGTATTTACCTTGCAGACCTTGAGAATATTTTTCCACAGAAACAACCAATAAACATAACAACATGGACCTCAAGAGCAATTGTGCAGGGGATAAAATATGAAGGTAAAGCACTAGAGAAGTATTCAAAGAAAATTATGAAAAGCGTATCTAGAAATAATTGAGAACCCTCTGAAGTAAACCACACATTTATCATCATGACTAGTACACTTGCAAAAAGATATCAGAATAAATTATGAGCTATTCCACCAAAAAATAGTGAATTTTTCCACTAAAATACAGTTTCAAATTAATCACTAGCATGAAGCTAACTTCTCTGCAAAAATAGGGAAGTTTCAAGACAATGTATAACAGCTTGCATGTCAATCGTGTTGATAAAACCTTCCAAGGAATAAGACCACAACAGTCAACAAGATTTCCATCATACTTAATACTATCAAAGAGTGGTCAATAGAAAAATTGAATTGACAGACCTTCATAACTTGCATTGGTTCCTGATCCTTCATCCAACCCTAAAATTTTAGACCAAGGTTAACATTTTGAAGGAAAATTAAGAAAAGTCACATGATCTTGTGAAATAAGATTTTTATCACTACCATTAACTATAACGCAACAATTTTGCACAAACAAAGCATCCTTGTCTAAAGTGAAGTAGTAAGTCATTGTAGTGTACCTTATTAGTGAGATAGCTTTGATGACACTTAGAGATGGTGATTTTGATATAATATTATGTATGAAAGACTTATGTACATGCTTATATGCTATGACCTGGTTTGGGTCACTTGGTTGTTGTGTGCTTATGATAATATCCATGGTTGCGTGCACAAGGATTGATTTTGGTTAAGAGAATATTAGCGATGTTTTCTCTTTTGGTATCCTATTTTGGACATAGGTGTATGATGTGAATGGTGATTTAGAATTGAGACATAGATCCATGGACGATCATGGTTATGTGGAACATATGGTTAATTATGATTTATGGATGATACATGATTTGTATGATTATATGTGCGTAATATCGTACTAAGCATGATGTGGCAGGGGACTTGGTCATTGCCAACAGGGATGCTCAAGTTATAAATGACTATGGAAGTCATTTCTCCAAAACCAAAATGACTGTGGAAGTCATGCGCAATATTTGGTAAAATTTGAATAAGTTAATTATGAGATTCATTCGATTTATTTGATCAATGAGATTGTGATGTGTGCAGGTCTTGGAAGAAGACCTTACCAATGAACCATCAGATGGGTATGAGCTCACAATCAGTACCTTAAGGTGAAACACGGAGTTTCAAAGAAGAATAGATGAGAAGCCATGGAAATTAGGGCGCGGAGTCCTAAATCCATGAAATATAAAGACGTGGAGTCTTGGATATATGATAAAAGGATTAGGATGCGGAGTCCTAAATCCATGAAATATAAAGACGTGGAGTCTTGAATATATAAGGAAATGTTTGGGGCGCGGAGTCCTGAATATTTAAAAAGATCAAGGTGTGGAATCTTGAATCTTTAGAGTAGATCAGGGCGCGGAGTCCTCAATCTACTAAGGCATGAAGATGCATACAATAGGGGTGTGGAATCCCTATTATCCGGAAGAAAAATACCACTCATGGGCAACTCGTAGATGAATTTCCTTAATAATCTAATTCCTAACAATTTTGGAGTGACTTTCTAAAAATAGAAAGTCATGTCTACCATTTCAAGTATGATTTTCCAAAAATAGTAAATCACCTCCAATCAATGGGTAAACAAGTATACTTCAAGGAAAATCACTTAAATTATGATTAATCAATTGTAATAGTTCAATCTCGACTTAATCCTCAATATTATTAATATTATTAATATTATTATCTTTGATGAGACTATGATATTATTATTAAAAGGAAATTATATCTCCTCAATCACTTCACACCTCTCTCCTTCATGACTCTCATGGCTCTATGTAACTCTCTCTATTTTAAATATTACATTACACTCTCTTTTATGCACTCATCAAGGAATGGCATATTCCTCTTACACTCATTAAATGTATGTCATAAAATATTCTTACACTCATTAAATATGTGTCATAAAATATTCCTCTTACACTCACTTTAATGCATATGTTACACTCTCCTTAAATAAGGCATGCATACCTCTCCTTAATGGAATAAGTTACACTCCTCTAAAAGGAATACAATGCATGCATATTACTCCTTTATGACAAGAGATTGTTGCTCCTCCTATATATGAGTCTCGTGTATTCTCATTTAGGGGGAGGAGAGGGGTAATGCCAAGAGTGGAAGAGACTTGTGGAATATTGTGAGAGGGAGAGATATGGAGAGTATCCAATTACTTCCAAAAAAAATCTGAATTTCTTATTAATCTACCAAGTATCTACCGAGGTTGAACATGAGTGGTATTTAGAGGAAGTGAAAACTATCTTCCTTAGTTTTCCTTGCATCTCTCTCTCTACTGTTGTATTTTGGTACTGTTTGTGAGCTTTTACAGCTCGGGGGTTCCAGGGGGAGGAGTTCTCCCTGGATATGGTTGGGTGGAAAACCGGATGGTTCAAATGAGTTGGTTAAGGGATCAAAGGTGGATCATATTCTCAACGATTGGAGATGAATATCTCTTCAGGTATAATCTCCATTGTCCTAAAATTATAGTGTAGATTTAGCATAAAATAAAAGGTAGACATTTAAATTGTTGTAAGCATCTAATTTTGGTTTAGGCTTATGTTATCTAAAATATTATTGATTAGTTAAAAATGAAGACTAGATCAATCTATATGTATGGATGTTTAGATCTCAATATTGGAGTTATTATTGGTATATTTTATGGTACTAATCTTGGTATTGTCACATTTGAGAAAGGAAAGCCAAATATTGTTGAAGGTAATTTCAATAAATAAATTCCAAAGGACTTGGGTAAGTATTTCATGACTTATGGTTCTGTTTCAAGTAATTAATAGATGCATGTTTTATAAATGGTTTTAGGATAGTTTGCAAAGTGTTTGAAAAAATTTGTGAATGAGTAATGTTATAAATTTATTTATGCACGAATAAGTGCTAACTTGCAGCTTACATCAGAAGTAAGAAAATGGACATGTACCCAAAATATGCTTGGAGGAATTACATAATCAACCCTTAAAAGAAAATGCAAAAATAATGGCAACTAAAGTATAGTTTGGAATATCAAATGCTTGAGGTAAGTTGGAGATAAATTTTAGTTATGGCTTATGTTTCATATTCTTCAATGTTTGTTATTCAAGTTGTTATAATAGTACTATCGGAATTTTGACAGAAAGCCTTAATGGCTGTAGCATTAAGGGCTTCCATGTGTTTGTTAAATTGTAGCAATTGGTGCAAAAAGCTTGTCACTCATGTCAAATGAATTAGCTTGTGGGTGGTAAAATGTTTCAAGAACTCATATGGTGGATTTAGAAATGTGTGATTTCAATGACCATATATTAGTAGCATAACTCTGGGTTATTTTTCCTCATGTAGAGGTGTAGTTGTAAGTTTTCATTCCATATGTTTGACAAAAGTCATAAATGAAACATTTAGGCTATAAATTTTGTTGTTTTAAAGAATCGCATTTCTGGGCATCCCTGTTGCGATTCAACTCCACTTCAGGGGGTATCCGTAACAATAGACCATTTCACCCCAACTTTGATTTCAAAAATCAAGGTTTCGGACATCGATTCCCAAATCTGCTCTGTTTTGCAGATTTGCTGTTGCATGTAGAACCGCCTGTTGTTTTGTTTTGCTGTTTGGTTCTTTTTATATTGGAACTGCCTGATAATTTATAGTGATGGATCTGATATGGGCTAACTACTTGAAAATGGTTTTTAAAGTATAAATGATTAATAATTTGAAAATTTAAATAACCTTACGGCAACTTGTTTTATGACTGCCAACTATTTGTCAAAATTCCTCAATGGCTGTACCTTACAATATTGTGAGCTATGTTTGAAATTTCTAAATACTTATATTCATTGGTATAGCTTCAACAATGAATATGGCTGATAGTCTACTAATATTTTAAGTTCAATTATTGACACTACCTACAAAAAAAATGAAGTCATGTAACTTTGGATTCATGTTAGCTAATTGTTGTGAAAACACCTTAAAGAGATAATGGTTGTAAGTGTTTGACAAAATGCCTCAATGGCTGTACATTCCATACTTGTAAATTGGTTTTCATAATGTTCAATGGTTGCATCTAATTACGTTTATGAACCGTCCATAAAACAAAAGGCTTAAGTTAATTTACGATTTGCAATCAAGGTATTTCTAGTGTAATAACTCATTGAGTTAAAGGGTCTTGCTGAAAAGTCAAAATTGCAGTAAGTAATTTGTTGCAATATCAGCTCACATATGAATTCTTAATTATGGGATGCCAACTCTATATAATTCAAATTATCCTTTTAAGAAAACAATTCATAAGCATGTTATTAGTCACTCTTGAACACATTTAATTACAACGGAGTTAACAATTAGCTTATTGTAAATTGTGGTTCATAAATGTTGACATTATTCATCCCACTAAACAATTTATATTTTAAAGGTGATTTTAGTCTTGAGAAGCAAGTATTATGGTTGTATTTTTTTTGGATCTTGATAAACTTTGAACTTGGTAGCTTTGAAGATAAGTTGATAGAATTTAGGGTGTAGTGTAAAGGACACCAATAACTTCTATATAAAAATAATAATAATAATAATAAAATAAAGAATAATAATAATAAATAAATAAATAAATAAAAAATCGCATTTTGATTTAATATAATATTTATCTATAATAATTATGGTAGGTAAGGTGGGACCTTACATATGGTATCAGAGCCAAGTTACAACACTAGGCCTAATGGGCCAACATGCTTATTTGTAGTTTGATGATGTATGAATGTTGATTTTGCATGCAAGTTGAGTTCTTGTATATCTTGACTTGGAAGCATAGTGGTTGCATAGAGGATATTATTATCATTATGTCATTTAGTGACTCATGAAATAAAATAAAATAAAATTCCCTTATATTCCTTTATATTTTTGTTAAGACACATTATCAACAATATGTTAAAATGCTTAAAGACATCCTGGGAAAGGATGTGCTTGAGAAAGTTGGGGTTAAACCCAAGTATGTGAAAGACTTGATTTTCAATCAATGAGTGAGATAGGTGGAGTGAATGCATGGTTTCATATATTTTTAGTGCATCATTTTCAATGTGATATGGGATTAGTAGCCATCTTTACTAGCTGAAATCGTATCTACCAAGAAGAATATTGGCTTAATCTAGACTATAGTGTGATGACCTTGGTGTGTATGTTTTGGGAATGAGTAACAAGTGTAAAGTTGAGATTCCGTTAACTTGATGATTGAGTTCATCATGATAATTTTGAATCTTTTCATACCTACACTAAAGGAAACTTAACTAAAAGCTACCTTGAAAGATGTCACTTTTAACTGTGAATGTAAATTCAAGAGTAATGTATGTGTTTTAATTAGATGTGTTAAAATATGATTTGGGAATACATTCTTAATGAGTAAGAATGAAATTTCTCTGATTTATTTAACATGATTTTGTGTATTTTGGGTTGAAATTAGGCATCAAATAACTTTAAATTACTCAAATACTAGGTTGAGGTATGAACTTCCTAATAAACAAGAGGCTTAAATGATTGGTGCATGATGGGTTGTGGAAGCCATTTTAAGGAAAACTTGAATGTTATGTTTTCCTTAAGCTAATGTATGGGTGTGGAATCCATACTAGCATATATATTTGAGAAAATGTATGGGTGTGGAATCCATACTAACATATATCTATGATCTAATGTATGGGTGTGGAAACCATACTAGCATATATCTATGAGAAAATGTATGGGTGTGGAATCCATACTAGTATATATCTATGAGATAAGTAATGAGGTAAGGTATGGGTGTGGAATCCCAAGTAAAATATATCTATGAGCTAAGTAATTCTTCTAGTTAGAATATTTTGATGGAATCTGATATTCATGATTAAGGAATGATTATGTGTAATTAAAGTTAATGGATAGAGATTTGTGACACAAATTTGCTTGAGCTTTAAATCCATTATTTTATTTTTATTACAGATGAAGATACTAAGATTGGTATACTAAACACCATTAGGTGGTTTAGAATGTTTGGAATAATTTACTTTGATATATGGAAGTGTGAACTAGATATCTATCCTCTAGTATTGTAATCCTTTTGTATATATTGAATTTAGGTAGAACTAAAATGACTTTCAAATTCTTGAAATGTAGAAAAATATTATTGTGATAAGTTGATGAAATAAATTTTCTATTGGATTAAGACAAATTAGGTCTGAGAAAGCCATAATAGTCTCTTTAATGATTTTATCAGTTGAATATTGGTTGCATTCTATTTAACCAAATTAATTAGAGAAATTATGAGGATTGAACTCATGTATTTCTCTAAACTATTGTTAGTTAGGCGATCGAGTCAAAATTCAAATTATCTATAAATTGTGAAGAGAATAACATGTTTAGAAGGTAAATATTTTATGTGGTCAGAACTTGTTTTATTTGAAATTAAAAAAAAAAAGAGGCATGTGATTAATGAAAAGCTTAGTTGAGTTCTTGTTTTACAAGAATATGTGCTTGTGATAATTTTTTGAGGGAGAAATTGAAGGAGAGTGAGATCACATTTTGATGAATTGTAATTCTTGCATGATTTAGAAGCCTAAGATGAGTGTATTGTATGTGGAATGGAAGAGATTGTTGGATTTAGGAATTTTTTGTTGGGATGTATAGTTGTTTCAGTATTTATTAGTCCTACAAAATGTTGTAATAATTTGAGAGGGTGGTAATTATCCTTAAAAAAAAAAGGGTCTAACTTTAGGCTAGAAATTCCCTTGTGATAGTCTAAATCTTATGTAAATTTAACAAGATTCGTCACATTTTGAGAAATGTATGGTTTTCATAGCTTGTTGTTGTGTATGTATTAATAGTAAGGAATAAGATATGAAATAAAATGATTTGATTAATTACCGAATATAAATCATGACTGATTTCATAGTTGGAAAACAAATTGACATAAAGTTATCAAGGTTACCATATTTTCATAATTGTGAGAGTTGTTATTGATTACAAGCCACTTTAAAAAATATCATTAATCTACTTTCAAAATGAAGATCTTTTAACTAAGTCATTTCATAATTGATTCTAAAGTTAGAGAAGTGAATAATAATGAAGATTATGCAAACTAAAGGAATGATCTATAATACATAAGTCGGTCAATGAGGACTATATTTAACATTAGGTTGTTAGAAAAAAAAAAAAATGGTGCCTTGAACCTCAAATTGTATTTTTTTTTTTCCTAAAGAGTAAATGTTTAGTAAAACATAAAAATAGATCCTAAATATTTCGATTGCAAGGATATCTTATGGAATGAAAAGAGGAAAAATGGATTCAGAAGACATAAATCAAGTGGGATGTAAGAGTGTGTTTTAGATATAACGTCATGTTTTGTTGCATAAGAGTGGGTCTTATATATAACATCATGTTTTGTTACGTAATTTCACTAACAATTGTATGTGGATTATTTTATGCTTATTGTATGCTAATTTGATTGTGATATGGTATGGACCATCATTGTTGTGTATACAACCAATGTGTGTTCTATTTATAGCTGGGCAAGCTCAACATCCTACAGAACCAAGAACATGACACATGTAGGATTCATATAGACTATGAGAAAGAAGAACATGTAGAATATCAAATTATTATAGATAAATTAAGTAGATATCATATCAATTACATACAATAGTATTTTTATATGGTACTATAAATTGTATGGTTGGTTTTGATATAGAAATATTTGGTATTTTATATCAACACATGTCTAATATGGCGTGGATATATTTTCTACTTGATTAAGAATGGTATGTTTAGTTTTCATGGAGTTGCTTCCAAACTATGGATTGGCATGAAGAAAAAAAAAAAATATCAAATACATAAGGTTAACAACTTATTGATAGGAGAATCTAAAAGAACTAAGTATCTTATGACCGTAGGAAAAACTTCGGGCCAAGTTTAGCCCAAGAGGGGGAGTATGTAGTGTCCCTTATTAGTGAGATAGCTTTGATGACAGTTAGAGATGGTGATTTTGATATAATATTATGTATGAAAGACTTATGTACATGCTTATATGCTATGACCTGGTTTGGGTCACTTGGTTGTTGTGTGCTTATGATAATATCTATGGTTGCGTGCACAAGGATTGATTTTGGTTAAGAGAATATTAGCGATGTTTTCTCTTTTGGTATCCTATTTTAGACATAGGTGTATGACGTGAATGGTTATTAGAATTGAGACATAGATCCATGGACGATCATGGTTATGTGGAACATATGGTTAATTATGATTTATGGATGATACATGATTTGTATGATTATATGTGCATAATCTCATACTAACCATGATGTGGCAGTGGACTTGGTCATTGCCAACAGGGATGCTCAAGTTATGAATGACTGCGGAAGTCATTTCTCCAAAACCAAAATGACTGTGGAAGTCATGCACAATATTTGGTAAAATTTGAATAAGTTAAATATGAAATTCATTTGATTTATTTGATCAATGAGATTGTGATGTGTGCGGGTCTTGGAAGAAGACCTTACCAACGAACCATCAGATGGGTAAAAGCTCACAATCAGTACCTTAAGGTGAAACGCGGAGTTTTAAAGCAGAATAGATGAGAAGCCATGGAAATTAGGGCGCGGAGTCCTAAATCCATGAAATATAAAGACGTGGAGTCTTGGATATATGATAAAAGGATTAGGACGTGGAGTCCTAAATCCATGAAATATAAAGACGTGGAGTCTTGAATATATAAGGAAATGTTTGGGGCGCGGAGTCCTGAATATTTAAAAAGATCAAGGTGTGGAATCTTGGATCTTTAGAGTAGATTAGGGCGCGGAGTCCTCAATCTACTAAGGCATGAAGATGCATACAATAGGGGTGCGGAATCCCTATTATCCGGAAGAAAAATACCACTCATGGGCAACTCATAGATGAATTTCCTTAATAATCTAATTCCTAACAATTTTGGAGTGACTTTCTAAAAATAGAAAGTCATGTCTACCATTTCAAGTATGACTTTCCAAAAATAGTAAATCACCTCCAATCAATGGGTAAACAAATATACTTCAAGGAAAATCACTTAAATTATGATTAATCAATTATAATAGTTCAATCTCGACTTAATCCTCAATATTATTAATATTATTAATATTATTATTATCTTTTATGAGACTATGATATTATTATTAAAAGGAAATTATATCTCCTCAATCACTTCACACCTCTCTCCTTCATGACTCTCATGGCTCTATGTAACTCTCTTTATTTTAAATATTACATTACACTCTCTTTTATGCACTCATCAATGAATGGAATATTCCTCTTACACTCATTAAATATATGTCATAAAATATTCTTACACTCATTAAATATGTGTCATAAAATATTCCTCTTACACTCACTTTAATGCATATGTTACACTCTCCTTAAATAAGGCATGCATACCTCTCCTTAATGGCATAAGTTACACTCCTCTAAAAGGAATAAAATGCATGCATATTACTCCTTTTTGACAAGAGATTGTTGCTCTTCCTATATATGAGTCTCATGTATTCTCATTTAGGAGGAGGAGGAGGGTAATGCCAAGAGTGGAAGAGACTTGAGGAATATTGTGAGAGGGAGAGATATGGAGAGTATCCAATTACTTCCAAAACAAATCTGAATTTCTTACTAATCTACTAAGTATCTATTGAGGTTGAACATGAGTGGTATTTAGAGGAAGTGAAAACTATCTTCCTTAATTTTCCTTGCATCTCTCTCTCTATTGTTGTATTTTGGTACTGGTTGTGAGCTTTTACAGCTCGGGGGTTCCAGGGGGAGGAGTTCTCCCTGGATATGGTTGGGTGGAAAACCGGATGGTTCAAATGAGTTGGTTAAGGGATCGAAGGTGGATCATATTCTCCACGATTGGAGCTGAGTATCTCTTCAGGTATAATTTCCATTGTCCTAAAATTATAGTATAGATTTAGCATAAAATAAAAGGTAGACATTTAAATTGTTGTAAGCATCTAATTTTTGTTTAGGCTTATGTTATCTAAAATATTATTGATTAGTTAAAAATGAAGACTAGATCAATCTATATGTATGGATGTTTAGATCTCAATATTGGAGTTATTATTGGTATAGTTTATGGTACTAATCTTGGTATTGTCGCATTTGAGAAAGGAAAGCCAAATATTGTTGAAGGTAATCTCAATAAATAAATTCCAAAGGACTTGGGTAAGTATTTCACGACTTATGGTTCTGTTTCAAGTAATTAATAGACGCATGTTTTATAAATGGTTTTAGGATAGTTTTCAAACTGTTTGACAAAATTTGTGAATGAGTAATGTTATAAATTTATTTATGCACGAATAAGTGCTAACTTGCAGCTTACATCAGAAGTAAGAAAATGGACATGTACCCAAAATATGCTTGGAGGAATTACATAATCAACCCTTAAAAGAAAATGGAAAAATAATGGCAACTAAAGTATAGTTTGGAATATCAAATGCTTGAGGTAAGTTGGAGATAAATTTTAGTTATGGCTTATGTTTCATATTCTTCAATGTTTGTTATTCAAGTTGTTATAATAGTACTATCAGAATTTTGACAGAAAGCCTTAATTGTTGTAGCATTAAGGGCTTCCATGTGTTTGTTAAATTGTAGCAATTGGTGCAAAAAGCTTGTCACTCATGTCAAATGAATTAGCTTGTGGGTGGTAAAATGTTTCAAGAACTCATATGGTGGATTTAGAAATGTGTGATTTCAATGACCATATATTAGTAGCATAACTCTGGGTTGTTTTTCCTCATGTAGAGGTGTAGTTGTAAGTTTTCACTTCATATGTTTGACAAAAGTCATAAATGAAACATTTAGGCTATAAATTTTGTTGTTTTAAAGAATTGCATTTCTGGGCATCCCTGTTGCGATTCAGCTTCACTTCAGGGGGTATCCGTACCAAAAGGCCATTTCACCCCAACTTTGATTTCCAAAATCAAGGTTTCGGACATCGATTCCCAAATATGCTCTGTTTTGCAGATTTGCTGTTGCATGTAGAACCGCCTGTTGTTTTGTTTTTCTGTTTGGTTCTTTTTATATTGGAACTCCCTGATAATTTATAGTGATGGATCTGATATAGGCTAACTACTTGGAAATGGTTTTTAAAGTATAAATGATTAATAATTTTAAAATTTAAATAACCTTACAGCAATTTGTTTTATGACTGCCAACTATTTGTCAAAATTCCTCAATGGTTGTACCATACAATATTGTGAGCTATGTTTGAAATTTCTAAATACTTATATTCATTGGTATAGCTTCAACAATGAATATGGCTGATAGTCTACTAATATTTTAAGTTCAATTATTGACACTACTTACAAAAAAAATGAAGTCATGTAACTTTGGATTCATGTTAGCTAATTGTTGTGAAAACACCTTAAAGAGATAATGGTTGTAAGTGTTTGACAAAATGCCTCAATGGCTATACATTCCATACTTGTAAATTGGTTTTCATAATGTTCAATGGTTGCATCTAATTACGTTTATGAACCGTCCATAAAACAAAAGGCTTAAGTTAATTTAAGATTTGCAATCAAGGTATTTCTAGCATAATAACTCATTGAGTTAAAGGGTCTCGCTGAAAAGTCAAAATTGCAGTAAGTAATTTGTTGCAATATCAGCTCACATATGAATTCCTAATTATGGGATGCCAACTCTATATAATTTAAATTATCCTTTTAAGAAAATAATTCATAAGCATGTTATTAGTCACTCTTGAACACATTTAATTACAACGGAGTTAACAATTAGCTTATTGTAAATTGTGGTTCATAAAGGTTGACATTATTCATCCCACTAAACAATTTATATTTTAAAGGTGATTTTAGTCTTGAGAAGCAAGTATTATGGTTGTATTTTTTTTGGATCTTGATAAACTTTGAACTTGGTAGCTTTGAAGATAATTCGATAGAATTTAGGGTGTAGTGTAAAGGACACCAATAACTTCTATATAAAAATAATAATAATAATAATAATAAAATAAAGAATAATAATAATAAATAAATAAAAAATCGCATTTTGATTTAATATAATATTTATCTATAATAATTATGGTAGGTAAGGTGGGACCTTACAGTCATGATTAAGACTAATTGTGGGCTTAGAATTGTTTTTCCATTTTTTTTTGAATTGTTAGAATTATGGTACTTAGTAGCAAAGGCATTCCCACCATGGATTGGGAAGTCCACAAAAACCACTTTTGTAACTGGTATTGTTGACTATAATCATTTTAACCTTATCCTTCCTTTTTCTCAGTGACTGAAATATGTGTTGAGAACTCTTTTCTTAAGACATCCCTCATTAGAACGGGCAGACCATTAGTCATAATAACAATATTCTCGTAACATTTCAACTATCATTACAATTGCTTTTGGGCTGAAACTTAGACTTATCGGTATCTTTTTCATGCCTTGTAAACAAATGAAGATGACAAGGGGAAGGATCATAAGAAGAGGGATTAGAAAACATCCAATGAGAGGAGCTTAAATCATTGTCAATGATGCTCCATCTTTAGGGATTGCTTCTGTAACTTGTTTTAATATTCAAGGCAAGCCAGAAGGCCTTGCTCCAATGAAATGAGTGCATGCAAAGTCCATCTTGTGTTGAATATGAAATAAGAGACACTTGATAAAATTGAAAAATTAATCCCCGATAATGAATTTTTCAATATACTAATGAACAATCAATACCATCAACTGTCAGAGAGGCACCCACTGCTAAGTAGCTCCTTCCTAAGAAGTACAACACAAGAGAAATGAAGGCAATTTTGAATGGGTTACCAAATTTTGTGAAGGCCAATTTTGAAAAATGTTCATCAGCAAAAGTCATATCGGAAAAATTTCATGATATTCACTCAAAAGGAGCGTTGACAATGATCTCTAGTCAAAACGATGATGGAAAACAAGAAAGAATTCCAAAATCCATCAAGGAAGTTGAAGATGAGAGAGATGAAAACAAGGCTAAAGAAGACATAGAAGATGAAGAGAACAAAGTAGACTTTGAAGAAGATCTCCTGAATAAACTTATGGCTTCCATGGAAGAGATTAACAGGTTGAAAAAGGAAAATGGGGAACTTAAGAAGAAAGCGCCAGTTGGTGACCAAAACAAGACAAGGAAGGAAGTTGACCTTGTCAAGCTTCAAGTTCAAGAAAGAGACGAAGAGCTTGCTAAAATTAAGGAGGAATTTTATCAAAACAAAAGAAAGCATCATGAAGAAGTCATATCTATGACAAATCAATTGGATAAGGCAAAGAAAAAAGGGAAGAAACTTTGTCAAGCCACCTTGAATAAAGACTTAAGAGCTTGAACAATCTTGAAGCAGAGATTGGTCAATACAAGGAAGAGGTCTCGTCTCTTAGATCTCAACTAGAAGAAGCAAAGAAACAAGCACAAGGAGCAGAGAAGGTGATGGAAATTTTTGCATTCATAGAAGGACAAGTTTATGAAGCAGAAAATGAGAGAAACACCATGATATGCCAACTAGAAGAAACGGATGAAGAAATCTTCAAACTAAAATCAAACATCAATATTTTCAAGGCTAAAACAAGTGAAGCTACAAGAATAAAAGAATAAATGGAGAGCGATCTAGAAAAGAAGAATGAAGAAGTCTTCATACTGAAATCAAATATCATCTCCCTTAAAAATGAAGCACACGAAGCAACAAGGATGATGGAAGAAATGAAGAAGCAACTAGTTATGAAAGATGAAGATTGTGAAAAGTTGAAAGGAGAAATTGTCTCTCTTAAAAAGGAAGTTGACTTGTTGAATAAGAACTTGAAAAGCTCTCAAACCCTAGATGACATCCTAAGTCATCAAAGGTCCCCCCTTGATAAATCAAGGCTTGGCTATGCAAATGAATCCTCAAGCAAGGATGATAATGCTTCAAAAAATAAGGATGTGAGGAAGCCAGGAAGAAATGATACTCCTAGTTCCAGCAAAGATAAGAGTCAAGATGACATTAAAATAAACCCTACTCCAAGGAGACTTATATATGGTGTCAAGAATACAAAAGGCAATGAATTTCATCAAAGAATTCCAAAGTAAAAAGACTTCAAAAGTACTTCAAGGAACTCTTCATCTCCCAGGTACCAAATTATATTTCTTGGATGTTGTTATTCTTGTACAAACTTTGGCCACATGGAAAAATATTGTAGGGCATATCACAAAGACAAATATAATGGTCCCTATCAATCTCCTATAAGCAATTTTACAAGAAGTCATGATTTGTTATTCATGAACAAGATAGAGTGCTTCAATTTCCATAGCATTGGACATATGGCACATGATTGTAACTTGAATTGGATTCCTAAACAAGCTAAAACCATGACAAACAAGCCAGAGAAGAAAGTTACACAAGTATGGAGAAGGAAGCAAGTTGAATCCGGAAGCCTCTTGAACACTACAGCCAACAACTCATGGTGTTGACTTGATGAATTAATTCTTGATATTCCAAGTGTTTGAAGATGATACTATGCCAAAAAGGAGACCATGAATAATATTAGGGGGGGCTGGTGACTCATGACTATTATTACAGAAACAATCCGTGAAGAGTCTTATGAAATTGTTGATGGATCACACATGGACATTATATAAAGACCATCTCCATTAAAGAAACATGATTTGTTATGCACCCTATCTAGCATTTTTGAATATGTCTTCCACTTGATCACAAGGATGCAATCTTTCTTGTCGAAGGAAAAAAAAAGAGCTAGCGGAGGTTATGTAGACAGGGGGAGTCGATTGACTATTTACATGAATATATGCAAAGGCTTAGCGGGAGCAATTTAATTGAAGAGCACCATGACAATGAGAGCAACGTATCTACCTATGAATAATTATTATTGATGAAGAAAATATGATAAAATAAGCATCTTGATTGTGGGAGCACTTGGGCAACCCATTTTCCATTGATGTCAAAAGGGGAGAGAATGTTGAAGGGCAAGAATATTGCCATCAATGACAAAGGGGGATATTGTTGGTCTATGGTTGTCATTAATTTCAATAGAATAATGTCCTTTTTGAAGATAATGAAAACCCTAAATCTATACTAATACCTTGTGTTGTTGCACAAACTGTAAATCCTAAACACATAAAACCTTAAAAGCCCTATCTTATAAAATCCTAAATTCTAAACCTTCCTCTAAAATCCCTAAAACCCTAACCATACATTTACATTACCATACATTACCTTATGCTACCATACATTTACACTACAAAACATTACCTTATGCTATGATACACACTACCATACATATTTAATAAACATAATCCTTGGTTCCAAATATGTTTTGAAACAACATAAAAATTCTTTACTAACAACAATGAACTAACTTTGATTAATTGCAGACAAACATGGCAAAAATATTCCTTATGACCATACATGGAGACATAACGCTGGCAACATAGTTTAATACATCACTCATGTGATACAACACTTGCATGGCACACAAGGTCTTATATGATCCATGTAGATAGATGTAATGCATACATCACATGGCAGAAAAATATTGTTTTTAAATAATATACTAAAGATATGTCGGCTACTAAAAATATGACTCTCGACTCCCAAACATATGTATATATATATATATGATGCGTTGAATTCAATATGGAAACAACAACCTCAATGGTCTCCACATACCCCTATAGTCGTTAAACAACATCATAAAAATACATACGCAGAGGATAAATAAGCGATGAGCACAACTCGGGAAAAATCAAGGTGGTGGCAGTTCGGTTTTTGAAACAAAGACATCTGACAGTCTCAGACCACAAAAACCTGCAATCTCTTTATTAAATAAACATTTCAACAGAATGAAAATCTTATAACTTGTTTCAAGAACATACTCGTAATAATTTTCTTGTAATTTGACAAGTATATTTGGACGTGCATATTCTGTTCAGTGATAAGTGATTTCTGTTGTGGGTTTATCCATTTAATATTCATTCAAAAAATTTCTTCGCATTAATAATTGGTCTCGACATTGTGCCATACCCTTGCAATGTGATGTATATATGTGACATCTATCCTCTGCAGTGTATGCATATATGAGATTGAGGCATAAGCTCACATTTGGAGTAATACGGCCTCTTCCTTGGACATGTGGTGGCATAATTCACACTTGTATGGAGCTCTAATCCTCTTGAAGTGCATAACTCAGATCCATAGAGAATAAAAAGAGCTTGAACCTTTTCGAAAAGAAGCTCTGAGTACAACAGTCTCGTGGAGGCTCATAGAAACGTGGATTGGACACCTGTTTGCTGACTTGTGGTTACACTTCCCTCGGATCTGCAAGCTTGGGTGTGTCCATGTGGAAGCATGAACCTACATTTATATTTGGTTAGTCCTTCAAACAGTGATAAAACTTGACAAGCCTTGAACTATTCAAATAGTCCGCAAGATAAAAGGATCACTGGGAGGTTGGAGAAAAATGGGGGGAGAGAACACTTCATCAGAACAGAAATCGTCATTCTGGGGGGTGAGGAAGGAATTTTGGAAGGAGAGGTTTTTGCATTTGAAGAAGTATAAGCACATCCTTGGTAGGGACAAACCTCTTCCCAAGTGGACCGATGTGGATGTGGAGGAGTTCATCCAATCGTATCTCGTCTATGGCCCTCAGTTGAAGCTCACGCGAGTATGCTAATTGTTGAGTGAATATGTCCAAGTATAATTGATGTATAAAAATACAATATAATTAAATTGTTTATCTGCTTACAATATCTAGGCAACAACAAGACTCATTAATGCCTAACTTTAACATAAGCATTCATGAGCAAGAAAAGGTGATTGAGTAAGAAGTTAAACTATAATGCATGATGGATTTTTGTTAAAATTGGCAACCAAGGTCGGCCTCCCTTATAATTTGGCTCAAGAAGCTCAAACGTCACGTCCTTTCGACTCCACCGATTAGTATATAAAGGGGTGATTTCTCCCTCATTCGACACATTGAAGGGCTCATCTTCTCCTCTGAAATAGGATGACATATAAGGCTGGACACATGTGGCAGGGTCGAGGTTATTATCAGACCCATCTCTATTTAGGGCTCGGTTTTCAAGCAATTTGAATTATGTACCACCTATGGGATCCAAGCATCATATACATCTGTGGGTGACCGATCTTATGTTTCCCTTCTGATAAAGAATTCAAATTGATTTAAAGCCTTCCTAAGGCCTTGTTGGGTGCCTCATAGTGAAGTTACAAAAGGAATTGAGTCCCTCTCAAACTCATGGCATTTTTATCTTTCAAATGCATGCCTTAATGCTTATGCATCCAAGAAAAGAAGCCGAGGTTCCTACTTCAGGCATATCCTTGATTAAGTCAAACAAAGGTACAAAAGTAGTCATTTTGTTTTAAAATATGCTTTGCAGACTTATGTATTTGTAGACTCATGTAGTACCATAGCATCTCAGTTCTAAGAATATATATATGGTTTAAAAGAGCCAACCTGTGGAGATACTTAAAATTATTATCACTCTTAGAGTCATAATCCCAGTATGATGTGACTCAATTTTTGGACACTTTTATTTATTCATTATCTCAGTAGTATTTTTTTTTTTGGCTAGTTGATCCATGTAACTGGAGCTTATTCCTCATGGCCAATTCTAGAATCTAAGGTTGGTCGATAATGTCCCGATTAAATAAAAATTCTCTAAGTCATATCTGTCAACATATTGTTTCTCATTTCTGCAATATTACCTTGATGCAATTTTACCAGCTCTCCAGGTCTGTGAAATAATGAATGGAGGATGGAAGGTCGGTCTGGGCAGTGTATCTCTATTTTGGGTACAGATTTTGTGTTGGATAAGAGCCACAGTTGGAGGATAGGAAGTCTATGCAAGGAAACGTATCTTTAGTTAATTTTTCTGTGCATTTTTGTGAGGTTTATCTTTGCTACAGACCATAGGAAGAAAGCCACTACAATAGACTATTGTTAATTTTTTTGGAGGGTTTGAAAGCATGGTCAAACCCTCCTCTGCTTTCATGAGTTTGGGGTTGTTTATCTTGCCACTTATTCAGGGTTGTTGAATGGAAGGGATTGCTAAGGAGGAGCCTCAAAGCTCTATATTAGAGATTAGATTATGGTACATCACTGTATTGGAAAAGAAATTTTAATCAAGCAGCCCTAACCAGTGACCCAGATTACTGACATCACTCCTTGAAGCTATCTGTGTTCATACCCTAACCAGTATTCATAATAGTAGTTTCATTGAGCCTAAGAGCTTAGAGGTCAGATATTCTATTTGCAAAGTCATTATTGACTTTAAATCATTATACTCTCTCTCTCTCTGTTGAAAATTAGATTATGAATAATAATAACTGATCAAGGGTTTTTTCCGTCTTGGGGTTTTTCCCTGGCTTGATCCATATTCATGTGTCCTCTTGTCTTGGCTTATCCTCTGCATTATTTTCTTATGTTATTTTATCAGTTACATTCATCATGATTTTAATTGATGTGGTTGCTATGGATTGATAATTGGGTTATATATAAAAATTGATGTGATTGTCCTATGCTATGAACATGTTAAGCTAAATTTAACATGGTATTAGAGCTAGTCTGAGGACAAGCCCAAGAAAGAGGGAAATAAATCACTAGAAATGTTGTCAAATCTTCATGGCCTCTTTCGCCCTCAAAGGATCAGATAGTATGAAATTATGATATAAATCTGGTGCATCACAGTGACCAGCCCACATTTTTGTGGATAAAGAGCGAAATTTGTTTTTGAATATCATACAAGACCTGGTTCAAATATCATGATTAGAAGAGTCTAGTTCTAGGCACATAATATGAGGTCTGAGATTTCCAATCCACTAATCCACCTTAAAATTCGGTGAACTTGAATGGCTAATCAAACTCTTGAGAAAGTCAAAAAAGTGACCCATCATTTAAAGAGTTTTTCAAGAAATTTGAAATATGTACCACCTATGGGATCCAAGCATCATATACATCTGTGGGTGAGCGATCGTATGTTGCCTTTCTGATAAAGAATTCAAATTGATTGAAATCCCTCCTAAGGCTTTGTTGGGTGCCTCATAGTGAAGTTACAAAAGGATTTGAGTCCCTCTCAAACTCATGGCATTTGTATCTTTCAAAGGCATGCCTTAATGCTTATGCATCCAAGAAAAGAAGCCGAGGTTCCTACTTCAAGCATATCCTTGATCAAGTCAAACAAAGGTACAAAAGCAGTCCTTTTGTTTTAAAATATGCTTTGCAGAATTATGTATTTGTAGAGTCATGTAGTACCACAACATCTTAGTTCTAGGAATATATATATGGTTTAAAGAACCGACCTATGGAGATACCTAAAATGATTATCACTCTTAGAGTCATAATCCCAGTATGATGTGACTCAATTTTTCGACACTTTTATTTATTCATTATCGTAGCAGTAAAGTTTTTTTTTGGCTGGTTGATCCAAGTATCTGGAGCATATTCCTCATGGCCAATTCTAGAATCTAAGGTTGGTCGATAATGTCCTGATTAAATACAAATTCTCTAAGTCATATCTGTCAACATATTGTTTCTCATTTCTGCAATATTACCTTGATGCAATTTTACCAGCTCTCTAGGTTTGTGACATAATGCATGGAGGATGGAAGGTCTGTCTGGGCAACGTATCTCTGTTTTGGGTGTAGATTTTGTGTTGGATAAGAGCCAGAGTTGGAGGATAAGAATTCTGTGCAAGGCAACATATCTTTAGTTGATTTTTCTGTGCATTTTTGTGAGGTTTATCTCTGCTATAGACCGCAGGAAGAAAGCCACTGCAACAGCCTATTTTTAAGTTGTTTGAAGGGTTTGAAAGCATGGTCAAGCCCTCCTCTGCTTTCATGAGTTTTGGGTTGTTTATCTTGCCACTTATTCAGGAGTTTTGAAGGGAAGGGATTGTTGAGGAGGAGCCTCAAAGCTCTATATCAGAGATTAGATTATGGTACATCACTGTAATGGAAAAGAAAGTTGAATCAAGAAGCCCTAACCAGTGACCCAGATTGCCGACATCAGTCCTCGAAGCTATCTGTGTTCATATCCTAACCAATATTCATAATAGAAGTTTCATTGAGCCTAAGAGCTTAGAGGTCAGACCTTTTATTTGGAAAGTCAGTATTGACTTTAAATCATTGTACTCTCTCTCTCTCTCTCTGTTGAACATTAGATTATGAATAATAAGAACTGATCAAGGGTTTTTTCCGACTTGGGATTTTTCCCTGGCTTGAGTTATATTCATGTGTCCTCTTGTCTTGGCTTATCCTCTGCATTATTTTCTTATGTTCTTTTATCAGTTACAGTCATCATGATTTTAATGGATGTGTTTGCTATGGATTGATAATTGGGCTATATATAAAAATTGATGTGACTGTCCTATGCTAAGAACATGTTAAGCTAAATTTAACATGGTATTAGAGCTAGGCTGAGGACAAGCCCAAGAAAGAGGGAAAGAAATCACTAGAAACCTTGTCAAATCTTCATGGCCTCTTTCGCCCTCAAAGGATCAGATAGTATGAAATTATGATATAAATTTGGTGCATCACAGTGACCAGACCACAGTTTTGTGGATAAAGAGTGAAATTCCTTTTTGAAGATCATACAAGACCTGGTTCAGATATCATGATTAGAAGAGTCAAGTTCTGGGCACATAATATGAGGTCTGATATTTCCAATGCACTAATCCACCTCAGAATTCGGTGAACTTGAATGGCTAATCAAACTCTTTACAAATTCAACAAAGGGACCCATAATTTAAGGAGTTTTTCAAGAAATTTGAATTATGTACCACCTATGGGATCCAAGCATCGTATACATCTATGGGTGACCGATATTATGTTGCCCTTTGATAAAGAATTAAAATTGATTGAAAGCCCTCCTAAGGCCTTGTTGGGTGCCTCATAGTGAAGTTACAAAAGGAGTTGAGTCCCTCTCAAAATCATGGCATTTGTATCTTTCAAAGGCATGCCTTAATGCTTATGCATCCAAGAAACGAATTCGAGGTTCCTACTTCAGGCATATCCTTGATCAATTCAAAAAAAGGTACAAAAGCAGTCATTTTGTTTTAAAATATGCTTTGCAGACTTGTGTATTTGTAGACACATGTAGTACCATAGAATCTCAGTTCTAAGAATATATATATGGTTTAAAAGAACCGAGCTGTGGAGATACCTAAAATGATTATCACTCTTAGAGTCATAATCCCAGTATGATGTGACTCAATTTTTGGACACTTTTATTTATTCATTATCTCAGCAGTAAAAAAAATTTTGGCTGGTTGATCCAAGTATCTGGAGCTTATTCCTCATGGCCAATTCTAGAATCTAAGTTTGGTCAATAATGTCCTGATTAAATACAAATGCTCTACGTCATATCTATGGACATATTATTTCTCATTTCTGAAATATTACCTTGATGCAATTTTACCAGCTCTCGTCTATTAGATTGCTCATAAGAGGCTTTTACAAGGACCAGTCCATGAGTTTAAAGATTGAATGAATGGGAATGATGGCTTAATAGCATCTAAGTAATTTTTTTACATTCTGTCATCCACATGAGGGTGTTTAAAGATTCAAATTCAACTTAGGAAAAGGTATCAAAATGAAGTCATAATACCTGAAGAAATGTTAAAGACACATCCTCGCTTTTCTAGTTACTTCAGATGACGTATAATGTTTGAATGAGGTAAGGATGGCTTCAGACTTACAATCCGACATACAATCAGTATTGATATGACAATCCAGAAATCATGGTGCTTTGACAAGTTCTTGATATATGGTAAATCTAAGTTGATCTCAGCCATCTATCTCTCTGCTCTTTTCAAAATCAATCAAAGAAAGAGGCAGTCTAGAAGACCTAGGATTAATGATTATTACAAGCGAAAGCATCTGATTCCATAATAAATCCTTCTGACATAACATTTCTGACCTTTATATAGGTCTGTATATTATCTTCACATGGCCCTGTTGGATAACTATGAATATTATCTTGGCATAGCTCAGATGGTGCAATTTTCTTATTTCAGTTTGGCTATGGACTGCATAAATTCATCTCTCCCTCTGTTTGGATAGGGATCCTGACCTCTGATTTCAATACATATTTGAACCTCAGTCTCTGTTCTATATATGGCCATGAAAATTTCTCTTATGACTTGGCATAATTATGATATTCCGCTGCAGTTGATATCACAGTGGTTGTAGTATCTCAGTGGCAGCTTATTGGCATCACAATCGTATACCATACCAGTGGTATGGTTGATCTTTGGCTTATTTATATTTGCTTACAATAACATGGTTGACCTCTCATATATTTAAGATGGCTTTACAGTTGGGTGTATGAAAGATCAGTTACTTCATTGACACAACAGATGCATGCTTGGCATCAATCTCTATTGCATCATTACTTTCAATCAGCACATCAATCATGAAAGGTCATCGGTAACAGAATCATTAACAATGGATCTTGTTCACAAACGAAGTTGTGAACAAGATGTGTAAGTTCCAGAGAATCTGATAGGACATAAAAGAATATCCTTGTACTTGTACGGGGGCAGGGGCTTAGGATTAGGACACTCATTCCCCAAATCACCTAAGAAGATGTGTCTTCTAAATTCTTCTCCTAACACCTGAAGAGAACATAGAATTATGAGTGGATTTGTCCTTTTGAGATTCTAGTGGAAACTTTTTAGAGATGAGATGAAAATCAGGGAGTATTTTCAAGATATTTTCCTCCCTGTGACGCCTTTATTGAGTTTTTTAAAGAAGTAGTTCCCAAGAAGGGTTAAAATTATAGAAGGTTTTGTCTTTGTTGACAGCTAATTGGATAAGGAAAATCAGATTCGATTGAAAGGGAATGTTTATGCTTGATAATATTATAGTTATAAGGTGGTATTTAATGGGCTGAGGGGATTGGTAAAAAAAATTCTCTGTCAAAATTGATTTTGAGAAACCTTAATCCTTGATTTTGAAAAGAAATAAACAATAAAATCATCTAAAAAGGTGTTGATTTAAACAGGTTACATTGTAACCCGTTGTCTAACTAATCTAACTGGTGGTTTGGCTCTCCAGAAGATCACCACATAGTCTACTGTGTCAGTAAATCCAGAAACCCAAAATCAAAAAATGGGAATTTATCGGTTATGATATATACACTGGAAATAACAAATATTTCAGCAAATTCATTACGAGTTTGGACAAATTACAAGTTTGGAAAAATGTAAAGAAGAAAATTGCCATCAACATTTTAACTAATGGTAATAAGAAGTCAAGCTCGTAATCTAGTATGTTGTTTTTGTTTTTTTGGTTATGTAATTAATTTGTGCTAATTTATGCATATCAAAGTTTTTGGAATGTAGTTTTTGTAGCCTAGTTCTTACGCACTGTTCAACAACGAATCTATTGGCACTGTTCAGCAATGAATCTATTGGGCGTAGATGAAATCCTTGTATAAAAGAAAATTCCCTTAAGGGGATGAAAGTCTACTCCTTGAAATTATGAAACCAAACCAGATAATAATAAATACACAAGAAATGGACGCAGAGATAAAGAAGTTGCTTCAAAAATATTAAACAGGTTGTTAATGCTCGAAACTTACACAGATCAAGACCCTTTCTGTTGTAAATGGAAGCAGAAATTACTGCACGCGCAGAGAGAGACGAAATTGTTTCCATGTTGACTAATAGCTTTCCCTTGGGCTTCATAGAATAAGACCCACAACAAAAGCCCTAATCACTAAGCCAGTGGGAGATGAGAGGGAGATGTATTTTGGGCTGGAGATGTGTTATTTTAATTTGATGTCTAAAATTTAAACGAAAAATGAATACTCCATCCTTCTATTTTTCCAAACATTATTTTTAATATTATGCTCTCTAAATGTCATTTTTAATATCATATCTATTGTTCTTTTGATGGATGGTGAGGGTAGTTCTTGATTTTTTGTAATGTTAACAATGGTTTAAAAGGAAGTTTCAAAAATCAATTCAATTTTATTCTAATAAATTTATTTTAAAAACATTGATGATGAATCACATAGAAAGGTGTCAACTTTAAAAAAATATGTGATTTATCTATAAGATTTTTTAAAGAAATTAATTAATTAATTATTAAAATAAAATTAAGATAAAATAGAAAAATTAGGAGAGGTTTTTTCCACCCATGGTTTTGCTCATGGTATTCCACCGTGCCAACAAGGGGGAATTAACCTAATCGTAGGTCCCAACTAGACCTGCTCTCATTTGGAATGGCTAATCCCACGGGTTTTAAGGATTGTTATAAGGGTTAGGGGAATAATGAGTTAGTGGTTAAGGGATTAAGGATTAGGGGCTTACGGGTTAAGGGAATAAGGGCTTAGGAGTTAGAGGTTTATGGTTTAGGGGTTAGGGGAATAATGAGTTAGTGGTAAAGGGGATAGGGATTGGGGGCTTAGGGTTTAAGGGATTATGGATTGGGAGCTTAGGGGTTAGGGGATTTAGGCGCATTTATGGGTTAAGGGAATAATGAGTTATTGGTTAAGGAATTATGGATTTGGGTTGGGGAAAACGAGTAAGTGGTTAAACCGTTAGGGATTTAGGGGTTAGGGGACTTAAGTGCATTTAGGGGTTAGGGAAATAATGATTTAGTGGTTAAGGGATTATGGATTGGGGGCTTAGGGGTTGGGTTATTTAGGTACAGTTAGGGGTTAGGTGAATAATGATTTAGTGGTTAAGGGATTAGGGATTAGGGGCTTAGGGGTTAGGGGATTTACCAGTTAAGGATTTGAGGGGTTATGGGTGAGGGGTTAATGGGTTATGGCTTAAGAATTAACATTTTAGGTTTTTAGGGGTTAAGGGGTTAGGGGTTTAGGTGTTAGTGGTTTAGTGGTTTAAGGGTACAACAAAGATAATGATTATAGGGTACGACAACACTATAAGGTTTATAGGTTGATTGATATTGACACTGATAGGGTAAGCTTCAATAGTGAAGTTGTTTTTGATGAGGATGTTGGACCTTTCCAAACTTCTCCTAAGTTTTGAATTACTTAGAAGCTGGAAGGGGTTGAGGATTCAGGTGTCAAGCTTCAGGTAGTTGCACTTGAAGGGGGGTGGAAGATTTTGAGCATGATGAGTCTCCTAGACTAGTAATTTATGATCTATATGTAGGTGGTCTAGTTCATGGTGACAATACTGGCTTCCGAAAATTCTGTAGAAGATCCACAGAGTTTGTAGAGCTTGTCAGGCAAGGAAGCTACATTGAATACCATTTTATTAAGGACAAGCTTGGAGAGGATATAGGGTCCTTCAATTGGTACTTTCAGACATATGTGGACCAATGAACATGACATCAACCACTGGTGCTAGGTACTTCCTTCTGTTTTTTGATTATTTCAGTGGAAAATGTGGGTATATTTTCTATAATTAAAATATGATGTGTTTAATGAATTTCAAAAGTTCAAAGAATTAATGAAGTATAAGGTCACATAGAACCATGGTTTGGAAGAAAGTCCAAGTCATCTTAAAGTTTTGGTTCTACTGCCTACACTTGGATTCTAGCTAAGAATATAACCAAATTAGATCCAAAGAGAAAATCTAATGATTAAATGGTACAACAACAGTATAAGGTTTATAGGTTGATTGATATTGACATTGATAGGGTAAGATTCAATAGTGAAGTTTTTGTTGATGAGGAGGTTGGACCCTTCCAAACTTCTCCTAAGTTTTGAATTACTTAGAAGCCAAGTGCCAATATGTGTCAGGGAGTGTTATGCATGTTATGAAGTGGCAGGGCATGTCAAAAAGTGCTAAGTTGAGAGTGCCAATGCATGTTGAGGAGTGTTAAGGAGTACTAGGACAACACAAGGGAAGAATAGGTAAAAATACATGGAAGTGGATGAATATGATGGTATGTAGGGAGTGGAAATGAGTGATAGTTGTCATGCCAAGGAGGGAGTGAGAAGGTATTCTAAGAAATCACACACCTTATTGACCACTCAATTCTTACCATTCTCACACCATAACAAAAAACCATAAAAATTCCATTCTTAAAATCTATTGTGTAGTTTCCTAATGTAATTGAAGTAGAATCTCTCAATTACTTATGTCAGTAATGGTGAGATCATTTTTTAATTCTCTTAAAGGAACTCTTTTTAGACATGCACCCCATCAAACATAAATTATTGCATCAAAAATAATGGAAATGAATGAATAAGAGAGTGTGTTGGGGGTGTTAGCGAGTGTCAAGCGTGGCAAGGGGGGAGTGACAAGGAATACTAGGAAATTCTATGGCAATTCAAGAAGTTTCAGGGTGTGCTAATATGTTCCAGATAGTGTCAAGGCATGCCAGGCATGCCAAGACATGCCATGTGTTAAGGAGGGAGTGTTAGCAAGTTCTAGGTGTGCTAAGAAGGGAGTGACAAGGTATGTTAGGCAAGTCCAATGCATGATAGAGTGCTAGGAAAGCATACCAAGTTGTGCCAAGTTCCAGGGTGTGCCAATGTGTGCCAAGGTATTTTAGGGAGTGCTAGAGAAACAGAAGGTAGCACTATGTCACAATGCATGGAAATGAATGAATAATAGTGTGTGACAAGGAGTTTCAATGAGTTCCATGTGTGATAAGGGGGAGTGACAAGGCATGCTTGGAAGTGATAAGGAATGATAGAGTGCTAGGTTTGGATGCATCTAAGATGTGCCAACGCGTGCAAAGAAGTGTTAACTAGGAGTTCCCATGAAACACAAGGGAACACTATGTCAAAATGCATGGAAATGAACAAATAAGAGTTTGTGATTGGAAGTGTCAGTGACTTCCAGCTGTGCTAAGGAGGGATTGAAAACGTATGCTAGGTAGTGTTAAGGCATGCTAGAGGCCAAGGAAACATGCCAAGATGTCCTAGGTGTTAGGGTGTACCAACATGTGCCAAGGAATCTTAAGGAATTATATGGAAACACAAGGGAGAACTTGGTAAAAATGCATGAAAATGAATGAGTACGAGTTTGTGACTGGGATTTTCAATGAGCTCTAGGTGTGCTAAGGAGAGAGTGAAAAGGTATGCTAGGTAGTGCCAATGAATGATAGAGTGCTAGGGTGGCATGCCAAGATGTGTCAAGTGTTAGGGTGTGCTAATGCATGCTAGGGAGTGTTAGGGAGTGTCAGGTAAACACAAGGAAGCACTAAATCAAAATTCATGTAAATGAACGAATAAGAGTGTGTGATATGGAGTGTCAATGAGTTCTAGGTGTCTTAAGGAGGAAGTTACAAGGTTATATGCTAGGAAATGCCAAGGTGTGTTAAACTACCAAGGTGTGTCAGGAAGTGCTACGGTGTGTTAGGGAGTGTAAAGTCATGGCAAGGAATGTAGGGGATGCTAACACATGCCACACAATTCTAAGGCATTTAGGAAATATTAGGTGTTATGGCATGTCAATATGTAAACTATGTTTCTTAGTTGTTTTACGACCACAGTTGTATGCAATGAGCCTTGTCTTGATAACTTGTTAAGTGGGATCAATTGAGATTGGACATGAGTAGTCTAATATGAGTTACATGTAGTTCATAGGTGAACAAGGAATATGTTGAATTTCCACGATACATGAGAATTTGGGTTTGATCTTAGAATCTTTGAGGCAAACAATCAAGTGAAACAACACATCAACTTTTCACAATGAAATCTACACACATCAGGGACTCAATTAGTGCACATGAAAATTTGTAACTTTTTCAAACCTTTCTTTGTTAAATTACAAACTGTAATAGAATAAGCTAGAGCTCTCGTACCAGGGATGATGGCCCTTTACAGTAACACTTATACAAGGAATACAACTAGGGCCTGGTGTTAGTCCTTTGACAACCAATATGCCTTGAACAAGACAACACTTGACCCAATCTTTTATGGTGGACACACATAGCCCTTTCAATCCACATGTCTTAAACACATTTGGCAGGACCTATTTCCTCCCATTATGAAACTCCTCATTTTTCCTCTATCAATGAACTAAATTCCTTTATGTTACTGAACTTGGCTAAAAAAAAATTCCCTCTATCTACCTCTTTTTTCCTTTAAGGTCTCAAGCACTTAAAGTTTTAGATTAGCTGTTCACAACTCTGTTGTGAACAACTCTTTTTTCTACCCACTTTTGACATACTGTTGCTCCAAGATGACAAGTCTAGGGATATGGAGGTTTCCCTTCTTCTCAATGACATAATACTCTACAATACAGTGAAATGGGGCTAGTTGGCTAGCCCATTTAACTACTACTTTAGTCCTTCAAATTCTACACATCCTTAGGCCCAATACACCTACCCTTCTACCAGTCTTGTTTTCCTTCACAAGTATAGGACTTAGAGCTCTTCTTTGACAGCCACCTAACAACCCTCCAATTGTACTTGGACTTCCATCAATTTTCCCAACCACAGTAATTTTTTTTACTGATCTACTTCCCAAAACACTGCCCTCATCTAGGACTCTTCAAATATACCAGTTAATAGTGATTTGAGT
Source organism: Pinus albicaulis (assembly GCA_034641835.2). NCBI lineage: Eukaryota > Viridiplantae > Streptophyta > Pinopsida > Pinales > Pinaceae > Pinus > Pinus albicaulis. The sequence continues at coordinate 965,873,464 of CM076578.1, read as the reverse complement.
CCTCTCAAAATCAATATTCTTGTGTGCCAATTTTTTGTTCTCCAATCTATGAGAAAATATGAACTACTCATCTTATCATCCTTCTAACAATTTGTAGATGACTGAATTAGGGTCATAAATCATCCATTAATAGTCCATTCACTAACTGTTTATAGGCTTCTTCAGATCTCTGTCCAAAACTCCATGGAAAATCCAACAAAATCAAATCCTCTTCATGTCAATCCATTCCTCATGTGGCACATTTATTCTACTCCATCTTCTACTCAGGTTCCACCTTCCTTTGGATTTGTTATCTCCGCACATACTAATGCAAACCATCTTCCAAATTTGTGGTATATATTTCAGAGATAAACCTCTCTCTAAGGGTCACAACCCCTCTTCTTCTATGCAAATTTGTCATAGTATTAATGACATAACTTATGGATTTAACATGCTAGGAAACCTCCCTAAATAGGGAATTATACCCTGACTGTCAAATAGCATCAAATGAATCAATTTTCCTTATAGTTTAGTGGAAAGAAGAAAAATTTTTGCTGGCAAGGTGTGATGGGGATCAAACTTCATTTCTGCACTCATTCCATTTCATTTCATTCACCCTCTTTTCCCCCCTCATTTCCTCCATATTATCCCATGCTTTGAAACCCATTCCCTACCATGCTTCTCTTCCATTTTGAAATATAAGTTACCTTACCTTTCTTCCTTCTTTCGTGATCAAAGTGAAGAACTCATCGCATTTCGTAGACTTTAAGTATTTGGCATTGGAACTAAACTTTAAATAATGCGATCGTTGATTTGCGATATCACATCACATTGTTTTACCTCGTGAGTGCCTGCAATCTATTTTATTTAGTTTTTGATGCAGTAATTTGGCTGCACCTCAGTAGCTCTGCCCCATTACATAGCCATTGGAATACATTGTTATATCATATAAAACTTCATAACATTGACCGCTTAAAAACCTTCCACTAATTCAGAACACTCCACCAAATGCCAGTGGGCCCCTCTTCCCCACACTTCGCAAATTTAAGGAGTTAAGCCCGTAGCTTATAAATAAAAATTAAGAATTACAATGTACGCCTGCGATCTGGTTCCACTTCTTCCCTGCCACATCACTCATCTCCTCCCCCGCGCATCGTACTTCACAGATTTTAGAGTTTACATATTCCACGCTTATAACTAAATGCTACGAATTGCGATGTGCACTGTGGTCCCATCCCACTTACCCTCCACATCATTTACCCTCCATGTCACCACCCCATCGCATCACATCGTTGATCATATTATTTATAAACTAATTAAATGTAAATTTTGAAAAGTGCACGGATGTAATGCCACTTCATAACTAAATTTTACATAATTTCGGGTCTGGGTGAACGAGTTGTCACTATGTTTTGTGTGTATAAGGTCAATTAGGGACTACGAGGTTTATAGCTCATTTCATGAATAAATAGGCCAAACTAATTGGCAATAATCAAAGGCTTTCCAACTCATCACTCCATTGTCATCTTTAAATTTTACGACCTATGTTTCATTCTGGCCCCCCTTTACAATCCTTAGTTTATCCTTGAAGGGGGGGGTCCAGAATGAATGGTTTTCAAGAAAGGGACCCCCTTATGTGTCAATATCTCATGAATTCACACCCACCCCCCGCCCCCCTTTATATTCCCACTTACCACTTCATAAGGGTCCAAAATACCACTTTTCTCCTGCAAAACCTTTTCCCCCAAATGAAAAACCATTTTTTAGCCAGTTTTACCAGTTCGTTTTCGAGGGAGATTCCAAGCAGATGGGAATGAATTTTGAAAAAAAAAAGAGAATTTTTTATTCAGCACGAGCTGAAGAATAAAATCCTCTCCCAAATTTTTCACAGGTTCCTTCAGTTAGGATAATCAAAAGCCATCTCTCAGCCCTATTTTTCGGATTTCCGTATTTTCTGTGTTGGTCATGATTTTGCGACGACTGTTGTGAAGCGTTGGAGATGAATTTTGAAAATCCGAGAGAGGCTTTTGACCAGAACGAGGCAAAGAAAAATAAAACATCTCATATTTTTTATAGGTGTCATCGTTGGGGACAAAAAAATGTCTGATTTGACCTTTATTTTCAGCAATTTCTCCCATTTTTCACGGCATGAAAAACATCCCAAGTTTTTCAGGAATTTGTTTTTTGATGATGGTTCTTAGATGTGAACAAGGATAATATATTTCAGAAACTATTTTCCATAAAAATAGTGCCAAAAAATATGAAATTAGGACAAAAAAGAAATCAGTGCCGCACTGGAGTGAATGATCCAGCCAAGGCGGTGCAAGAAAGGTTGGGACAGACATCAATTTTGCCTCACTTTGTCTTTTCGAAATTTTAAAATCCCAATTGCGTTCACCTTATAATTCAAGAAGGGTCATCGAAGTTAATACAACCAACGGTGGCTAACAAATTCACCTCATCATAGCCTTGTATGGCCATACTTGTCAATTTTCTGCTTAAATTGTAATCAATGAAAGTTTTCCAGGGTAGATTAGGGAAAACCGACTTAGTTGTTAGTTAAATACCCCTAGAATTCTCATTATAAAAGGTTGGATATTTTAGCACCTGTATTGTAAGAACTACTATTGAAGCACTTTAATTTTTGGAGCTGGACATCAATAATCAAAGACCATTTATAGGATTCTTGAGTTGTGTCAAAATGGTGATGTGTTTCATCTTTGTTTAAATGCTTCCATTGTTTTCTATGTTGTGTATCTTCTCATCTAATTTTAAACCATTGCAGATATTTCTAACATGTGCCAGATAGTTCGAAGGCATGTAAAATATGCTAAGATGTGTCAAGTGTTAAGGCATGCCAATATCTGAAATGGTGTGACAATACATGCTAGGGACTATCAAGGAAACAAAAAGGAGAAACAAGTTAAAATACAAGGAAATGAGCACATCATGGGGTTAACAAGTCATCAATTTACATTTTCCAAGAGGGGCATGCTATGCACACCAATACTAGGTGGAAATGAGTGTCAAGTACCAAGTGTTAGTGAATTCTAAGTGCCAAATCATCCTCTATTACTTCTCTTCTACTTTCCAATAACTGATCTCAAATAACTTTAATATTAAACCATGCCAAATCATATTGAGGAATCTTAATGAATGCTATACATGATAATGATCATGGCCTCATTAGGACTACATGTCTCTTCACCCCCTTATCAAATGAGCTCCTTCTCACTTTATGTTATTTCCTTCATCCTAAGGACTCCTTAAATAGTTTTTCCTAGACCTCTTATGAACCCTCTAGAACTTATGGGTTTTATCCAGTTAGACCTTAGGAAACATTAATTTTCCTTTTTAATTTTCTTTTATATTTTAAAGTCTGTCTTGGGTCCAAAATCCATTTTCTTAGCTTCTATTGCCACAAATCCTCTTGTGACCAAACTCACACAAATCCATCTCACTAGGCTTGTGGAGTACCTCCCAAGCTACAAAATTAAACAATATTGTTTAGTTGTAGTCCCTATAACTTGGTCAAGCTCTTGTAGTCAAGCGAGGGCTCGGTTGGGTTCCCAAGTCGAAAATTAAGTAAGGGTAGTTGTGAGGGCATGATATATAGGGAGGTTTAGGGCATGTAAAGGAATGAAAAGGTATGCTAGCACATGTCGGACAATGTCAATGCATGTTGAACTAAAGTTTTAGGGTGTGTTGGGGCATATCAAGGGATAACTAGGTCAAAATGCATGGAAAGGAACAAATAAGAGTGTGTGCAAGGGAGTGTTAGTGAATTCAAATGTGCTAAGAACTAAGTGTGTTAGGAGAAGTTTAGAATAGGATTTACAGGAGGCAAGCCTACGGTTGTTATAAGGGGCTCGACATAGAAATTTTAGACAAAGGGAGATCACTTTGTGCTAGGCACAACATTGTTTTTCCTTTAGTTACTTTTCTTATATAAGATGTGGCACACTTTGGATACATGCTCATGATTTAAAATATTTTAGATAATTGCATATTGTACATTGTTGTGTATAATTTTTGGGGCACTCAGCTTGTGTTAGCTTATATCTTGTGTGCCTTGTGAATCTTGTGGTTCTTGCAAACTCTCAGTTAATGTTCTATTGCTTATATGAACTAAACATACATGTGAAATATTGCCTATGTAAGCTATGTTGCTTAGTTGTTTTATAGCCATGGCTAGATCATGTGATCCTTGTCTTTGTAAATAGTTAAGTGGGACAAGTTGAGATTGGACATGAGTGGAATAAGATGAGTTATAGGAAGTTCTTAGGTGAACAAAGCACAATCTACTTGTAGTAGGTGCAATTGGTCAAGTTGTTGCGCTTGAAGCAGGCCAACGTTTTCACATGAACTATAGTAGCCAAGGACTTGATTAGGTTCCCAAGTCTTGAAAAAATGTAAAGTCTTGTTGTGAGGACATGAGTGCCAAGGCATGCTAGGGAATGCTAAGATGTTCCAGATAGTGCAAAGGCATGTCAAACATGATAATATTTTCCCAGTGATAAGGCATGCCAAGATGTGCAAGGGTGTGTCAATGCGTGCCAGGGACTGTCAAGGCAATAAAAGGGAGAAACAATTTAAACTACAAGGAAATGAACACATAATAGGGTTACCTTTTCTAAGAGGGGTATGCTAGGCACGCTAACATGACTATGCACCAATAGGTGCCAAGTGCAAATTATTAGTGCATTCTAAGTGCCAAGTCTTCATTTGTTGCTTCTCATATACTTTCCAAAAATTGATCTAAAATAAATTTAATATTAAACCGTGCCAAATAATACCAAGGCATATCAACGTGTTCCATACATTTTAATACTTTCCAAGCACCAACACGTGCCAAGCGCCAATATGTGTCAGGGATTGTTATGCATTCTATGAAGTGGAATGGCATGTTGAAAACTGCTAAGGTGTGCTAGAGAGTGCTAATGCATGTTTAGGAGTGTTAAGGCCTAATAAGACAAAAAATTAAGGGAGCACTAGGTAAAAATTCATGGAAGTAAATGAATATGAAGAACGTGTGCCAGGGACTAGTGTTAATGAGTGCTAGTTGTCATGCCAAAGAGGGAGTCAAAATGTATGCTAAGCATTGGTAAGGCATGCTAGGGAATATCAAGGCATGTAAAGAAGTGCCAAAGTGTGCTAGGGAGTTCCAGGGTGTGATAATTATATGTTCCAAATAGTTCCAAGATATGCCAATACATGTTAGGTGCTAAGGATGTGCAGGGTGCCAGGTATGTCAATATCTGTCAAGAAGTGTCAAGGAAACAAAAGGAAGAACCGATCCAAAATGTAAGGAAATGAACACATAAGAGGGTCAATAAGTCAGGACTTTATCTTTTTCAAAAGGGACATGCTAGTCACACTAATAATAGGTCCCAATACATGCCAAGTGGCATTGTATGCCAAGTTCTAATGTATGTCAATGCATTCAACCAAGGTGTTCTAGGGCATGTTAGGGACTACTTGCATGCTAACACATGCTAGGAGAGTTCCATGTTGTGCTAGTGCATGCCACCATGTGCTTTGGCATCAGTTTCATGACAAGATGTTCTAGGTACAAAGATGTTCCAAGACATGCGAGGTGCTAAGAAATGTTAGTGTGTGACGAAGCATTAATTTAAGGTGTGCCCAGATTGTTGAGGAGTGTTAGGTATTTTTCATTAATAGAATTGGAAACGCTTGATTATGTATTAAATAATATATTTCCTATACACTCTAGTGGAACTTTATCTAAAGGGAATTTTATAGATAATAAACTTAATAGATATGAATCATGTGTTAAATCATAGTAAAACTCTATTTGAGTAGTGATTACTTGAGGGAATTGATACACACTAATTACTTCTTAAAAAATTGACTGATTATAACCAATATGGCCTTGGAAATATCATAAAAAATACTCCACAATAATGGCCTTAAATCATTATCTTTTGAAAAAAATATATTAAGAGGCATATATCGTCATCAAAAACTCATTGGAATGATCAATGGTGACAAACATTTTTTGACCATCACCAAAAGTAACAAAAAGATCATTGGTGAGGGTCATTAAAAGTTCGTCACTAGAAGTGTCACCAAAGAGAGAATTAGTGATGGGCCTTTAACGAACCTCACTAAAAGTGTCATCGAAAATGGCTTTGGTGACGAACCTTAAAGAACCATCACTATATACACTTACAGTGACGTTTTTTTCAGGACCGTCACCATATGTGACATTGGTGACGAACCTTAAAGGTCTGTCACAAGCATGACCCTCACCAATGTCCTTTTTTCTTGTAGTGAGTTTTTAATATAGATGGCTGAAGCCTGAGCGTTGAAAGCAATT